>JARBWK010000006.1:86984292-87580847 GCA_030556195.1 Anolis apletophallus | reverse complement strand
AAAAGCGCCAATTCTGCTTTAGTACATACTTAAAAACACTTGGTTTCCAACACACAGTAATTCTAACCTTGAATTACTAAGCCCCTAGGCTTCCTATCTATATTTCCCAAGCTTTACTGCTTGTCTGCAACACTCAACACTTTATAAACTAATTCCCTCAGGAATATTCAGCAACTCTCCCTAGTTGCTACCAGCTTCTCTCAGCTGCACTGCCAACCAACTGACTCTGGTCGCAGCTTCTGGCCAACTGACTCTCTCTCAGAATTCTATTCCTGGCTCTGGCAGAAGGCCGTTGACTGCTCCCACCTCTGCCTCACAGCCACGTTGCTATGGCAGCTCTGCTCTCCCTACTGAGACTGGCTCTTAATATCAGCTCTTTCCGGCTCACATTATCCCAACATTTTAACACACATATAAAACTACCTTTAACCTGTAACAAAATTACCAGTTCTCCACACGAGGGTCCAGCAGGACTCCCAAGCTCTTCACAGAGGACGATCGACACAGAGGTACGCCGTCTAGGGTAGACAACGGAACAGTCCCTCCACCAGGGTGACCCAGCCACAAGGTTTCCGTCTTTGCCAGGTTCACCCTCAACCTGTAAGCATGCAGCCATCCAGTCACAGCTTCAAGGCACTGTTGGAAATTGTTTTCCAATCATTTAAAAAATGACTTAATGATTTTTCTCTAATCAAGATCATTCAGAAGGGCCTGTAAAACTTTGCTCTTTCAGCAGGCCTACGGAGCTGGATAACTTGTGGTTTTCCCGCCATCCTGTACTATTGTCTGTTGTCGCTATGCCTGATATGTGACCTATTGTGTTTGTATATGCTGTTTTTAATCATGTTTAACTTTGTGGTGTTTTTATTGTGTTTTATGATATACCCTGTTTTTATTATGTAGTCATTGGACCTGTTGTGAGCCTCCCCGAGCCTTGGGGGGGGGGTAGACAAATGCGAAGAAATAAATAAATAAATAAATTATCCTATCTATCTCAGTTAAATCAGACAGCTTCATCAGCGTGTCTTCTTGTCATGGGATCACTATATATTTCCATCTCTCTGCTTACAGCATTTTAAGACCTGTATTCACATGCAGACAAATTCTTCCACATTTCTTGTCCATCAACTCCCAAAAAGAAGAGTCCTGGTTTCAGCTGAAATAAGTCTGATCCGTGTAGCAATCTCTCCTCCCACCCCCATGCAAAATAATTCAATCTTTCATCTAAATGTGATAGCAAACTGAGAGATACAGTTTCAAGTTTTGGAGTCTTGTGATACCTTGAATCTAATTCTAGGCGTGTTGTCAAACAAAATTGGAGATTTGTGGGGGAGATTGCTTAAATGGTACTCCAATCGAATTGTTTGAAGCGAATGTGGGATCTTGGGTAAAATATTTTTAAGAAAGGAGTCTAAGAAAGCTTGAAGTCTGATGCTAATACCATGTTCAGAGGCTGAAATGTGGTGGGATCTGGTGGCTCTTTCCTAGTCCCCTCCATTCCTCAGTCATACACAGTGATTTGGACTACCTGAGCACTAGGAATGGGAATCAGACTCCTATCTGCAATCCCCATGCCAAAGAGGCAATTTATGTTGGTTTGTGACTCCTCAAAATGGCAATTGCCAAATTGACTGCCTGTTACTCAGCAGAGCTGCAAAGGGACATGACTATTTGGTGCCAATCTAACCTGGAAGTCCCTGAATGGAAGTGTGCAGTGATTTGTATGTAAAGACAAAGAAAACTATTCCCACCAATGCTGTAATTAAACAGAAGATAGCAGAAAAGGTAGAAAAAGAGACCTCTTCCACAAGATCTGAGAAATTAGTGAGAAACGTAAGATGAAAATATGGATAGTTTATAATCAACAAGAGAACATATATATGATCCACATAAAATAAAAAGATCACAGAAGAAATATGCTGAGGAACCCAGCAAAAAGATTACTGTAAAAGAATGGGAGTGCCACATAAAGGGGTTTTTCAGATTAGAAAGTAATTGTCAGAATATACAGACATAGAATGGCTTCCAATTGGCAAGTAGGTCATACAAAACATTACATTTTCCTACAATGGATTTGATAGAAGGATAGGAATTATGTAACCCTGACTGCAAACTCCACCATTCCCAGCCAGCATGGACAGTAATAAAGAATGTTGGAAACTGCATTCCCTTAATATTTGGAATGATACATGATTCTAACTTTGTCAAAGGGCAATTCTATGCAACTAATATTGCAGGCTGGAATCAGCGTTCAAAATGTAAGCAGTTGTTATGGAAATCCCATAAATTATTTTTCTAGCATTTTGGTCTCAAGCTTTTCAAGGCTCTGAAGGGAAGTACCAGCAGCTTGACTTGGACTTGAACGTGAATAGGCAACAAACAACACAATTCCTTCATAAATGGTATAAAATATTGGTACCAAACTTCGTGCTAGCCTTTTAAACCTAAGCTGTACATAAAAAGAAGGCATTTCATTTTATCCAAATAAATACCTGCAGCCAATATTCCATAAGCCACCCGTCGAATTATGGTTTTATGTTCCTTGAAAAAGTTAAGTACCATATCACATTTCTTTTCAAGATACCTGGAATAACAATAAAAAGAGAGGTAGGGCTATGAATATGTATAAAATAATAATTCTCAAACATCAATATATGAAATGTTGACAAATGATGTTGTAACAATATAACAATTGTAACAATTTGCACACTGGTAGGGTGGGTATTTTGGACTTCTCATACTTATTTGGTAAACCATTAAAGATGTAATAGAAATCATGCAGCCAAAATTATTGTATATACTTGAGTATAAGCCTAGTTTTTCAGCCCTTTTAATTAGGCTGAAAAAGTCCCCCTTGACTTATACTCGAGTCAAGTTAATTTATTATTTTACTCTGTTATTATTATTACATTTATTATGTTACTCTATTTATTATTACTATATTTATCATTTTACTCTATTATTATTTGAAACACAACAAGATTAGTACACAGCAAACAAGATCACTCTTCTGGCTGTTGTATTGGATCTTGTGTGATGTATTGGCAAATAATGTGTGGAGATCCCAGTAGGGTGGCCTTTTGCAACTGACAGATGGTAATTTTGTCAGCGCTGATTGTTTTTAAGTGCAGGCCAAGGTCTTGAGACACCTAACCCAGTGTGCCGATCACCACTGGGACCACCTTTACTGGCTTATGCCAGTCTTTGAAGTCCGATCTTTAAATCCTACTCTATTATTATTATTACATTTATTATTTTACTCTCTTTACTATTGCCATTATTACATTTATGATTTTACTCTGTTTATTATTATTGGAAGGATAAGTAACATTGAAGAAAGTTAGAAGAATGGTTTAATCAGAGTCAGACAGTCTTATATTCTTTTACAATTTTATGTAAATATTCAAAAACATTTAACTTACCGATGCCTCAATTAATGTAATTGTATTGGTATCTATGTTTATTTTGAAATTGACCCTTAGCCGCTGCATTTCCCATCCTCGGTTTATACTCGAGTCAATGCGTTACCCCAGGTTTTTTGTGGTAAAATTAGATACCTTGGCTTATATTCAGGTCGGCTTATATTTGAGTATATACGGCAAACCTTCACTGGGATGCCATTGCTTTAAATGGAAGCACACAGTTACATTTCTCCTGTTAGCAATTGAATGCTATGCATGTCTACCCAAACATAAATCCCATGGAATTCTATAGGTTTGCCGCCTGAAAACAGTTCAGAGGTCAACGAGATGTCAATCTACTTATAGCATGTAGAATTTAAGATTTTTCAGCTCAGACACCAAATGAGTGGCCTTAGGTAAAGTGATAACATTAGAACAACTATAGTTTGTTTTACACTGTGTCTTTATTCATTCATTCATTCATTTATTTACTTATTTAGAGAATGTTTATCCTGCTCGTCAGCCACAAAGGCACAGTATTTTGCTAGCTGCCTCCCTCCCACTCAATGGCCAGCAGAATGGCAACTGAAAGTAATGGGACAAAGACAGCTCATGAGACACAGCTACATCATTATATACCGTTATCCCATTTAAATTGTCATAGCTGCATCTTATGGAATCCTGGGAAATGTTGTTTGATGAGTCACTGGCGCTCTTGGCAGAGAGTTTGAAATACCTTAGAAAACTACAAATCCTACACTTTTCATGGGATGAGGTCATTACAGCTAAAGTAGAATCAAAATGCTATAACTGCATATTGTACAAAAAGACTGTAATCAAGTCAACCACGCAGGGCTATTCTAAGGGCACTTCTACACAGCAGAAAATGTGCAGGGAACTGGAGCCCTGTGCTTTTGCTTCCCGTGCAGGGGGCTTCTTAGCGAGGGGGCAGCCAGACAACTACCCGGCCCCTGCCCCATCTCAACCCCTTTCAGGCTTTAAAACATGAAAAAAGGACTCTTTTCAAAGTATGGAGGCTTCTGTGGGCTCCATTTTGCATCTAAAGCAGTGGTTCTCAACCTGTGGGTCCCCAGATGTTTTGGCCTTCAACTCCCAGAATTCCTAACAACTGGTAAACAGGGTGGGATTTCTGGGAGTTGAAGGCCAAAACATCTGGGGACCCACAGGTTGAGAACCACTGCGCTAAAGAATGCAACAGAGTTTTGGAGAAGAGGCAGGTTGCTGTGGAGACTCCTCCTGAGCTTGCACATGGAGGGAGATAGTTCTTGCAGCTCCATTGTGGGGTCAATGCTTGGCTCCAAGAACATACCCTGCTCTATTTCAGCTACCCTTGAACACCTAGGGAAATAGCTGTCACCTTACACTATGGCAGATGTGAAATTTTCCAGATGTGAAAGGGAGCTGGAACATTTCTATACCACCCCTCTCAGCCTGAAGGCGACTCGGGGCGGTTTACACAAGGCAATCTCTGCCCTCCAATCAAAACACGAGCAAAACAAACTAAATAATAACCATATAACACAACAATTACCAATTAAAACATACAATTACAGTCTCAGCGTCACATCCACCCTGATAGTAAATCAGTGGCCATTGGGACTTCACGTAAAGAGTAAAATTGGTAGGCGGAGCATCCAAAATGAAATGATTACCTTTGGATGGTTGATTTTGAATGTGATCCGGGTTCATCCATCTCAATGTTTGCATCATGCTGTGGAAAGAAAGGGGGAAAAAACCATGAAGCAATACTGATGATGTGATTCGTATCCCTTGTTTTTGCATCGCACTTTTTTGACCAGTTATAAGGAAAGCAAGATTTTTTATTTGCAAACAAACCTCGAGCAGCATCGTGTCATCTGTATTTCTCACCACCAGTGCCACCACCATCTCATAACCAGATACTCTTTATAATAGCTTGGATCAGTTATTGGGAGAATTGAGGAACTGTACTCAAAATGTTACGTTGCCAACATTTTAATAAGCTGTGGATGAGTGAGTGAACTTATGTTATTCGTATCTTTAGCTAAGGAAACTTTGATTTTTTTCTCCCAGATTTCAGCAATGTGGGGGATCCAATTTTTATCAGGACTCATAGTACAACCAAATGTTTACAGGTCCCACCCTTCCCTCATGTCACAGTCCTGAAAAGCTTACTTCCTGAACTGACAATATATCTTTTAAAAAATAAGCAAGCCAGGACTAGTTTTGAATTTCACATAAAATGCACATAATTTTTAAGGGCCATGGGGATGAGGGGAAGTACCTCCCTCTCTTTGTATATGGTAGTGCCAAATCTGATCTATCACCATAATTTTTTTTGGCATTTTTAATTAATTTTATTCAAAGAAGCAAACCTACCATCTTACAAAGACATATGCAAAGAAACAAATTACACCACAAAACCAAACAATTTTCTTTATATAAAACTAACAAAACTACTTGGTTCCCTTTCACACAGCCCTATATCCCAGAATAGGCAAGAAATCTCACATTATCTGAGTGTGAACTGAGGGCACTTCTACACAGCCCTATATCCCAGAATATCAAGGCAGAAAATCCCAGAAATATCTGCTTTGAACTGGGTTATCTGAGTCCACACTCAGATAATGTGGGGTTTTCCGCCTTGATATTCTGGGATATAGGGCTATGTGGAAGGGCCCTCAGATAACCCAGTTCAAAGCAGTCGTTGTGTGATTTTCTGCCTTGATATTCTGGATTATATGGCTGTGCGGGAGGACCCCTAATCAAAAAAATACACAAAACATAAACATTAAAGTAAAACTAACTAAGGGCTTATCCACACAGCACTATATCCCAGAATATCAAGGCAGAAAATCCCACATTATCTGAGTGTGGACTCAGATAACCCAGTTCAAAGCAGATATTGTGGGATTTTCTGGCTTGATATTCTGGGATATAGGGCTGTGTGGAAGGGCCCTAAGAAACATAAAAACTAAGCTACTGATCGCTCACTCCCTGTCTGATGGTTTCTTTAGCGGTGACTTGTCTATTTCCTTTAAGAAATATTGTCTGATCACACCTCTATATTTAGAAACATATCACTAGCTTATACATCCCACAATTAATCAATCGTCAACCTCATATTAATCAATACATCCCCAATCTCTATTAAAGTTAGACAAATACTTCTCCATTAGCCTAATCAATTTGTTGATCATAATTATTTCACAAATCTTTGTTAGTTGTTAGCATAAACTCTAGACATCTCTTTTCCATTCCATTTTCCATTCAGGGCTCTTCCACACAGCCCTATATCCCAGAATATCAAGGCAGAATAACCCACAATATCTGCTTTGAACTGGGTTATCTGAGTTCACACTACCATATATCCCAGTTCAAAGCAGATAATGTGGGATTTTATTCAGCTGTGTGGATGGGGCCTCAGAACAGAAGATCCTCCTCCTCTTCTTCACTTCTCTTTCATTGTATATTATGGATGTTCTCATGATAATGCTTCCATAGCACAGCTCAATCACAAATGTGTCCTCTTATGAAGTTAGTCACTGCTTGTCTATGCAGATTTTTCTGTTTGGTCTCAAGCCTCTTATAATACCTTTTCTGAAGACTTACAGGGTATTTTTTTTTTCTAATCTTGCTATTTGCTGCTGGATTTTGGATTCCCATTTCATGAAATTCTGGCTTGTCTGAATTGGCTCCCCAAGGCCCTTCCACACAGCCCAATATCCCAGAATATCAAGGCGTAAAAAATCCCGCACAGAGGACTCTCCTGTAGATTCATTGCAAACAAATGCAACATAGCCCTGACAGTCTCGCCTTTTTTGGTATTAAAGTGCCTCCTTATGGAGATACAGATCAAGTACTATGCAGGGCTGAAACCCGGGTAATCCTAAATTGGAAGACCGAAATTCCCCTTGGGTTAAATGAGCATCTTAACGTTAATGATTTGTTGAGGTAATCCCAGGTTCACCTGCATTAATCAGGCTAGTTTAGTGTATTTATCAACACAAAGGACAAAAAGGGACTATGTATGTACAGGAAAGTGAACACACTGAGTAATAGACAACAGTCTATATAAGGAGACCAAACAGTCAATACAATGCAAAATATAATCTCATTAAAAAGATACACTCAACCTGAGTACATACCTACCTAGTACAGCAATCATAGGTTGAATGGCAGTATATAATCACATATATGTAGTCTTAAGTTACACAGTTTTAGCAAGCAATTCGAGTATCATACAAATCATCACACAGTCATATAAATTGACATCAAATTCAGGTGTATAATACAGTAATATCATGCAAAAATGGAGATATCAATGTAACATTCACAGGGCAATTCCATGCTCAATAGATAGTAATAAGGACATAGGGTAAAGAAGTGGGTGGAGGTAGTATTTCACATAGATATAATATGATGCCTCAAGAGGCTATAGCTCCAGTCCACTGCTAAATGTAGGTAATGGGCGTCAAGATAATTCACGCAATGTAGAACTGCTGTAGAGGATCCGCTATGCATGCAGGATGACTCGTGAGGTGGGGGCGTGTCTGGCGTTCAATGCGTGTGATATCAGCGTAAAGATACAGTCTCACAAGTGTAGAGTTCTAAGGATACAGGGTGAAGACTGGGGTGGGGGCGTGTCTAGTGTGCTGTGTGTATTGCGTCAGTACAGCTCTGTAGTCCCATATAAGCAAAACTATCGCCAACCCGAACTCGAATAAGCAGGGAGGTGCATCCCCAGAAACCCCCTTCAGGAATATGTCCCAGTGGAATGAAGCCCAGGAGATCGATGCTCGAACAAACGTGGAGGCGCAAGCCTCAAAAGCAAGCCATCCCGTTGTCACACAAGTGGCGAAATACGCCCAGAATAATATCTGCCCGTATGGCTTAAAGCACCAGTGTGCATCAATAACAAAGCAGGCAGAAAGATGCCTAGTAGGAGAGCTGTTGTGCGTGGACCCGTTTAGAGGCAGGACCTCAAGGGTCCTTCCACAGGGCGGGGATCATCACAGAGTCAACTGTGGCTTCAAATCAGTATATATACATCTGTAATATAACATAGTATATAGTAATAACATCTCAGAATACACATAGTCAAAATCACAGGGTAAGAATACTGGGTTATCCATCAATGCATACCTGTAACGTATTATCAATGTCATCATAGATAGGTTTGACCGACATCCGGTCAAGAAAGGCTTCAGGAGGGAGAATTTATCCTCCCACTACACTAATAGATGAGGCAGAATACAGGTGGTAAATTAAACGAGTAAATTGGAGATGCTGAGAGGCTCATTGAAACCTATGGGCGTCTCACTGGTAACCATGGTGATCCAGGTGTTTTCTCTTCTTAACAGTTGTTGTTTCAGGTTGCCATGGGGATGGGCTTTAACGCGTTCAAGGCCCATGAACTTAATTTAATTCTTAGTAGTTGGGAAAAGGGGAGATTATTTTTGAGGGGGAAGGGGTGGAAACTTTGATAGTGTAGTACTGAATGTTTGCTCATGGGTTTAGTGTAATTCCTCACACGCCCCCACCTTGCGAGTCATCCTGCATGCATAGCAGATCCTCTACAGCAGTTCTACATTGCGTGAGTTATCTTGACGCCCATTACCTACATTTAGCGGTGGACTGGAGCTATAGCCTCTTGAGGCATCATATTATATCTATGTGAAATACTACCCCCACCCCCTTCTTTACCCTATGTTCTTATTACAATCTATTGAGCATGGAATTGCCCTGTGAATGTTACATTGATATCTCCATTTTTTGCATGATATTACTGTATTATACACCTGAATTTGATGTCAATTTATATGACTGTGTGATGATTTGTATGATACTTGAATTGCTTGCTAAAACTGTTTGACTTAAGTCTACATATATGTGATTATATACTGCCATTCAACCTATGATTGCTGTACTGGGTATATACTCAGGTTGAGTGTATCTTTTTAATGAGATTATATTTTGCATTGTATTGACTGTTTGGTCTCCTTATATAAACTGTTGTCTATTACTCAGTGCGTTCACCTTGCAGTTTAGTGTATTTAACAGCTCACTTTTAATTACAACTCGCATTTGCCATTGGTCGATTCATAGAGGTTAGATATTACCGCTATGATACAGGTATGGTGTCAATATTGATATTGTATAAAAATATATTACAGATGAAATAATGTAAAATATTGGGTTGCTTTAGAGGTGGATTTATATACATGTTGAGCTATGAATTGTATATCATGTATTACCACATTATTTAAATGCTTTATTGCAGATTGTTTGTTACATTGCAATGTACTGTATATACACCACTTTTAAATGTTTGATGGAAAAAGCTATTATGTAGAGCAGAGGTGGGCAATAATTTTTTCCAAGGGGCCGCACGAGAGCCAAAAATATTACGGAGGGCCGTACCTATTTATTTTTTATTTACTATATTTAATATATATTACACATCATTAATATTAACATATTAATATATCAAGAAATATTCATATATTATTAGTATTAATATTGTAATTATTATATTATAATTATTATAAAATAATAATAAAAACCACTAAAATAAAATAAAATTCAAGAAGACAAGGTTTGAAAATATAATAAATTGAGGCAGTCACCCTCTCTGCTTGTCTGCCACTCACCCGCTGGGGGGGACGACACTCTGCCCTCATTGCCCTCGTCCTCCATTACCTGCTCGGGGTGGGAGGCAGATTTTCCTGGCCGCCTCCTTCCTTCCTTCCTTCCTTCCTTCCTTCCTTCCTTCCTTCCTTCCTCCCTTCCTCCCTTCCTCCTTCCTCCTCCCCTCCACCCTCCTCCCCTTCTGCCCTCTCTCTGCCTCCGCTGCGCAGGCGATCAGAGAGGAGAGCAGCAGGCGATCTGGGCCTGCACGGTGTCGCAATGCTGGGACTAGGCCCGGCCCCTTAATTACACACACAGAGACGAGAGTCAATTAACTATTTATTGAGTAATTAAGAACAGGTGAAAAAGATGAATGTCCAAAAAGTAATGAGAAAAGCAATTAGAATCCAAAGGTCAAAAATGAAGAATCAATCAAAATGCAAAGGTCCATAAAAACAAAGCAAGGTCCAATTAGGCAAAGTAATCCGTGGAACAGAACAAGGCAAGGTCCATGAAAAAACAAGGTCCAAGGTAACTCTTGGCAAGGTAGCCAGTCTCTGGCTTTCAGGAACCAGGTCGCTTCACTCCCTTCAGATCAGAAGTGGCCGACCAACTGAGGAACCATTCCCACGTAACGTGTATTTAATTTCCTCCTTTGTGAGACCAACGCCGCTCTAGACTTCGTCTCCATTCCTTTCTATTATCCCCAATGCTTCGTCTGCGGTCAAAGCTCCTTCCTGGCCGAGCCGCAGCTGCCTCGTTATCTTCCTGAGAAACCTCCTCCCTTTCGGTTTCCATCAGCTCATCCCCCGCTGGTTCCCAGATACGCTCTTGGGAACCTCGTCCACCTGGTTTCTCATACGAGTTATCTGAATCGGGGTCAGACTGACCTTTCCCGTCCTCGTAAGCCTCCGGCCAATCATCCTCCCATTGCAAACTGTCTGTAGGAGATGCAAACTGCTCTGCACCTGCATCCCCATCAATCGGGTCCAAAGCAATTGGGACCCCCGGGGCGGCCCCAGACCCCCCCGGCTGCAATGGAAGCTGGGTTGCTACACACGGGAAGCACTCCGCGACCTGCGGGAGCTTATTGCCATGGCGACCGTAAGACTTGCTTGTCTTCTGGGTTGCCAGGGCGATTAGCTGCCTCAGATCACCGAGTACTCCCTGTGCAGGCCCAGATTGCCTGCACTGCAGGGATGCAGGCAGTCCAAAGCCGCCTTTCCTCCGGCTTCACAGAGCCCGCATGGGATGGTGGCAGCAGCACTCCATAGCGGGTGATCAGCTGGGGAACGGCTGGGGGTGAGAGCGAGTGGAGGCCCCCAGCCGTTCCCCAGCTGATCGCCCCCTAGGGAGTGCTGCTGCCGCCATCCCATGCGGGCTCTGTGAGGCTGGATGAGAGGCGGCTTTGGACTGCCTGCATCCCGGCAATCTGAGGCTGGGGAACGCCTCCATAGCAGGGCGATCAGCTGGAGAATGGCTGGGGGCGAGAGCTGGAGGCCTCCGATTGCCTGCTGCTCCGCTCTCCTCCCCTTCCGCCCTCTCTCTGCCTCCGCTGCTGCTCCCGCTCACTCCGCCAGGACAACAAAAAAAGAGGAGAGCAGCGGCGGAGGTAGAGAGAGGGCGGAAGGGGAGGAGGGCGGAGCAGCAGGTGATCAGAGGACTACAGGAGAACGCGATATCCGGTGGATGGAACGGTGTGCTGCAACATTGTTTACACGGAGCAGATCAACCAGTTAATAGTCCTCCCAGTGAGCACAAGAAAGCCTCAATTTTGAACAACAATTAGAGAATTTGAGTCTGAGACTTTTGATGGTGTGGTCTTACAGAGAACCTACGATAAGACCCATGAACTCATATGACTCTTAAACATCATTGCTGGTAGGAACCCCATTAGGGGCATGATTTTTCAATATATAATAGACACTCTGTGACTTGTGTGCTATAGTGACTTTGTAATATATGCATTAATACACAATTTGAAGATAAGTCAAATACAGATTTATTCATTTTGTTGATTGAGTAATTAGTAACCCTCTTTGGGTTTGTGTTCACGGTTTCAGCAACCTACCCCATTGCTTTTTATGTAGAAATGATGTGCCAGGAGAACCTGGGGGGGGGGAGCAATTTTCCTCCCTCCCCTGCTCTCCTGGCACATCATCTCTATGCACTGGGAGAGCTGGCCGAAGCTTATAATGGGGGCTGGGAAAGCTTTTATTGTTTTTCTAAGGGGTCTGGGAGTTTGGGGGTAGGGGGGGGGGAGGATATTCCCACAGTTTACCAGGACTATTTAGCCTGGTAAACTGTGGGAATACTGTTTGGACTGCAGTATTATGCAGTCCAGAACTGGAAATAGTGGGTTTTCCTGGTTTGTAGCAAATTAATTCAGGACTGTCCAGAACGTTGCCTGGACAGGCCCTCCTTTATTGCAGTAGATACCGCAAAAAAAAGGTCCTGTCTGGATGGGCCCCTAGGTAACTTGTGTCTCCTAGAGCAGAAGTTGAATGCTGATGGGATATTAATTTTCCAATATACAGGAGTGACTCAAAAGGTACAGTCTTGAAAAATCTTCATTAAAGATGGCAATAAGACATTTCTTTTGCTCTCACTTACAGTTGCCATGCTGGAGCAGGTGTTTTTTTTTCTACCCCCACCTCCTCTGCCTGCTGATTTAAAAACAGTGATGTTTTGGTGCTTAATTTGTAAAATCATCATGTAAATTGACGTTTCATAAGCTTTCCCTTCATCCCTCCTTATTATCCAACATTTTTGCTTATCCAAAGTTCTGCTGGCCCATTTATGTTGGATAAGCGAGACTCTACTGTATAATCCCAAACCCTGATATATATTTTGAGCAGAGAGCACTTTTTTCTGAGCCATAGTCCAAAAAGTAACTTTTCCAATTTTAAATTGAATAGTTAGTTTGATTTTGGTTTAGATTTACCACTGCTTGTAGTAATCTAGGAGGAAAAATGTAGCAACCCAGTTCCCTTTTGTGCCTGGGGGGCAGGGGGCAGCACCGGGGGTCCCACTTGCATTAGGGCCAGCCGCAGCTGATGAGGACATGGAGGAAGGGGCTGATGAGTTAGCTGGGCCTTCCTCTCCCACAGAGAGCTTGGCCTGGGATGATGAATGGCCTGACGGCTATGATAGCTGGGAAAGTCAGGCTGACACTGAAAGTGCTGACTCCGATAATCAGTATGAGAAACCAGGTGGTTACGGGTCGCAGGAAAGGATTAGGGATGAGCCCATGGAAGCTGAAGGGGAGTTAGGCTCTCATGAAGATAGCGACCCAGGTGCTGGGAGGCAAGGACGAAGCTTTGATAGGAGACGGAGCATTGAGTCCAGCAGGAGGGAATGGCACCGTAGCCTAGAGCGCCAGAGAAGCGCTAGATCCCGTAGCACAGATTGGCGCAGAAGCCTAGAGCGTCGGGGGCCTCGCCAAGCGGATTAAGTATAGGATCCATGGGAAAGTCCTCAGTAGCTCGGCCATTTCTGTTCTAAGGGGAGTGAAGCGAGCGAAGTTCTACGGAGCCAAGTTGCCGGCTCGAGGCTTGCCAAGAAGTTCTTGGGCTTGTTCATGAACTTTGCCTTGTTCTTTGCCACGGACCAAGTCCTTGATCCGCATTGTTTTTGCGGAGCTTTGCAACGTTGCCTTTGGATTTTACTTACGGACTCTTTACCTTTTGATTGAACTTTTGATACTTTTATGGACAATTTACCTTTTCACCTGTTTTTATTATTCAATAAATAGTTAGCTGATTACCGTCTCTGTGTGTGTGATTAAGGGGCTGGGCCGAGACCCTGCATCGTGACAGTTGGCCGAGCTACTCCACGAACCCCTTTTTCACACCACGGGACGCGGAAGGCGCCGGCGGAGACGAGTCGGCGAGATGGCTCAGCTAACCACCGCTCAAATTCAAGAATTACAGCAGGAGGTGGTGGATTTGCGGGCCCGGGCAGGCCGACATCCCTCCCTGACCGTTCCGTGCCGGTTTGGCGGCAACCCGGCCCAGGTCAACGTGTTCGTTGGACAATGTGAAATGTACATGGAACTTCGGGCTGCGGAGTTCACCAGCGAAAGAGCCAAGGTGGGCTTTGTTTACACCCTGCTGGAAGGAACCGCAGCAGCCTGGGCCACGACTCAGCTGAGGGCGCAATCCCCCAAGTGGCTACTGTGAGGGCGTTCCTAGATGCTATCAAGACGACTTGGGAAGACCCGGTGAACGCGGAGCTGGCGGTGAGGGAGCTGGATCGTTTGTCCATGAAAGACATGCCTCTGTCCCAGTACATTTCCCGGTTCAGAGTGCTGGCTGCCCAAGTAGAATGAAACCCCGCTGCACTGTGCTACCAGTACATGAAAGGCTTGTCGCCAGAGATGCAGCAGGAGATCCTGCGAGGGGCCACTCGGCCTGCCGACCTGGAAGAGGCGATTACCCTAAGCATTCGTGTGGAGGCTGGATTGCAGACCAGAAGACGGTGGGACAAGGGGTCCGGAGAGCGGCCAGTCGGTCGCAAGGAGACGGGGGCCAGTCGTCCCCTGTTCCGGCCCTTTGCGCCGGCTCCTCAGCCGTTAGGTGAACTGGAACCCATGCAGCTGGGGCATGTGAGGCCGAAGGTGGATGCTGCCGAGAAAGCCCGGCGCCAGCGGCTAAACTTGTGCTGGTACTGTGGGGGATCCGGCCATTTTTCCAGGAATGTCCCAGAAGCCGCGCGGCAAGACTCCCCGGGCCTCTGCCGCCTTCGAGGCGCCCCAGGAGGCTGAAGAGGCTATCCAGACGGCGGGGGAAGGGGCCGGCCGAGTTTAAATGGGTTCGCTAACTCGGTCGCAGTCACTAACATTCCCCCAGAACCCCAGACTGGACAGTTGTTCTTAGTGATGGTCGCCCTGTGGTCGCAGGAGAAGGGGCCGATGATGGTGCACGCCATGATCGACTCAGGGGCCACCAACAACTTCATCGATGCAGACTATGCCAAGTCTGCCGGATTACAGTTTCATGATCTCAAGGAGCCTAAGGGCGTACAAACCATCGATAGAAGACAACTAAAAGCCGGGGCAGTGAGACAATACACTGCCCCTACCAAGATGTGGACGAGCTCTCACAAAGAGGACATTTCTTTCCTTGTAACTAAGTTGTCAGATTTCCCGGTAATCTTGGGAATCGTTTGGCTGACTCTTCACGATCCGCAGATCTCCTGGACCAGAAGGCAGTTGCAGTTTTCCTCTGAACATTGCCAGGGACATTGCATGACAGCCCGGGCTTGCCAGGTTCAAGAGGTGGAGCAAGCAGCTACTTTGCCCAAAAAGTATGCGGGTTTTTGGGATGTTTTCAGCGAGAAGGAGGCGGAACGCTTAGCTCCCCACCGACCTTATGATTGCACCATTGAGTTGGAGCCCGGAGCCCCCATCCCACGTGGAAGACTCTACCCTCTCTCGGAACCCGAGCAAAAGGCTCTCCGGGAGTTTTTGGATGAGAATCTGTGTAAAGGGTTCATCCGTCCTTCCCAGTCCCCGGCCGGGGCACCAATCCTGTTTGTCAAGAAGAAACCTGGGGAGTTGCGGCTCTGTAATGACTATCGAGAGCTCAATAAGATCACGATTCGGAACCGCTACCCCCTGCCATTGATCCCGGAGCTGTTGGAGCGGATGAGGGGAGCTAAAGTTTTCACCAAATTGGACCTGAGGGGTGCTTACAATCTGGTGCGTATTCGTCAGGGCGACGAATGGAAGACCGCTTTCCAGACCAAATGGGGAAGTTTCGAATACAGAGTTATGGGATTCGGGTTGTGTAATGCCCCCGCCTGCTTTCAACACTTCATGAATGACATCTTTCGGGACCTGTTAGATCATTATCTGGCAGTGTATTTGGATGACCTGTTGATCTTTTCGCCCGACCAGGCGACCCACGACCGCCATGTAAAAGAGGTGCTACAGAGGCTGAGAGACCACGGTCTCTATGCCAAGCTGGAGAAATGTGCATTTGATCTACGCGAGGTGGATTTCCTGGGCTACCACATCAATCCCACAGGCATCGCCATGGATGACACCAAGGTCCAAGCTGTGGCAGACTGGAAGGCCCCTGCCAGCAAAAAGGACATTCAGAAATTCCTGGGCTTTGCCAACTACTACAGGAAGTTCATCCCAGACTTTGCCAAGTGGGCCGACCCCATCACGCAGTGTTTGCGAGGAAAGGTGCTGTTCTGGTGGACATCGGAGGCGGACGCGGGATTCCGGAAGTTGAAGCAGCTGTTCACCACGGAGCGGCTTCTACAGCATCCTAACCCTCACACTCCTTTCATTGTGCAAGCAGATGCATCGGATGTAGCAGTGGGAGCGATCCTGCTACAGCCGCAGGGGACCGACTTATTGCCCTGTGCTTACTATTCCCGGCAACTGATGGCGCCGGAAAGGAACTATACCATCTGGGAAAAGGAGCTCCTAGCCATTAAGGTAGCTTTTGAAGTTTGGCGACACCTGCTTGAAGGGGCAAAATTTCCGGTGAAAGTTCACACCGACCACCGGAACTTGGAGCACTTGAAGACTCCGCGCAAATTGAACCAGAGGCAGCAGAGATGGTCTCTGTTCTTTGAGAGATTCAATTTTCGCATCCACTATGTGACCCCCAAGCAGACCAAACAAGCTGATGCGCTGTCTCGAAAGCCAGAATATGTCAGAGGAGAAGGGCTTTCTGAGACGCGGCTGCTGAAAGCGGAGAACTTTGCCGCCACTGGCACAGCCACTGCGCCAGCCTCGGTGGTCAACCCAGACCCGGGGGACAAGAGAACTCTGAGTGACCGGATTCAAGCTCAACAAAAGGGAGACCCTTGGGTTCAAGAGCAGCTAACCAAGGGGGTGCAATCCCCTTTCCAAGTAAAGAACGGCCTGCTACACCGCCATGACTGTGCATATGTCTCCCCCGGGCCTGAGAGAGAGGACATTCTCAGACTCTGCCATGATAGCCGGGCCGCGGGACACTTTGGACTGTTCAAGACTTTACAGTTGGTGCTGCGTGACTTCTGGTGGCCCAAGGTGCGGAGGGACGTGGAGGCTTACGTCAGCACTTGCCCTGTCTGCCAGCGGGCTAAGAAGCAAGGGGGCAAGCCGGCCGGTTTGCTCCAACCGCTCCCGACCCCTTCTGCACCATGGAAGATGATTTCAGCCGATTTCATCACTGACTTGCCAAAGTCCAAGGGGTTCACCACGATCCTGGTCGTGGTGGACTGTCTCACCAAGATGGGTCACTTCATTCCATGTGTAAGGGTGCCTACTAGGCATGAGAAAAAAGTTATGAAAATCAAAAGAAATCGTAAGTGATTCGTATGTAATGGGACTTTCTAGTTTATACGCATCACGGCAGCTAACCAGGAAGTAGACTTTCTTTTATGGTCCTTGAGGCCAACAATTTGCGTTATGATCGTAATAAATTCTTAATTATTGTACTACGTACTCACTTCTCCCTGTCTTCTCCCCTCATTTCCTTCCGCCTTCATTCAGCTTCTTCTTTTTCCCGCATTTCTATGGGGAACTGGAAGTGACGCTGCTGCTAGGCAATGCATTCTGGAAAGTGTAGTCCTCCACGCTTCTCCCCCCTCCCTTCTCTTCCCCGTTGCTCTGCCTTGCCCCATCGCAGGGGCCAACTTCTCACACACACACGCACGCGCTTCTCCTCTCTCTCTCCCTGCGCTCTCTCAGATGCTTCCCCCCTCCCTTCTCTTCCCCGTTGCTCTGCCTTGCCCCATCGCAGGGGCCAACTTCTCACACACACACACACGCGCGCGCGCGCTTCTCCTCCTCTCTCCCTGCGCTCTCTCAGATGCTTCTCCCCCCCCTCCCTTCTCTTCCCCGTTGCTCTGCCTTGCCCCATCGCAGGGGCCAACTTCTCACACACACACACACGCTTCTCCTCCTCTCTCTCCCTGCGCTCTCTCAGATGCTTCTCCCCCCCCTCCCTTCTCTTCCCCGTTGCTCTGCCTTGCCCCATCGCAGGGGCCAACTTCTCACACACACACACGCGCGCGCTTCTCCTCCTCTCTCTCCCTGCGCTCTCTCAGATGCTTCTCCCCCTCCCTTCTCTTCCCCGTTGCTCTGCCTTGCCCCATCGCAGGGGCCAACTTCTCACACACACACGTGCGCGCTTCTCCTCCTCTCTCTCCCTGCGCTCTCTCAGATGCTTCTCCCCCTCCCTTCTCTTCCCCATTGCTCTGCCTTGCCCCATCGCAGGGGCCAACTTCTCACACACACGCGTGCGCGCTTCTCCTCCTCTCTCTCCCTGCGCTCTCTCAGATGCTTCTCCCCCTCCCTTCTCTTCCCCGTTGCTCTGCCTTGCCCCATCGCAGGGGCCAACTTCTCTCTCTCACACACACACACGCTTCTCCTCCTCTCTCTCCCTGCGCTCTCTCAGATGCTTCTCCCCCCCTCCCTTCTCTTCCCCGTTGCTCTGCCTTGCCCCATCGCAGGGGCCAACTTCTCTCTCTCACACACACACACGCTTCTCCTCCTCTCTCTCCCTGCGCTCTCTCAGATGCTTCTTCCCCCTCCCTTCTCTTCCCCGTTGCTCTGCCTTGCCCCATCGCAGGGGCCAACTTCTCTCTCACACACACGCGCGCGTCTCCTCCTCTCTCCCTGCACTCTCTCAGATGCTTCTCCCCCCTCCCTTCTCTTCCCCGTTGCTCTGCCTTGCCCCATCGCAGGGGCTAACTTCAGCCCTCCAGGTAGGTGTTTTGGACTTCAACTCCCACCATTCCTCACAGCCTCAGGCCTCTTCCTTTTCCTCTCAGCCTGGGCAAACTTGGGCCCTCGCTCCCTCAGGATCGGGGTGAGAGAGAGGCAGCGGAGGAGCGGGGGGCTCCTTTTTGCTGCTTCCAAGAATAGAATACCCCCCTCCCTCCCTCCTTCCTTCCCTCCTTCCTATTTGGAGAGTCCCATCTAGAATTCAGTGTGATTTATTCAAGTTTTGGCCTACAACTCCCAGAAATCCCAGCCAATTTACCAGCTGTTAGGATTTCTGGGAGTTGTAGGCCAAAACCATCTGAATGCGCATGCTCTGGCATACGAACTACTAATGAATTTCATTAGTAATTAAGTTACATTTTAGAAATTTTTGGAAATTTTTTTGTAAGTCTTTCTTTTACTAAAAAAAACCCCCCATGTGATTTTAGAATCGCCATTTTTGGGTTCGAAACCATGCCTAGTGCCTACTGCTAAAGAGACTGCTGATATGTTTGTGCAACATGTGTTTCGTTTGCATGGACTTCCACAGAGTTTGGTGACGGATCGAGGCACCCAATTCACTTCCCAGTTCTGGCGGGCGGTTCAGAAGTTGCTGGGGATTGAAGCACGGATGTCTACGGCTCATCACCCCCAGACCGACGGGCAAACCGAAAGGGTTAACGCCACGTTGGAACATTATCTGCGGTGCTATATAAACTATCAGCAAAACAATTGGGTGTCATTGTTGTCTTTGGCGGAGTTTGCTTACAACAATGCGACGCAAGAATCTATCAAAGAGACTCCTTTCTTTACCAACTATGGACATCACCCTAGGTTCTATCCTCCTGTAGACCAGTCCGGAGATGTGCCAGCAGCAAAAGATTGGCTACAGGAGCTCACTGCGATGCAAGAGATGCTGCGCACTCAATTGGACCAGGCTAAAGCGGATTACAAGCGGATGGCGGATTGGCGGCGCCAAGAGGGTCCAGAGATCCAAGTGGGAGACAAAGTTTGGCTGTCTACCAAGAATTTGCCTACGCAGAGATCTAGTCGCAAACTGGATGCGAGATTTTTGGGTCCCTACAAGGTGTTGGAGAGTGTGGGGCCTGTTGCCTTCAAACTACAGCTTCCGGCGGACATGAAGATCCATCCTGTCTTTCACCGTTCCCTGCTGAGACCGGCGAAGGGGGTGCGGCCTGATGTGACACAGCCGCCACCCCCTCCTGTGATGCGGGATGGGGAGGAGGAGTTTGAGGTACAGGTCATCCTGGATGCTCGCATCAGATACCGGAAGCTGGAGTATTTGATTGACTGGAAGGGTTTTGGACCGGAAGAGCGTTCTTGGACACTGACACGAGATGTCCACGCCCCGGACATTGTTGCCCGCTTTCACCGCAAGTATCCCGACAAGCCCAAGCCTCGAGGGAGTCCTCGGAGGGGCCCTGGGGGGGGGGATAGTGTATCAACCCAGTTCCCTTTCGTGCCTGGGGGGCAGGGGGCAGCACCGGGGGTCCCACTTGCATTAGGGCCAGCCACAGCTGATGAGGACATGGAGGAAGGGGCTGATGAGTTAGCTGGGCCTTCCTCTCCCAGAGAGCTTGGCCTGGGATGATGAATGGCCTGACGGCTATGATATCTGGGAAAGTCAGGCTGACACTGAAAGTGCTGACTCCGATAATCAGTATGAGAAACCAGGTGGTTATGGGTCGCAGGAAAGAATTAGGGATGAGCCCATGGAAGCTGAAGGGGAGTTAGGCTCTCATGAAGATAGCGACCCAGGTGCTGGGAGGCAAGGACAAAGCTTTGATAGGAGACGGAGCATTGAGTCCAGCAGGAGGGAATGGCACCGTAGCCTAGAGCGCCAGAGAAGCGCTAGATCCCGTAGCACAGATTGGCGCAGAAGCCTAGAGCGTTGGGGGCCTCGCCAAGGGGATTAAGTATAGGATCCGTGGGAAAGGATCCTCAGTAGCTCGGCCACTTCTGTTCTAAGGGGAGTGAAGCGGCGAAGTTCTACGGAGCCAAGTTGCCGGCTCGAGCCTTGCCAAGAAGTTCTTGGGCTTGTTCATGAACTTTGCCTTGTTCTTTGCCACAGACCAAGTCCTTGATCCGCATTGTTTTTGCGGAGCTTTTGCAACTTTTGCCTTTGGATTTTACTTACGGACTCTTTACCTTTTTGATTGAACTTTTGATACTCTTATGGACAATTTACCTTTTCACCTGTTTTTTATTATTCAATAAATAGTTAGCTGATTACCGTCTCTGTGTGTGTGATTAAGGGGCTGGGCCGAGACCCTGCATCGTGACAAAAAAAACCTTACTTCTTCAGGATGTAGAGAATTGCCTTTTTCCAAGTTTCTGTTTCTAAATACAATATCATTTTTCTCATTTGGACTGTTTTTTTCAACATCTCCCTAAAAGACAAAAAAACAAAAAAAGGAAGATGAGATCAGTAGCATATTGACAACACTTTATAAGAAAGAATGAGAATTAAGTATACCTAATAATGTTTTTCAGAAAGTTATTTAGGGCTTTGTCTACACCAGGCATCCTCAAACTGTGGCCCTCCAGCTGTTTGGGCCTCCAACTCCCAGCAGCCCTAGCCAGCTTGTTCGATGGTCAAGAATTCTGGGCGTTGGAGGCCCAAACAGCTGGACAGCCACAGTCTATATGGACTAAACAATTTGCACTCACCTCGTAAGGTGTCTGAACTGGACACATGACATTTGCAACAATTTACAATATGTTTCTTTGGGCTTTAAACTTTATTACAGAAAATACAGATATTTAGGCATATGACCAGCCCTCCAGGCAGAATTGCTTTGCTGTGTTGTTAATGGTGGGCAAAATTAGTTGATGGGAGGTGATTTTTCTCACCAGGATTGGCTCTTTCTTAGGTTGAATTTTTTAAAAAAATACCATTGATACCAATGGTATTAACACCCCAAAACTCTCAAAATATTACCAAAACACTACAGACAAATGTTGGAAGTGTGAAGAGAATATTGGGACTTTCTATCACATGTGGTGGACATGTAAAAAAGCCAAAAAATATTGGAAGGAAATATATGAGAATATCCCCCCCAAAAAATATTAGATACACATTTCCAATATAAACTTGAGTATTTCTTACTCAGAATGACAGAAATTGGGAAAAAAACCCAAATTATTCTACTATTTAACAATGTTGGCTAGAAAAATATACACACAAAAATGGAAATCAAAAGAATTACCAACAATGGAACAATGAATACTAAAAGGGGCAGAGATAATGAAAATGGATCTATTAACACAGAAAAGAAGCACAACAGATTGGTCAGCAATTATACAGTTTATGAAGCAAGATTTCCTTTTTCCAACTGCTAGCCAGAGCTGACCATGCTTAGCTTTCAATATCATATGGGATCTGGTGAAATTTTCAAACTCCAAAATCCATATTATGGTAATACGTTAATTTATCCAATGAAAAAGAGCATGTAAGTATATGTGTAAGTTTTTAAGACCTCCGAAAGTAATGAAGAATTTCCCAGATGACTCCATTAAGAGCACAGGTAGCTCATAATAATTTCAGTTAGGATTTGTAGATTCTAAGGGAACCAATAGAAGAAAACCAGTCTGTTTTGCTAACCATATCTGAAAGAATATCCCACTTTTATCTATGTCCAGTTTAAAGGTAAAGAAAGGAAGACAAGGACACTGAAGTGCACAGCTGCCATTTATGGTGAGATACAGTATATCTTCAGTTTCAAATGGTAACAACTTCCCCATATTTGGATCTGTAAACATATGTTAATGTATATTCATTTCATGTACATGACTGCATATTTAAGGGGGAGATGCATTTTCCCTTTATTTTTCTGTATGGTGTGCTGCTGGCCACCCTATAGACCAAATTAGTGCTTCACAGGCAGGTCGAAGCAGATAGTGCTATCCACTTTGGGCTCCTTGTAGCAAAAGAAACATGAGAAATGAATCTCACTCAATCTTTTCCACAGGTTTTTAAAAAAACTACTCAATTTGTGAAAACACACCTCTTTCCCTCGGCTTTTATCTATCTCAATTATGCAACAGAGGGTCTGTAACCCCACCAAAAAGACTGCAAAATCCATCTAAGTACAGCCCTGCCCTACAGCTGATTTAAAGTCGCACACATCCAAGTGGATCTGCATTCTGAGAGCTACTTTCTTTCATTCATTTGCGAAGAATGCAGGTCTACATCAAGAAGGGATGGAAAAACGAAGGACTTAACGCAGCTAGCTTCTGAGGCAAAAATGCAAACACAAGCTTAAAGCTCAGCCTCCAGGCAGACAAATATATTGGCTAATTTCCAACAGCAGATCTGCTTGAAAAGGAAGGAGGTGCAATAACACACCTTCCGAAACTGACTGCAAAGTGACGTTTCCTCTTGCAATCCTAATGAAGGCTCTGCTGAGCCTATTATTTCCTCTTTCTTCTTCTCTCCTCATCATCTCCAGCTGTTTAACAGGAAATAGTTGGTAGGAGGAAGAGAAGGAGTGAGGTTTGTTTCTGGTAACTCAACCCATAAAAGGTTTGTTGAGTTAAAAAAATGCTTCTCAGAAAATCACAAGTTGTTATTCTATCGCATCATTCTCTTTTAGCAGTTCTGGAGATTATTCTGAAAATCAGAAGCTTTAATAAACCAGCAACTTGAGAATCAGAAGCTTTAAAATACCTTAACATTGATGCATGAGGAGATGCATGTCAGGCATGTAGCTATGCCCCCTGGTGTTACCTCCCAAACCACCTTTTATGTGTTGCAGCTTTGTCTCACAATGTGACCATTTTCATGTTGCTAAAGAGCATTCCTATTACAATGGGGATCCACAGGAACCCAAAGGAAAACAGTTGGATGTGTCTGCTGATTCACCGCTGCTTTCCAATGATACAGACAAGCTACGCTAGGGACCTCTTCACATGGGACAAAAATGCCCTGCTTTGCCGCTTTATTTCATGGACTTGGATGGGGCCTGCTGTGTGCCATCACACAATGCTAATAATAATAATAATAATAATAATAATAATAATAATATGGATCGTCGATGTTGCAATCCCAGGTGACAGCAGGATTGAAGAGGAAAAAGCTGACACGATATGAGAATTAAAAGATCGAGCTGCAAAGACTCTGGCACAAGACAGTAAAGGTGGTCCCAGTTGTGATCGGCATACTGGGTGTAGTGCCTAAAGACCTTGGCCTGCACTTAAACACAATTGGCACTGACAAAATTACCATCTGCCAGCTGCAAAAGGTCACCTTACTGGGATCTGCACGCATTATTTGCCAATGCATCACACAGTCCTAGACACTTGGGAAGTGTCCAACATGTGATCCAATACAACAGCAGAGTGATCTTGTTTGCTGTGGACTCATCTTGTTGTGTTTCTAATAATAATCATCATAATCATCATCATCTTTATTTCTATCTCACCCTCTCTTCCTGAGGGACTCAGGTCTCGCCCATGGCAGGCCCCACCCACTTTCTTCCCAAAGTGGAGGTGAAGCATGGAAAGGTGCTTTGCCCTCCACCATGGGGAGGAAAGTGTTGTTCGGGTAGCTCTGACACTTTCCTCCCCAAATCCCCATGTGATAGCAAAAAGGGCGCCGTGGAAACATGCGTTGCAGCCCTTTCTGCCTTCTGATGAGGGGAGGGACCCTTTCCCACTCCACTATGTGATGAGGGAAGGAGGGAGGGCATGGGGGCACCATGAGCTAAACCACGCGGCTTACCTTTTGCCAGCAAAATGGCATGGCCCAAAAAGGCCATGTGACAAGGTTGTATGCCCAGAGGAGAGCAAAATGATAAAAGGTCTGGAAGACATGCCCAATGAAAAGTAGCTTAGGGAGTTGGATATGTTCAGTGTGGAGCAGAGAAGGTTAAAAGTAGATGCGAGAGCCATGTTTAAACATTTGAGAGGATGTTATACTGAAGATGGAGCAGGCTTATTTGCTGTTGCTCTAGGAACAAGGACACAGAGCAACAGATGAAATTGCAGGAAAAGAGACCACCTAAATATTAGAATTTCCTGAATATGCTACCTGGGAGTATGGTGGAATCTCTTTACCTGGAGGTTTTAAAACAGAGATTGAATGTCCATCTGTTAAGAGTGTATTGATTGTTAATTCTTGCATGGCTGAAGAGAGTTGTCCCTTGGTATTTTTCTAACTCTATCTGCATGTGATTGTTGCATGGTTGATAAAGTATCCTGACCTCTGTAAATCCAGGTTTTCATTACTGGCATGTGTGGTAAGAAATTCCATGATAACAGAAATAATTACAATACTGTATGCTGGACTTATGCTGTTATAACTCATTGAGACAATGCATCTCTGCTTCAGTGTCATACATAGTCTATATTTAGAAGTCTTCCCTCAAATAGAAGAAGATGTTTGATTGTACAAGCACAGGGATTCTTCTCAGCTGTGCTTTTAAACTATTTTATATCAGTGCGGTTTATCTTGCAGTTTATTTAAAAGGTTTTAAAAAATCATTATGATAGGTTTAATCCATGTTGTGAGCTGTCCTGGGTCCCTTATCGGCATCTTACAAATAAAGTATTTTTTTAAAAAACCCATAATAAATACCTTTTTGACCATTCGGAAGAAGCTAGGTGTTAATGGCTTACCTTATTTACTTCCAAGAAAAAAATTAACTGGAAAAGATTTACTTGAGCACTGAGTGATACTCTGTTTAAGTTAAATCATTAAGCTATTTACCTCTGAGAACTGAGGTATGCACTCTGGGGCCTAATCACATCAGATATTGGAGATCTATGTGAGAATCAAAATATTTTTTTAAAACTTTCAGATAGCTACTCAAGATTGCAGGTTGGATCAGTGGCAAAGAGGAATAGGTGTCCGATCTCTTATCTTCCCTTTTGTTACCTCTTTTGGATTTAACAATAGAGAGTGAGAAATACAGTCATGAAGAAAGAAACCTCTGCTGCGACTGCCACCACTTCCTTTTGTGAAATAGATTCAGAATGGGGACATCATTGAAAATGGATTAAAACTGTAAAAGGAGAATAAGGCCGACCTTCTGGCACCTTTAAAGTAGATTGTCAGGTAGGTAGATTTAAAGTAAAATAAAAAAGAATAAAACAATTACATTTTTAAAAATTATTTAACTTTTAATTTGCTTTTAAGATAGTCCCATTCTAAATTACAAGTTGTTGTTGCTGCTGCTGGGTATTTAAATAAAAAGAATGCCAACTAATAACTATGATCAATATTGTGACTATCAAACAGTGAGCAGAAGGGAGGCCACACGATCACTTTTGATGAGGGGACATCTACGAGATGTAACAGGCACGGAGGAAGCATGCATGTCTTGCAGTGGCTCCGGTCCTTTCTGGAGGGCCGCTCTCAGAAGGTGTTATTGGGAGACACCTGTTCAACCCCACAACCATTGTCTTGTGGGGTTCCTCAAGGTTCAATACTATCTCCCATGTTGTTTAACATCTACATGAAGCCACTGGGGGAGGTCATCCGAAGTTTCGGAGTGCTGTGTCATCTGTACGCAGATGATGTCCAACTCTGTCACTCCTTCCCACCTGCTACTAAGGAGGCTGTTCAGGTCTTGAACCGGTGCTTGGCCACTGTGTCGGACTGGATGAGTGTGAACAAATTGAAATTGAATCCAGACAAGACAGAGGCACTCCTGGTCAGTCGAAAGGCTGAACAGGGCATAGGGTTACAGCCTGTGTTAGACGGGGTTACACTCCCCCTGAAGACGCAGGTTCGCAGTTTCGGTGTGATCCTGGACTCATCGCTGAGCCTGGAACCCCAGCTCTCGGCGTTGACCAGGGGAGCATTTGCACAGTTAAAACTTGTGTGCCAGCTGCGCCCGTACCTTAGGAAGTCTGACTTGGCCACGGTGGTCCATGCTCTGGTTACATCCCGTATAGTTTACTGCAACGCTCTCTACATGGGATTGCCTTTGAAGACTGTTCGGAAGCAGCAACTAGTCCAACAGACAGCAGCCAGGTTGATAACAGGAGCGGCATTCAGAGAGCGTACAACTCCTCTGTTGTGCCAGCTCCACTGGCTGCCAGTTTGCTACCGGGCACAATTCAAAGTGCTGGCTTTAGCCTTTAAAGCTCTAAACAGTTCTGGTCCAACTTACCTGTCCGAACGCATCTCTCCCTATGAACCATCGAGATGTTTAAGATCATCTGGAGAGGCCCTGCTCTCGGTCCCGCCTTCTTCGCAGGCGCGACTGGCGGGAACGAGAGACAGGGTCTTTTCAGTGGTGGCTCCTCGGCTTTGGAACGTTCTCCCTAGAGACATCAGATTGGCCCCCTCCCTCCTGACATTTCGCAAGAAAGTCAAGACTTGGCTATTTGAGCAAGCATTTGTTGATGAAATATAAGGCTTAATTAGATATATGGAATGAGGACGATGCGACGGAAACTGATTTCAACATGACGCTGAGACTGCAATTGTATGTTTAATTGTTAATTTGTTGTTATATGATTTTTTTTGCCTTGTTGCTTGTGTTGTATTGAGGGCAGAGACTGCCTGTGTAAACCATCCCGAGTCGCCTTCGGGCGGAGAGGGGTGGTATAGAAACGTGACAAATAAATAAATAAATAATGCATGTAGTTGAGGTGACCTAAGGGAAATAATTACATGATAATGTCTTCCCATTGCATGCATGGAAGTTGACCATCCTGAGGCCAATCTGAATGTGACACTCTGGATCAACCTGAAAATCGGACCTCATCATATTAGCCAGGTTAAGTGTCCCACTTTGCCTGGCATCCAGGAGGACTGAGGGAGCAGCAAATCTGTCACCTTGTACGCAGCTCCCTCTTGGCAATGTTTTCCAAAGTATCACCCTTCTGTGGAGGCCCCACATGTTGACAGGGAAGTCATGCAATGTTTCCCTCCCATTGGAGGAAGGGCTTTCACATGAAGCTCACATGTGTTGTCTGATGAGCAGTGAGTGTCATAGGAAATGTGATGAGGTGGGAAGTGTCTGTGTATAACTAGCCAAGCAGAAAACAAGCATGCGCTATCTTCAATATAACATCCTTTCAAGTATTTAAACATGGCTAGCATTCCAAGATTCTCCATGAAGGTAGGACTAGATGTACCCTCATCTCCGCCTCTACATTTCTGTGTGTACTTTCTCCTCCACACTAAAAATGAGGACTGATGGAGGCAATGAAAGCTTTACTCCCAAACTAAAATAACAGCCCAGGTTTTGGGAACCCAGCATGAAATGAAATTTTTAATCCTATTTTTGTTGTCCCTGAATCTTGAATGTGATCTCCACCCCCACTGCAGCCAAAAATACTTCTGGAATGTGATGTGACCCATTTTCCATATAATTTGTCAGAGAATAGGGCTATATGCGTGCACCAAGGCTTTTAATGGCTTGTGAACTTTGTCATCTTGTGAATGATTTCTACTGTCCATTTGGATGATAGGTCTCACTATATTTATTTGTTGAGAAATGGTTGAATAGAAAAACAGTCAGATTTCTTTCATTCCTAT
The DNA here is from genome assembly GCA_030556195.1 of Anolis apletophallus. Lineage (NCBI taxonomy): Eukaryota > Metazoa > Chordata > Lepidosauria > Squamata > Anolidae > Anolis > Anolis apletophallus. The sequence goes on along the minus strand of JARBWK010000006.1, from coordinate 87,552,592 downwards.
GTGGGGTTTGCAGCCTTATCACATGGGCTTTCAGTTCCATCCTAGGACACTGCTGAGGCGCAGCCAGGATGAAGCCCTCCAGAGCGCATCACATAACACAGGGTTCCTTCCAACATGGCTCCATGCCGGCTCCGTGCACACTGCATCTCGGCAGTGTGCTAAGTGCCAGTCCTGACAACATGGGTGTGAAGACCTTCACCGCTGATAGCTAGCGAACTTCACTTATGGATCTTTTTCTTCACTCTTCAAACACTCTTGCTGCCACCATAAATATAAGGGTTTGTGAGGAGGCTTGTGTTTCCCAAGGATGTTACTGAGAGACTTGTTTTAAAACAGGCTTGAATGGTTTATTTGGTACAATAGCGTGGAGGTTACAATATGTTCAGAGCTTATTTGGTTACACTTTCTAAGAGGTAAAACTTATGGTTGCTTTAACATGCAGTGTTTGGTTAGGACTTTCCAAACACTTGAATGACACTGAGATAGGTATTTGGCCTCAATAGGCTCCCTATCTGTCTACTTTTCCAGGCTGAACTGCCTTCATGCAGTATCTGTCGCACCCCAAGGGCTTCAGACGGCCTCTTTCCTAGGGGCTGCATTTTGCCCACTTGACTCCAAGAAACTTTCCAGCACAGCTGGGTTAACTCCCGGCTCCTGCCATGGGCCTCTTTGCTGCTCTCCTGTGCCTCCCAGGAAAGATGCTATGGTAAAGGCATGTCAAGGCCAAGCTGAACCCACTAGACTGATAGCAGAAGTGGGCACTCGGAGCACCAAGCGTTACTCCCCAGCCCAGGTGGTTTGCGCTAACGAGGCGCCGCATTCTTCAAGACTGAGGTTCTCAAAACAACCCGAGGCCCATCCATCATCCGATTTGATGTTCGACGCACTGGGCCCTACAGCCAGAAATCCTATAAAGGCTGGGAGATCCTGTATGCCAGCATCTCGTACCAACGACCGCTATTGCCATGATGCTATTGTGAACCAGGCCTTTTGGCCAGCTACTAAGACCCTGCCAGCCAGCCTTCTACAGCTGCCTTGTTCCAGCACCAAGCCTTGTTCCTGTTCGTCGTCGAACTTTGTGGAGAAGCCGTGTTACTTTCGCATTTGACTTTGCCTGCAGTACCTAAAGCCGCCTAACCTTCTTGCGCCGGTTGGGGGCTCAGAGACTATCTATCGCATCCCGCATTTGTTCCTGAATTCCCTCCGCTTGAGATCCTGCCGTTGCGGATACTCAAGCCCTGCTGATTCCAGCATTGCTGCTATCCGGAGGCTGCATACTAACGGCTTCCTGGACTCTTTACTTACCTTGCTACCTTATAATCAATAAAGCTTGTTGTACCTCAGCTGCCTTGTGTGTTGTCCGGGGAGGTCAAGTGCCAAGGGGCCCAAGGGGGCGACAGTTTGGTACGAGATCCCTTACTCCCTGGACAACCCAAGACCCTGATGCAGACGCCGCCGGGAGCGACCGGAGCAGCACCCGCCATGGCCCGAGGCCCCTCCGCAGCGGACTTCCAGCGGCTGCAGGCCGAGCTCGCTACCCTTCAGCAGCAATTCGCCGCGGTGATCCAGGCTCAACGGCAACCCAACCGGCGAGTCCCGGTAGCCCTTCCTGTCCGCTTCAGCGGGGAGCCCGCAGCTACTTGCACCTTCCGTGGACAGTGCCAAGCTTACTTGGTGGCTCGAGCAGCCGACTTTGCCACTGAGGCGGAATGCGTGGCCTTTGTGTACACCTTGCTGGATGGCCCCGTGGCATCGTGGGCCACCACCATGCTTGATGCCAACGCGCCCCAGGTCAACACTGCCCAGGGGTTTTTGGATCACCTCCTGGAGACCTGGGGGCACCCGATCAACCGAGACCTGGCAGAGAAGCAGATGCATCGCCAGTACCAGCGCAGCATGCCCATGGACCAATATATTGCAGAGTTCTGTGTGTTGGCTAACCAGGTGACCTGGAACGCAGATGCCCTACGCTCTCAGTTCCTGGAAGGGCTGAGCCCCGAGATCCAGACGGAAGTGTCCCGGACCCCCGACATCCCGCTCACTTTGGAGGGGGTGATCGCGATGGCACTGCAGTTGGACGCGCACCAGAGGGCCCAGCAGATCTGGAACCGGAAGGCTCCAGCCCCGCCGCCCGCGAGGAAGCCGGGCTCCGAGAAGCGCGGACCGCCGTTCCCGCATCCACCGCCCCCCATTCCCACCGCCAGGCTGGATGACGAGCCCATGCAGCTGGGGCAGACCCGCCCGCGGCTGGATGATGCTGAAAAGGCCTGGCGGCAGTGCCTGAACCTGTGTTGGTACTGCGGGACCGCCGGCCACTTTTCCAAGGAATGTCCATCCAAGACTAAGGGGAACCCGCGTCTGGCAGCGGCGGAAGAGAAGCCCAGCGGCCCGGAGATTGCTCCCGTGCCGCAGGGGGAAGGAGAAGACCGTGTCTAGAAAGGCTTGCTAGCTCGGTCGGCCCCCACCCCTCAGAGCCTAAGACAGGAGTGCTGTTCCTGATCATGATCACCCTATGGTCCCTCGACAAAGGCCCCGTCTGGGTGCATGCCATGCTGGATTCCGGGGCCACCAACGATTTCATCGACAAAGACCTTGCCAAGCACCTGGGCCTGGAAACCAAGGACTTAAGCCGACCCCGGCCCGTTGAAACCATTGACGGACGGATCCTCAAGTCAGGCCCAATAAGTCAGTGGACCCCGCCAATGAAGATGACTATTGCCAACCACCAAGAGGAAATCCCGTTCCTCGTTTCCACCTTGCCACACTTTCCTGTGATCCTAGGGGTGCGGTGGCTCACACAGCACGACCCCCAGATCTCTTGGGCCCAATGGGAAGTGCGTTTCCTCACTGCTTATTGCCAAAAACATTGTCTCCGGAGCCAGTTGGGCGCCGTAACCGAGGCAAGTACTGTGGCAACCTTGCCCTGCAAGTACCAGGACTTTTGGGAAGTGTTCAGCGAGAAAGAAGCAGACAAGCTCCCGCCCCACCGCCCGTACGACTGCGCAATCGACTTGGTTAAGGATCCCCTGATCCCCGTGGAAGGCTGTATTCTCTCTCGGCACCGGAGCAGAAGGCTCTCCAGGAGTTCTTGGATACCAACCTATGGAAGGGATTCATCCGCCCCAGTCAATCACCGGCCGGTGCCCCTGTACTGTTCGTGAAGAAGAAAACCGGTGAGATGCGCCTATGCCACGACTACCGGGCCCTCAACAACATCACCGTCCGCAACAGGTACCCCCTCCCATTGATTTCTGAAATGTTAGAACAAGTGCGGGGAGCCAAGGTGTTCACCAAGCTGGACCTGAGGGGGGCTTACAACTTTGTGCGGATCAGGGGTGGGGACGAATGGAAGACGGCCTTCCAGACCAAATATGGAGCCTATGAGTCCCTCGTGATGACCTTCGGCCTCTGCAACGCTCCGTCCACATTCCAACACTTCATGAATGACATCTTTAGAGACTATCTAGACCGTTTCCTGCTTTGCTACTTGGATGATTTGTTGATTTTTAGCCCTGATCTGGACTCTCATGAACGTCACGTACGGGCCGTGCTGCAGCGGCTTCAAGACCACGGCCTGTATGCCAAGCTGGAGAAATGCACCTTTAAGGTGGAAAGAGTGCATTTTTTGGGACATTGCATTTTGGCCCAGGGCATTTCTATGGACCCGGTGAAAGTAGAGGCAGTGGTGCAATGGGAAGCGCCAGCAAGCCGCAAAGACATCCAGCGGTTTATGGGCTTCGCCAACTACTACCGGAAGTTCATCCCGGGATTTGCCAAGTGCTCCGAGCCCATCACTCAGTGCCTGAGAGGAAAAACCCCGTTCCGCTGGTCCGCCGAGGCGGAAGGGGGGTTCCAGCAACTTAAACAGCTGTTTGTGACTCAGCCAATCCTACAGCATCCCGACCCGGCCAAGCCCTTCCGAGTTCAAGCTGACGCCTCCAATGTGGCAATCGGGGCGGTCCTGTTCCAGCCCCAGGGGGAAGATTGGCTGCCGTGCGCGTTCTACTCCAGGCAGCTGGCCCCGGCGGAAAAGAACTATACCATCTGGGAGAAGGAAGGTTTGGCCATCAAAGTGGCTTTTCAGTTCTGGCGGCATTGGCTGGAGGGGGCGCAGCATGAGTTCCAGGTTCACACTGACCATTGGAACCTGGAGCACTTGAAAACTGCGCAAAAGTTAAACCAGCGCCAGCAGCGCTGGGCCCTGTTTTTCGAACGGTTTCAGTTCAAAATACACTATGTTACGCCGACCTAAACCAAACAGGCCGACGCCTTGCCCCGGAAGCCGGAGTATACCCGGGGGGTTGAAGACTCCGGGGTGGGGCAGATCCTCCAGCAGGGAAACTTTGCCGCCGCAGCAGTGGAAACTACACCCCCGACCGTCTCGCCTCCGGCGAGGCCCAGTTCCGCTTCACAACCCCAGCAGGCCCTTCCTCTGGACGAGCAACTTCGTTCCGGGCAACAGGAAGACGCCTGGGTCTAGGAGCAACTGGCAAAGGAGGTACAGTACCCGTTCAGCATGCAGAATGAAGTCTTGTGTCACCGAACCCAAGTCTATGTTCCCCAGGGCCCTGCGAGGCAGGCAATCCTAAAAATGTGTCACGACAGCCAGGCAGCAGGCCACTTCGGCCTGTATAAGACTATCCAGTTGATAACCAGAGACTTTTGGTGGCCCAAGATGCGGTTGGAAATTGAGAAGTACGTGGACACCTGCCCGGTGTGCTTGCGGGCTAAGCAGGTGGTGGGCAGACCCCAGGGACTGTTGCAGCCTCTGCCCACTCCGGGGGGGCCCGTGGGAGATGTTGTCTGCGGATTTCATCACCGATTTGCCAACTTCCCAGGGAAACACTACAATTCTCGTGGTTGTGGATAGCCTTACCAAGATGGCCCATTTCATTGCCTGCCCGGGCCTACCATCCGCTAAAGAAACTGCTGACCTGTTCTTGCATCATGTGTTCAAGCTCCATGGATTGCCTAAAAGTTTGGTGACGGACCGTGGCAGTCAATTCACGTCCCAGTTTTGGAAGGAGACCCAGCGGATGCTTGGCATAGAGGCGCGGATGTCCACGGCTCGCCACCCGGAGACGGACGGGCAAACCGAGCGAACCAACAGGACTTTAGAGCAGTACCTACGGTGCTATGTAAATTACCAGCAAGACAACTGGGCCTCCTTGCTATCCATGGCCGAGTTTGCATTTAACAACTCCATGCATGACAGCACCCAGCAGACCCCGTTCTTTGCCAACATGGGATACCACCCGCGGTTTTACCCTGAGTTGGTGGAGCCCGGGACCATCCCGGCCGCGGAGCAACGGCTTCAGGAATTGGCAGCCGTGCAGCAAGTAATCAAGGCACAACTAGACCAGGCCAAGGCTGACTACAAGAGAACGGCGGACCGGCATCGCCAGGAGGGGCCAGAGATGAACGTGGGGGATCGGGTGATGTTGTCCACCCGCCACTTGCCCTCCCAACGCCCCTGCCGGAAGCTTAGCGCCAAGTTCATTGGACCTTACAAGATTGTGGCTAAGCTGTCCCCGGTCGCCTTCCGGCTCCAGCTACCTAAGGGGATGAGGATCCATCCCGTGTTCCATCGAGCGCTCTTGCGCCTGGCCAACGAGGTTCGTCCGGAAAAGGGTAAACCTGCACCACCTCCGTTGCTAATAGATGGGGAGGAGGAATACGAAGTGGCTGAGGTTTTGGATTCCCGGATTTTCCGGCGCCAACTGCAGTACTTGGTAGACTGGGAGGGGTACGAGGCTGAAGAGAGATGTTGGATTCCGGCGGTGGACTTACATGCCCCTGAGCTAATGGAACAGTTCCACCGGGCCTACCCTCACAAGCCAGGGCCGCTGACCGACCCGAGGGGGGCCTGGCATGAGAGGAGGGGTAGTGTCGCACCCCAAGGGCTTCAGACGGCCTCTTTCCTAGGGGCTGCATTTTGCCCGCTTGACTCCAAGAAACTTTCCAGCACAGCTGGGTTAACTCCCGGCTCCTGCCGTGGGCCTCTTTGCTGCTCTCCTGTGCCTCCCAGGAAAGATGCTATGGTAAAGGCATGTCAAGGCCAAGCTGAACCCACCAGACTGATAGCAGAAGCGGGCACTCGGAGCACCAAGCATTACTCCCCAGCCCAGGTGGTTTGCGCTAACGAGACGCCGCATTCTTCAAGACTGAGGTTCTCAAAACAACCCGAGGCCCATCCATCATCCGATTTGATGTTGACGCACTGGGCCCTACAGTCAGAAATCCTATAAAGGCTGGGAGATCCTGTATGCCAGCATCTCGTACCAACGACCGCTATTGCCATGATGCTATTGTGAACCGGGCCTTTCGGCCAGCTACTAAGACCCTGCCAGCCAGCCTTCTACAGCTGCCTTGTTCCAGCACCAAGCCTTGTTCCTGTTCATCGTCGAACTTTGTGGAGAAGCCGTGTTACTTTCGCATTTGACTTTGCCTGCAGTACCTAAAGCCGCCCAACCTTCTTGCGCCGGTTGGGGGCTCAGAGACTATCTATCGCATCCCGCATTTGTTCCCGAGTTCCCTCCGCTTGAGATCCTGCCATTGCGGATACTCAAGCCCTGCTGATTCCAGCATTGCTGCTATCCGGAGGCTGCATACTAACAGCTTCCTGGACTCTTTACTTACCTTGCTACCTTATAATCAATAAAGCTTGTTGTACCTCAGCTGCCTTGTGTGTTGTCCGGGGAGGTCAAGTGCCAAGGGGCCCAAGGGGGCGACAGTATCCCAAAATACAGTCTTTACAGGATCCTGTGGTAACAGATTTCAACAACTCTCTCAGTTGTGCTCCGCAAGTCTCTACCACACAGACTAACTCTGCCCTCTCCAAAGGCTACTGACTAACTGCTTCTCCAACAGCTACTGGCCAACCGCTCTCTCTAACGACTACTGGCCAACTGACAGGATTCAAAACGTGCACCTGCCCAAGCCAGTGTTAGGCTCAATCGAACATTCAGAGAGCTGTGCACTTCAATAATCCTGTCAGCCCTTTGCAGACTGTTTAGGATTTAACCATTCAATACATTACCTACCACAAATAAATACAAATAAACACAAAACTCTTAACACATACATTGACTTCACTACAATAGGTGACTACCTGTGTTCTCATAGGACAAGCCGAGGACAGCGTGGAAGCAAGCTGGGGACAAACGGATAACAATGTGGGATGGCAAGGGGGTGATGTGGGGCGCTGCCTGATGGATTTGCCACCTCAATGGATTCACCACGCTGCCCCACTGATGTGCTCACTGACCCTGGGCTTAAGGACCTCTATGTGATGAGGTCCTTAGAGAAAGGAAAACTCTGGACAGTAGGAATGGATCTGCTTTACTTCTGCATTAGATGCTGCTTATTTATTTCAGGATTTTACCCCGCTCTTCTCAACCCCCGAGGGGGGACTCAGAGCGGCTTACAGTAAGGCGCAATTCGATGCCCACACAGTAACAATATAAGACCCCAGAACCCTTCAACAATTAAAATACATTAAAATACATTAAAATAAAATTACCTAAACATTATGCGCATTCATTCCAGATTAAAACAATGTTCTGTCCATAAAAGCATTGGCCCTATTCATCCACTTTCCATTAAAATCCCATCTAAAGTGCTGCCTTGTGCTGGTGTGCAAATGCCTGGTCCCACAGCCAGGATTTTACTTTTTTCCTGAATGCCAGGAGGGATGAGGTGGATCGTACATCGATAGGGAGTGCATTCCACAGGCGGGGAGCCACCACCAAGAAAGCCCTCTCCCTCGTCCCCACCAGCCACATTTGCTTCTCATCATTCCAGGTACTGGGTAGAGCTACACTAAGTTATTAACAGCACAGGCAGTATAACGGTTTTCTGTCCCTTTACTGCAGTGTTTCCCAACCTCTTTTTGAGCCGCGGCACACTTTTTACATTTGCAAAATCCCGGGGCACACCACCAACCAAAATGACACAAAATGACACTCTAACACAGTAATACATATAGTTAATATGTTTTTAAAATGTATTTATACACTCAGTGTGAAACCTGGGCCTGTTTCGATGAACTCAACATAGATATCCTGGCAGGAATGGCAGAAAGACACAAACTTCCCACACAGAACTCCCATAACCAAGAGAAAATGCTATAAAAGTTTGGTGGGCATTGACCTTGAGTTTTGGAGTTGTAGTTCACCTATATCCAGAGAGCCCTGTGGACTCAAACAATGTTGGATCAGGACCAAACTTGGCATGAATGCTCAATATGCCCAAATATGAACACAGATGGAGTTCAGGGGAAATAGACCTTGACATTTGGGAGTTGTAGTTGCTGGTATTTATAGTTCCCCTACAATCAAAGAGCATTCTGAACCCCACCAATGATAGAACTGGGCCAAACTTCCCACACAGAAGGCAAGAGGAGGTCTCTACTTGGGGAAAGGGAGGCGGGCCTTCCCAATGCATGGAGAGGGAGAGACCAAGTAGACAACAGGTGGGGAGGGGTGTATGTGTTTGTAATTTTGTGCCTTTATCGAGGTAGGTTTCTTAGGGTTTTAATACTTCAACGCACTAGACCCCCCCCCCCTTCCTGGAGGTTCCAATTTCCCACAGCACACCTGATGATCGCTCACGGCACACTAGTGTGCCCCGGCACACTGGTTGGGAAACACTGCTTTACTGTATACATAAAAAAGCATGACAGAGCAGGATTCTGAATAACAACAAAGGCTTCCTAATCAAGGTAGGCATACCAACAACATTACATTCACAGCCACAGCAATCCACTTCTAGTCTGAGGTCTTTGTATACAGTTGAAACTGTATAAAAAGGGACCATGTAATATCTTTGCGACTATAACTGTGAGGAAGAAAATTGTAGCAGATGCTGCAATAGGCTGTTTTCTTTGATGAAACAGTGACAGTGAACAAAAGTGCTTGTAATATTTTTGAGTGCAATGTTACCTCACACAGAACCCAAAGCAAAGACTAGTCTACTAGGTTGATACTATACATTTACAAAACCAAACCAGTGCACACATCCTCTGTTCACATGGCCTCAGCTATTTCCTGTATTTGATTGAATTTTGTGTTGACAGAGTGGCACTTGATAGGTGTTTCAATGATTGCCAAAATAATTTCTGCCAGAAAAAAAGATTCTGCGGCATTTTCACCTTCCATAGAAAGAGGAAAAAGAAGTTTAGCCTTACCTCAAATGCAGGGTTCCTGTAGCTATTAGAAACAATGTTGTTAACTTCTGGCGCAGCCATATGTTTAGCCAGAATAACTTTTCTCTCGAAACTTTGAGTTCTTTTCAACCCTGTGCAACCAGCAACAATATCCAGGGAAGCATTGAGTGCAGGAAATCTTTTTACTATTTCAAGTTTACTTGACTGTAACCACACCCAGAACTCTACGGCTGAATGCATTGCTCCACCTTCCTCTCTCTCTCTCTCTCTGTGTCAATCACACACTTGCATACATGTCTACACTCCAGAGTATCAATCAAAACTTTATTACGGTCACAGGCCAGCACAAAGCGGGCACAAGCGCCCTAAGAGGAGAAGGACAACTCCCCAGTAAACAGTTATTTAAAATCAGACTAGAAATCAGTATAAAATATATTTTAAAAGACAGGATATTGTTGCCTTACGATGTCAATCATCACCGGTCTGATATTAAGGGCAGCAGCACAGAACTTAGCAACACTGTAAGTCATTGCAGTGCTAGAGTCCGAAAGCAGCAGGGTGGAATAACATCTTTCACTGCGCCCCAGGTACTTTAAAAGCCATGGGCCAATGAGATTGGATCTAAGATCTCTGTAGAACATGCATTGAAGAAACACATGCTCAGTTGTTTCCACATGACCAGACCCACAGGGGCATCGTCTCTGCTTGAAGGGGGTCTTCTGATACCTCCCCTCCAATACAGCCGATGGGAGGGCATGGCATCTTGCCAGGGTAAAAGCCCTTCGGTGTTTGGGCACCTCCAGGTCTGTTAGGTATGCCATGGGGGCAGTGAGGGCTGGGGAATAGTGAAGGCTGGGGAACAGGCTAGGTCGGATTGGTGCTCTATGTCCAGGATCCGTTGCTTAATGAGATCCTTGGCTACACTCCAGAGTAAAAAGTCCAAGCTTGGGAAATTCTACAAAAGAGGATGGCTAAGACATGGCTTTGACACATCCCTAAATTCAAATGATTCTTTAGTCATTACCTATCTTACATAGCCACTTCATGTCAGTCCCTGTGAAATCTGCTGGCTTGCTGGTCATGTCAGCTGAGAGTTTCCTGGAACTGTAGGCCAAAACAAGTGCATTTCTCAAGCGCTGCTGTTTCTCCAGGAACTGACTCAAGAGAAAATTTAAGGCTCCTGTTGTCCTTCTTATGGTTCTTTATTTTAAAACCAGGCTTCAGTTGAGCAGCTATTTCAGGTTGGATTCCCGCAAACATAATCCTGTTCTCTGACAGCCCTTCATAAAACAGGACCCAAGACCATGCATTACATCTTGCATCAGATGTAGATCAGTGTTTCTCAACCTGGAGGGCGGGACTTGTGGGGGTTCTGTGTGGGAAGTTTGGCCCAATTCTATAATTGGTGGGGTTCAGAATGCTCTTTGATTGTAGGTGAACTATAAATCCCAGCAACTGCAACTTCCAAATGTCACGTCTATTTTCCCCAAACTCCATCAGTGTTCAAACTGCAGCATATTGAGTATTCGTGCCAAATTTGGTCCAGATCCATCATTGTTTGAGTCCACAATGCTCTCTAGATGTAGGTGAACTACAACTCCAGAATTCAAGGTCAATGCCCACCAAACCCTTCCAGTATTATCTGTTGGTCGTGGGAGTTCTGTGTGCCAAGTTTGGTTCAATTCCATTGTTAGAGAAATTCTGAATAATCTTTGATTGTAGGTGAACTATAAATCCCAGCAACTACAACTCCCAAATTACAAAATCAATCCCCAACTCCATCAGTATTCAAATTTGGCATATTGCGTATTTGTGCCAAATTTGGTCCAGTGAATGAAAATACATCCTGCAAATCAGATATTTACATTATGATTCATAACAGTAGCAAAATTACAGCAAAATGAAGTAGCAACAAAAATAATTTTATGGTAGAGGGTCACCACAACATGAGGAACTGTATTAAGGGATCATAGCAGGAGGTGATTTTTGATAAATCGGCAAGGAGTTTTGACTCCCAATAGTTCCCAAAGGCCACACTAACTTTTTCCTCACTTGAAATGATAATAATGAAAGCTTGAAATAATGGAGTAGAATTGAGAATAGAAAGGCTTGTGAGCTCCATTCAGATACAAGACATATCCTGCATGTACTACATTGGCCAGTTGCCCTCACATATAGTGGGGAATCCTGTCCCATTGATGGTGTTGATGTAATTTTCAAGGTCCAATTAGCTTCTATACATAGAAAGGGGCAGAGAGGCAACTTGAGAAACTGCAAGTTGCTTCTGCTGTGAGAGAATTGGCCATCTGCAAGGATGTTGCCCACAGGATGCCCAGATATTTTGATGTTTTACCATTCTTGTGGGAGGCTTCTCTCATGTCCCCACATAGGGAGCTGGACCTCACAGAGGGAGCTCATCCATGCTCTCCCCGGATTCGAACCTTCGACCTGTTGGTCTTCAGTCTTGCTGGCCACTGCGCCACCAGGGGCTCATACCATCCAAATGTTCCTAGTCAATACTTACCTTTTGAATAGTGTCTGGTTCAAAGTTCTATTAAAAATAATGAAAATCCATCTGCTGGCCCTGATGTCTATTCAAATGTACAGCAATTCATTTCAATATTGTTGTTCGCCCATTGAATGTGATGGCATTATGCAAGCATAATTTTCAGAACCATTAAATAACAAAAAGATGTAAATGTAAAAGGCTCACAAATTGCGAATCTATAAGTACTGATTGCAAAATGGGGTGGGGTGATTCCAGAACTTGGAAGTACTTTTAAGTCAACAGGGCACAGCAAAATTGCATGTCAAAAGTAACATGCTGATCAGGAGGAAAGTACTTGATTGGTATACTGAGTAATACTTTCCAGTTACTTTCACAAGTCACGTTTGAAGTCATGTTAGAAGCATTTGGGAAGAAAGTTTTCATGTTTTACATCATGAACTTTCAGAGTTTGTTTTTTTTTCCAAAAAAAAAAGTAACAAAGTAATAGAAGAAATCAACATCACAATAGGCAACACGTTATTTTTCAAACACTGTAATAGACTGTTTACTGGTGGGTCTATGGACTGTAATAAGACTGTAACACTATAATGTATTTGCCTTTGTAAAGAGGATGAGTTACTTTGAAAAAGGAAAATTACAATATCTGCTTCTGTTCTAATTAAAAAATGAGGCTTAACTGACTTGTGTACTTATAGCACTGCTGATTACAATCAACACCACCCTAAATATGTTTACTTAGAAGCAACTTCTACTGAGTTCAGTGAGAGTCACTCCTAGGTAAATTTGCAAAGATCACAGCCTATGCCGTAATTGTATTTGCTCTCCAACAGACCCAGCCTAGTGTAGTGATTTGAGTGTTGGACCATGACTCTGGAGATCAGCCATTAATCCCCATTCAGCCATGAATCCCACTGGATGACCCTAGGCAAGTCACACTTTCTCAGCCTCAGGAAGGCAATGGCAAACCTTTTCTGAAGAAATCTTGGCATGAAAACCTGGTGATAGGCCTGCCTTAGGGTCACCAGAGGTCAGGAATGACTTGAATGCACGCAGCAAAAATATCCAATGTCAAAAAAGATAAGTGATATAATACAAAACACCAACAGTACAATTACATGATATGCCTTAAACCATGTCAAAGTTCAACTAGAACCTTATTATTAGTGCTCCCCAATTAATTTATAGGGAGCCCCCGGTGGCGCAGTGGGTTAAACCGCTGAACTGCTGAACTTGTTAGCGGTGCTCCATGCAGTCATGCTGGCCACATGACCTTGGAGGTGTCTACGGGCAACAATGGCTCTTTGGCTTAGAATGGACATGAGCACCTACCCCTAACCCAGAGTCAGACACAACTGCACTTAATGTCAGGGGACAACCTTTACCTTTACTCATTAATTTATATTACAATCATGCACACGTCAGTCATATTAAGAATAATGTTTACAGTAAAATGGGATCAAGCATTAATTGTTGAGAAATAAGAAAATGAGATCCATAAAAATGCTGTTATATCTAAATTACATAATTGCAGCCACAATATTTTCCCCCTCAGAAACTGTGGAAGATTGGCTAAAACCAACCAGCAAAACACCTGGCTTATGCACGTCATCCAGACTCCACATGTTTTAGAACTCCAGAGTCAGCGGTTTGAATCCGGAGAGCGAGGTGAGCTCCCATCTGCCAGCTACAGCATCTCATATGGGGTCATGAGAGAAGCCTCCCACAAGATGGTAAAACATCTTGGCGTCCCCCTGGGCAACGTCCTTGCAGATGGCCAGTTGGAAGCGACTTGCAGTTTCTCAAGTGATTCCTGATACAGAAAAAAAATGGAAAAAAGAGCTTCAGAGTCACCACTTTTCATTTTTTTCTTTTTGGGCAGTGATTCTCAAATGTTGGTTCTTCAGACACTTTGGATTAAACTTGGCCAAGTTAGCTGGTACTTCTGTGATTCGAAGTGCAAAAGGCATAAAAGACTCAAGTTTAAAAAAGAACTTGCTGCTCAATAGTATTTATAAAAAAAAACTAGTTTACTAAAACTATTTGAATACAGGCAGTTCCCGAGCTACAAACACCCAACTTACATATGACCCCTAGTTACAAATGGGAGTGAGACAACAGGAAGTGAGAGAAATCTATTTCTAGGAAGGGGGATTCACTCTTAAAAGAGCTAGCATGGAAAAAAGGTGTTTCCATGGAAGCTTTATCGCCAATCCTTGTTTCCATGACAATCCAAAAATTTAAAAATCCAGTTGTCTCGGGGAGATAAAGTGAGATAGAATCTTCTGAACAGGGGGCACAGACAGGAAAACTAGCATTACAGGGGTGTTAACCCTGCCCTATGCTTTCCAAAACAGGAGTTGCACTTAAAAATGTACCTGTTCCAATTTACATACAAATTTATCTTAAGAACAAACCTATAGAATTTTCTTGTTTTTAACCTGGGGAATTCCTTTATATACATGCTTTGGGTGATATTTCTTTAGTAGCATTTTAGAAAGGGGCAGGGCCCTCCAGATATTATTAGATTGCAACTTTCATAATAATTGGTGGTTAGTTCTGATGAGAGTTGCAAAACATTGGCATCTAGAAGGCCACTTCCGTCTATGTCAAGGCACTGATTTGAACAACGAATCATATGTAATGAATACAGTCATGGGAAGGATGTGCTATTGATTTCACAAGACCTTGCGACAATTGCTCATTGTGGTTGGTGATTATGCAATAATTTCCTTGTTCAACATAAAGGTTGTGATCATTGCTGGTGCTTCACCATGATGTAAATATTTTTGAAAGGCGGTAACTCTAGAGTCATGTTAGGGCCCTATCCAAAAATGTGCCTATGTTACATGTAATTGCAAATAATAACCAGTCTAAGGCCCTCCCCAGATGTCTACCAGTTTCATAGAAAGAGATGCAGCCATTCAGATAACTTGGTCTAGAGCCATGTATGGCTTTTTAGGTCAAAACCAGTGCTTCGAATTGTACCCGGAAACATGTTGGCACCAAGTGGAGCTGCTGCAACAGAGGAGCTGTACACTCCCTGTAGCCAGCCCCAGTTATCAATCTGGTTGCTGCTCTTTGGGCCAACTGAACTATAGATGGCACCACACTCCAAAACTCCAGACCACACCTCCCAGTGGTTTCATGTATATGTGTTGGGCCTGTGGCTTCAGCAGGGATTGTTTCCGGTCTTCTGTATTCCTGGTTTTAAGATTCAAGAATGAACTTTGATTTTGCTTCCTTTGGATTATTTTAGTTATTGGATCTTGCTTCCTCTGGATTATTCTAGCTATTGGACCGTATCTCTTTGGATTTATTTAGTGACTTTGCAGCATCTATTTTGCCTTTGGTCTCCTGGAACCCTTGTATTATTGATTGTTTTTATACCCTTTTTCTTCACACATTTCACTGCTCATATTGGATTAACTGTTTGCTTCAATAAAAAGTCTGTCTATTCCAGGTGGTGTTGTGTGAGTGCATTTAAAGGGCCCTAGTTTCTTCTGGAGTGCGACAATATGTTGAACATGATGAGCCACCTCAGATCACCAAGTGCTCCCCGTGCAGGCACAGATCGCCTGCACTGCAGGGATGCAGGCAGTCCAAAGCCACTTCTCCTCTGGCCTCACAGAGCCCGCATGGGATGGTGGCAGCGGCACTCCCTAGCGGGCGATCAGCTGGGGAATGGCTGGGGGCGAGAGGGGGCGGAGGCCCCCAGCCGTTCCCCAGCTGATCTCCCGCTAGGGAGTGCCGCTGCCGCCATCCCATGTGGGCTCTGTGAGGCCGGAGGAGAGGTGGCTTTGGACTGCCTGCATCCCGGCGATCTGAGGCTGGGGAACGCCTCCATAGCAGGGCAATCAGCTGAGGACCGGCTGGGGGCAAGAGCTGCAGGCTTCCGATCACCTGCTGCTCTGCCCTCCTCCCCTTTCGCCCTCTCTCTGCCTCCGCCGCTGCTCCCGCTCACTCCGCCAGGACAAAAAGAAAGAGGAGAGCAGCGCCGGAGGCAGAGAGAGGGCGGAAGGGGAGGAGGGTGGAGCAGCAGGCGATCGGAGGCCTGCAGCTCTCGCCCCCAGCCGTTCCCCAGCTGATCGCCCTGCTATGGAGGCAATCCAGGCCTGCAGGGGGAGCAGTCGCGATCTGAGGCGGCTGTTCACCCTCGCGACCAGAAGACGATGAAGTCTTCCGGTTCATCATGGCGATCAGCCCCGCAGGTCGTGAGTGCTCCTGCTGCAGGCCCGGATTGCCTCCAGGGATGGCAGGCACTCCAAAGCTGCCGCTCCTCCGGCCTGTCTGCCAGAGACAGACTCGGCTCCACAGAGGCCGCAATGACAGTGGCACCCCTTCCTCTTGGCCCTGCCCCCAACGACTTCTCCCTGGGCCAGAGAGAAGCAGCTGCCGGGCCGCTTGCGGCCCGCGGGCCATAGTTTGCCCACCCCTGGTCTAGATAATCCGCTTTATCCAGGAACCTTTGGAGTTGCAAAACCACCACATGCTCCAGTACCTTACCCAAAAATGGAAGATTGTAGACTGGTATGTAGTTGTCCAGTACAGTCTAGGGTCATGCTGGTGGACCTTGATATTTCAAAAAAGAATACTTCTCTAGGAAGCTTTATGTATTCCAGTGCAATTCTATGGTCAGCTTCTAGCAGAATTCAACCATAGAATCATGGTGGAAGATCCAGACTTTCCTAGGGAGGCATTTGCTCAGGTAAAAACAAAGCAAATGTAGAGAGTTGGCTGTAGATTGTTTGTAAAAAGGTGTTAAGAGTGGTTCAGAATGCACATTGTAGCGTTACTGATTGGTATAACATTATGTGATGTTACTTGCTGCTACCTGTACAAAGCCTGAACAAAATATATTATAAGGTGATTTGTTCTGGGACACGGGACATTAGTCACCTAACAGGTGCCCTTCTAAATAAAGGAGAGGTGATACCTCAACTTAATGGTTATAACAGGTAGGCAAATTATAAGAGCGCCCCAGCATTCTAGAAGTCTGAGCTGGCAGGGGCCAGCCAAGGAAGAGATGACAGCTTTGTGATGGACAGCAAACTGAAAGTATAAATCAGTGTATGGCTGCTTTATCAAATAAAAGGAAAAGGTCAATTCCATGCTGGGTATGATTAAAATGGATTTGAAAACACTGCTGCTGATATATATAAAAAACCTTTATATGCACCTATATTGCAACCACATTTGGAATGTGTATTTTTTATATTCTTTCATAGGGTTTTCATAGGCAAGGAATATGCCTGTGTATGTCTATGACTTTAAGTAACCTGACTTAGGGCAAATCCATTCATTTTTTAGGGTTTTCATAGGCAAGTAACACCCATCGGTGTTTTTGCCATTGTCGTATTAAATATAGTCAAGAGCTTCTTCTATTCCTTGGCAGTCCTCCATTACTAGCCAGTCCCGATCCTGCTTAGCTTCCAAGATCAGATGAGATTCACAACATTATCACATGGGACAATTGAAGTGTCCTAAAACACTTCTGGCCTGGTTCGCCCAAGGGCCCCTACATCATCCATCAAATGACGCATGGCAACTGTGGGCAAATTGGGGCAGCAGCATGGTGGGATGCTACCGCTGCCAACACAAACAATGGGGCAGAGGGGCACACTTGCCCACGTGGGATGGGAAAGAATCACCTGGTGGCTGGGGCACCCGTATTTTATTATTTATTATTTATTTATTTGTTCGGCTTAATAGAGCTTAATATCCGAAGCTCAGAGCGGTTTACAGCACATAAAATATACAGGTTAAAACACATAAAAACGACATTATGAAAATTTTTAAACCGCACTCCCTACAATAGAACTACAGCAGATTAACACATAGTGCAGGTGGCAAAGATGTGGCAGGATGGCAAGTTGTGGCAGGCCCCATTGCTGCCATGATTCACCATGGAGATTGGCAAATCATGATGCTGGACCTCATCCATGTAATGAGGTCCATAGTGCCTTCAGGATATTTAGATGCCACAGGCATGGGCAAACTTGGACACTCCCATTGTTTTGGACTTCAACTCCCACAATTCTCAACAGCTTACCAGGTGTTAGGAATTGTGGGAGTTGAAGTCCAGAACACTTGAGAGACGAAGTTTGCCCATGGCTGGTGTAGATTGTTGTGAAATTCTGTGATTTGTAGTTTTGTGAAACATCAGTACTCTTTGGCAAAGTTGGTTAAAGACATTGTAAAACTACAAGTCCCATAATTCCATACCATTGGGTCTAGCAGTTAAAGTGGTGTCAAACTGCATTCATTCTGCAGTGTAAATGCACCCTGGCCTTCCTAGACAGGAAGTTCCAAAGCTTGGGAGCAGCCACCAAAAAGGTTCCCTGCTTTGCTTGGACCTAACATGCCTGGGAAGATGGTGAAACTGGATATTTTAAGCTTCATCTACACTACCATACAATCCAGAACTGCATTATAATGGGCAGTGTAGACTCATACGATACAGATTCTACCACATTGAACTGGATTATATGAGTCTACACTGCCATATAATGCAGTTGATCTGCATTCTGAAACTGATTATAACGTATTGTGGAAGGGGGCTTAGAAACTCAACAGGTTCATACAGAAACTGGTCGTTTCTGTTATTGTGTACCATCTAGTTGCTTCTGATTTATGGCAGTGTTCTTGGCAACATTTCTCCAGGAGAGTATGTCCTTACCTTCCTCTGGGTATGAACTGCACAAGGTCACCTGGTGGGTTTTCATGGCTGAGTAGGGATTCAAACATTTGGACATGACCTCTTTATCAGAAACGATGGTTCCAGATGCAGACATTTTCCATCTTTTTCATTTATCCAACGTTCTGCCAGCCCATTTATGTTGGATAAGTGAGACTCTACTGTATATGTATTTTATTATATATATTTTACATTTTATAAAGTTTTGCAATATCAAAAAAATAGCATTTCCCCTCCTTGCATTTGACTTCATTCCCAGTAGTCTGGCCAGGAAACTACACATTTCAAAGGGTATTAGCTAACCTTTCACAAACAAAACACCTTAAGGGAACTGAAGTGGAAATGTGTGCCCACTAATCCCAGACAAACAGACTATCTATAAATCCTTCAACAAAAGGAGTCACTCATTGTCTCTAAATGATACATCTGTCTTCTTTTAAAAAATGAAGCATATATGATCACAACCCTTTTGTGACTTCCACTTATATGTTGTATATTAAAGATAACTAAGATGCACTGGAGTGAAAAATCATATCTGGGCATATGATGTCCAGCGCTTGCTTCTTGGGAAAGACTTCAATAATATAAAATGCTTGTGTGTGTATTCCTGCAGGGCTTTATCAGCTCCCCATCTACTGTGAGGTGGTTCCATCAGAAGGAGACAATGCCAGCCAGGGAAGTTAATTCTATCAAGTAAAGTTTCGAGTCTCCTAAGCCAGTGTTTTTCAACCTTTTTTGAGCCGCGGCACATTTTTTACATTTACAAAATCCTGGGGCACACCACCAACCAAAATGACACAAAATTACACTCTAACACTGTAATACATATAGTTAATATGTTTTTTAATGTATTTATACACTCAGTGTGAAACCTGGGCCTGTTTTGATGAACACAACATATATATGACTTCCTCTCACATATTTTTACATGGCTATCATGTCTTCTCTCAGCCTTCTCTTCTTCAGGCTAAACATGCCCAGCTCTGCAAGCCGCTCCTCATAGAGCTTGTTCTCCAGACCTTTGTGAAATTTTACCCTGAGTGAAACTTGCTTCTAGTTAACTATGGATGTCATGAAGCTGTTATAACCAGTTCCTTGGGAGGGGGGAGGCAACTCTCAAAAAATCCAGTAAAATAGTAAAAAAAAAAACCATTTCCAAGCGGAGAGGCTCAATTTGTTTCTTGGAAACCTGTGAGGGGGCTGCTAGGAGGGGGGAGAGTGCCAATTTCCCACGGCACACCTGATGATCGCTCACGGCACACTGGTTGGGAAACTCTCTCCTAAGGGAATCTGAAGATGAGCCACTGCCAGGCATCAGCAGCATATAGATAAAATATGTATGCTTTACATTGAACTGTTCATATTACACAACAGACCATTGTGTTGCCCGGGGCTCACCTTTTGTACAAACTGGACTTGGCAAAAAATTTCATTTTAATCTTTAGTTCTAGTATATGTGGCATATACTTGAAAGAGTACCTTGGGCCGCAAGAAGTTTAAACCAGCGCACACTCCAGGAAATAAAGCCCAACTGCTCACTGGAGGGAAGGATATTAGAGGCAAAGATGAAGTACTTTGGCCACATTATGAGGAGACAGGAAAGCTTGGAGAAGATAAAATGGGTAAAATGGAAGGAAAAAGGAAGAGAGGCCAACCAAGGGCAAGATGAATGGATGGTATCCTTGACGTGATTGGTTTGACTTTGAAGGAGCTTAGAGTGGTCATAGCCGACAGGGAGCTCTGGCGTGGGCTGATCCAAGAGTTGGAAGCGACTGAACAAATAAACAACAACAATACTTGAAAGGTCTACCAGGCCTAGAGTAAGCCTGGAGCAAGATTAAATCCTCCCTTCATGTTCATTATTGCTTGTGCATTTTGCTTTTATGATCCTTTATGGAGAAAAAACTCAGAAAAACTTAACTCTCTTTTATAAGCAGAAGTCTAAGAAGGAAGACAGTGTTGCTGTTCCTGAAGAATGAGTATTTGTACATTGACTACATATGCAATTACCTTATATGGAGACAGACATCTAGCTCTAAATCTTGCCTAAATATATGATTGTCCATTAGTCAATGTTAATTGACTAAAAAAGTGGTTGTATTGTGGTAGCAGTAGTAGCTGTTGTAAGATAGATAGTTACACATTTGGATCATGCAGAATTAAAATAGAATCAAAGAGAAAGATTAGATGAATGAATAGATAGATACTAAATGGATAGAAATGAAAAGTCCCCAAAAGCTGAAATTCAGATAGGAAGGGGCTTCGTCTGAGGACTCACAAAGGGCTTACCTACATATGCATGAAACTCTGGAGCCGGTCAGAAGCATAAAGGCTTCAGACTGGCTCTGGATTCAGTGGAGCCGTTCAGATGTTCTGTCCCCAACCCACAGAAGTGGTGGAAACAGAGGCTAGACTGTCCAATCAAGCCGAAATTGGTTTGGCCTCACTGGATAGTCACCTTTACCTTAACAGCAACCTGCCATTGCTGTTGCTGTGACAGTCAGCCAAGAAGCTCTGGAGAGGTCTTGGCCATCATTGGATGCTTTTGCTGATTGCCCTTCTCTTCTCCCTGGTCAGCAGGTTCCTTTGCTAATATCAGCAAAGATGTCTGATGGCAGCCAGGAACTCTCTGAAGCTCTCCAGCTGGCTACTGCCATGGCATGAACAAAATGCCTTTGTCTAACCGCTTTTCCCTGCACTGGTGCTACTGCTAGCCTGTGTTGAAAGCAGACATTTGGAATCAGATCTGATGTCCCCATTGACCAGAAGTACAGGATTATTCTGGAAGATTCTATGACTTTATATAATGTAGGAGAAAACCAAGCCAATCTGTTTTACCCTGTGTTATTGTCTGGAAGTCCTTGGAGGTCACCTGGATAACCAGGTTTGCCTTCTGGTCCTACTCAAAGGTTTGGTCCAGTGTAGATAAGCCTGCAAATCAAGCAGAAATAGAGATGACCACCAGTTATTAACCAGTTCAGGATAGAATTAGATATTCTCTTGTCTTACTGGAACTGAGCAATTTCCATGAACCAAGCTCCTTTAAGCCCTGACCTTTCCCTCTTTACAAGCATCATGGACTACTTTAGAGCCAATCCCCTGCAAAACCAGTTGGTTGTTGTCAGCCCAAAGGAGCTGACATCCTGAATGACAAATGTTTCTCTTAAATCTCTAGGTGGAGAGCTGTGGTATTTATACAAAAGACACAAGGAAGAACAAACTCGATAAATGAGCACTGCCATAAGATCATGGCAAGGCTGCAACCAGAAATACAATTGTCTTTAGGGGAAACGTCCCAGTCTTGACATTTTCTACTTGTAGGTATGATCACCTGAGAATGTAAACTACAGGCCAAATTAATTTATCATCCTATGAAATTGTTGTCTATGGATCCTGATTAGTTTTCCCATTTAAGAAAACCAAATGCCAAGCACATATTTTTCAGTGTGTACATATGTCTGTGTCAGAGATGGAATTCAAAGTTGGAAAACAATACAAGGATAAAAGCTTAATGGGTTCTGTCTGAGCAGCAGAACCAATTCCAGGTTCAGTGAATCTCTTCAAACATTCTGTTTCCAACACACAGCATCAGGATTCCAAAGTTGTATTGCTTATGAAAATCATGAAAAAAACGAAGACGGGTATTTTATTGTTTTGTCTGGCTTGCTCTAAAGATCCTAAGAAAGACCCCTTTCAAGAAAACCCTTTGTCATGTAGTCCAAATTAATGATAGCAATATAAATTAATGGCTTCAGTGCATTTGGTAACTTCCACTAGAGTAGACCTACTGAATCAATCAAATTTACATACTTGTTGACTTGTTGTTCTTGTGTGCCTTCAAGTTGTTTTTGAATTATAGTGACCCTAAGGTGACCCTATCATGGGATTTTAATACCAAGAGTTGTTTCCTGCCATTGCCTTCCTCTGAGGCAGAGAGAGTGTGTCTTGCCCAAGGTAACCCAGTGGATTCCATTGCTAAGTGGGGATTGAAACATGGTCTTAATAGTCATGGACCACTACACCATGCTGCCTCCTTGGGTATTGACTATTATTGAGCAATTGAGCCACTGGACTTTATCTCAAAAGAGAGGAAAATTGACCTCACAACCTCTGAGGATGCTTGCCATAGATGCAGGTGAAACGTCAGGAGAGAATGCTTCTAGAACATGGCCACATAGCCAGGCCCGGATTATCTCCTTTTGGCGCCCTAGGCCAAAAGAAGCCCCACTGCCCCCAGGGGTGGGGAAGCCCCACCCCCAGGGCGTGCTGCGCATGCGCGGCAGCAGCCCCGAGGGTCCTCCTTCCTTCCTTGAGTGAAGGAAGGAAGGAGGAGGGACCGAGAAGGAGCAGGAGGCGGTGTGAAGGGGCGGCGCATCAGAGGCCTGGCGCATCAGAGGCCTTGAAGTAAGGAAGGAGGAGGGACCGAGAAGGAGCAGCAGGAGGTGGCACGATGGGGCGCCGCGTCAGAGGCCTGGCTGTGACGCGGTGCCCCTTCATGCCGCCTCCTGCTCCTCACTCGCGCGGCCCAAAAAATAGACTTTAAAAAAAAATTCGGGGGTCCTCATCTGCCCCCCCCCATTTGAGCCGCCCGAGGCCATGGCCTTGGGTGGCCTTATGGGTAATCCAGGCCTGCACATAGCCCGAAAAACCTACAACAACCCAAAGCCATTGTTTTCTTTGCACCATACTTGACCATAATTAATCTAGGGTGTGGAGGAAATGTTGAACTCTGAGAATTAATCATGGAAGATTGCTGTAATATTTCCCCCTCTGCCAGGATTTGCAGGTCTTAATTTTCTTTTAGCAGGAACTGAGTGTAAAATGTTGTTATCTTTATCTATCTTGGAAATGTTGATGAAGCATTAGCCTGTGGCCTCTGCATCTGAATCGGCAACAAGCATGATGTGGGGCTGGCACTCCCACTGCTGCCTTTTGAAAGTAACTTCAGGAAGAGATTCCATGTGTGCAGCCCCCTCATGTGCTGAAACATGGAACTGTTCGTGGTCATTTTTTTGCGATTTTCATGCTGTGAAGTATCTCCTTTGTCTCTGGACTGACTTTGCCCAACAAAGGTGGCATGTGTCCACTGCACCAGGTGGGAAGGAAAGCAATGCCACCAGGCTCAAAGCCAAGGAGTTGCCAGAATCAGAGTCAAACACAAATCCACCCATCCATTCCTTTAACTATGTTGTTTCTTTTTCTCAGAATGATAATACATTAACACTGTAGAATTACTGCAATCCATCATTAATTGGTGGAATACTGGAAGCTGTAATTTGGTGTGAAACTCTTTGGTAGAGAAGGCTAAAGACCTTGTAAGAGCTCAATCCTCAGGATGCCATAGCATTGAGCCTTGACAGCTAGTGGTGTCAAACAGCACTAATCCTGTTTGCAACCCGAGACTCAAGGCAGCTTACAAGAAGGCAAAAAATTACAATTTGGACCACCCTATATAGTTTAAAAAATGGGCCTTGGTGGCACAACGGATTAAACCACAGAACTTGCTGACTGGAAAGTTGGTGGTTTGAATCCATGGACAGGATAAGCTCCCGTTGCTAGCCCCAGCTTCTGCCAACCTAGCAGTTTGAAAACATGGAAATGTGAGTAGATCAATGGGTACCTATTCAGCAGGAAGGAGCATCTCTCCATGCATTCATGCTGGCCATATAACCTTGGAGGCATTTATGGACAATGGCGGCTCTTCGGCTTAGAAAAGGAGATGAGCACCACCATCCCAGAGTCAGACTCAACTAGACTTAATGTGAAGGGAAAACATTTACTTTTATATAGTTAAAACATACAAAATTTTGATCACAGTAACATTAAACAAAGCTTAAATTAAAATAATTTAGAAGTTTTACTTTAAGACAAAGATTATGAGCAGTACAGTATTGGAAAAAAACCCTTCTCTTGTTAAGAAATGATTTCCAAAGACTTGCTGGAAAATAAAGGTGTTTATCTGCCACTGAAAAGAAAACAAAAAGGAGCTATCCTAGCTTACTTAGGGAGGAGTTTCAAAGTGTGGGCTCAGCCACAGAGAAGGCTTTTCTCCACATTCCTGTCAACTATACCAGGGCTGTCCAACTTCTACCAACCCAGGGGCCTGATTACCAGTCACTGATCAACTGGGGGGCCTAAGCTCCGCCCCCTCCCCGGCTCCGCCCTCTCTCCAGCTCCGCCCCCTCCCCGGGCTCCAATATACATTTCTTCTTCTTCTTCTTATTCCATTTCTCCCACATGTATATATTCACAAACTCATCTTCTCCTAATTTCATAATTAAATACATTTCTTATTCTTCTGCTCCTCCTCCCTGCCCCGCCCCTCCCTGCCGCAATTTTTTTTAAAAAAAATATAAAAATATAAAAAATATTTTTTTTATTTTAAACAGCCGATTTCTTTTTTAAAAGGATAGGGGGCCATAGGGAAGGGGCTGGGGGGCCGTATACAGCCCGCGGGCCGCCAGTTGGACAGCCCTGAACTATACCAACGGAGGTGGTGGGATAGAAAGAAGATCTGAGAGCTCATTTGGAACACAGAATCCTTCAAATAACCCACCTGAAGTTTATAGGTCTTTATGGACCATAATAGCAAGCAGTTTACTACAATACACCTGTTTATTACACCAAAATCCATTCTGGGACCCTTTCCATGATATAATTGTCACATAAAATCATATTTAACAAGACAAAGGTCCAAGATGCTTGTACTACCTAGGATTGTGACAATGAAGCTGCAAGGTGGTGGGACAGAGAAGGAGATAGATCTATGGTTGAAAATGCATGATTCTTATATATTTGTTGGATATAGTTGTCTAAAGCAGTGTTTCCCAACCTTTTTTGAGCTGCGGCACACTTTTAACATTAAAAAAATCCGGGGGCACACCACCAACCAAAATGACACAAAATGACACTCTAACACAGTAAAGAACGGCTGGGGGATGGTGGCCTGCTGGGAGCAGTTGCTGGGAGTGCCGAAGCTGGGGGAGGGGGAGGAGCCAGTCCCTGCCATGCCCCACCCCCTCCCCCCGGCTTCAGTTCTCCCACAGCTTCTCCAGCCTTGAGGGGGCAGTGCCAAGCCAGCATTGTGCTGGCTCTGCCACTACTGGCTTGGCACTGCCCCCTCAAGGCTGGCAAAGCTGTGTGAGCGCTGAAGCCGGGCGCCATGCCCTGCCCCCTCCCCCGGGTTCAGCTCTCCCACAGAGGAGGAGCATGAACGGTGGATGGGCTTCAATGGGCAGGGCTCCTCCTCCACGCAGTTTCAGCGAGCGAGGGGCGAGAGTCATGGTGGGAGTCATGGCAGATTGGAGGCTGGCTGGGGAAATGGCCGAAGGAGGCAGTGCCCCGGCCCCTTCTTTTTCTTCTTCGCCGCCCGGCCCTTCCTCCCCCCCCCCAAGCAGCAGGAGTTCGGCAGGAGGAGAGGGGAAGGAAGGGGGGGCAGAGAGCTTTTCTTGCGGCACACCTGATGAAGGGTGGTAATAAACGGACATTTCTCTGGGTGGAAAGAGGTGAGAAGTGGCGTACCCCAAGGTTCAGTTTTGGGTCCGTTACTTTTTAATTTATTCATTAATGATCTGGATGTAGGAGTGAATTCTGAGGTAGCAAAGTTTGCAGACGACACTAAATTGTTCAGGGTAGTTAAAAATGAAACTGATTGTAAAGAGCTCCAGAAAGATCTCTCGAAATTGAGTGAATGGGCAACAAAGTGGCAAATGCATTTTAACCTAAACAAGTGTAAAGTCATGCACATCGGGGCAAAGAACCCCAACTACACCTACAAATTGATGGGGTCAAAGCTTTCCGAGACAAACCAGGAAAGGGATCTTGGGGTCTTGGTGGACAGCTCAATGAAGATGTCAACCCAGTGCGCAGCAGCAGTGAAAAAGCAAATTCTATGCTAGGCATGATCAGAAAGGGAATCGAAAGTAGGTCAGCAAATGTTGTATTACCTCTCTACAAATCGATGGTAAGGCCACATTTGGAGTACTGTGTACAATTCTGGTCTCCGCACCTTAAGAAGGATATAACGGAACTGGAAAAGGTACAGAAAAAGGCAACAAGAATGATCCAAGGGATGGAGCGGCTCCCTTATGAAACCAGGTTGCAACGCCTTGGTCTTTTCAGCCTTGAAAGACGGCATTTAAGAGGTGACTTGATCGAAGTGTATAAAATCATGCATGGGATAGAAAAGGTGAATAAAGAAAAACTGTTTTCTTTGTCACAAAACACTAGGACTAGAGGGCACTCCCTGAAGCTCCAAGGTAGGAAAATTAGGACTAACAAAGGGAAATATTTCTTCACCCAGAGGGTCATTGGGTTATGGAACTCACTTCCAGAAGAGGTTGTGACAGCTGCTAGCCTGGACAACTTCAAGGCAGGATTAGACAGATTCATGGATACCAAGTGTATCGGTAGTTACTGAAAAGGACATTCAAGTGCCACCTCGGAGTTGGTTGAGGTAGGCAGGATTTCCCTGGGTACTGGTTGTGGGGGGTCGGGAGCAGGTCAGGGTTTTGCCCTCCCTTCTGCTCGAGATCCCCGTGTACAACTGGTGGGCCACTGTGTGATACAGAATGCTGGACTAGATGGGCTGAGGTCCGATTCAGCATGGCTCTTCTTATGTTCTTATGTTCTTATGTTCTTATGATCGCTCACGGCACACTGGTTGAGAAACACTGGTCTAAAGCACCGCCTCTTAAACTGTGGGTCCCAACCCCAAATGAGATCCCCTTAGCTCAATGTCAGAGTCCTGAAAAATTTGGCAACAGTAAAAGGTTTCTGAATGTCACCTTTTGGCAGTTTTAGACATTTACACGAATCTGTTATGAGGTGTTTACAGTGGATTCTGGAGAAGATGCTTCAGATGTACTTCATAAAAAGTAAAATCAGGCTGCCTTGCAAATACTGATTTGTTATCAGTAAATATTTTATTTTTATACATATTTTATATACCTATATGCCCAGAGTCATGGAAACATTTCTTGGGCCAAAAGCCCTGGTCTTAATGGCTTCCATAAAGGATGTTTGCAAGAATCACATGGGAGTGAACAAACAACCTTACTCCATTCATTGCAAGGTGATGTTTGCCCAGAAAGGTGGTGATAAAATCCAGGCATCCCCAATGCCTCTTGATATTCAATACAACACAGGTTTAATACATAAAATCACAAGTTTCTCAAAACTAGTTTAATACAAATTGACTTTCTTTGGAAAAATCTTGTGTTTAAAAATAACTATAATAGCTTTGTGTGTGTGTCCGGAGTGACTTGAGAAACTGCAAGTCACTTTGGGTGTGAGAGAATTGGCTGTCTGCAAGGATGTTGCCCAGGGGATGCCCGGATACTTTACCATCCTATGGGAGTCTTATCTCATATCCCTGCACAAGAGGCTGGAGCTGATAGATGGGAGCTCACCCCTCTCCTTGGATTCGACCTGCAGACCTTTCGGTTAGTAGCTCCGCTGGCACAAGGGTTTAACCCATTGTGCCACCAGGAGCTTCATGATAATAGCTATAACAAATAGTTGTGTATGACTGTTACTTCTCACACAAACCTCCTCCTCAATGCCAAGTGATAACATTATAATTCATGGCAGCAAAATAATCTAAGTGAGGAAAAATACTTATCCTTACCCTGTTACAAGCATACGTTAACAGGTTAGAGAAATGCACAACGCTGATTTGTTTCTGACTTAACCAACTCCTTTTGGGAAAGGCCTAATTATTTATGATTGAGTATTAATTTTACGCAGCTTTACACTTAAGTCTCTTAAAACATATTTTGCAATTCTGACCGGAAAGCTGAAAGTGAATTACCTTTCAAAAGCAGGCTAAAGCAGCTACAGAAAAGATTAATTGTCATCATCAAACTATTATGGCTATAATACGATTCCCATCCATTATAGTGACTGATGTGGAATTATGGGCTAAATTTTGTCCCTAATCACCCTTGCTTCCCTACAATATAACTGCAAGTATTACATGCTTTAAAGATGATGGGATTAAAGTTTGCAAGGCATTTGGTGGAAGATTCATCTAAGCTAATAGGAAGCAATTCTTCTGACCTGCTGAACACACTTAGGGCAATTTGTAATGTATATTTCTCACAAACATTCTCACACAGTCCCAATGCAGTTAAACTGCACTGTATGATTTTACACTGACCACATAATGCAGTTTGAAATTGCATCATGTGGCAGTGTAGATGGGGCCAGACATGCAGAGTGGTGTGAGTGGGAAAACAAGAGGGAAAAGGTGACTATTTGTGATTTGGAGAGTTTTTAGGGTATTAAGCAAAGATTAAAAGTTACTTATTTTGAATTATAACTCACAAAATTGGTGGTCTGAGAAATGGATAATAAGCAGAAATCAAAACAGTTACTCTCATTTGGATTATAAGACCTAGAATCCAATTCTGGAAGCTGTAATGTAACCCAAAGGTTTAGGAAAATTTTGTCTGTTCTACACTGTCCGTTACTACTATTTGTTGAAATGCTAATGCTCTCTGGATGAAAATTCAAAATAGCAAATTCCAGATTCCAGAGGATGAACCAAATGCAGATCCCTAGGCTGGGACATAACACAATAGCAAAAGACCAGATATTACACATACGGGTCTAATCATTTAAGAGGGATGGGCAGCCATGGAAGTCTGGAATCTGCAATGTCCCCAATTTCCAGCCCTCTTGATGGCCAAGGAGACAACCACTCATTAAAAAAAATCCACCACATTAGGTCCAAGGAAGATCAGGGAAGGTGGCTTTATTATGAGGACTGTACTCCCAGGTGCATTGGGAGCTTATATAGAGGGGTATTTCAGTGGCGTGAGGGTGCTTGGAGCATCATTTTCAACCCGGTTTAAGATGAAACAATAGATAATTTACAACCATAAACTGGCAATTTGGAAGTCATATACACGCCATTTGTCAATTAGGTCTTTGTAGATCAGGGGTGCCCACACTTTTTCATCATGCGAGC
Source organism: Anolis apletophallus (assembly GCA_030556195.1). NCBI lineage: Eukaryota > Metazoa > Chordata > Lepidosauria > Squamata > Anolidae > Anolis > Anolis apletophallus. The sequence goes on along the minus strand of JARBWK010000006.1, from coordinate 87,523,251 downwards.
TACTATATGAACAATCAAGTTGAAAAGATCACCTGTTGTGCATGTGAGCATGCACGCGCATGCGCGCGCACGCTCCTACTGCAGCCTTTTGTCCGTGTGGGGCTTCTTTCTTGCCTGCCCACGAACTCGCTGCCGCGCGCACCCGGGAAGGGGATCCTCCTTGCCTGCGCGCGCTCTCTCTCTTAATGTCTTCGTTGTCTTCCTCCTTCCTGCTGCGTGCTTTCGTGAAGCAGGAAGTCCCCATCCCATCCTGCTTCTTGCATGCACAGCAGGCCCCTCCCACGCACGCAACAGGAGGGTATTTATAGGCGCATCCGCCAGCGCTCCGGCCAGATATGGCTTCGGCGGTGTCTCGGAAGGCACAGGGCTGGGAAGAGGGGACGCCTGGCTGCTGCCTGGGCCGGGAAACTCAACCGAGAGACCCACGTGAGGCTGGAGCCTCCCCACAGCAGCCTCCCCCCTCCCTCCTCCCTCGAGGCTTCCTTACCTGGGCAGGAGAAGGAAGAGTGGAAGAGGTGCTTCCCCAAAGTGACAGATGCAGCGGGGGGGGGCACCCTTCCTTCCTTCCTTTCGAGGGTGTCACTCAGAAAGGACGCCCAAGTGGATGGCTGGCAGGAAGGAGGACCCCTCCCACTGGTGGCAGTCCATGCCCACGGGAGAGAGAGGGGGGGTGGCTCTTCCTAGCTGGCTCTGAAGAGCCTCTCTCTCTCTTTCTCCCGTGGGCCCTCGCCGCCTTTCTCCTTCGAGGGCGAGGGAGGGCGAGGCGGAGAAAAGCGGTGAGGGCACAAGCAGCAGCAAGTGGAGTCTCCATCCCCGCAGCCCCTTCCTCCTCGGGTTCAGCCCCAGGAACATGGCAGAGCCCTCCCTCCTCACCCCCAACCAAGGAAAGAAAGTAGCCCCACACAGCTCGCTCGCCCAGGTTTCGGCTTGGAATGGGAGTCCCGAGGGCAGCAGCAGGGTTTGCGGTGGGGCTTGCTTGGCTTTGCCCCACTTTGCCCAGCCTCCTTCGCCTCTTTCTCTCTCTCTCCCTCTCTCCTTCCAGCACCCGCCTGCGTGCCTGCCAAAAGGATCCGAAAAAGTTCTCCGGATTTCTTTCTTCTCTCCTTGGCTCTCTCTCTCACACACACACATTCCCTCCATCCCTCGCACAGCCTCGCATCCTATCCGTGCGCGTGCCTTCGCCTTGCTCCCCCCCCAGCAGCAACCAATGGGCGGTCATGTCACCACACCGTGCGTGGCAAGACGAGCGCCAGGGCCCGCCCACTAAAGCTTCATTTTGGCAAAAGAAGCCCCGTGAAGGCAGCGGCGGGAGTGCACGTGTGCACGCATGGCAGGAGCGCGCCATCCAGCTGGTGAGGCCCAAAGATCACCTGGAAGAGGGCCGAAGATCACCTAGGTGCTCCCGATCACCGTAATGAGCACCCCTGTTGTTGATAGTTACAGTATATGCAGTCATAGAGGTAGCTTAAATGTGGTTAGTTAATAGTTTGTATATATATGTATGTAAGTTTGTTTTAGTTTTGTTGGTTTCCCCCCTGCTTATTTTATGTAGCTGAATGTGTGTGTGTGTGTGTATGCTATTAAATTGTATGTGTACTGTATATGTATGTGTATGAGAATAAGTTGGGTTAGATGTGTTTAGGTCCTTTTATTGCATTTATTCCAGGATTGGTGAATGGGAATAAACAATTAAAACGGTTGTTGCGATAAGTCATTGCAGGACCAAGTGTGTGTGTGTTGAAGAAAAACCTTATAGTGTTAATTATCATGCACAGCTGGTAATGTAGGTCAACCAGCAAGCTTGGACCACACCCATGGGGCTATATATGTATGAGTTTCTAGAATACATCACCTGCAGCAGAAGGAGAGATGCTGATGGAGAGCCTTTTGTCTGAGGAGATCAATGCACAAAGGCTTTGCTCTGAGGAGCAGTTTGGAGAAGCTACTCTAGAGGAGGGTATGGTGGAATAGTCATTTACTCAAGGTTTATTTTTGCTCCCACATTAGATGTAAGATGAAAATGCCTTATTTTATGTTTCTTTCAAACACTATGTAAGTTTGTTGCACTGCTTGTTTTTGTATGTAACATTGCAAATTTATGTTTCATCTCTGCTGAGTAAAAAGTAAAGATTTTTCTGTTCACTTTTACTCTTGTCTGTGAGTCTTTTGCATTTGGATTTTGGGCACTGCGATGCTGGGTAAAATACACTACTGCATAACAGTGGTCTCTTCTGTTTCCTGAAAATGATGGTGGGCAGACTCCTATTCCACTTACATGGATAGTTTCCACATGCCAGGGCCACCAGAATCACTCGCAAAGTACTGCTGATATTCTGTACATGGACACCAAGCCCTTGGCCTTTCTAGAGGGAAATAGATGCAATCCTACCAGTACTTTTTTTTTTGCTGGAGAATGAACATTAATCTTATCTAACTTTGTAGTGCCATCTCCTGTCAGCTCAATGGTCTTGCAGAGAGTGCTGCTCTAATGCCTCCTAGAAATACTATAATTTATGGCATAATAATAATTAATTTTTTCCATTTCAGGAGTGACTTGAGAAACTGCAATTTGCTTCTGGTGTGAGAGAATTGACGTTGCCCAGGGGATGCCCAGATGTTTGGTTTTTTTTACCATCCTTGTGGGAGGCTTCTCTCATGTCCCTGCATGAGGAGCTTGAGCAGACAGAGGGAGATCAACCCACTCTCCCCAGATTTGGTCAGCAGTCCTGCCGGCTTGAGGCAAGTTATAACACAATTAAAAAACATGAAAACTGCAAAAATTCAACAAACGTACATACTTCTTTAGAAGCTCCACATGTCATGGTAATGGGATACATAGAAAGTGCTGGTGCTTGGAAAAGTAGCGTTCAAATTACAAGAAGGGAGATTCCAAGGAAAAGAGATTCCACCTGAACATTAGAAAGACCTTCCTGACCCCAAGGGCTGTTCAACAGTGGAACTCTCTGTCTCAGAGCATGCTGGGGACTTTTTCTTTTAAACAGAAGCTGGATGGCCATCTGTCAGGAGTGCTCTTATTGTGCTTTTCCTGCATGGCAGGGGGTTAGACTAGATGGCTCTTCCAACTCTATAATTCTCTCTTTTTTTAAGGATGATTGATTATTTCAGTTATAATTCAAAAAACTAAGTTTCCTACATTCTGCTGATTAGGCTGTCAGTCTTTGGATGACTTTCTACTTATTTACTACTTACTTGCTTCACACCTCCCCAGTCTTCTTATTCCACTAATACTTATGGTTAGTATGATTCCTGTTAATATTATCTAGTCAAAATAATGATTTCATAAAAATAGGATAGATTTCTTTTACATTGTGCAGAAAAAGAAAAAAATTCAGAAATGTGCAGGCAAAATATGCCTGAACTTAGAATACAAAATACAAGATATGCATTAAATTCCAGGAACGATAAGATGCAGAGAACCACAATGAGGATCTCAGGACACCTGAGAGAAAATTGTACAGAAAGACATATGGTGGCGGTAGTGGTGTGCGTATGTGCCTTCAAGTTGCCTGTTGATATTTGGTGGGCCCATGAATTTCCTAGGATTTTCTTTGGCAAGGAATACTCAGCGGGGGTTTTGCCAATTGCTTCCTCTGAAATATAGCCTACAGCACCTGGCATTCCTTTGCAGTCTCCCATTCAAATACTGACCAGAGCTGATCCTGCTTAGTTTCCAAGCTCTACTGATATTTAGGCACTTCTGGAGTCTTTAGGACAGTGTTTCTCAACCTGGGGGTCGCAAGAGAGTTTCAGAGGGGTCGCCAAAGGCCATCAGAAAACATATATGGTCTGATGGTCTTAGGAAGCCCTTTTGCAGAGAAGGTTGAAGATCTCTCCGCTTGTCCTTCTCTTTCTTTTTGGAAACAGACCTAAAGCTCTTCTTTGCTGTGATTGGCAGACCTCCCAACAAAGGGGAGGGCTGTTTCTGATACTCAAGCAGGGAGGGGAGAGCAGGCGTGCTTAGCACATGGCAGCATGATGCGCATGTGTGGGTGAGGGTGAGGGAGAGTGTGAGAGGTGGGATGGAGGCTCACGCCAGCTAGACCCTTCAAGGCATGAGGGTTCTGTATAGGAAGATTGGCCCATTCCTATCATTGGTGGGGTGCAAGGGGTCTTTGATTGTAGGTGAACTATAAATTCCAGCAACTACAACTCCCAATTGTCAAGATCTATTTTCCCCAAATTCCACCAGTGTTCACATTTGGGTATATTAAGGATTCATGTCAAGTGTGGCCCAGATCCATCCTTGTTGAGTCTATAGTGCTCTCTGGATGTAGGTGAACTACAACTCCCAAACTCAAGGTCAATGGCCACCAAACCCTTCCAGTATTTGCTGTTGGTCATGGGAATTTTGAGTGCCAAGTTTGTTTCAATTCCATTGTTGGTGAGTTCAGAGTGCTCTTTGATTGTAGGTGAACTATAAATCCCAGAAACTACAACTTCCAAATGAAAAAATCACACACCCCCCCCCACACAAATACAGTTATGAAGTAGCAATGCAAATAATGTTATGGTTAGGGGTCACCACAACATGAGGAACTGTATTAAGGGGTCGCAGCATTAGGCAGGTTGAGAAACACTGCTTTAGGATATTTAAGTCACAAATATTAGTATTCTTGAAATGATAAACTGATGTTTTATCTTGGTGGTTGCAGTTGATAAACACTTGGTGGCAGTGTTTCACCTGAAATGTCTCGCTGATGCTGCAGCAGCAAAAGCAAAAAAACCTAATCAAAATGAGTTCGGGGGAAAAACATGTNTGTCTAGTGCTGGCTTTAGCCTATAAAGCTCTAAATGGTTCCAGTCCGGCTTACCTATCTGAACGTATCTCTCCTTATGAACCATCTAGGACTTTAAGATCATCTGGGGAGGCTCTGCTCTCAATCCCGCCTTCCTCACAGATATGCTTGGCGGGGATGAGAGACAGGACCTTCTCAGTGGTGGCCCCTCGGCTATGGAACGCCCTCCCCAGGGATATAAGATCAGCTCCCTCCCTTCTAACACTCTGCAAAATGGTTAAGACCTGGCTCTTTGAGCAAGCTTTTCCTACTGGAGCATAATTTAGATGTGAACGAACATATGGAATGATTGACGATGCAATTGGACAATAATTTTAGTAAGGAGACGCCAAGAATTGTTTTTACAGACATATTTGCTTTTTATATTACATTTTAAATGTTGAATTGTTTTTACGATTGTTTTAACTGTATTTGCTATTTGTAATGGCATCAAATTGCTGCCAATTGTGAACCGCCTTGAGTTGCCTCTAGCTGAGAAAGTGTGGTATACAAATGCTTCGACATTACTTCTTCGCCAATGAAGATTCATAGGAAGGACTCATCCCATGCTTTTTACAAGCGTGTTGATGACTAAAAAGGCCAATCTGAGATAGGCAAGTTCAGTTGCAGAAAGCACAGCAGAAAGTCTCCTTGGGTGATGTTGTTTCCAAGTTGTGGTTCTTTTTGTGTTGTCGTTTCTCTTCGAGACCCATTCAGCATGTCCTCTCGAAAGAGGCCGCGGCATTGTGGATAGTGCATCTCCATGCCTCCCAATGTGAGGCCAGGGTGGACCATTGTTGGTGATCAATCTGGCCGAGCTTCAGATGTTGTTTCAGGGAGTCCTTATATCTCTTTTTGGGGGCGCCTCTCTTGCGCTGACCCGTGGCGAGATCAGCATAGAGTAGTATCTTTGGGAGGCAGTGGTCCTCCATCCTAGAGACGTGCCCTGCCCAGCGCAGCTGTGTTCTCAATAGCATGGCCTCAACGCTGGTGATCCATGGTTGCTCAAGGACAGCCACATTAGTCACATCATCAGTCCAGTGTATATTTAGTATTGGGAATGCAGCAAATAAATAAATATCTCTAAAACTGTTCCGTCTGAAACAAGTAGAACTAGCAGTTCAGGGCTGGAAAACAAGTTCAGCAGAGCTGTTCAGCAGTGGAACTCTCTGCCCTGGAGTGTGGTGGAGGCTTTTAAACAGAGGCCGGATGACCATCTGTTGCGGGTGCTTTGAATGCGATTTTCCTGCTTCTTGGCAGGGGATTGGATTGGTCTCTTCAAATTCTATGATTATATCTATGATTCTAAGTTGTCCGGGTTAGTGCTTATTGCAGTCCTGAGTTCCTGTTATACAAGTTTTGCAAGGAACATATTCCAGCAATGGATAGGCAATGGGCATGGCCAAAATGGAATTTACATTTTTCCATTAACCATACAAAGCATAGATATGTGTATGAGAATAAAAGGAGACTGAACTCCACTTTGGGAAGTGATGGGAAAGATCAAGTGTAGAATTATGTTATTCCTTGTACTAGCCAAAGGTCAGATGCTGACAGACCCAATCTGGAAAAGAGAGAAATAATGATACTGTGGTGAGAGGGGTCTATTAGAAAGACCAACTAAAGAAGAAGATAATGAGTTTACAGAATTAAATAGGACATTGTCAATTGGCCTCTCTCCGTATCCATGTGTTAATGGTGAAGGAGTGGGGAAAATTGATGTGATGGCTGGGAAGAATGTTGACAAGACCTTACTTAGGTAGTATGGATCAAATCCAAGCAGATAGTTTTGTGGTGTTTAAAAATCCTTTGCGCTCATAGGAGAATCATCAAAGAATTGTTAAGAACAAGGCAGATTATTAACAAAAAGATGAGATGATTCTTCTTAGAAATCTGTGCTGTAATGGGTTACTTTCCCTATGAAAATGCATTTTTGCAACTTAGATGTACTGTTGCACTCAATTCTGAGCCAGGAAACCAGGTTTCAGGGTTGTCCAGGAGTGTATTCACACAGTTAAGCCTTGTGTTACCAGTTATGCCAATTGCTAGAGAACAGGCCCATATTTTAAAGACCAGAGGTTTAGTAGGAAGGACACATAATAACCCCGGTGGCACAGTGGGTTAAACCACTGAGCTGCTGAGCTTGTTGACTGAAAGGTCGCAGGTTCGAATCCAGGGACTGGTGTGAGCTTCCACTGTCAGCCCCAGCTTCTGCCAACCTAGCAGTTCGAAAGCATGCAAATGTGAGTAGATCAATAGGTACCACTCCGGCGGGAAGGTAACGACGCTCCATGGAGTCATGCCGGCCACATGACCTTGGAGGTGTCTATGGACAATGCCAGCTCTTCGGTTTAGAAATGGAGATGAGCACCAACCCCCAGAATCTGACACCATGCCCGGATTACCCATAAGGCCAACTGTCACGACTTGGCCTTTGAGACCTTGGGGCAGGGTGGACCTTGTTATTTTAGATCCCACCTCTACCACCAAAAATGTGACGACCTGGGCTTTGGGACCTTGTTTCGGTAACGCTGCCACCACTCTATATGTAGAGAAATCTTTCTTAAACTGCTAGCCACAATTCCCCTTAAACTATAGTCCTGGCTGGCACCTGGCTTCCACCCAAACTGTAAGGAGACTTTAATTTGTTTGGACCCTTTTGAACCCCCAAAACTGGAGTCAATAGTCCCTGAGGCAATAGATAGAATCTTATGAGGATAAAGCAATTCCTGAGGCTTTTCTTTTAAAAGATGAACAGAGAAATGTTTATTATTAGAACAACTTTCCCGAGAAAGGCATAGAGCATAATGGTTACAGTAAAACTTGAAAATAGCGTAACAATTGCTTGGCACAAGTATCTTCTAAACTTGGCTCTTAAAAGATCTTCCTCACAGTAACAGCTTCCCTGAATATTGTGAGTGTCCACAACCTGGAACCGCTACCCACTCAAAGCTCCCTTGGCTGTCTGAACCAGCTAACAAACTCCTATTCTAAGAGTCTCCTGTTAGCTCTCAGTCCCCAGAGCCCACCTCTATCTCTATACCCAGAGATTGCAAGGTTTCCTGACTGGCTGTCACAAGTCAGCACTACCGGCTCTCACGCTCTCTCAGCTTCACCAGTATTCCCTTCTGACACTAAGCGCTGTCAGCTTCCCTGACCCTTAGCTCAGATAATCACTGGATGCTTTAGCTACAGAGCACAGACTGCTTCAGACTCCCTGCTTAGGCTTTGATGTTGCTCTCTCAAAGCCTAGCCCAGAACTAAACTTTCAGACAGGATTTTCCCCTCCTAACAAGCTCGGCTCCTCCCCCTCAGCTCAATAGCCAATCCGCAGGGACATAGTGTGTCCAGACAGAAGAGCTCTAAAACCACTCCCCCCCTTCTCTGACAATACCTTCTTATAATGGCTGCCCTGTGGAAACTCCCTCCCAAGATGGATGCCAAGCGGTCTACCCCGGCTGACCTCACAGGCTTTCGGCCTAGTCAAAAATGGGTGAGTCCTTACACTAACCTAGGCCATGGCCTAGGGGCGCAAGCTGGGGGGGGGGGGGGCGCAGATCACGGACCAAAAAATAAAAATAAAAATATGTTGAAACAAATAAAAATGCAATGCGTTTTTCCCACCCTCCCTCGGCCTTGCCCATAGACATCTATGAGAGCAGGCCCTGTCCTGAAGACTACACTTCCCGTTGTGCACCTCTCTCCGCTTCCGCCTCCCTCCCCGCAGGAGAAAGACTACGCCTCCTGGCATGCCACGCAGGGGCTGCGGTGGAGCCAGGCCAATGGGAGGCGGCGAGGGCACAGCTAGGGGGCGTGGCCGGCCCGTGGAGAGAGAGCAAGCAGACTCGCGGGGATGGTGGAGGGCACCAAGGAGGGTCCGCCCTTCCAGCTGGGCAGGCCGCGCTTCGAGCAGGTAAGTGGTGGGGCACCAGGGCGCTGGGGACTGGGAAGGCCCCGCCGGAGATGGAGTCGCTCCCTCAGGGAGCCCACATCGCTTGCCTTAGGTGGCCCCGCCCCCTCGGTGCCATCCCGTCCCCTCATTGGCCATGCCGGGTGTCACTCTCCCATTTGAATTCCCGCCCTTGGGAAAGCGCCTCTGTGATTGGCTCCCACTTCCCTTGACTCCTCTTCAGGGCGGTGCTTCTGTCTTAGCGTCTTGAGTTTGAGCCCTGCTTCAGGCAGAAAGCATGACTGTGGAACTCCCTGCCACTGCATTGGGATGGCATTTTAAAAAATGGGCCCGAGCACGGCGCTGCTGCAGGTGGGTCCGGCCCAGGCGCCCCACGAGCCCTGCGGATACACCTGCGCTGATTGGCGCAGGTTGTTGTTGATTTATTTGGATATTACTGATCAACTGAGATATATTGGGCTACCTGAGTGAATTTGAGGTAAGTTGTATGATATTATTTATTTTTAGTGTGGTTCTGAATGATGTGTGTGTGTGTGTGTGCGCGCGGTAGAGGTTGGCTTAAAGGGGACGTAATTCCAAAGTGTGGCCTAAGTGTTAATCCGGGCCTGTCGGACACGACTGTACTTAATGTCAGGGGAAAACTTTACCTTTACCTAGAGGCACAGATTCAGCAGTGAGGGAATTTTACAAGACCTTCTTCCACTCCTTGAATTTTGATAATTTTGCCAATTATTATCCCCTTTATGTCCATTAATTCCAATCTTTTTGGACAGTTTACAGTGACTTCCTGGATCTGTATTAGGGTGCTTCAAAAGTTTTTTTTTCAAATGAAGGGGCACGGTTTGTTGAGGTGATCCTATGATTTTGAAGAGTATCACTATACTGGTGATATACAACTCTGTCTCTATTTTCTGTCCTATTTCGAGATGATTCTGTATTAGTGTCTGTTGCCAGTAATGGACTGATGAGTGTGAACAAATTGAAACTTCATCCAGACAAAGCAGAAGTTCTCCTGGTCAGTCGGACGACAGATCAATGAACAAGGATTCAGCCTGTCCTGGATGGAGTTACTCTTCCTCTAAAATTGAAGGTTTGTGATTTGTGTGTGTCCCGGACTCAGATCTGAGCCTGCATGCTCAGTTGTCAGTTGTAGCTCAGAGGTCGTTTGCACAGATAAAACGAGTGTGCCAGCTGTGCCTGGCTATCTCTTGAGAAGTCAGATTTGGTTACATTGACACATGCCTTGTTTACATCCTATTTGGACTAATGTAATGAGCTCTATATGGGCTACCTTTGGAAACTGCTTGGAACCTTCAACAGGCTTTAAAAAATGTGGCAGCTAGATTAGGCTGGTTGCAGGGATTATGTGATAGCCCCACTCAGGCCCATTGAAACAACTTCTTGCCCATTTCTGGTAGAAATCAAAGCTCTGGTTTTGGCCTTTAAAGCTCTGAATAATAATAATAATAATTCTATTTCTTACCTGTTTCCCTCTGTGGCTCAAGGTGGGTTACAGAATAATTAAAACACATAAACATTATAAAAATACCACAAATCCATATACAGTGTTCCCTTACTTATTGATGGGGTTAGGTTCCAGGACCTCCCGCAATAAGTGAAAAACCGCGATATAGGGATGCTCTATTTTAATATTTCTTCATTATTTTAGTAGTTATATACTATTTTAAGTCTTTATAAACTTAAAATAAAGTGAAGGAAAGGAAGGAAAGGCGAGGGGGGAGGTGGGTGGGAGGCTATGTGAGACGTGTTTTGTAATACAGCCATGTATGGCTGTCTTTGTTTGTTTTTTATCATCTTATAACCTAATAAAACTATTTTAAAAAAAAAGGAAAGGAAGGAAAAGCCCTTCAAGTCTGGAGGGAGGGAGGACTGAGGAGGGAAAGCGCCTTGGAGAGCAGTGGTGGCAAAACCCCACAAAACATCAAAAATACCATAATATATATTTTAAATTAATATTTTTTTGAAATCCGTGAAACAGCGAGTCCGCAATGAGCAAACTGTGAAGTAGCGAGGGAACACTGTATTAAAATATATTTCTATAAAAGCTATATGTTAAAATACACAAAGAACACACATTTAAAATTCATGCTTAAAGACGAACTTGGTAGGCCTGCTGGAAGAGATAGGTCTTTACATGGTTTTTAAATTCTGACAGCTTATTTAGCTGTTGGAGCTCTACCAGCAGGTCTTTCCACAATCTTGGGGCAGCCAATGAAAAGATTCTCTGGATGACAGTCTCCAGTTGAGTTCTGGCTCATTGGAATAACAGCCCCCCAGATGACCTCAGTGTTTGGAGTGGATTGTATGGGATAAGGTGATCCTTTAGGTAATCTGGACCCAAAGCATATAGGGCTTTAAAGGTCAAAACCAACACTTTCTACTTTGCCCAAAAAGTAATTGGCAGCCAGTGGAGTGACTTTAGGATAGGTGTGATATGTCCACTCCTGGATGTTCCCGTGACCAATCTGGCTGCCGTATTTTGAACCAGCTGGAGTTTCTGACAAAAGTAGCCCAATGTAGAGCAGATTGCAGAAGTACAATCTTGAGGTTACTAGACCATGCACTACTATCTTAAGGTCTCATTATACAAGCCAGTGTTCTAAGATATGCAAGAGAGGGCTATTTTTTTGTCACCCTACTTTCTCAGATGCTTTGGTGAGGAGTCCAGAGAGACCCCTGTGATTGGACCCAAGCTGTGGAGCTCCTTTTCATGAAACGTCTGGTTTGCCACCCACAAGTAAAGGCATTTTTACTGAGGCAGGTCTTTGAATTTTAATTACGGAGTTATATTGTATGTGACATATTTTAAATTGTTTATTGGCACACATAACAATTGTTTTAAATCCATTTAAATGTTTTAACAGTTCTTAATCATGTCTTTTAGATACCATTGTTGTTTAATTCTTTTTTTTTACTTTTTCAAACTAATATTTTAGCTTAAGTTTTTTAATTGTAAGGTGCCTCAAATTCTATCTCAGGATAAAGGACAGATATACACTCAATAAACAATAAACAAATAAACAGTTTTTTCCTTTCTTTTTTTATAGAATCATACTGTTGCTATAGGATGAAATTGCCATGTCAATGAAGCACTGATGTACTGTAGTACTTAACAATTATGGACATAAATAAAGGAGGAGATAAGAGGGAGAATTTTTTGTTCTGGAATATCTCAGAAATTCTGAGACGGGAAATAAAATGTTCCAGCTTTTGCTGGATTTTTTTTAAAAAAACTTGTACATGTCAATAAATAATGGGTTTCTTAGGTGAAAATCACTTATAGTTTAAACTGTATGGTTTGAGTAGTGCATGGGTTAAAACAATAGAGGTGCCACATTTGGAGATTCCTGTGCAAACCGGAAAAGGACAATTTGCTCTGTACTGTGTGCCAAGATGTGAGTATGGACATGACCGGAGAAAAGTGCTGTTCATAGGTTGTAAATAAAGGAATGCCGCTTTTGTTGAAAGCCAAATTTTTGAAATCCAGTGTTTATTCAACTTCATGCCTTGCAAGGCCGAAGGGGCTGAGATAAGAAGAGGTGATTTATCTCAATTTTCCTGACAGTGTATCATAAACTGGTTGATTGTGGAAATCTTTATAGTGCATAATGTATCAAAAAATTAAAGTGTTTGTGTAAACCAAGAAAATGCATTTTTGTGATAAATAATTTGTCTCCAAGGAAGTAACTTTCTTCTTTTTTCGGAGTTAAAATTAGGGAGAACAAGGCAAATGTTCTTGAGAACCCAACTTCTACTTGATTCATAAGGCAAGATTGCTGCCTTCCATATCCTACCAGGAATAATCTTTCCAGATCAAATAGCAGATCTTTCCTAAATTGTGCTGATTAGGAACACCTTTTTCCTGCAATTTCAGTGGTAAAGATCTATTTTCCCATAGAGGTTGACTTTGGCTGAGAGTACTAGCACTGCCTCCTGTATCTCAGGAAAATTATTTTGTTGGGGAAGCACCATATATATGAGAATAGAGAGGCAACGAGGTTTTCATTTCTTGCTCCCATTGCCATGGAATATTGATTCACTCTTCAAACAAAAGCAAAACACTTCTCTTGAAAACATCTATGCCTCAGTTAGTCAGCTTTGGCAAGGAATCAAAAGCTATGTTCTATAAAATGTTGAGTGTAATAGTTCCAAAACAGCACTATGAAGAAATACATCTTCCCTCAGACTTGAACTGGCCATGTATGTGTCCCATAAGAGCAAGTAAGTAATGTGTAATGAAGAGACAGCATCGGAAGTGGAGAGCACTTAATGGGTTAAGCATTGAGTATACAATATCTTTCAAGGTACATAAGAAATATGCAGCACGGGAAGTATTGTTTATGTGAAAGATATCCAAAGAAGATCAGCTATGGTCTTTTGTGATTCCAGCTTTGTGCTTCTTTATTCAATGGAAATATCAAAACAAGCACAAAATGATCCCGACACCATGTTTACATTTGTCACAAGAATCCTCAGAGCACAATCTGCTATTGCAAGAGTGGGTACATTTTGTTGTTGGCCTATATTCTCAAAATTTTGCATCAGTAGCCATCTTCACCAAGGTTGATGGGAATTTCTCTCTCAAGCATGTTGACAGTGCCTACTTTACTGACTTATTAAAAGCTGCCATTACTAGTGGACTCCTAAGAAAGTATCTGCTGCATGTCAGATAGAATCATAGAGTTGGAAGAAACCACAAAGGCCATCCAACCCAACCCCCTGTAATGCTGTATCTTCTGAAGTACAATCCCCAGAATCTCTCAAATAGTAATGAAAATTCCAAGAATCGTCCAAAAATCCTAATGTTTCTGGAATCAGGTTTGATGGACAAACTCTTGTTCTGATTATTTCCCTTTGTCCTCACAAACCCAATAATCTGCTCTTGATGGTTGGTAGATTTGTCAGAACACTCTGGTGCGGGGAACTGGATGGGTAATGTGACGCCCCCTAGAGGGCTGTTTGCATTGTTTGAGGTGTTAGTGTTGCATGCTTGCAACCCATTTCTTATGTTTTGCATTTTGCAAACTTGTGTGTGGTTTGTGTGGGAGGAGACTGTGTTTTGGCTCCAAACCTGACATCATCACCCTGAACTCCTCCCCTTTCTGAGTTTTGCTGGGAGGCAAGTTTTCCTTTCTGCCTCCATTCCAAGGAAGAGCTCATGGACGAAGCACGCGGAAATCTGAAGCACGCTTAGACAACGCATCTTTGTCCACGTATAGCTTTCCACCTACGCTCTCAAGCCAGAATTACAGTGATAGGAAGGCCAGCCTTCACCCATAGACTGCAATTTCGGGGGACCTCAGAACTTCATGTGTTGGAGGACCATTTGGAGCAATCAAGGGACCTGGAATCAAATAGAGGCATTTTCACTCTGCGAAAGGCAAGTGGATGCAACCCCTTTTCTCAAGGGACCTTTTCTAGCTGCCATCCAGCAAGCCTTTTGGACCATCAGTTTTACTGATTGTAAACAAATAAACCTTGTTTGAGTTCACCTTTTCTGAGTCCTGAACTCATTGCTCATAGACTCTCCAGGTTCTCTTTAAGGGAAAGCTAGAACGCGAATCCCAGGGCTCATAGAATTCGTCCATCCATTCAAAGCCCCTCTTTTGGGCCCTGGCGGGATGCCACATGTAACCATTAAAATTGCCTCCCTGTTAGAAATCTTCACTCTATCAAAGAATCATCCACCAAGAGAAGGGATACCAACTGGGTACAACTCAATATCCATACAATAATTATTATGTATCTGGGGGAGATGAGAGACATAAATATCTGGCATGGCTCCACAAAGCCATTCTCTTTCTGCTTTCAGCTCCTACTTCTACTCAGCCTGTCCACATATAGGGACACTCTGGTCTCTTTCAAAGCCATGAGGATTTCAGTTGTTGCTTTCATGAAGCTCTGCGGACTTTCTGTTTTGATCAGCTGGGCATGCAATAGCATAGCTTCACTTAGCATAAATTATTAATTTATTATTGAACATTTCAAGGGAATAGAGAGGAATAATTCAGTGAGATAAAGACATCAGTTGGAACATTATCATCGCTTGACTCTTATGGGCTTATTAGACCCTGCCTTTTTTTTCTCTTAACAAGAGACTCATGTCTAAATTTGTAATAAAAATGTCATGAATTATGTGCTGTTTGTGTTATTTCATGCTTTGGCATGTGTCTACATAATTACACACAGAAAAAGATAAAATCTTTTTCTGGATGGAAATGCACATCGCACCACAGAAATATGTCAGGGTAGGTAGTTTTGGGCGCTCCAGATGTTTTGGCTTATGAGTTTTACAATATTTTGGCTATGGATTGGAATTATGTTACTATATAGACCAAAACATCTGAAAAGTCCCTAGTTATGGTGTCTAAGTATGCATTATCCTTACTCCAATATGATTGTGCAAAAATACACGAAGATACACAAATACAGTTTGAAACTAGGAAAGCTTTCTTGTTATTTTATGTCAATTCAGCCTCAACTTATAGTGATCCTGGACCTTGATTGCCCTATTCAGGTCTAGTAACTCAGGACTGGTTTCTGAATCAATCCATCTGCAGCACAGTCTCCCTCATTAACCCTTTACCAAACATTATTGTCTTTCCAGTGAATCATATTGTCTCATATGTCTAAAATAGGAAAGCCAGTTTAATCAGCATCACTTGTAGTGAGAGTTTAAGCACGATTTGCGTGACAATATCTTCATTTGTCTTTTTAGAAGTCCATGGAGTCTGCCGAACTCTTCTCTAGAACTACATTTCTAATGAGCTGATTTTCTTCCTGTCAGTTTTCTTCACTGTCCAGGTTTCATAAGCACACATAGAAATATAAATGCTAGCTAATACAAATTATATCTGCTAGTATAAAAGCAGTGACGTGTGGGCATCTGAGTTGTCTGAGTCTGTGAAGGTGCTGAAACAGAAGCTCAATTTTGTGATAGCCTGGACAATTCCCAATAGAGTTATAGGATTTTAGTATCTATTTATTGGCAATTGACAGTATCTATTTATTGGCAAGTGTGGATGGTGTGTATGGCATATCTAGGAACTGGATGCGCATTGTGTAATTGAAAGGGGATTAATTCTGTCCGCAAAAGAGCAGATGTTTAGCTTAGGGGTATGTTTCACCAGCAATGAAGTCATGCACATTATCACTTAAAGATGGAGGTCCCTACAAGGACATTAAGGGATCGTTCTTATCTGTATGTCAGAATTATTAGGACTAACCTCACTGTAAACTCTCTTTGTTTTGGGGTTGTGGATAGGAGGTTTGGATCTGGAATTTTCAGCTCTTCCGTCACCCCATTCCTCCTTTGTCTCACTTTTTGGCTTTTCTTTTCCTCTTCAGTTAGTTGATCACTTTGCACATTGTCTCGGGGCACGTGTTACATATTAGACTGAGCCTTTGTTTAGGAAAAATTTGATGTCCCAAAACTTCTAAAAATGCTTTGTAATACAAAAATGTACACTTGGAAATACACAGCATTAGGGAGGTCTTGTTTGTCTTGGATTCTTGCTGAGTCTCTTGTGCTTTCTATGCAACCAGAGAAAGATTGAAATTGATTGTTTGACACACACTGTTAAAAACTCTAATACAGCTTTGAACAAGATTCGAAACGTATCAACATTTTCAAGAGTATAAAAACTTTAGATTTAAAATTTGAGTTTTACTATAATGTGTGCTAAAAGAGCAAAAGGGAAACTTAAATAAAGACCTGTCATTCTTGCTCTTAAAGAGAGGTTTGCTTGATTTATTTGGCTAGCAGACCTAGGACCTTATCACACTTGGGGCTTTTGACCCCTTGCTACACTTTGGGGATGAGGCCTGCTAAGGGCCATCTCATGATGCTGGCTTGGCCCTGCCCCATTGATCACCAAAGTGGTGAGGAAGCATCACAGGACGCTTTCTCGCCAACAACGCAAGGTAATTTGTGTATTGGGTAGCTCTGTCGGAGCTACCCGCAGGGTAACGCAGCAATGCGCATTGCCACCCTTTCCCCTATTTGATGGGGACAGGGCACCAATGCGCCTTGTCCTGTTTCCCCCATGTGATGGGAGAAGGAGATAGGGCATGTGGGACACCCCAAGGCTCCCCGCACATCTGCCATTTCACTGACTATGGTTGGCAAAGGGGAGGGGTGGCTCAACTGTGTGATGAGGTCCCTAGTGAGCAAAACTGTTTCAACAAAAGTTATCGGCCCTTCTCTAGCAGTTATTGCTAGAAACATTCCATCCACTGTTCCCAGGATCTAGTAGCCTTATGCTGTGCAAGACTAATCCCCACTATTGTATTTAAGCAGAGATCTGTCTATAGGCACAGCTTCTATTTTCCGTTCTCTTCCTATGAACCATCTAGGAATTAAAGATCATCTGGGTAGGCCTTGCTCTCGATTCTGCCTTCTTCACAGGCGCGTCTGGCGGGGACAAGAGACAGGGCCTTCTCAGTAGTGGCCCCTCAGCTGTGGAACTCACTCCCTAAGGATATTAGATCAGGCCCCTTCCTTCCTGGCCTTCTGGAAAAAAAGTAAAAACCTGGCTCTTTGAGCAAGCCTTTGGAAATTTGTTTAGACAGACACTGAATTATGTAAGTTTGAAATATGGAATGACTTAGATGACACTACTGGAAAGTGAGATTAACAGGAAGACATTGGTTATTATATGTTTTTAATGGTTTTTGTATTGTATTGATTTTATATTGATTTTATAATGCTGTTTCAAATGTTTTAATTGTGTATTGTGGATTTTTATGGCATTGAATTGCTGCCAATTTGTAAGCTGCCTTGAGTAGCCTTCAGGCTTGAGAAAGGCGTGATAGAAATAAATAAATAAATAAATAAAAACATTGAGTGAGCATTATATATGTAGATTCCTTCTTATACTTTTGCATTTCCTCTGAGAGCCCTGCTCCTAGGTATCTGCATACTTAATTCCAGAGTTGGAGAAAAGGCAGTTTTGGACTACATTCCACAATTTACCTTTTTGGAGTAACAGCTAAAATCCCTAAATGAGCCTTTTTTTAAAAGACATCTTTGCAGCCCTTTTTATAATTCAAAGTAATTTTTGGAGCATGGCCATACTTTCTAGGGGATTTGGGGAGTTTTACTTCAAGAAATAAATCCCTCCAGCTTTACTTATCTGACAGCAATCTGAGGCTATCATTGCGGGAAGGCAGGATACAGGAGAGTTTAGGGAGAGGCCTAGGTTTCCCCCAGCCTTCCTGGTTGCTAATTCTTTCTTTCTTTTTCTCACTATATGTTAACTTTGGAAAAGGCTAGAAAATGATGGCAAGGAGGATAACCAGGAAACAAGAGGACTGGTTCCAGTGAAAAACTGGCACTAAGCCATTGCAAACTGAGCCAAAATTTCAGAAGGGTTGGGCTTCATTTATGATAGAAATGCCTGCAGCAAGATGCTGAAGGGATAAGAATGAAACATTATATATAGTTCCTGTATGTAGTTCCTGAAGTTATAAAAAATGATAAAACTTTAGGAATTACTATTCAACTGTGCTCTTCAGTGTTATTTTTATAGTAAACTTTCATTGACTGTTGAAGAAAAACCGAATTTTCGATATAGCCATGAAGGAACAAATAGGATTTCAGAAATGTTGGAACACGATTGAGAAATATTTTATATTCAGTTTAATATACAACAAATTAAAAGTCTAGGAAGCAATTATTTATGCTTTGGTTGAAGATGTCACTCTGTTTGTTAGGGCAGATCAGGAGAAACAAGATAAAATCACAGTGTACTACTTGGCAGATTTGATTCACTATGATCAAGAGACACTTTGTTGATTTATACATTCAAATCTATGGCAGTGTACAGGAAATTGTATCTCAACTTAATAGGTTGAGATAGGATAAAACTTTCAGCCGTACAGGCAGTCCTTTTGTTCCTTTCTGCAAATTAACACTCAAGAATGTCTTCTATAAACTATATATTTTTCAGTTTTTCCAAAATGGAAACTATACTTAATGGCATCCAAAGAAATCACGATATGAAGCCATGGTTTTAATTTGGTTTCATGTTCCATCTTATTCTGTCAATATATGATTATCCAAGTCGCCCTAGACTTAGTTTTGAAGGTCATCTTTCAGACATAGTTGCCATTAATGTAGACTGCCCAATGGTTCCATTTCTATTAACCAGTGTTTCAAAACTGGATTATGTACTCGTTCTTCCATATTATTCAGAATCTCTATGCGGCTATATGCAGATAATATTTAACTAAGAGGGACCCCAAAGGAAATACAAAATCGTTAAGTTGTCAGCGGTGCAGCAAAGATTGAAACCGTTGCTGAGGGATTTCCAATGGTGTGCAAAAGCACCCTGATAATGATTAATCATATTAAGAACAAGTTTGTGGTTTTTAGTAATTGTCTTACTCACCACAAATAGCTTCTTGATAGCCATACAGTAAAACGGGTCCATCATATCAATTATGTGTGTTTGTGGGAGCTGTTTAAACGGCCTGAGAGTTTCAGCTGACTTAAAAGCAGTCTTGGGTTTTCACAAAGCAAAGTGGATAAATTTGAATTGCTCTGCTTTCTGGATATTAGTTGCAAAACATCTTAAGATCAAAATACATGGGAAGACAGAACATTGTGATGGTTTGCAAGAAAACAAATGGCTGAGATCACTTCCTGGAGTCCCAGCAGGAATTGCAAGAGCAGTCGTTTTAATGTGCACTCTTATGTCATCCTTCCTGTATAAGAGTAAAAGGAATAGAACAGACACACAGGGAAATTTGTCAGTTAAAATACACAGAGGTTTAGCTGGACAAGTGTATGTGAAAAGCATAATGCAGGCTGATGATTCTGACCGGCGTTTTCATGCTACTGAGATTTCTGTCAACAGAATGTGGAGAGAGGTGCCTGTGGAAAATGTGTTGTCGAAGGCTTTCATGGTTGAAATCTCTGTGTTGCTGTGAGTTTTCCAGGCTGTATGGCCATGTGGCAGAAGCATTATTTCCTGACATTTCGCCCACATCTATGGCAGATGTCCTCAGAGGTTCCTGGCTGAATGGCCAAGTTCTGGAAGCATTCTGTAAACATTTTTGGACTACAATTGACAGAACCCCTTAGTTAGTATGTTCAGCAGAGGACGTTTTCTGGAAGATGTAATCCAAAAAGTACATTTTCCATGCTTTCCTCGTGTGTTTTATTGGCTCCCTCCCTCTGCTGCCAGCCTTCTGACTCCTTTAAATATGGTCCAGAGGACAAATCCAAAGGGCTTGCAGAGGGTCTGAGGAGAGGGGGAGAAGTGATGAAAATCACCTTCTTTCCTGTTTTGCTGATAAGACCTCTGCTGGATCAAAGAGCTTAGCATCGGTACAGGAACATCAGTGGATACAGCCCATCTGATAGGAATAATCTGGAGAATGGTTCCAACAAAATGAGAAAAAAAGAACCAAACTGAAGAAAATATTTCCCACTCATAGATCATATCTTAACACCAGCATATTTGCTGCCTTAACATTAAACTAGAGCTATGCATGGGCTTGCTTATAACATCGGTTAATGTTAGTTATTGTTCTGAAAGTCTGTTTGGAATTAGGGTGCAATGATTGGATGTTCAATGTGTTTGGTGTTGAGGTCACAGATGTATATTCTCCAGGTATAAAATGGGGATTATCTGTAAGCCTATTGGATCAAGGGGGAAGTAACAGGAGCCCGTGGGAGGCATGTGGTCCCCATAGACTTTATGTGGCTTCCCAAACCATTCCCAAACTCCACGAAGTCCTCAAACAAGATACCCTGCCCTCCCAATTCTGGAAGAGGGAAAATTGGTCCATGTTATCTAATTATTATTTCTGGAGTCCTTGTGGATTGAAAAATAAAATGACTGCCTGCATAAAATGCATTCTTGAAAGTGCTTCACTCCCCACAAGAAGACAATGAGTTGAAATTGAAACCACAAGTTGCTTACAGATTGATTTTGGCCAGGGCTGAGGAGTTTGCTGGAGGTGGAAAGACTGACGCCTACATTTCCTCTGCTGCAAACTCTTTCGCAAGATCTAAATATTTGTATATAGTATATCCCTTTCAGTTGCCATTCAGATTGCCATGCCTTGTACTGTTTCAGCAGGGGATCATTCCAAGTGAGTGACTTTTCTTATTCATTTTGATGGATTACAGCTCTAAAAGAAAAAAGAATAACCTGATCTTTGGTTTAGGTCATGCTTAGCCATTTTCACTGAAATCAGTAGGACTAATTTCAATTCAAACCATTTGTTTTCAGTTAGAAGTGCCTTTGTTGTCTCCAAACCTTTAAACCATTCAAACATGTTGTCAGACACTGCTTCATCTTTCTGACTGCCATACATTTCCTTTTAATGAAGTCTCTAAAATCATTATCTGTAGGTCTAGTCTACAATTGCTACAACCTGTTATTTGCCTTTGGTTTATGGACTGGAGTTATGGCACCTCATTGATTGCTCTCAAGGAGACATATTTCAGAGACAGCTAGGAGTAGAAGATCAATGATCCCAAAGCCTTTGGCACAAGTAGCAAAGACATGTGAAAGAAGAAACCAGCTTTTAACCTTCTCTTCAACTGCAATCCTGTGGTTTTTAGAATGCATCCCTTGGGTCATTGGATGAATTGGAAATTCTCCACTGAGCACCTCAGTGATGCTTTGATGTGGAACATTTCTTACAGTGGGAGATCAGATTTTGGTGCTCCTCCTTCCAAGCCTTAGCAGACACCATGTGAGGCCTCCAAGGTGGCTTTCCCTTAAGACTGGAACTTTCAACCCTGTAGAAAGACAAATGAAAAAGTATGATGGGACAGAGCATGATTTTGATAAACATCTCCCAGAATCACTGAGCTAGCAGGCCGGTGGGGGATTCTAGCACATATAGATCAAAAAGAGTAATTTTTGAGGGAAGTATATCATACGTCAAATCATTTGGAGGATCAAACAAATTCCTAGATAGTGTTTCATCCTGCTCATGAATAAGTGGAACTATGGATATGGGTTTCCCAATTACAAGGCTCTTACTGTATGTATTTATATATAGTGGAGCTAGAATTTATCATAAGAGCAAAGTGTGCTTCAGATTTGCCTGATCCAGTGTATTCTCATTTAAAAGTACTCTTAGAGGAGTGGGAATCGGAGGACCATGTGGGAGGGCTGAGATCTGAAGGAGGACACCTTAGCAACTGATACATAGGAGAGATTCTAATATTTTCTGAGTTTGGAAAATGTGAGAGGTTGAGGTCTTTGGTTTTTGTTGTAAACTGAAGGATCCCACAGAACTGTGTATATTAGGCCTGAGAGTGTATCTATTAGGCCTGGTTAGGTTCGTTGTAAGGCAATTAATTTCATTTTAATTTCATTATAAACTTACATTAGAAAGGGTTTCGATGCGTGACAAGCAACCCGAAAGTGACATTTCAGTTTTGAAGCTGCGGGCGCCATTTTTTATCAGGTTTGGTTAGTTTCTTAGTATGATTTCTGCCCTTCTCTCTCAACGCGAGTAGGTGCCTTCCCAGGTGGCGAGGAGTGGAGGGCATCCTTTCCACTCCTCGCCGCCTGGGAAGGCACCAACACGCATTAAAGCTAACACCGCCAAGGAGGAGGAGGTGGCAGTGGGGGGGGGCGGCTCTCAGCTCTCGGTCAAACCCAGTATTGGCAGGTTTACGTGCACTGCGAGTTACTAACAAATTTCGTTAGTTTTTACAAAATAATTTTGAAATTTTCACGGAAAATTTCAGAACTCCACCAGATACAAAACACCAGGGCCCTCTACATCTGAAGTGAGTTTTGAACCATTTTTTAATGGATCAACCAGGCCTAGTAACTATATAGCCAATATATGGGTTGGGGGCAGTGTACCATCCCTTTGAAGAAGGATGGTCATACTTTGGCTTCCATTCAAGGATTTTTTGAGTCATTGGGGCAAAATGTCTACAAAAGGCCAAAAGATATCAGTTGGTGTGGCCATGCCCCAAAATTGTTGGAAGGGTGCTAGGTGGAGCTTTTCTCTTCCTTGTCACTCTTGGGGACACGACCTCAATTCCACTCATTGGAAGCTTCTATTGATAGCAGGGAAATTTATCCCTGCTCTCTCTGATCACTGATCAGAGATAATATTGTGGCATCCTTGGACAAGAATTGTGATTCCCATTACTTTCCCAGAGCTTGGGACTTCCTGGGGAGAGCTCAGACCCTGGGAGGAGGCTGGTCAGCGAACCAGATCCAGAATCCCAGTGGGTTGGATTAGTTCCAGGAGATGAACCTAAAAAAGGTAAAGGTTTTCCCCTGACATTAAGTCCCATTGTGTCAGACTCTGGTGGTTGGTGCTCATCTCCATTTCTAAGCCGAAGAGCCGGTGTTGTCTGTAGACACCTCCAAGGTCATGTGGCTGGCATGACTGCATGGATCGCAGTACCTATTGATCTACTCACATTTGCATGTTTTTGAACTGCTATGTTGGCAGAAGCTGGGGCTAACAGCAGGAGCTCATGCCGCTCCCCAAATTCGAACCTGTGACCAGCAAGTTCAGCAGTTCAGCGCTTTAACCCACTGTGCCACTGGGGGCAGATGATTAGATTTTGGATTTGATGGACCTAATCCAACATAAAAATCTTAGGTCAAAATCTTTCCCTCTGTACTTTGTGGTAAATGTCCTTACAGTTTCCTTTTGTCTAGCTGAGATGTATTGCCTCAGCAAATTACTTGCTTACTTGTTATCTACAGTAATATATTTCTGACAATATTCAGTTTCTGATATTTGCCCAAGCTGTCATAAAACCGTTTGCTTTGTGTCAAAAGGTTAGAGTGCACTTTCCTTTTGAAGATGAAATTTGGTC
This sequence comes from Anolis apletophallus, assembly GCA_030556195.1. Taxonomy (NCBI): domain Eukaryota; kingdom Metazoa; phylum Chordata; class Lepidosauria; order Squamata; family Anolidae; genus Anolis; species Anolis apletophallus. Next base: position 87,499,706 of record JARBWK010000006.1, on the reverse strand, counting down.
AATAAATAACTGCCCCATTTGCTGTTTTAGAAATGTCAATGTTCTGATTTACTTTTAAAGGGAGATAGTTTTAATGTACAGAAAAAAAAATCTTTGGTACACATTTAAGTGGCGACTTGTACTCTGATGCTTGGTATCTGTGCTTCAGATGGATAGATTCTCATATATTACACACTCATCTATTATTTACTATGCAGTTACCATAAACATAAAATTTGAGCATTTGCAGTGCCTATGAGTAATTGACAATACACACAACTAGGAATAAATCACTGCCCAGGAGATCTAATCCTCTTCAATCCCATATGATGCATTTATCATTGTCTGCTAAAATACACCAGATGGGGAATCAAACTTTGGGTCTGTCATCTTGCATAGAGTTTGGATAACACAGAGAGAATGACAAAACATAGTTTCAGTTCTGTTTAACAGTGTTTCAAACGTGTGATCTGAATTCAGGAATACAGCCAGGAATTCCAATGAATTGTAACATTCAGAGGACTGGAAGCGTAAAGCACATCAGGAGGTACTGGGAACACGAACTTACACTTTATACCTTCCAACATTTCACAGATGTAAACCAGGATATATGTGGCCAAGCAACAACAGAGCATGGTCAAGAGGGCAAAAGTTATCAATCTTGAAAAACACACAAGTGAGGAGGATTCCAGCAGTTTGCATTTGTCTAAGAGCAAAGTGCTGCTCTTTCCTCTTTTCGTCACTGTGCTCATTGAGGGCAAACTACGTTTGCACTTTGAATGGTGTTTGCAGCAATTGAAATAAGCTGAGGACAAAGGAGGAAAGTGAGAGAAGAAGAAATTGGGTCATTTTAAAAGCTGCTAAGAAAGTGGAATGACACACAAAAACCACATTAAGCAACTCAAGTGGGGGAGAAAGTAGAGGCGTCTGTGGGGTAGTGGGGCAAATCTGGTGGCCAGCAGCAGAAACTGTCACCCTACACCCCTAATTGCCCCGTATGATGGTGGGGGGAATGTCGCTGCCCAGCTTCTCCCCACACATTCCCTGCTTTTCTGGCTCCTACGACATTTGTAGGATGGAGCCAGGACGGAGCCCCGCCAGAAGTAACCCTGCATAATATAATGGGCTCTGGTGAGCTTCCTACAAACGTCCTAGGACAGAGCTAAAGATCAATGTGAGGAGGTGACTAATTAGGACTGTCCAAACCAAACCTGTACAGTTGGAGAGTCTGTGAACTAAGACCCAACTCTCATCCACAACTCCTGGCTCCTCGGGCTCAGAGAGCAGTGTTGTCAGGAGATGTAGATTCCTAGCAGTTTGTCTTCTCTTCTCTGTTTGAATCGTCAACTCCAGTGAGCGGATTATAACACTAACTGCCTTGATTTTGCATATTTAGTAACTATTCTTTTTGGCATCTGCTGGAAAATTAACATATTTCAAAGGATATACAAAAGTTTGAAATCCTGTGCACATATTAGGGGTGGTTGATCCATAAAAAAAATGATTCTAAACTCGTGGTTGGGGGGGGGGGGGGATTTCCATTGCTGGGTTGTTATAGAAATTAATCCGAACAATTTAAAGTAAATTTCGTAATTGAAACGTAATTACTAATGAATTTTTTTATTATTCATTATGCCAGCTGGGAGGGAAGAATGGAGGGCAAGCCCTGCACTCTTCCCTCCCTCCCCCACCTCAGAAGCATTGGGATTAAATTTAACGCGGGATGTCTCTGAGGTGCAGGGAAAGGAAGTGTGTGTGGATGCAAGGCACACACACACACACACACCTTTCTTCCCCCGCCCCCTCAGTGCTATCCCGCGTTATATTTAACACAGGATGGCTCTGAGGTGCAGGGAAAGTGTGGTAGCGAGTCCGCACCTCCTTCTCTACTTGGGAATAAAGTGAGACAAGGATTGTCTCGCTTTATTCCCAAGTAGAGAAGGGGGGGGGGGGAATTGCCTCCCCACTTCCTTCCCTGCATGGGAATAAAGCGAGACAAGTTGTCTCACTTTATTCCCAAGTAGAGAAGGAGGAGGGAGTCACCTCCCCACTTCCTTCTCTGCTTGAGAATAAAACGCAACGTCTCAAAGCACCCCCGTCTTCACCGCCATTGCCGCAACCCAAGGAAGGAGAGCAATGTTTTGGCTTTCAACTCCCAGAAATCCTAACAGCTGGTAAACTGGCTGGGATTTCTGGGAGTTGTAGGTCAAAACACCTGGGACCCAGTCTCCTCTCGCGAGTTGAAAACTGAGGAGGGGAAAAAAACTACCTAATAACGTGACCTTTAGAAAAAATGGCGACCCCGGGTTTGGTTTTGAAACTTCACTTTTGGGTTGGACCCCGAGGGTCGATATAACGTCAAAATAATTTCAAATACGAAAAATTAACGGAAAACGAAGTATTTAAATAGGAGATATCCACCCCTAGTAAATATATTTAGCTGTCCAGTAAGGGGCTCAAAACTGTCACCATTCAAGCTGAGGAGTCATTCCCTGAAATACCAAATTTCAGGGAATGACTCCTGTTGTAAGAAAAGAATTTTCCCCCTGTCTCCAGATGATACCAGTCTCCAGGATGCTGCAGGTCCTGGCGACCCACTCCTCTTTTACATTCAAATTGCTCTACCAACCAGCTACCTCACTGTTCTTTCCACCAACCCGCCTGGCTTCCTTGTCACTGAAAATGCTGTATGCTTGCCTAATAATAGGTCACTGGACCATGGAGGAAGTCAGGAAGAAAGGGAAGGAGTGAAGGGAGAAAGAAGAGCCCGGTTTTTAGAGATCACCAGTCCCACTCAGTCCAAAGCCACCACCCTCACCCAGAAGTGTTCACCCAATCAGGTGGCCAGCCCATTATTATCATGGTTGGACCTCATCTGTTGAACAGATCTGCTCCTGATGAACAGCCTAAAAAAAAGAAAGCCACCATGTTCTCAAACTACACTTTGTGCCCTTGAATTGCCAAGAGTAAGATTGATGCCATCTCAATGAATGTGGCAACAATCTAATATAATTGTGCAATGCAGATATGCTCCATGGCTGCAGCTGAAATGTGTCAGGAGGAGAGTTCATATCTGTAAACAAGATTTCTGAATAAACCTCAGAGCACAATAGGAATTGTATTCAACACAGGTGGAAAGCTCCCCAATGTATTTGTAAGTTGTATGCGTAAGCCTGCCAGAATGAGTCCCTTTTACTAAACAGATGCTTTTAAAATGAACACATTTACAATTAAGACCATGTTTGCATTTGTAGTGGATTACGTGTGATCTAATCCTCTTTGCAAAGAAGCCATTTGGAGGGTGGAAAAAGAAACACCCACATAGAAGGCTGAAAAGACAGATGTGAACTGACTATGTAATCATGGAGTGCCTGCCAGGAGCATGACTGGAACTACAAAGAAAGGTGAGATCACTTGTGTGTTCTGTACTGGTACAAAATAGAGAAGCCAGCCTAATTTTCTAGTATCCAGGAAGGGGCGCAGAGTTCAGAGGGAAAGAGATTACAGAAATCTCAAAGGGTGCTATGGAGGAGTGTCCTGTTTATTTATTACATTTGCAGACTATTTCACAACTTGCATGCACAATTTTTATGCACCATTTATCCTTGTCATATCAGATGATAAATGTGCATGCTAGGATCGGCAAATCCATATTTATTAATGCCAGGTGAGTTATTTGTACTTCCCAGGTCCTAAGTGGAGAGCTGAGCAAATAGCCCATGGCTGTTACTTCACAAACCTGGCACACTAAGCAGTCACCTGAGTTTTCTGCCATAAACAGATTCTGGTTTTGTTGTGCCCTCCTCTCTTCCCAAATGAAATACTTAGTTGAAAAGTGTCAAAGCTTCTCAGTAGCAAAGCGTCAAGCCTGCTATGCCTCTTGACTTTAAAATCCTTCGTCCTATCAACAACTGCTGACAGTATACTCAGGTACTGTAGCTATTGGAAGGAAAGTTGGTTGTCTCTTCTACAAAGAAGCTCTTGAAGCAGGAGGGATTTGGAGAGTCCCATCTGGTATCCTTCTTTCTACTCTTCAAAACTTACAATTGAGGAGAAGGTTTATGTGATTATTGAGTATCTGGATTTTTGTGTTCATTTGTCTAAATTGGTGGTTCCCAACCTTTTTTTGACCACTTTGACTAGGGACCACTCTCCAACATTAGTACCAAAACGGCTACGAATCGGTTTTTGGTCAACTTTAGATTTGGTTTGGATATTTGAGCTGCTGATTAAGAAAAGTGCATTGGATAGACCACATCAGCACTAGTTTCTGATACAGAACATATGCCATCCAGTAGTCGCCATCTGCTTGCCCACAGAAAACAATTTTTAACTTTAACTGCACCGAATGTGGCACAGCTGGCTAAGTGTCAGCTACATAAGATCTCTCTGACCAGTAGGTCATGAGTTTGAGGCCTGCCCGGGTCGAGGTGGGTGCTCAACTTTTAAGTGTAGCCTGCTGTTGACCTTTGCAGCCCGAAAGACAGTTGCATCTGTCAAGTAGGAGATAAGGGTACCACATTAAGTGGGGAGGCAAATTTGACTGGATTATGAGGCCATTTAAGAACTCCAGGAATGCTGAGGAATGCGGCAGGAACAGCAAGGGACGCTGGGAACGCTGAGAGATGAGGAGTGTGTCAGCTCCCCCTGGGGGCCAGAGTTCACCTCTGTTCGTCTATATGTTGTGTATGTGGAAACGGCAGGGATTGTCTGCTAAATATGTGTACCTGTAATCCGCTCTTAGTCCCCTTCGGGGTGAGAAGAGCAGAATATAAATAAAGTGTATTATTATTATTATTATTTAATAAGCCTCGGCACTATAAGAGCATTTAGCGAGACCAGTAGTTTTTGTTGAAATGGTATAGTGGACCGTATTTTAGTTCTTGCATGCCAGTGGTCCACAGACAACAGGTTGGGAACTACTTAAATTTCACCAGCTAAATCCTCTACAATAGGGTTGTCAAACTCATTTTCATCGAGGGCCACATCAGCCTTAAGCTTGCATTCCAAGGGATGTTGAATCCATGATCAGAGAACCCATAGAGACAGAGGACTGACTATATATATATTTATATAGTGGTCGGTGCTCTTGAGTTTTTACCCAATTTGGTTCTCTAGATGTTATTGAATGACAAATCCCATCACTTTTAGTTATCTGCCATGGGATTATGGAATTGCAACCCAACAGCACTTATGGATTTGAGACTGGGGAAAGATTAAAGGCAATTTTAAAGTCAGACTTCACATCCACAGCCCTTGTATCTAACTCCAAATTCCACTATCCTGACTAAATAGAATAAATTGTATCCTTCCAGAGGTTACTTTAACAGAACTCCCATCAGCTCCAGTCATGATATCTAATGATGATGAAGAGTTGTGGTCCAGCATTTACAGGGCCACATAAAATGACATAGTGGGCCAGATTTGGTCTGTGGGTCTTGAGTTTGACACATGTGCTTTACAGGTACAGTATTCACTATGGTATGGTCAAATTAGGCAATGTTCTTAGTTTCTTTTTGTAGAGACAATTCCCCAAATGGTGAGAAATCAGTCGTCCTTCGTTATAGCATACAGGTTTTGCTCCCTCCTCCTCCTCCTCACCATCATGTCCACCATCCCCCTCCCCACTACTCTTGTTCTTTATCTGTACCCAGTAGGCATGAGAAAAAAGTTATGAAAATTAAAAGAAATCATAAGTGATTCGTATGTAATGGGACTTTCTAGTTTATACGCATCACGGCAGCTAACCAGGAAGAAGACTTTCTTTTACGGTCCTTGAGGCCAACAATTTGCGTTATGATCGTAATAAATTCTTAATTATTGTACTACTCACTTCTCCCTGTCTTCTCCCCCTCATTTCCTTCCCGCCTTCATTCGTCTTCTTTTTCCCGCATTTCTATGGGGAACTGGAAGTGACGCTGCTGCTAGGCATTCTGGAAAGTGTAGTCCTCCACGCTTCTCCCCCCCTCCCTTCTCTTCCCCGTTGCTCTGTCTTGCCCCACCGCAGGGGCCAACTTCACACACACACACACACACACACACGCTTCTCCTCCTTTCTCTCTCTGCACTCTCTCAGATGCTTCTCCCCCCCTCCCTTCTCTTCCCCGTTGCTCTGTCTTGCCCCACCGCAGGGGACAACTCCCCCCACGCTTCTCCTCCTTTCTCTCTCTGCACTCTCTCAGATGCTTCTCCCCCCCCTCCCTTCTCTTCCCCGTTGCTCTGTCTTGCCCCACCGCAGGGGCCAACTTCACACACACACACACACACACGCTTCTCCTCCTTTCTCTCTCTGCACTCTCTCAGATGCTTCTCCCCCCCTCCCTTCTCTTCCCCGTTGCTCTGTCTTGCCCCACTGCAGGGGCCAACTTCACACACACACACACACACACACACGCTTCTCCTCCTTTCTCTCTCTGCACTCTCTCAGATGCTTCTCCCCCCCTCCCTTCTCTTCCCCGTTGCTCTGTCTTGCCCCACTGCAGGGGCCAACACACACACACACACACACACACACGCTTCTCCTCCTTTCTCTCTCTGCACACTCTCAGATGCTTCCCCCTCCCCCCTTCCCCCCTTCTCTTCCCCATTGCTCTGTCTTGCCCCACTGCAGGGGCCAACTTCCACACACACACACACACACACACACACACACACTTCTCCTCCTTTTCTCTCTGCACACTCTCAGATGCTTCTCCCCCTCCCTTCTCTTCCCCGTTGCTCTGTCTTGCCCCACCGCAGGGGCCAACTTCACACACACACACACACAGATGCTTTCTCCTCCTTTTCTCTCTCTGCACACTCTCAGATGCTTCTCCCCCCTCCCTTCTCTTCCCCGTTGCTCTGTCTTGCCCCATCACGGGCCAACTTCAGCCCTCCAGGTGTTTTGGACTTCAACTCACACCATTCCTCACAGCCTCAGGCCTCTTCCTTTTCCTCTCAGCCTGGGCAAACTTGGGCCCTTGCTCCCTCAGGATCGGGGTGAGAGAGAGGCAATGAGGAGCGAGGGGGGGCTCCTCCTCCTTTTTTTTGCTGCTTCCAAGAATAGAATACCCCCTCCCTCCCTCCCTCCCTCCTTCCTATTTGGAGAGTCCCATCTAGAATTCAGTGTGATTTATTCAAGTTTTGGCCTACAACTCCCAGAAATCCCAGCCAATTTACCAGCTGTTAGGATTTCTGGGGAATAGGCCAAAACCATCTGGAATGCGCTGGCATACGAACTACTAACAAATTTCGTTAGTAATTAAGTTACATTTTAGAAATTTTTGGAATTTTTTTTGGTAAGTCTTTCTTTTACTAATAAAAAAATCCCCCCCCCCCCATTAGATTTCCGATTTCCTATTTTTGGGTTCTAAACCATGCCTAGTACCCAGCCTTTCTCCAAAACAAGGAATCAAAGAAGCGTGGCCTGCATTTGGCTATTTAGTATTGCAGTATGTCATTGGAAAGTCAACACAAGCTTAATGTTCAAGGATGCTTGGCAAAACATATATCTCTAAAGAAAGACTGTTGGGGAAGGGGAAATAGGGTAATCACAGGAAGTTGTTATTTTTATGTTTAATTTTTTTCCTTATGTCTCATTCACACTACAGGAGGCCTTCCCCTTGGGTGCAAGACTGTGAAAATGGGGGAAAGCACTTTTTTAAAACTAGAGAGGTCTCTAGGTCCTCTGGTAGAAATGGGCCACTGAGTCACTCTGGAAGACCTAGAGATTTTTGGGGAGAACACAGTAATCAAATTTGTGAATAATCAAATCTGCAAAAATTAAACACACACATGTGCAAGGCCAAGTGTTTCCATCCTACATTTATTGTCATGGTTGTATTCTACAGAATTTGTGATTTGGTAAGGACAGAATGGCAAAATATGTGTAGTTTGAACAAAAAGGACAATTTTTGATTGTTTGGACCATTCTACCTTATGATGTACTCTATTACTCTATTTTTATATTTTATATGGGGAGGTTTGGACAAGAATTAAGTTTACACCACTCATTCATTTTTTTGTTGTAGAAATAATTATTTGCTGTGGAGGAAGGAATGATGGGGAAGCGTTGTGTTCCTTTTGCTTGATGTTATGCTTTACTATTTAATAAAGAAATCATTCAAAAATAGGGAAGCTCTTATAACATGGATTTTATTTTTAATGGCCAGCACAAAGCTAATGGTGAAGTTTCAGATGATGGCTTCAGCACAGTTGGTTAATCACCAGCAGCAATCGATCTTACCAATTGAAAGGTTGGCAGTTCAAAGCCTGGGTTGGTGAGCACACGACCTTAAGCCCAGCTTACTGTCCACCTAAGCAGTTTGAAAACAGCTGTGGGCTGTGAGTAGAGAAATTAGGCACTACCTAAGCGGGGAGTTATTTTATGGCACCATAAAAGAAGTACCAGAAAATGCTGGCAATCAAAGGAAGGAGGAAGTCTGTGATCAAGGCTCTTTGTCATAGAGGATGGAGTGACAGCTCCCGCATGTGGCCAGAATCGAGCACAACCTCCAAGATGCCAAAGTTGGGAAAAATGCCCACATAATACCTCTATTGTTTGTCATGTCTGTTTAATGGCACTGAATGTTTGCTGAGGATGTGTTCTGCGATCTGCCCTGAGTCGCCTTTGGGGTGAGAAGGGTGGAATATAAATGCTGCAAATAAATAAACAAATACATCATAATCTCTTAAATGCTTAAACTGAATGTGGAATTCCAAGCTACTCCATTAGTAGCCCAATTCAACCAAGGCAAGAGAATACTGATCAGTTCCAGATACAGAGGGCGGTTTGCCATGTATAGCAAAGACTGTGTAACTACTTTCCCTTCCAGTAGTTGCTTACCAGAACTATTGCATTTATTCTAAAGAGAGTCACATAGGGAACATTCCTGGGGGATTGTGTCCTCAGTATATATTTTTACATGATCTGACAATGTTGGGACAAGTTGTACTGTTTGCTTTACCAGTTAATTATTTTCTAAATTTCTCAGTCTTCTGCTACCTCAGGACACTGCATTTCTTTGGGTTGTCTAAACAAATTACAGACGACTCCTTCTCTCTTCAAAACAATGAAGCAGTATTATAGAACTCAATTAAAAGAAGCTGGTGATCAAAGGGATGTGCTTTCAGGTGTGGCTCCACTAAAAATACGTGCCAAACAGCTCAAGGGGAGTGGTGTGAAATTAATTTCAAAGAGTGTGATACCTTCATTTGTTACAAATTATTTCGCCAGCCTGCCCATGAACTTGTCTCAGCAACATTCTCGTTAGAATTAACACGGAGAAAAGGATGCTGAAGTTCTTTTTGATAGGTCCCTCATCCAGCACGTTCTTTGCATGGGGGCAAGATACAATGACTAGTGGTTGTTCTATTACAGTAACATTAACTTTAGTGGGCACGATTGTTTACAGAATTACACTGGCAAATGTAGGTGGACACCCATTCATCCCACTTTATGATTTGTGACAGGCAGAAATAATGAAAGGAAGGAAGTAGAATTGAGAATAAGGGGGAGAGAGCCAGAAGTGGAAAAATGTGCAGCCAAGAGAAATTATATACCTGTGGAAGTCAGGAAAGGCGTAGACCAATCAGACCTTGGAGAAGCTACTTTCGTGACTGCATTTCCATGAAGTCTACAGCCAAGATGATAATTGTGGGCTTGTGGGATTCTGGGAACTATCGCTTCCAAAGTAGGCTCTGGAACAGATTACAAAGGTGCATCTATGTTGTAGAATTACCTCTTTACCTGTCATAACTCAACCCTAAGGAATCATGGTAGTTCATAGTGTTATAAAACCCTTAGCATTTTTTTTTTGCCCAAGAGTGCTGGTGCTTCACCAAATTTTACATTCCATGAATCCACAGCACTGAGCCATGTCAATTAAGATGGTGTCAAACTGCATTAATTCCACAGTGTAGATATGCTCAGGGTACCATAATGTCTTCTCTTTTTGTCTTGTCTGCTTCACAACTTACTAATAGGCTAATACTCTCAGGCTTAACTTTACTTCCTCTCTCACACCCTTCCCTTTTTGGTCTTACAGTCATATACCAGTGGCAGCAGGATCCAGTTTTTTAAAAATTCTAACTCTCCAAGAATGTAGTCCTCCGATGACCATCTTTCTCTCCACTTAAATTATGTGTGTTGATTGATAATTTAAAGCACCAGCTTATTTATTTATTTATTTATTTATTTATTTATTTACAGTATTTATATACCGCCTTTCTCACCCCTGGGGAGGGGACTCAAAGCTTCTATACAGAGAACAGGAAGAACGTGAGCAGTGCAATGCACCATACAAAATTGTCCCTATACTCACCATAGTTGTCCCGTGCTGCTTAAGGGCATGGATCTCAGGTATTGTTACATCCCGAATAGACTACTGCAATACACTCTACGTGGGGCTGCCTTTGAAGAATGTCTGGAAGCTTCAACTAGTCCGACAGTCGGCAGCCAGGTTGCTCACCGGAGTGACGTACAGGGAACATACAACTCCTTTGTTATGCCAACTCCACCAGCTACCAATCAGCTTCTGAGCACAATTCAAAGTGCTGGTTTTAACCTTTAAAGCCCTAAACAGTTGTGCCACGAACCATTACGAAGTTTAAGATTTTCAGGAGAGGCCCTGCTCTCGATCCCACCACTATCGCAAACACGGTTGATGGGGACAAGAGGCATGACCTTCTCAGCAGCGGCCTCCTGCCTATGGAACATCCTTCCTAGAGATATCAGATTGGCCACCTCTCTCTTGGCTTTTAGAAGGAAAATAAAGACCTGGTTATGGGATCAAGCATTTGATCAGTGAATAGCAAGTGGAAGAAGATCACACAACTTATGACAATGAATTGATCTGGACTGATTTCTGGATTTCGATTTTAATGGATGTGTCTTAATTAATTGTTTTAATTGTTGTTCCAATATTGTGTCGGAGCGGGATACTCCTTTGAAGATCTCCAGTGATTAGAGGGATACCAAACAGATGTCCCCACCTTAAAAAATATCCAATGACCCATGGGAGAACATTCCAGCCTTTCAAGACACTGGGTGCATCTACACTGTAGAATTAACTCAGTTTGACACCACTTTAACTGTTATGCCTCAATACTATCATGGGAGTTGTAGTTTTGGGGAGTCTTTAGCCTATTCCTGCCAAGAGTGTTGGTGTCTCACCAAACTACAACTCCCATGATTCTACAGCAGCGAGCCATGGCAGTCAAAGTGTTGTCAAATTGCATTAATTCTACAGTGTAGATGCACCCTCTGATGGTTTGAGTTGATCTAAATGGCTCCAGCACGTAAAGACAGGAATTTGTGGAGCAAGATCTCGCTGAGCATATACTCACTCTAATAATGTGTTTTCAGAACTGGAACTCAAATGCAAACCTGTTCACACAAATATATTCCTAGATATCCCTTGCAACTCAAGCTTTCTTGACTCCTTTTGGACTGAATAAGATGCCTTTTGTTGTTTCTATTTTTAAATGATTGTGAGTTGGAAACACTTGTTGCAAACCACCTGGAGATCTACCAACAGATCGACCTTTTGCTCTCTCCTGTTCTGAAATACTTTCCAATGTTTCATCAGCTTGTTCCAGGTTGCAAATGTCTCCTAGAAGATCTTTCTTATAACATGAAGTGGAAATGTTTGCTACATAATCAACATTTTCCAAAAACAGCTGGAAACTAATGGAAACATGGGTTTGATGTATTTTTAATTTATACTGGGCAGGCTCTGCAAACCAGATATTCATTGCGATCGTTACCAGATACACTTCCCAGGCAAAGGATGGAAAATTCTGGAAATCACAACACTATTATTTTGGGTCTGGTATAAATGGCTGTCTGTACTGATGATATACAACTAAATAAAGGACTGTACACAGCACCAGTTTTGGGAACTGTCTGTTTTTGCTTATATCATAAATAACGTTAATGTTATTAACATAGATTTCATGTTCTTGTCGGAGTTTGGGTTCATATGGTCCCACTCAATTATTCGGAATGGAGGCAGGGCATTTTTCTTTCGTATTAGTACTCTGATGTATGAGCATGGCTTCATGCTAAGATAGTTGCAGCAAACTTGTCTTTTCACCACAAGAAGAAATATTGTCCTCTCTCTTGCAGAGAGCATTAACCCGTCGGACGAGCACTTTTTTGCAGCAGTGGTTTTCAGGAGAGTTTCCATCCTGCGGTGCTGATGCAGGGAGGGGTATTCTCCCAAGTCAGTCATCACTTTAAGAGACACCTTATGGATTCACAGCTGTATAATGCCATGGAATGCAGCTGTAAAAGCACATGGATTAGCACAAACCAGAGCATCTGGTAATCTAATACTTGGGATAAGCGTCTTGAATTTCTAGGATCAGAATTCTAGTGGCATAGTGCCTCTTTGGATTCTACTCACCACATTCATGCACTGCTTCAAAGACAGTGATGTTGTGAGATATATATATATATATATATATATATATATATATATATATATCTCCTTGATAATTCCAGTGAAGATTTGAGAGTGTGCCCAGTGTCTGTTCAGGAAAACAGATTTTTTTTGAAAGAGCAAGCAAGGCATATGTGTGTATGTGTGAGTAAGTGGGTGATCTGTTTCTTCCTTTGCCCATGCTAGTATCATTTGCAGGCATTATGTTTTATTTTGGGTAGATGTACTTAGCAACAGAACTTGGAAAGAGTGCATTACAAATAATAACATTATGTGTAACACTAGACTTTGAGGGATAACCAAGAACGCATTATTTTTGGAAAAATAATAAGGTAACCATCAATAAAGAGGTTATAATGAATTATATTTACTTGTTATAATGAGGTTTTTGTATTTTCAAACTGATCGTTCTCAAAACATTGCTGGTTCTTTTTGTGAGAAAATAATTTATTAAGACATTGCTGGTTCTTTTTGTTTATTCAGGGCGATTCTACACAGACACTATAATGCAGTTTGATGCCAGCTGAAGAACAGGGTGTCCATAAAACGCACACATGCAATATGTGCTGCAGTGCACATCAAGCAAAAAACTAACTAGAAAGTCTGGAATAAGCCAGATAATGTCCCACATCAGAGCAGAGTTTATCCCATGTAGGGCTCAAAACTAATGTGATCCCAAATGGATATGGATATGTGCATCAGTGCATCTTAGTGGGTTAGTTAAGAAACACACATATACCTGCATTTTTGGGTGGCTATCTAGCCAACAATACTGTGGTTCCTGGGTTTAATTCCAATCCACAATCATTGGATATGTGGCCAATGTCCCTCCCTCAATTCAGTTCCTGGGATGTTGTGTAGTCATTGCACAATGAAACTGGTTTGTTTTAACCCACTTCCAACCTAGATAATAATATCTGTGTAGAACCACCCCCAATCTTCCAAAAGTCAACTTTTAAGTTCAGGGGTCATCAGGCTGTCTATGATGAGGTTATATCACTTGTACAATATGACACCCCCCCCCCCCAAATCCTGGGACTGTTTCCCATTATTTCATTTATCAACTTCCAACAAAATTTGTCCTGTACAGGCATTTTCTAGGTACTCCAGAGCAATTTTGTGGTATTCTTGTGCCAGAAGACCATCATTTCAATAAGGTTCACTATTATCAGTGGTTTCACATATCCAAAGTCCGGGAAGTCCATGTGTATGTGTGTGCCATACCGTATTCTTTGACAATGTCTCAAACAGTGGTTGCATATACACTGTGGAATTAATGCAGTTTGGCAGCATTTTAACTGTTACAGCTCAGTGCTATGTAATCATGGGATTGCCCCTTTCTACCTTTGTTGTCAGCAAAGGCACCCAGCAATGCTCAGTTGCTGTAATGACAGAAGCAGCAAGACAGAGAAGTGTGAAAGTTCAATGGATTTGAACTGATTTCAGCCTCACTGGACCATTTGGACTCTGCCCCACTGCTGCCATGAGTCATACTGAGTGCCCTCTAGGTCCCCATCCACACCACCATATAATGCAGTTTAACTGCATTGAGTTGCATTATATGACTCTACACTGCATTATATGGCAGTATCGATGCAGTTGGTGGCATCTGTAGTTAGTCCTAAGCATTTCTGTTCTGGATTAGCCCTGAATTTGTGTAGATCAGCGTATCCCAACCTGTGGTCCGTGGACCACCAGTGGTCGGCAGGAACTAAAATATGGTCCTTGGCCTCACCGTTACTACACCATTGCAAAAGAGCAACTGATCTCGCAAAACCCTCTTATAGTGCCAAGGCTTACTAAATATAGTGTTCAGTGGATGAGCATATGGCGACTGCTGAATGGCATATGTTCTGCAACAGAAACTAGAACTGATGTGGTCTATCCAATGCAATTTTCTGAATCAGCACCCCAAATAACCAACCGAATCTAAAATTGACCAAAACTGATTCGCAATCCTTTTGGTACTAATGTTGGAGAGTGGTCCCTAGTCAAAGTGGTCCCTGGTCAAATAAAGGTTGGGAACCACTGGTGTTATAAGTAGATATAAGTCCTAATGGTAATGTAGTAACAGGAGTAAAACTCATGAAGGGCTTTCAATATTTAACAACTCCTTTATTTTTTTGTATTTAATTTACAATATCATAACACCAATATACAATGTAGGAAATAAATTTACATTACATGTGGAAAATCATATCTTGTAAATGGCATCCAATACCATAGAATTATATACTGTATATACAGCAGCCCTTTGTGATCCTGTATATTTAGTAGTCCTACTTAATATGTTGTGTACAGTAAATGGGCATAAAGGTAAAATCCATTTGAATAAAAGTAGGATTAGAAAGAGCAGCAGATAAATCAGGGAGAAAATCTTTATTTGAAGGTGGAAGGGGTCTGAACAGTGTTTTAAAGTTGTGCTGCTGATCACACAAGTTCTGTGACAAGCAACAAGTAAAGAGGTCATAATGCATGACTACTGCTGTGTCCTTATTTCACAATTATACTAACTCTTCTTCCTGCATATCTATGAAGATTTCCAGTTGAACTGGTGAGGGAAATATAGTCCTATAGTGATACTGAATAAGAAAAGATGCCTCACCTTTTAAAATGAGGGAACAGTTCATGAATTTCTACGTACGTAGTTATTTGGAAGGATTTCTCATGCTTATTTCAGATATAAATGAAATAAATAACCATCACGGTAACAGATAAATGTCCCAATAACTTTCACTGATATTTTGTGAAAGGTGAAGTAGGACAATGGATCTCCAGCCAAATATCAAATGCACAAAAATTACAAAGAGTCCTTGAAAATATTTCTCATAGCCCAGTATCTCTGCCTTGCCTCACATGGAAAGCACTTCAGTGTGTTGTTGGTTTTTTTTGAAGAAAAAACCCAACACAAAATCTGATACAATACTTCCAACAGCCAGAGGGAACATTTCTCACACTAAGATGTTCTTTGGGCAATGTGAAGGGATTGTCCAGCATCTCTGTTTCAAATAAAATTACACTGAGTAATGGAGAGTTTCTACTAACCCCCTTGGATAATCAGAGCTTTCCACGGATTGGTGATAGATTTTTTGTGTTGTGATTGATGTGAGGTTGCTGAAAAGGACAAAGATACATAAACATCTGTTACACATTTATAGTGGAGGTGTAAGTAAAATCCTAAAGCTTCATTTTAATTTTTTTTTTAGCAAAATGACATATATCCTGCCCCCCCCCCAATCTTTTTACCATTGGGTTGCACCCTCACTGCACACTGGAAGGGAACAGAATGGGACTGGAATAGGAAACATGTGCATCTTCAACCATTGTTCAGCTACAATTCCCACTATCATATATCTCATCACTGGCTGTGCTGGCTAAGACTGATGGGAGTTGTAATCTAGCACCACCTGAAAGATCACATCCTACCCACTTCTGATATAATCTGCTTTATATAAGACCCGGCAGCTGAAAAAATCTCCCTTGAAAAAGGGTCAACTTCTGGTTGGAGGTGTGTGGCTTGTCTTCTGATTGTGGCACATATGAACAGTGTTTAGCTGGGGTTGACGGAGCCTATGCTGCTATTTTGCTTGTACAGTGAGACCTTTGATATCTTCTCGTGTGAGCACTGAAATTGTCCAAGTGCTCTGTTCTGGCCTAGGAGACCTCTTCACATGTTTCTGTGCTGTAGCTGTGGAAGGAATGAAGAAAAACACATGCTGATCCCAACCCATGGATCTAACCCCCAGTGACTGTTGAGAAGGGGGATCGTAACTCCATCTGGAGTTACAGATGAACTCTCTCAGGTTTATGAGCAGTGATTGACACATTTCACGGAACATGTCTACACTATCTTTTTACCATTTCTGATTCAACATGTCTTGTGTTTGGTTGCCCACATCCTATTCATGGTTGTTGGTCTCAAAGTTGTGTGCCTTCTCTTTGACTCTGATCTTTGATGATCCAATTTTCTTTGCAAAGTTTGCTGAGGAGAGATAGGCCATTGCTTGGCTCTTTGTTTTTTAAAAAATTGTATCAGAAGTTGAGAAACTGCAAGTTGCTTCTGGTGTGCAAGGACGTTGCCCAGGGGCACCCGGACGTTTGATATGTTTGATATTTTACCTGTGGGAAGCTTCTCTCATGTCCCCCATATGGAGAGCTGGAGCTGATAGACGGGAGCTCACCCCGCTCCCCAGATTCGAACCGCCAACCTGTTGGTCAGCAAGTTCAGCTGGCACAAGGGTTTAACCCACTGTGCCACCAGGGGCTCTTAGGATGAGCCACTATGAGTTGCCCATGGTCACCAAGGGTGCATCTACACCACTGATTCTCAAAGTGGGTGGTACCGCCCCCTGGTGGGCGGTGAGGCGATCCAAGGGGGTGGTGGGAGGCTCAGGGTAATTTGGGGGGGGGGGTGAACTCCTTTAAGGGGGCGGTGAATGATTGGCCATTTAAGAGGGGTCGTGTAGCCCTCTTCTTTGTCCCTGCCCATTTTGCTTGGATCTGCATATTAGATATCTGGATTAGAATTCGTAAAAGTACCAAAATTACTTATGAAGTAGGAACAAGAATATGGTTGGGGGTCACCACAACATAAGGAACCTTATTTAGGGGTCATGGCATTAGAAAGGCTGAGAACCACTGCATTAATACATATATCTTTCTGTTTATTTGCTATTAAATTTTTTAAAAATAATTGCTAGGGGGGCGGGGTGAGTAAATTTTTTTGGAAAGGGGGTGGTAGGCCAAAAAAGTTTGGGAACCACTGATCTACACGGTAGGATTAATGCAGTTTGACACAACTTTAACTTCCATAGTAGTTTGTACACTAGCCCCTTTGGGCAGAGAAGGATAAAGACCTTGTAAAATTATAATTCCCAGCAAAAGTGGTATCAATCTACATTGATTCTACAATTCCATGGCTGATTGGGGATTCAAACCTCTACAGGCAGCACTCAAATAACTGCCATGCTGGCTCTGATCTGTGGTTACAGTTTATTGAACATGGATGCATTACATGTTTTGTTCCAATTGAACATTATGGAGATTCTGGGAGCCCCCCCCCAAAAAAACCCTTCTGAAAATGGCATGATTATAGTATAGTTTAGATTTTTAGTAATTCTAAAATCCTAGCATTCATGAACAAAATATAAACCCATCCCAAACACCATGCTAGCAAAATACTCCTGGGTTCATATATCGGGAGCATACTCCCAGGATTTTTGGCTCAGTGAAGTCATTTGTTAATAACCACTATGAACCCTGAGAGTAGAAAGGAAGATTGCTTCCCTCAATTGTGATTTACTATGGTTAGTTTATACTAGCTAATTACTCACTGGAACTACAAATGTTCGAATTTTACGGTTATGGTGACTGCATGATGAATTATAGATGACTCTGTATTAAGTAGTATAACATATGAGATCCTATAACAAAGAAATCTAAATGTGAGTTTCCCCATTTTTTAATGAATATGAAGGATTGCTGTGCATTAAGGGTCTGCGTTCTTGAATCAATCAGAATATTGCAATTTACAAAATGCCAAGTGCAAGCACAGTGCACTGTTATTCGTTGATCTAATTATGTCTACAATTCTTGTGAAAGGGATATAAGGAAAGTGGCACAGAGGACCCACAACAATCATGTTAAACAGCATGAATGGAAAATACAATTGTAAGGAACTGTAAGCAAGCTTGTTTAGATGAGATGGTAGGCAGTGAGGACTTTCCCCTTTTCAGCAAATGAAAAGATGGGATCTCTTCACAGGCTTATTATGAAGGAAAAAATATATAGTTATGGAAGTGAGTGTGCAATTTAATTATCTCCACAGCCTGTTATCACCAACTACCTCAAAGAAAACCTTCATTTCTGTTAGTATAGAGGAAGAATGCATGCCTATCCTGCATACAGTCACAAAGTCCTGTAACTTTATGAAAAAGTGTTTGATAAATAATTTTCCATTTATAATGCTCCCATTCTAATGTTTACTTATTTTATACCTCTTCTTTCTTTTGGAATGGAATCCAAACCAGTTTCCAATACAGTAAAACAAAAGTGAACTAAAATCATATTTTTACAAAGGTTAAAAATGATTTAAATCCTATTTAAAATGCATACAATTAAAAACAGGGCAAGCATAATTGAAGAGATCAAAAATCAAAGCACAGCATATTAGTTCCAAACATCCCTTTGCCTCATGATTTAAGAATCAAAGGACTTCCTCAATAACTAGGTTGTCGCCTGCTGCTGAAAAGAGAGCAGAGAGAAGGCAAACTGAGGTCCCAGCTACACTGTCATATAAATGCAGTATGAACTGCATTGTATGGTTAGTGTAGACTCATATAATGCTGATTGAACTGAATTGAACTGGATTGAGTCTTTACTGCCACATAATCCAGTTCAATCTGCATTATAATGGCAGTAGAGATGAGGCCACAATTTGCCTGAGAGAGTAGTGGTAGGACTCTGAAGTTCTTAAAATTCAGGCCTATTTGGATAAGATGCACCATCTTTTATGTAGTCTCTAGATCCAAGTCAAGGTGGTGCTGTGGTTTAGACCACTGCTTCTTAAGATGTGGATTTTGACCCCAAATGGGATCCCCTTAGCTCAATGTTGGGGTCAAACAAAAATTGGCAACAGTAGAAGATTTTGAATGCCACACATTTACACAAGTCTGTTACCAACAACATGGAGTGTTTACAATGGACTCTGCAGAAAATGCTTCAACTTCACTCTGTAAAAAAAATCAGCCTGTTGAGCAAGCCTTGCAAATGTAAATGTATTATCTTTAACTTATGATTTTTAGAACTATTTGTATAACTATTTTATATAACAACAACAACAACTTTATTCTTATATCCTGCCACCATCTCCTTGAAGGGACTCAGGGTGGCTTAGAGACAGCACAAAGTACCTAGAAACAAACATTACAATATATTAAAATACAATAAAACACATACACATACAAAAACATCAACTCAGACACAATAAAACTGAAATCTTCAACCAGTGGCGGTAAGCTATATACCTGGGGCTATGTAAAAATGTCTTAAGGCTGAAAAGAGTCATGAGTGGAAAAGGTTTAAGAAGCCCTGCTTTAGACTACAAATATGGAGATCAAGGTTTGATTCCTAGCAAAGCCATGATACCCACTGAGTGACCTTAGGCAAATCATATACTCTGAATCCCAGAAAAGGTACTTAAAAGGTACTAATCTCAAGGATAAAATTTGTAACAGTTTCACAAAAGAATGCATCACTGTATTTCATCCGTATATTTTCATATTTGGGGCAAACAAACAAAGAATGATGAAGTGTTTCAACAAATACCAAGTCACAAAAACAAACCCTTTTGGAATGTTCCACTTTTTTATATCTCCTATCCAAAGGAGCTGATGGCAACATATTACACTTACCACCTCATACAACAACAGTCTTTATTACAGTCCAAAGACCCAATTTGCTCAGCAGAAAAAGTGCGCAGTGGATTCATAAATGAGTGCGATTCCAGATGGGATTGGCAGGCCCCACCCCACTGACGCTCGAAGTGCTGAGGAAGTGTTGCAAGATGCTTCCTCAGCCACCACGCTTGGGTAAGTGTTTTTCGGATAGCTCCAACGGAGCTACCCACATTTTTACTTATTTTCCTCATTTGATGGGGACAGGGACAGACCCATTTCCTCTTTTTGATGGGAGAAGGAGGGAGGGGGCACAGTACTTTGCATACCTGCCATTTCACCGGCAAGGAGAAGCAAGTGCGAAAAGGTCCTTGGAGGCATGCACCAAGATCCAAACATGTAGCAATTTAAGTTCATAATGAGCACTTTGAATTCTGCTCAAAATAGAATGATAGTCTGTGAAATTGTGTAATCCCTGTAACCAAATCTGATCAGCAGCCCAACTGAAGTTTCTAAAGAGTTTCTAAATGCAACCCCACAAAGAGTGCATAACAGTATTCTAACAGGAAACAATTAAGGCATGTGCCACTGACATCTCCAGGAATGGATGCAGCTGGAACATAAATTTTAGTTGTGCAAACACATTCCTGGCCACTGCCTAAACATGAGCTTCTGGAATAAGAGGTAAGTCCAAGAGCATAGTGCGAACCTAAGATTTCAGGGCGGTGGCGGGGGGTGCGGGGAATATAACCTCTTCTAGCACTGACTGAATCTTTATTCTCTGAGCTGCCCTATGGTTATCCAGGTTCACCTCTATGTTGTCTGGATTAAGTTTCAAGTTGTCCACACCTCATCCTTGTAGTTAGGTGTGAAGGAGAGATAGAATTGGATATTACAAGAGTACTGGTGACACAGAACTCCAAAATTCCAGAAAACCTCCCCAGTTGGTTTTGTGCAGATATGAGACAGAATGGGGCCCAGAACCAAGTCCTGAGAGACTGGACCATCCAATGGACAGTCAAACAGACATCTCTCAATACCGTATTCTGAGTCAAACTCTTCAAGATGAATTGGACCAAAGTAGAACAGAGCCCCAAATTTGCATCCTTGAATAGGGGTCTGCAAGGATATGATTGTTGATGGTGCTAAAGCCATGGAGGCCCCATCTACACTGCCATATAATCCAGTTTCTGAATACAGATAATCTGCTTTAAACTGGATTATATGAGTCTACACTGTCATATAATCAAGTTTAAAGCAGATAATCTGCATTCAGAAACTGGATTATATGGTCAGTATAGATGGGGCTTGAGAGGTCCTGCACAATCAGGAGGAAAAATATTTATTTATGTATTTATTTATGACATTTCTACCCTGCCTTTTTCCACCTTAGGGGGAACTCAAGGTGGTTTACACTTAGGCAACTATTCGATGCCTTCAAAAACAATGGACAACTAAAAAAAATTTAAAATAGAATCATAAAATACATTAAAACATTTAAAACATATAAAACAATGCCTTCACTGCTAACCACATTACTCAAAGTCGTTGTCTGGGCCATTCCAATAGTAATTGAACATAATTACATATTTATCTATTGCACAAGATTGCCAGAGGCTTGATCAAAAAGCCACGTTTTTACTCCCTTATGGAGGCCAGGAGGGAGGGAGCTGAGTTAATATCCCTAGGGAGGGAATTCCACAGCCAAGGGGCAGGTCACCTATCATGAGGACCAATATCTTTAAAAATAAATTAAATAAAAGTCCAAAAGCAATTTTAAAACCCAAATGTTAAAAGGAAAAATACCATTTTAATTGCCAAGTGCCCACTGAAAACTCAGCAAAATGGAGCTAGCTTGACTTCCATTGGGGAAGGAGTTTCATAACTGAGATTGGTATGTGAAAATAGTTGGCCTTTGGAGGAGGGGAGGGATCTTATTCCTCCATAGTTCTGTCACCAGTATGAGGAAGTGCAGACCCTGCAAGAACTGTAAGGCATGCTTTTCAGCATTTCTCGTGCAGAAATAGGGGAATAGAGGGAAGGATAAGAGTGCCACCGTAAGCTTTGCTGTGCCAATCCAGCATTAGCAAAGCTGGGCTGTGAGGCTGGTCGTGGTCTCCCATCCTTGAGGCTGAGTTTTGCAACAAGGTGGAGATGAAATGGAGCATGTCCAGCTAAAACCCTATGATTCAAAGCACCCTTGTTTTAATTGTAAACTACCTTGAGTCCTACATTAGGAAAAGGTTGGAATATAAATAAAACAAACAAACAAGGAAATAAATAATGAGCATGTGAAATCCCATCTATACGTAGGGGTCCCCTCCCATACTGGAGGCATTTCAGAAGAAGGTATCACTAGGATTGTTTTAGCATTGCTGGGTTGCTCATGCATTTTGATTTATGGGCCTCTAGGATTTGCTGCTGTTTACCCTAAACACAACTGTCTTGAGAATTTTCTTTGCGATGTGTGCTCTTTAAAAGTATGAAGATGGTTTTGTATCTCAAACATAAAATCCAAGCACTTCTACTTAACAGAGTTGTGAATCAGGCTTTCACTTGCACACTGGAAATAAGATTATCAAAGGAAACACATTGGACACTTGGTTTAAAGACTCTGTAGCATCGGGGAAGAAAAACCACTGCTCTGCTGCCCAAATTTATTATTCAAGCTTATTCCGAAACATCTCATTTACTATGAGCAGAGGCATTCAAGAATGCCATTTTTTATTTCAGTAGGAAGCACACTGACTTGGAAATAAATCCTGTTGTACCCAGAAAAGTAATTAGGATTACACCGGTAGTCTCACTGGAGTCTTCCAGTAATACCCGAGTCACTTGTCTGAAACTAGTATTTATTCAAAAGCTTAATCTTTCAAGGCAGAAAAATAGATTTTAAAGAACTTTTGGATTTGCTGATCTCCACTGCTTTGTTGTTGATATCTGATTAATCTTATTGATCTTTCAGCAAAGTACTACATCCACAAACCTGTTCAACTCATCACTCAGTGCCGCCTATTAGATTCTATCCTGGATGCCTTTATGCCTCATAAATGTTTAAAGATACTTGTTCACAAAGTAAAAGGCCATTTTGTGATAGAATCATACAACCTCATCACACGATGTGCTGCAAGCGTCCTAGGACACTTGCAGCACAGCTGATCGATAGAGCTCCACACCACCCATCACATAACATAGGCTTACTTCTGACAGGGCTCTGTGGGTGAACTGGGGCATAAGTGTCCTGGAGCATAAGTGTCCTAGGAAGCTTGGCCCAGAACACAGGAGGCCTCTCGTGTTCCATGTAGCGAGGCTTCCCCATGTGCAATGGGGAAATGTCACTGCCAGTAAGATGGGGTGTGGGACACTGGTATTGCCCTGCTGCCCCGCTGATTCACCATAGAGGCTGGCAAATCGCTTCAGGAGACCTCATAAATGTGATTAGGTCCATAGAAGCATCTATTGGAAGTTGGAAGAGACCACATGGGCCATCCAGTCCAATGCCCTGTCATGCAGGAAAAACACAAACAGGGTGTCCCCAACATATGGCCTCCAAGGAAGGAGCCTCCACCACACTCTGATGAGAGAGTTTCACTGTTCAACAGCTCTTATGGTCAGAAAGTAAGTTTGTCTGGTTTTTATATCATCATCATCTATGCCCCCCCACCCCCAATTAATTGCTTAAACTGGTATGTGAAGGTTACTGACTCCCAGAAACTCTATGCTAGCTAAACAAATGTGGGAGTTATAATTGAAAAGCAATGTTTCCAGACACTGGATCAGTGCCACTGAAGTCAGTGCTAGTCCAAGATATTGCTCATTTTCCAATAATGCACAATTTTTCATGGATATAGCCTTGGTAATCTTTTAGGATGCTCATTAAGACAATGCCATTCATGGCTTAGAGGTATGACCAAGATGAGACCAAGATGAGAACATGGATTGGTTTTCAGTAAAGTAAACATGGACTGGTTTTTACTAAAATAGAAAACTCAATCACCTTAACAGGACTAGCTTCAATATATAACTTTTATTTATTTTTATTTATTTATTCGTTCGACTTAATATACCGCTCTCTCTGGAGCCCACAGCGGTTTACAGGGTTAAAAACAGATAACCACATAAATGCAATAAAACCAGATAAAACCCCCAGTTAAAATCAAATTCCAGCAGAACTTCAACATATTAGTTAAGCGAACGAAACCAAAGGGTGCTCACCAATGCTTCCTTTTCATCCTGGAAAGAAGTGACGAGTGGAGGGCCACAGGGCTCCATCCTGGTCCTGTTCAATACCTTTATTAATGACTTAGATGAAGGGTTAGAAGGCATGATCATCAAATTTACAGACAACACCAAATTCGGAGGGGTAGCTAATACCCCAGAAGACAGAAGCAGAATTCAAAATGATCTTGACAGATTAGAGAGATGGGCCAAAACTAGCAAACTAACTGCGAGAGCTGTTCAGCAGTGGAACCCTCTGCCCCAGGGTGTGGTAGAGGCTCCTTCTTTGGAGGCTTTGAAACAGGGCTAGATGGCTATCTGTTGGGGGTGCTTTGCGATTTTCCTGCTTCTTGGACTGGAGGACCCATGAGATCTCTTCCAACTCTATGATTCTATGTAATTATTAACAGTTTTGCTGTGTTCAGTTGAGGACTTGCTTTTCTGACATAAATCCAATAAATAATTCTGTTGGAACTGTGTTTAATTTAGTGGGAGATTTTAATATTGATTGTGTGTTTTAAAGCTTGCTATGTGTGTCCTATGTGTTTAGAAGGCTGTCCAGCATTGATTGAGTTAATGAATCACAGAGGTACTATGTGTTCCTAGATAGTATTGTAATAATATGCTCCTGCTTCCTGATATGATATTAGCTTGGAATGCTGTGGGCGTAAACTTTCACTGATAGCAGAAGCTGGAAAGTGCCATTATTCCCTTCTCATGCTAATTGATGGAGAGAGCAGACGTGTCTACTATGTGCTGTAAATATCTGTAAATAAAACAGTTTGATTGTTTTTATGGCTGCAATTTGTCACTCCTTTGATCACCGGGAGACTGTGTGCCACAGCTCCAACAAATTCCAGCTAGCATACAACTACCAAATCAATGGACACTTGGTATATATGTTTCACTGCCTGGAACATATTTATTTATTTATTTACAACATTTATTCCCCACCCTTCTCACACACACCCGGGGGGGGGGGAGGGGGAGGGGGCGGGACTCAGAGCGGCTAACATATCAATAACAACATTATAATACCATAAATGCATAAAAATTAAAAACAGTAACATTAGTTATACAATCACATAATCACATAGCTACATAGCAGTTTCCAATCATCATAACAGTCGTATGGTCCAGTTCCATATTCAAAGGGCTACTGTGCCTGCAATTTTAGTTTTTTCCTAAAGGAAAGGAGGGAAGACTCTGATTTAATCTATATACTGTACATATACAATATATCTCAAGTATCCTGTGTTTTATTTCTTGTTGCTGATTTTCTGAAAGTATTAGTAGTACATCAAGGTACATCAAGGTGATGTACTACTACTAAAAACACCAAAATTCAATCCACTATATAGTTTAATCATAAATCATAATCAAATACTTAATAATAACAGGGCTTAATTTCAAAATACTCATGGAAACTTAACCCCCAGAGGTAGAACAATGATCACTTCTAATGCCAGCTGCATTCATATTTTTATAAGTCATAATTTAGAGAATTTGAATATGTACTTGTGACAAATGGGTAGCCATGTCACAGTGGCATCAGAAAGGAAAGCATAAAGAGATGTGGCCGATCGTCAGTTCTGGTTATTAACCTGGAGGCTTAGCATCTGCTCTATTTTTCCCCTCCAACAAATATATTGGTTGTTTTTTCAGGTGGTCCCGTCATAGCTCCATCCTCTAGTGAATCTAGTCCCTGATGATTCGCTGAAATATGGGCTTTTATTTAATCTTATTTTCCACACTCTCCCACACTGTTTAACTTCCAGGAACCAGATGAAAGAACATTCACTGAAATCACACTGAAATCAATAGAGCAAATATCTTCAGTATAAAAATACTCTTATTTGGATGCTGGTGCTGGCTATGTGTCTAGTTGAAATCGCTTTGAAGACGTTGTGTCAAAGTTTAGCAAAATAATCTCGAGTATTTTTATTATGTTAATTGGAGGGAATTTGCATTTGAGCAATGTCCCTAGTCGAACAGTTAGAAGATCCAAAGGCTGGAAGTTCAAGATAAAATAGAGAACATTAATAAGCAAAGGATGAGTCCAGTGCCAAATAAAACATACAAGGCACAGGATAAGGGGAATAGATCTGGACCTTCTTGCAAAGTAAAGAAATTCATTTGGAAGCATGCAGGAATTAATGATGCGCTTTCTCCAAGCTGATTGCCAATTATGTACAAAGTAAACAGTGACACAGATAGTTGTCTTGCTCTTTGTGAACAAGTGCAGTGTAATGGATGTGATGGACTGGCTCATCTCCCACAAGCCAGTTTCTCCTGGAAGCCATACTGATAACCAAGTCAGAGCTCAATGATTTATTCATACGGTCATTTCATACATTTCAATACTTATGCTCGCCATACAGCACAGAGTCTAGCAATAATTACCTGTTGCACAACGGCACTCACAACATCCTAATTGCATTCTCTGTGGAGTTGCAATAGCTTGTAATAAAAGGGGGAAATCCAGTTGAAATAAACAGCTTGTTTGGAAAAGTTACTTTCAAGGAGTACAACTCCCAGACTATGCTGGCTGGGGGAATTCTAGTCATAGAAGTAACTTTTTCAAGCTCTAGCCTTGAAAACTATCTAACAAAATTTGAAATAAAACAACTCTGTTCCTAGTTTGAATATTATTCCTATTTAATTGTGCAGTACTTACTTTGAAAGTAGCTGATATACTGCAGAAACTTCATTTTTTTGGTTGTCAGAAACTATATTGAATTGATTGAAACTTTATGACAGCGGTTCTCAATCTTCTTAATGCTGCGACCCCTTAATACAGTTCCTCATGTTGTGGTGACTCCCAACCATAACATTATTTTCACTACTACTTCATAGCTGCAATTTTGCTACTGTTATGAATCGTAATGTAAGTATCTGATACACAGGATGTATTTTCATTCATTGGACCACATTTAGCACAAATAACCCATACATCCAAATTTGAATACTGGTGGGGTTATTATTTCCCAATGCTATACCGTACACATTCAAAGGGCTGAACTGAGGGAGAAGTCAATCAAACAGCATCATGTAGTAAAAAATCTCTTTAGTATAGTAAATTTCCAATGTGCTCAATAGCTTTACAATATCACTGTGGTGCAATGTCATGCAATTTACACACAATACAACAAGTAACATAAACAGATGCAGCCCTTACAATCTACTGGGCCGGAGCAACGCTCACACTCAGTCAAAGTCACCCTGTAATCAGTCGGAGTTTGTCAACTCACATACTGCAGTCCGAGTCACTGGGAGCCTTGAAGCATGGGAGAGCTGGCCAACTGCCAAGTGGGCAGGCGCCACGGCGGGAGGTAAGCTGACGCCAAGGTGGCCGTTCACGTGAACCGCTTCCTCAGGGCGCTTGGGACTTCTAGCCGCTCCTCCCCGGTATGGTAGTAAATCAATGTTTGACTCAGGGGTGAAACAGGAGATTTCGCATTTTCTGCGATGTAATACCTATCGGTCTCAAGAGTGATCTCCTGGGCTGGAATCTTGAGACCGATAGGTATTACATCGCAGAATGTACTTGGCAGTTGGCCAGCTCTCCCATGCTTCAAGGCTCCCCCAGTGACTCGGACTGCAGTATGTGAGTTGACAAACTCCGACTGATTACAGGGTGACTTTGACTGAGTGTGAGCGTTGCTCCGGCCCAGTAGATTGTAAGGGCTGCATCTGTTTATGTTACTTGTTGTATTGTGTGTAAATTGCATGACATTGCACCACAGTGATATTATAAAGCTATTGAGCACATTGGAAATTTACTATACTAAAGAGATTTTTTACTACATGATGCTGTTTGATTGACTTCTCCCTCAGTTCTGCCCTTTGAATGTGTACGGTATAGCATTGTGTATTATACGGTTGCTTTAGTGGCATATTTTGTTGAGAGTAGGGGTTATTATTTCCACCATTTCTACCCCGCTCTTCTCAACCCCCGAGGGGGGACTCAGAGCGGCCTAACAACTGCAACAATTCGATGTCAAAAACACAGTATACATATAATAGAAAACCAAAAACAGTCCGAATTAAAATACATTAAAATACAGTTAGCATTAAAATACATCATATACATTCACATAAGTTAAAAACAGTATTCCGTCCATAATAGAAGCATTGGGTCATGTCCACCAGTTTGCCATTACAATCCAATCTAAAGTGCTGTATCGTGCTAATGTGGAAACGCCTGGTCCCATAGCCAGGATTTCACTTTTTTCCTGAATGCCAGGAGGGATGGGGTTGATTGTATATCAATTGGGAGTGTGTTCCACAGACGGGGAGCCACCACCGAGAAGGCCCTATCTCTCGTCCCCACCAACCACATTTGAGAAGTAGGCGGGAGCGAGAGCAGGGCCTCCCCGGATGATCTTAAATTATGAGGTGGGACGTAGCGGCTGATGCATTCGGACAAGTAAGCTGGGCCAGAACTGTATAGAGCTTTGAGGGGGATGGATTTTGTCATTTGGGAGTTGTAGTTTCTGGGATTTATAGTTAACCTACAACCAAAGAGCATTTTAAACTCCACCAGTGATGGAATTGAACTAAACTTGGCAAACAAAACTTCCATGATCAACAGAAAATATTGTGTTTTCTGATGGTCTTTGGCAACCCCTCTGACACTCCCTCATAACCCCCGCCAGGGTTCCTAACCCTCAGGTTGAAAAACACTGCTCTATGAAATAATCTTTGAATAACTATAGCAAAATGTGCTGCAGGATGTTCTGCAAAAACAAACTTTTTTGCAGTTTAACAAACTTCCCCCCCCCCCCATGTTTTAATGATAGAACCAATTAGGAAATGACGTTTATAACCCAGGAACAAAAATCATACTACATAGTGTTATGTGGTTAACATATACATTTGAAAGATTAAAGCCTTAATAGTATGAGGGCCCTTCATCAAACAGAACAGAAATTTAACTGACAAGCACTTAAGTAATTTAGGGCTCACTAAACCATTACAGGTGTAAGCAAAAGAGCTGAGACAGCAAGATTTCAAAGGAAACCATTTTCCAACAATAAAACATTCCCATTTGACAAATAGTCTTATACACAGTTGCAGTACTTTGTCTGTCCAAAGGCAGGTGTGGGATGTCATATGTACTTCAACCTGTTTATTATTAATCCTCAGCCTATGATAATTCAGTGTCGCCTTTTAGACAAACGTTCTCAGACAGTTTCCATAGTAAAACAATTCAAATGGCCTAAAACCTCTTAATGGTAGTTTTCATTGCCATTGAATGTCTGGCTTCTTTCCTGAATGGCATTGAAATCTGTCCTCTAGAGAGAGGTTCTCAGCAGCCTCCAGCTCTCGGAAACTACAGGAACCCAGTGGAAATAGTGGTATAGGAAGTCCTTGCCTGTTATCCTTTTATTCCTTTTTCTTACACATTGTTGAGTTATGGGCACTGTGACAATGCCTGGAGCTGTTGGACAACAATAACAATAATAACAACAGAGAGAAAACTGGCAAAAGAAGGCTCTCCATGGATAGTTCCGGGAAAATAATTCAGAGCAAAATTGACAAGGAAAAACATGAAGGTGGCTCACCAATTGAACTTTGAAAAAGGAGATGGAGGGCCTGATTCTTGCAGCCCAAGGACAAGCAATTAGAACCAATGCCATCAAAACCAGAACTGAAAAGTCAATGACAGATTCCAAGTGTAGACTGCAAGGAAGCAGAAGAAACAATGGATCACATGCTCAGCTACTGCAAGCAGATTGCGCAGATGAACTACAAGCAGAGGCATAATACTGTTGCTCAGATGATCCATTGGAATTTGTGCTACAAATACCATCCGACTGCGACAAAAAACTGGTGGGATCACAAGCCTGAAAAGGTAACAGAAATGAACATGTCAAAGTACTCTGGGACTTCCAAATTCAGACTGACATAGTTTTGGAGCACAATATTCTTGACCTCACGATCATGGGGGGGAAAAACAAAAGTGTGGGTCATTGGTGTTGCAATCCCAGATGTCAGCAGAATTGATGAGAAGCAACTGGAAAAAGCTTACATGATATGACGATTTACAGATCAAACTGCAAAGACTCAGAGACAAGCCAGTAAAGGCGGTCCCAGTAGTGATCGGCACACTGGGTACAGTGCCTAAAAACCTTGGCAAGCACTTAAAAACAATCATCATCTATCAGCTGCAAAAGGCCACCGTACTTGGATCTGCACACATTATTCACAGATATATCACATAGTCCAACATCAGGTATGGGCAATCTTGGGACCTCCAGGTGTTTTGGATTTCAATTCGCACAATTCCTAACAGCTGGAATGGTGGGAATTGAAATCCAAAACACCTGGAGGTCCCAAGTTTGCCCATAGCTGTCCTAGACACATGGGAAGTGTCCGACAAGTGATCCAATACAAAAGTAAGTATAGTGATCTTGCTTGCTGTGCACTAATCTTATTGTATATCTTATTTTATATCTAATAATAATAATAATAAGTAGGTGTCCCATATTGTAAGCTTCTGAAATGCATATTGCATAATTGTTACATGGGTTGAACTTACAAGGCCATGGGTTCTTCTTGACAGAAAGGATAATAGGAAGACTTTAATAATAATAATAATAATAATTTTATTTCTTACTGGCCTCACCTTATGGCTCAAGGCGGGTCACAGCACAGTCAAAACACACAAACATTACAAAAATTCTATAACACATATTAAAATGTAATTGTATAAAATATACATATTAAAATATTTCTATTAAACACATATTAAATACACAGGACAGAGTTTAAAACACAGGACATTAATTTAAAAATCATGCTTAAGACTGCCTGGGTAGGCCTGCTTGAAAAGATAGGTCTTTAGATGGTTTTTAAATTCCGACAATTTAGATTCTAGTCCTGCCCTGAACTCTAGCCAGAAAGATTACTTCCAGATAAGTGCCACATCCCCAGTTCAAGTGCTAGCAATACTCTGAGCATGCATCCATACTATACAATTACTACAGTTTGACACCAATTTAACTGCCATAGTTCAATGCTATGGAATCATTGGAGTGGTAGTTTTACAAGCCCATTAGCCCTCTCTGCTGAAGACTGCTAGTGCCTCACCAAACTACCAATCCCAGGCTTCCATAGGATAGAGCTGTGGCTGTTAAAGTGGTGTCAAACTTCATTAATTCTACAGTGTAGATGCACCCCAAGTCCAACAAGAGCTGCCCATGCCACTTCAGAGAAAATTCTCACTCATATACCTTCTAAGCCAGGGACAGCAGCTTTGACCACATGGCTTTCGCTGTCAATCAGCCACACAATATTATGATGCTAGAAAAATAAAAATGAATCCATTATGGACTACAGTTTACATTCAATGCAGAAAGTCTCAAAAGTTTTGGGCATCTGGGCTTCTTCTGTTACCTACAGGGAGCAAGCAGTCCAATCCAGTGAGCGTCCCCTGCTGGGTGCTGTCCAGGGTCCTGATAGTAGCCTTGTCTTGCTGTAGGAATTCTCTGTGGTTTTCAATCTTTGGTCCTCTCCCAAAAGCCCGGCTGCCTTGGTTCAGTGGTTAGGAATTCTGGGAAGTAATGTCCAAAATACTTGGTGGAACAAAGATGAAGATCTATTGCATTTAGCCACGGATAACTGTGAATCCTTGAGCTAGAGCAGAGGTGAGGAAAAGTAGTAAAGATAATTATTTGTCATCATGTTGACCCACTGTAGACTGGCCACAAGTTAAACCCAAGGGTTACTCCTGGTTTGGGGATTTTTTTGCCTCTTTTTAACATTTCAGGCAGGGAGAGTTTGAAGTTAATCCACCAATATTGAAGGTCTCTAGAAGTGAGAGTCAACATTTGTTTGTCTGATGTGTTGTTGAAGAATTTCATGGCTGGAATCACTCAGTTGCTGTGAGTTTGCAGGGCTGTTTGGCCATGTTCCAGAAGCATTCTCTCCTGACGTTTCACCCACATCTATGGCAGCCATCCTCAAAGTTTGTGAGGTTTTTCCAACAAATTTCACAATCTCTGAGGATGCTTGCCATAGATGTGGGTGAAATGTCAGGAGAGAATGTTTCTGTAACATGGCCAGACAGCCTAGAAAACTCACAGTAACCCATTTGGACTATGATTTCTAAGGGAGAAAAAAAACTGTAGACAGGAAGCTGTTACTACTATTTTGAAACAGGCCCAGATTAACATCTTTTTGCACCCTAGGCCACACTTTGGAATTACGCCTCCTCTACTACCGGCACTGAAAGTTGTTGTTTGGGATCCGAGAAGGGAGGGTGGGGCCCAAGCCGCGCCTGCCTTTCCTTCCTTCCTTGCCCGGGGGCTTGGGGGTCGTGGCGAGGTGGCCATCCACTGGGGCTGATTAGGATCCCTGTGCCCCAGGGAGGGAGAGTAGTGGGGAGAGACCTGGGGGCCTTCCTTCCTTCCTTAGTACCACCTCCCAACAAAGGAGTCCCCCAGGTAGGCAAGGCCATTAAATGCTAATCAAGGTGCTCAATTGCAGCATTAAAGAAAGAACAACACTCAAAAAAGGGAATTCCAGACAAAAACATTCAGGGCCAGCTAATCACGCCATAAAAGGATTCACCCAGGCAGCAATCAGCTAGGCTTTGCAGCTGCAAGGCTGTTAAATGCTAATCAAGGTGCTTAATTGCAGCATTAAAGAAAGAACAACACTCAAAAAAGGAAATTCCAGACAAAAACAATCAGGGCCAGCTAATCACGCCATAAAAGGATTCACCCAGGCAGCAACCAGCTAGGCTTTGCAGCTGCAAGGCTATTAAATGCTAATCAAGGTGCTCAATTGCAACATTAAAGAAAGAACAAAACTAAAAAAAAAGGAATTCCAGACAAAAACAATCAGGGCCAGCTAATCACGCCATAAAAGGATTCACCCAGGCAGCAACCAGCTAGGCTTTGCAGCTGCAAGGCTATTAAATGCTAATCAAGGTGCTCAATTGCAGCATTAAAGAAAGAACAACACTCAAAAAAGGGAATTCCAGACAAGAAACAATCAGGGCCAGCTACCACCTCCCAACAAAAGAGTCCTCCAGGCAGCAACCAGCTAAGCTTTGCAGCTGCAAGGCCATTCAATCCTGATCAATGTGGCCAATAGGACATTAAAAAATGCACCCAACATACATTAGTTCCTTCTCTCACCCTGGACATTACTCCACAGATATATAAACATGCAGAATGGAAGCACACAGACCTTGAAGCTGCAAGGCCATTAATTGCTGAGCAAAGTGAACAATTAAACATGCAGAAATGCATCCAGTTTCTTCTCCCACCCTCCCTGGGATAATGGCACAGATATTATCAGGCAGAATGAAAGGAGGCAAGACTTTTCAGCTGCAAGGCCATTAATTGCTGAGCCAAGTGAACAATTAAACATGCAGAAATGCATCCAGTTTCTTCTCCCACCCTCCCCGGGATAATGGCACAGATATTATCAGCCAGAATGAAAGCAGACAGACCTTTGTGCTATAAGGCCATTCCATGCTGGGAAAAATAGAGAGTAAAAATAATAAAAATGCATCCAAATGGTTCTTTCTTTCAACCTTACATAAATCGACAAATATTGGGAGGATAAATGGAAGCAGTCGGACCTTTGCTGACCAAAGAGCAAGCCTCCTCCTCCTCCTGTTTTGTCTTCCCTCGTGGCTCCTCTTCTCCACCGTGCACGGGGGCGGGCGCACTCGAGGCTCGGCTCCTCCCACCCTCCTTCTCAGACTCAGGAGGAAGGCAGGAAGGAAGGAAGGCCGGCCTGGGAACCCGCCCCCCTTCTGCTGCACTCTTCCTTGGCTCCTCCCTCCCTCCTCAAGGCTCAAGCCACGCTGGGACTCGTCATCTCATCCTAGAGGCAGCAGAAGTGGAAGGAAGGTGCGCAGCCACAGCGCTGCATGGATGGGGGCCTCTGGGAGTCTTCGCATGGCCTCAGGAGGGAGGGAGGAGCCAAGGTGCAGCAGAGCAAGGGGGGCTGTGGGGGGAGGGGGCGCTCCACGCAACCTTTAAAAAACTTTTTGGGGGGCGGTCTGGAATTGGCACCCCCCCCCCATGGCTGCGCCCATAGGTCGTGGCCTAGTGTGGCTTTATGGATAATCCGGGCCTGTTTTGAAAAAGGGGAAGAAAGTACAAAATTGGCCATCCTATTACCTATTTTCCCCCAAAGAGGCTGTTGAGCAGAATCTAACAGAAATATGGAAATATGCATGGTTTTTGGAAAAGGTAGGATAATGAGTCAGTTTCATTTAATTCCATTTAATGTTTAAACTTCAAGTATTTTCCTATCCCAAATAAAGAAAATGGGCATATTTTGTAAATACAGTCAACCTTTTCTCCTAAAAAAAAGTTCTTACACATCTGCACTGACTCAATTACACAGATACAGCTGTTTCTGGAAAATCCAAATTTCAAGTTTATATTCCCCTTGTCCATGGCTATTCTCAACACTTGGAAGTTACTATTTAAAAGTAATCTAACTTCCCGTAAATGAGGACATTCCCTAGTTATAGTTAAGTGCTTGTGTATGTGTGTGTGTGTGTCTTTTTTGTTTGCTAAAAGCACAACCAGTCTTTTAAGTTGGTTTGTTCTATTAAAGAGAAAAATCTTTCTCTATTTATATTTCCTTTTATTTCTTGTCTGCTTTTACCAGCATCTCTCCAATTGTTTTATAGGCCTGCAATAACTTAGGTTAATGCCAAGGACTGTTAAGTGCATGCCTTCTAAATTTTTAACAAGAATAAAAGTTTATCCAGAGAGTGCATGGGGTTGTTGAATCATCTGGATCTGTGTGAAAAATAAACTGTGAATGTTTTACATGCAGGTTTAAATATTTTATCAGGAGTCACAGATGCTATTGATTTCCTTTTCCACGGGGCATTTGCTCTTTAAATTAAAAAAACCAGCATCCTGAAAATGAATCGCTCAAATATTTATATGAATATGCACACCAGTGTTTTCCATAGACTAACGTTTGGGAAACCTCACCAAAGGCAATTTGATTTATAGAACATGTTACAATAACCCACTCCTTCAATATAACAAGTAAGAAACACTTCTATCATACTTCTTTATCCAGTTTTCTTTAATTCACATTGCCAAATAATTGGATTTCACCTTGGACTTCAAATGTCTGTTTACTCTCAAGGCTCAGTCCTTTAGGGAATATAGTTCAAGTGAGTCTCAATGTTTATTTTCTAGAAGCAAAGCTGTAACGATGAAGTACCTGAAAGACTAACACATTTAGATATGTGGCACCTGAAAAACTAACACATTTATTATTACATCACAAACATTTGTAGACTGCAGCCTATTTCATTATACACACGAAGCGATCCCTCAAGTTGGCAGATTTATATACACATGCTTGGTTGGATGAAGATTGTAAACAGTGAGCTGCAGTCCAAAAATGCAAGTGGTAGTAATTTCTTTAACAGTGGTATTCACAGAACTTTGTGGAGTGAGACTGCAGAGATCACTGCATTACGACATTAACACATGTAGTACATTAAAAAAATATTCTGCTTTGTTTTTGATTGTATGATGTGTGTGCTGTATAGTGTTATTTTATACTATGATTCCATTTGGATTTTTTTAAAAAAAATATCTGACCTGGTTTGCATTAGAATAGCCCTTAAAAAAGGATCTTCGAGAGATGTTATGCTGCCAAAGTTGAATACAATGTCTCCATTTAGTCTGAACGATTAAGTAGAGCAGGCGTGGGAACGCATCCCCAGTGCTTCGGCCTCGTCTCTTCTGAGTAGGCGTGTTAGCGAAGTGGATCTACGGAGCCGAGCTGGCTCGTGGTCACCAAGTTTGCCTTGCATTCACCTTGCCTTGTTCCTGTTCCCGCATTGCCTTGCGGAGCCTTGCTCAAGCCTTGCATTAGCCTTTGGATTGTTTTGCCAAGCTGTTTTGGACCTTGTTGCTTCAAGCGTTTGATTGAATTTATCTTTTCTATGGAGAATTTACCTTTTGGACTGTTTTTATATTCAATAAAGTAGTTAGCCTTCAGCCCGTCTCTGTGTGTGTGATTAAGGGGCCGGTCAAGTCCGTGCATCGTGACAGTCTGAGTGCAGCCATGGACTATGAAGCCCACTTTCTGCTTTGCATTGAAGCCCATTATAGAAGATATACTGCAGCTGTTGATTAGGATTGATTGAAGCTTACCACCGTTGCGAAGGATCCCTGGAGGATTCCTTTTTTTCTGATTGAATGGCAGTAGTCAAAAAAACTGGCACTGAAATAGTTGTAATTCATAGATCAGAAATATAATTCAGGGTATAATTGTGTGAGAATGCCAACTTCCTCTCTCCAGATATAGGTCTTGGCTTCACCTGTTACTACTCGGTGCTGGTTTTGACTTTTAAAGCTCTATACGGTTCTGGCCCAGCTTACTTGTCTGAATGCATCAGCCTCTATGTCCCACCTCGTAATTTAAGATCATCCAGGGAGGCCCTGCTCTCGCTCCTCAATGCTCCTGTTATGGACGGAACACTGTTTTTAACTTAAGTGAATGTGTATAATGTGTTAATGTTAATTGTATTTTAATGTATTTTAATGCTGAATGTTTTTGGTTTTATATTGTATTTATATTGTGTTTGGCATTGAATTGTTGCCTTTTGTTAGGCTGCTCTGAGTCCCCCCTCGGGGGTTGAGAAGAGCGGGGTAGAAATGTTGGAAATAAATAAATAAATAAATAAATAAATTTCCTGTCTAGCTTGTTTCTGCTCTGGAATCTCAGCTGCACTGGATTCAGTTTTTGTACTTTCATTTTTGGTCTATAGCAGGCATGGGAAAACTTCAGCCCCCCAGGTGTTTTAGACTTTAACTCCCACAATTCCTAACAGCCGATATGCTGGCTGGGACTTCTGGGAGTTGAAGTCCAGAACACTTGGAGGGCTGAAGTTTTCCCATGCCTGGCCTATAATGTCAATTACCCTTCCTTCCGCTTTTATTGGCTTATTTTAATCAAGAAAAACTCTTTTAGAACTTTTTTTAAAAAAAATGGAGCCATTGATTTGAATAACAGCTATGCCTATAGAAGTCTGCCACCTAGGGACTGAAGATGGTAAAAAGTAATTAATGTGTCTGAGAAAAGTGCCCCCTAGGATCCAGTTAACATTTACCCACATTTTTGCTGTCTAGGCCTTAAGGTCTTGCAGCTGTGGTGCACAGCACATCTTCTTTCTCATCCTAGATGAAACCATTTCTATTGTCTGTTGTCAGCAGGAAAAATGT
The DNA here is from genome assembly GCA_030556195.1 of Anolis apletophallus. Taxonomy (NCBI): domain Eukaryota; kingdom Metazoa; phylum Chordata; class Lepidosauria; order Squamata; family Anolidae; genus Anolis; species Anolis apletophallus. Next base: position 87,462,461 of record JARBWK010000006.1, on the reverse strand, counting down.
TATGATTGTTCATCTTAAAAAGAAGTATAAACAAATAATCTCCATAAAGAAACAGGCAGAACTTAATTTATTTGTGCTATTGTTATGAAATTCAGTTGCGAGAAAGAAAAAGATTTGAATAATTAGGTAGTGATTATTTGAGAACTAAAACACAGAGGTGAAATGCAGAAGAACTGAACTGTAACACGCTGCTCACCCAGTCTGTATTCCTCAGATAGCTGGGGTGGTCTCGGGGTTGGCGTTGGAGTATCAACAGCTAATAGTGCTGGGAGACTTTAATATCCATGCCGAGACTGCCCTGTCAGGAGTGGCTCAGGACTTCATGGCCTCCTTGTCAACCATGGGCCTGTTCTATGTGGTGTCTTACCCTACCTATACTGCAGGACACATTTTGGACCTTGCTTTCTGTGCATAATGGGATTATGGTGATTGTGGTGTTTAATAAAGTGTGGTCTCCCAACATGGTGGAAATTAATATCACACTGCAAATGCTGACTTGTATTGGCCACAATGTGTGTGGAGAGAGATTCTGTGCTACAGGTCAATCTGTAATAACCTGTATATCTTTGTAAGTTTACTTACCATATATCTGCTGGAAACAGAACTAGCAGTTTCACTATGTCCATTTTCACTACTGCATTAGTATGTAGGGGAGCCAGCAAACTGACTGTTGTACATTTGGACAAATGCATAAGGGGACCTAATGAACAATGGGACCTGATACCGACTAAGGTCTATTGTTGCACGTCAGTAGAGCCCAATGTCCATCTTTGCAATTCACTAGGAGGGTTCTTTAGCACTTCTCTCCATAGCTTAGTATACATAAAGTTATATAACACTGTGATATAGAATTGCAGCCGCTCACATGCTTGCCTCAGTGAAAGGCCTAGTTACAGATGAGGCATCACATTTAGTACAGAAATGTATGCCAATCTTTCATGCAAAGTAGTTTAATTTTCTTGGGATTAAAAACAACGCCTTAATTAATTCTTTAAAATTAATGAATCCCATGGAATTTAATATAAAAAACACCAGCTCAAAAGCAAACAGATTGCACTTTATGCACTTTTGCTTTGAAGCTTTGAAGCTATCAACTTGTAGCTGAGCCCAGACATCAGTGGCACAGCTTGTAAAGGGGTGGGGATGCTGTCCATGGCATTCGACGCTAATGCTTTATGTCTGGGCTACCAGCAATGTAACGACTTCTCATTTATTAATGATGTCAGTTTTATGCTGGAATCCAATTTGTAATCTGGAGGCTGAACCTTGCAGTTTCCAACTTGGGGAAGGAGAATAGCATCATGCAGTGATGAGCAACGTTTAAAATAAAGACAACCACAAGGATTTAGAACACCCCCCAAATCAAAAGCTAATTTAATCTGAATTTACAGAGGATAGGTCCTGCTGTTTTAATCTGTTACCGTCATAGAAGTTTTAAACTTAATAAGACAACTGTATAAAATATGTAGAATGTGAAGAAATGCATAAAAACTGAGAATACCTAACCTGTGTCCTGAGCATTTTCATATATATATATATATATATATATATATATATAGAGATAGAGTACTTTTCAAAACTTATTTTCACTTTTCCTTTGGGCAGTGGTGGCTGATAGATCCACCAGATACAGTAGAGTCTCGCTTATCCAACCTTTGCTCATTCAACATTCTGTATTATCCAACACAGCCTGCCCGGATCCACAGCTGTTTCAATACAGTGCAATATTTGGTGCTAAATTCGTAAATACAGTAATTACTACATAAAATTACCATGTATTGAACTGCTTTTTCTGTTGTTTTGTTGTAAAACATGTTGTTTTAGTCCTAAATTTGTAAAATCATAACGTATTTTGACGTTTAATAGGCTTTTTCTTAATCCCTTCTTATTATCCAACATTTTCGCTTATCCAACGTTCTGTTGGCCCGTTTATGTTGCATGAGCGAGACTCTAATGTAGATAGATAGGTGATGAGTCTTCAGGGATTATAACTTTAAGGACCTATCCACTCCAGGCTATTGAATACTATACCTAAAACAGGTTGAAAACACTGGATAGCATCTTCAATGTTTTCACTAAATGCCAGAGCAGATTCACTGACCCTAAGATGAAGGAGCCACTAGCTACCCCTTCTTTTGAAGTTGTCTGCATTGGAATGCTGTTGAGAATCTGAACCAAATCCCATTAAAATGAATGGAAGGAAGCACAGTTGGCTTGGGTTGTACAACCAGAGGTTACATGCTTAGGTCATAAAGGGTCCACTTGTTTATTTTTCCATATAATCTTGTGGTCCTTTCTGCTATGCTACTGAAAATCAGAAACCTTTCAATATTAACAGCACACCACCCAAAAGATCTTGATCTCTTTTTTACTTGACCTTGCTAAAACTTGGGAAGGTTAAATTTTAGACTGCAGCTCTCATGGTAGTTGGGGGATTCTGGGAGCTAAAAAAGACAATTTCCCTAAGATCTGGTAAAGAGTAACTCTGCTTATCTCCATCTAAGCTTTATACAGGGACACCTTGTCATAATTCATGGGCTGCTGCCTAAGTTTTAGCACATAGGACTTCTATTCCCTGATGTACTTTATTGCTGGTTTTTTTTTAAAAAAGGAAAATCAATGTTAGATATATGATAAACCCTGAGAACATTGAGTAGTCCCACTGAGCTTGTTACTGTCCTATTAAAGTTTCTGCTGGTTTTGGATGATTTAAAGCTCATTCTTCCCCCATGGACAGGACATATACATTGCTCCATTGACTTCTATTAGGATTATTCCTGCCATTTCTCATTCTGCTTCAATGTTCAAGTTATGTACCTATCATTTTACTGATATGAATCATTCAGTTATGATGTCCTTTTATCAGATAGCACGTCTTCCTGTTCTAAACCAAATATTAAAGAAAAGCCTATGTGAGATGCTGTTATCTGCCTTATTCTCTCAGTTTCATGCTGCTTTAATATTTACATCCCCATTTTAAGAAATCCTCAGAATTGTAGATTGGTGAGGTATGTGGAAGGCACAAGGAAGATACTTTGAGAAGAGAGGGGCTAATGATCAGTTAATTCGACAATGTAAAGGCTGAATTACTGGAATTGTAATCTAGGGGAATGAACTAGTGCTACCAAAGTAGAGAATGCTAAGTACATAGCCAAATTCCAAGATTCCATGGCAATTAAAGTATTTTTTTTATTTACGACATTTCTACCCCGCCTTTCTCACTCTGGAGGGGACTCAAAGTAGTGACAGTCACAAAACCATTATTTATTTATTTATTATTTATTTCCAACATTTCTACCCCGCTCTTCTCAACGCCCGAAGGGAGACTCAGAGCGGCCTAACAAAGGCAATAATACGATGCCGAAACACAGTATAAATACAATATAAAACCAAAAACATTAAGCATTAAAATACTTTAAAATACAATTAACATTAATACATCATATACATTCACTTAAGTTAAAAACAGTGTTCCGTCCATAATAGGAGCATTGAGCCATATCCATCAACTTGCCATTACAATCAATCCCAAGTGCTGTATTGTGCTAATGTGCAAATGCCTGGTCCCATAGCCAAGATTTCACTTTTTTCCTGAATGCCAGGAGGGATGGGGTTGATCGTATGTCACTTGGAAGTGCATTCCACAGACAGGGAGCCACCACCGAGAAGGCCCTATCTCTCGTCCCCACCAACCACATTTGAGAAGTCAGCGGGAGCAAGAGCAGGGTCTCCCCAGATGATCTTAAATTATGAGGTGGGACATAGAGGCTGATACGTTCGGACAAGTCAGCTGGGCCAGAACAGTATAGAGCTTTAAAGGTCAAAACCAGCACTTTGAATTGAGCTCGGAATTGGACAGGCAGCCAGTGGAGCTGACACAACAGGGGGGTGGTATGCTCCCTGTATGTAGCTCCAGTTAGTAATCTGGCTGCCGCCCATTGGATTAGTTGCAATTTCAGAACTGTCTTCAAAGGCAGCCCCACGTAGGGTGCATTGCAGTAATCTATTCGGGATGTGACCAGAGCATGGACGACCGTAGCCAGATCAGACTTCCCAAGGTACGGGCGCAGCTGGCGCACGAGTCTTAACTGTGCAAAAGCTTCCCTGGCCACCACCGTGACCTGGGGTTCCAGGCTCAGCGATGAATCCAGGATCACTCCCAAGCTTCAGGGGGAGTGTAACCCCATCCAACACAGGCTGTAACCGTATGCCCTGTTCCGCCTTTCGACTGACCAAGAGGACCTCTGTCTTGTCTGGATTAAGTTTCAATTTTCTAGCCCTCAACCATAGGCTACAAAAAGTATATTGAGAGCACTTTATGCCCCCACACTTACACAAAAACTCCCAAAATCCAGATGAATATAATGCTTTTATTAACCCTCTGAAATAGGCAAAGTATGGCAGGTTACTTCAAAAAAGACAACAAGTAAAGCATGAACCAAAAATGTTATGCAGCAGCTAAAAAGCCAATAGGATTTTGGCCTGCAATCAATAGGAGTATAGTGTCTAGATCAGGCATGGGCAAACTTCAGCCCTCCAGGAATTTTGGATTTCGACTTCCCCAATTTCTAACAGCCTACCAGCTACGTGGGGCTGCCCCTGAAGATAGCCTGGAAACTGCAGTTGGTGCGAAGGTTGGCGACCAGATTATTAACTGGAGCAAACTACAGGGAGTGGTTAACCCCCCTGTTTAAACAGCTCCACTGGCTGCTGATAAGTTTCCAGTCTCAATTCAAGGTGCAGGTAATCACCTATAAAACTCTATATGGTTCGGGACCTGCCTATCTTCGTGACCGCATCTTCCCCTACGAACCCGCTCTTTAAGATCCTCTGTGGAGGCTCTTCTCTCACTTCCACCTCCATCTCAGGCACAGCTGGTGGGAATGATAGAGGGTGCCTTCTCAGACGTGGCCACCTGGTTCTGGAACTCCCTCCCCAAGGAGATCAGGCTAGCACCCTCCCTGTCCACCTTCCACAAGGATTTAAAGACGTGGATTTAAAGACGTGTTCTGCTGTGCTTCTGACTAGGCAATTTCCTGGATAGCTGGCAATACCCCAGTTAGTACCAACCAACCAGCCAACCAAATAAATAAATAAAAATCTTTTCCTCAAGCACTTTATGATTGTTATATCCAAATCTTAATGATTTCATCTTCGCTGCTATATGAAATTTGTACTTTACTCATTAGCTCTATCCTCTAATGTTGTGGCACCAGTCCACCCACCCAAAATGAGACATTAAATTTTGCTATTGGTTGTTGGTTTTGATGTTTGTTTTATATACTATTTAATGTTGTTGTTTATTTTGTTATATTGTTATTTGTTATTATTTTGTTGATATGTACAGTATTTTAATATGTTAGGTCTTAACTGTTCTGTTGGGCCTGGCCCCATGTAAGCCACCTTGAGTCCCTTTGGGGAGATGGAGGCAAGGTATAATAATTAAAAACAGCTAAAGGAGTTGAAGTCATAGTATCTGTATGATTATTTTCTTAAGATGAAATCTCCCCCACCCCAAAAGCTCTTAAAGTATTTGTTGAGTGATATCAGTGTTTCACCATCTAACATTGGCCACATATAAGCAAAAATATTTGAAGTGAGTAACAAAAGTTCTTCCTCAAAGGTCCCTGCATACTGGATGCCATAACTGTATAACCTAGTCTCTAACTTTGACTAATTTTACAAATGAGGGTTTGGGGCTTTTTTTTGCAATTTATAGAACAGAGATGGGTCTGCCCCAAACCAAAGTATTTGAAGAGAAGCAGAGTGCATACAACTATGTAGTTAATTTTTTTCATATGTTTTTCTCTTTCTTTTTAAATAGAGGTAGTTCCATCCAGATTTGGAATATCAAAATATAATCTCAAATACCCTTCAGTGGAAATTTAATTGAAAACACAATGCCAGTCAAAACATATTTTATACGTGACACTGTGTTTGCAGTCTTGCATATTTTCTCTGTTTTTGTACTTCTGAGTACTGTTCTTCCTGTGTTTATGATTTTCCTTCATGGATGACCATATGCAGGCACCAGAAATGCAATTTTGATATTTGATTTTACAAAATACAGAATGGACTTTAAACCCCATGTTTTGCTTTCTCTAAACAGAATGACTATAACCATTTTCTGAATGTCATAAATATATTATGCAGGTAGAGGGAATATGTAATGGATGCAGCTTATTGTAAGAAAATGAAATTCATATACTTGTTTATTGACAGTAGTAATCTATTAATAATTGAACCACAATTCCTTTCGAGTGCCCCATTATTTATATATGACCTCTGCTGTTATGATAATAATGGTTGCAAGGGATATACCAGCATGGTATCTCTTAAATAGTCTTATTGAATTGTCTCTGTGACAGTGTTGCATATAATTTTAAAAAGCATTTCAACTTTATAGCAAAACAGGGGCTTTCATGGAAACGTTTGATGCATTTGTGCTTAAAAGGGAAAGATTTTCTGGAGAAATCTCAACTTTTTTGTTCTAATATCTTTCCTTTCTCTCAATATAGTATCTGAGTTGACTTACACAATTATAGAATATTCGTTTAAAGAGACTCCAAAGTTCAATTTGTTGCAAAAGTACACAAGTCTCTCCTGAATGATGTCCATCCAACCTTTGTTTATGAGGATGGAGAACCCATCACCCTCCAGAACAGCCTTTTCCATGTCTTATAATCTAGTAGCCTTCACTGGAAAGGATTCCACAGCCTAAGGGTATCCAACAAGAACACTCTCTCATGTTCTTCCCATGTGTTGGTGGTCTTTACAACAATAGTCTAAAAATGAACCACATTGAAGGCAATGGAAATTCCTCCATGTGGCTGCTGCCTCCTTGCAGCAATTTCTTTATTAGCAGCAGTTTAAAGCTGTAACATGCCCACCATCATGTACCTTAACCTCCCCATGACCTATTAGCAGCCATGAACGTCTCATGACCATTATCTATCTTAGACGAAGTTAACCAGAAAATGACATTCTAATTTAAACTGCATCCAGTGAGTCTTAATTCCAAATAACTGTGGAAAAGATATATAATATTGTGTACAGGCAGTTATAGTAATAGATAGGAGTCTATTCTGCTGATAAAAAAATAAAATATCCCCCTAGTTGTTCTCAATGAAAGCTCTGCTGGTGAGGACTAGCCTACCAAAGAACCAAAAGTGGGGAGAAAGGAGTAGGGCAAGGAAAGAGCTGTGCCATGCCATGCCCAAGCATCCTCCATCTCAGGAACATGCCACAATGCCGAAAACCAGGCCAAGGCTCACTGAGTGCTATGTAATTTCTAGATCTGCTAGGCTTTGAGAGGACTGGATTCAACACAGTTTCAACTTGCTTTGTGTGGGCTCACTAAGCCCTTGTCCATTCAGGATTATACCATAAATTGGCATGTCCTTTTAATGCAACAAGTTTGCTGAGGTATTGAACTCTTAAGACAGCTCCAAATGGTCACCTTGCTTGTACATAAGTCTGAGACAAGATTGCTTTAATTGTGAAGCTCCACCATACATGTACTTCTTGGGAAGGGTCTGGAGATGAACCCTTCTTTGTGTCTCCAAGAATACATAGCTTTACTGACTTCATGGACTGTGGACCTTCTAGAGACAGATGGGCTGGCACAGAGGTCAGGAAGCAAAGATTTTGATTCAAGTGGAAGGGATTCAGGATTGGAGATATCCAACATTTGGAGACTAGTGTCTCTGTTACCACAGAGGTACTTTAGTGTGGTTCTGTTTTCTACATGGCACCATTATTTCTCCATACTCTGAATCCATGTGCAGGTCAAAATACAAGTTTCCTAAGAATTGCCAATTAAGCAATATGCTTTAGCTTGAATATTTTCTCACCTTCTCTGTAATGCTCACAGTTTTCACCTTACTATAGTAGAGCTTGTCGCCACCAGTTGATTAACAAACTACATTAACAATGGTAATTAACTATTTGATAGTTTGGCTAAACGACTTTTTTCTGGTCCTGCAATAAGGAAGATAAAATGTGCCCTCTCTCAGTGGTTAACCTTAACAGAACATTTATATCCAAAATCAATGGCCACAAACACCACTATTTAACAATGCTTTTAGCCTTTAAACCACCAGGAAATCTGCCTTTGGGGTTGTATTGCTCCTGGGGCTCTCGAGATGTTGTGGTATTCTAATGCTGGTTTTTCTGTGAGCCCAAGCTGTCAAGATTGCCCTGCATTCTGTTAAGGAAATATTATTTTTAAAAATATATAATTATATTTCTTCAATGCATACCTCCACTTCTTCCAAGATGGGATTTAAGATTTGCTTACAAAAATGTAAAACAATGCAATTGGAAATTGATTTAATAACGAGATGCTGATATTGTGTTTTTAACGTTAAATGCTAATTTGTATATGTTGGAAGTGTGTTGATAATTATTGATATGTTTGTCTTGAGTAGTTCTGCTATTTGTACACCGCCTCGAGTCGCCTTCGGGCTGAGAGGGGTGGTCTAGAAGCAAGGTGAATAAATAAATATTATATTTAAAATCCTATTCTATAAAAAGGTAAAAGAGAACTAAATATCACTGTTATTAAAACAATAATTAAATCAGTTAAGACATTTCAAATAAATTACTAATAAATAAATAATAAAATATAGCAAAGTGAGCATTGCAAAGATCAGGCTAAACAAAATGGTCTTCATCTATCAGTAGAAAAACATCCAGGAGGGAGCCAATTGTGCCTCCCATAGAAGGGTGTTGCACAACCTGACAGTAACCAAGGATAAGGCCCTCTTCAATGTCCTCACCAAATGAGTCTCTGGTGTGAGTAAAAGGAAGCCCTACAGATCTGAAAACCTGTGCTGCCTTACACAGGGAGCGAAAATATTTGTGATAGTTTGGACCCAAGCTCTTTAGGGCTTAAAAGTCCAACCCAACACTTTGAATTATGCCTGGAAACAGACTGGAAGTCAGTGAAGTTGTTTCAACTGGGAGGTCATGTGATTCTTATTATGAGTCCCAGTCAACAGCCCACCTGCTGCACTTTGAACCCACAGAGTTTCAGAAGGCAGCCTCACATAGAGTGCATTACAGTAATCCAAATGGGATGCAATCAAGGCTTGTGTCAGTACAGCCAGGTTTGGCTTCTCAGTGAATGGGTGCAACTAACACACTAGTTTTAACTGTGCAAATGTACTCCTGGCCCTGAGGGACACCATACATCAGTGACCAGTGTGTCAAGCAAGCATCCTCCAGCATTACTTTCTGAGTCTGTCCCTCTCAGAAACACTGGTACCACCACAGAACAGTGTCCCAAGTCCAATTTCAGAGAGAGGACCCAGAAGAATATCACTGTTGATGGCATCAAAAACTACTGATAGGGACAGCAGAACCAACAGAAACAAACTCCCCCTGTTTAGTTCCTGGAGTAGGTTATCTAACAATGTGATAAAAGCTGTCTCTATCCCATAGCCAGGCCCAAAGCCAGAGTGAAATGAATCTAGTCAACTCATTTCATCCATCCATCCAGGAACCTCAGGACCTGGAAAGCAACAACATGCTCCAGAGCCCTGCCTAAAAAAGGGATGTTGAAGAATTGCCAATAGGTCTTTAAAGTATCATAGGATCCACAGGGAATTGTTCACTAATGGCCTTAGCAAAGCCTCTTTTAGACTAGATGGAAATCTGCCTTGGTACAATGAGGCATTTACTGCTCCTCCAGCTGACTCAGTCAATCTCCCTCAGGCTGCTTTCCCTTCTCCAAGGATCATGCCCACATTCTTCAATGGCACAAATTGAAAAGATAACATGGAACGAGCAGGAGCCAAGGTAGCATCTAACTGGACCTTTATCAACTACAGCACGTCAGAGTGGATCTGAATGATTTCACCTACAAAGCACTGTGCAAATTCTTCACAGTGGGTTGCTGAGTGGGTTGCATACAATGAGACTATAAAAGACTCCTGATCACTCAAAACAGCTCAGCTGGATGACACTGTGCAGGTGCAAAGGTGGCTGGGAAGTATAATATTTTCATTATCAGCCTCACCAAGTGTTTGGCTGGACTCAATCTGAATCTTCCACTATTGCAATCTCTGTCAAATCCGTTTCATCACCTGCAGCTCTCTAGTGAACTAGGAGGCTTGCTTGGCTCTAGTTTCTGGGAGGACATTATTAGGATTTATTATGTTCATTGCTCTGGATATTTCCTTGTTCCAGAGATCAGCCAAAGCTTCAGCAGGATTGCCTGCTAAGGTAACAGGAAATTCTCCAAGAGCTATCACGAGTCCATCTGGATACATTAGACTCTCGGAGCTGACCATCTTAATCAGCCCCTCACCTCTGCAAGGCTCCCATTTCTAGTGAGTCTAATCCCTACCAGGTAGTGTCATGAAAACAAAACTGTAGAAATGTCTTCCATACCAAGAGCACCACATCCCTTCCAGCATAGAAAACCAGGTCCAGAGAGTGTCCTGTAGCATAGGTTGCACCATTTATTTCTTGTGAGAGACCTGTGATTGCCATTGGAGAGACCTATGGATGTCATGGAGGACATGAGTCAGAGATGTCAGAGATTTCTCCACACAGATGTTGAAGCTTCTCAACAGAGTCCCTTATTTGACCTTCAAAAACACACATGAACTCAGAAGACTGCAAGAAAAGGCAAGAGGAGAGTTAGATAAAATCCTGATAGACCACTGCAACTTCATCTCACTCCACTCCCCAAGCACCGGGAATGTGGCGCAGCTGGCTAATTGTCAGCCGCATAAGATCTCTGACCAGTAGGTCATGAGTTTGAGGCCTGCCCGGGTCGAGGTGGGTGCTCAACTTTTAAGTGTAGCCTGCTGTCGACCTTTGCAGCCAGAAAGACAGTTGCATCTGTCAAGTAGGAGATAAAGGTACCACATTAAGTGGGGAGGCAAATTTTGACTGAATTACGAGGCTATTAAAGAACTTCAGAAATGCAGAAGAATGCGGAAGGAACAACAAGGGACACTGGGAATGCTGAGAGATGAGGAGTGCATCAGCTCCCCCTGGTGGCCAGAATTTGCCTCTGTTCATCTATATGTGTGTATGTGGAAATGGCAGGGATTGTCTGCTAAGTATGTGTACCTGTAATCCACTCTGAGTCCCCTTCGGGGTGAGAAGAGCGGAATATAAATAAAGTGTATTATTATTATTACTTCTTTAGTTGTTGCAAAAAATTGCAATACAATGCCCAAAATCTCTTTCCCCATCCCCTGACCTTATAAGCAGTGCAGCTGTCAAGATATAGACATTTATATGTTCTTGAATAAAAGAGGTGTTGTAGTTCAGCCCATGGTGGTGTCTGATATTACTGTTAATAGGGATTCTGAGCCTGTGATTTTAAGTCCTGAAACTGAGCAGTCTGTGTCTCCAACTAGTCAAGGCCACGTTCTAGAGGATGCAGTGGAGCCGATCTGTAGGAAAAGGAGTTCAGAGGCTGAAACTCCAGGTGCCAAGAATAATGAGCTTCAAGATAACGGTAATGAGTTTGTTGATAGGACATCTAGTTTTAGTAGACTGATTAACAAAGAATATGCTGAAGGTTTCACTTGTATTCCTATGCTTGATGTTCTGCTATTTTATTAGAGTACTCTTGTGCCTTGAAAGAGGCCCATATCTGAGTCTTATGTGATATAATCTTTAATAAACTGCTATGCTGATTTAACTTGGTCTGGAGTGTGGTGGTTAAGAACAGAGGTGTTTTCCAGGTCTGGAGTGCAACAAGAGTGGAGAATCCATCCAGCTATGGACATACTGCAAAGACATCATCTGCAAGAATGTCATGAGGATTCTCAGACACATCTGTCACAACATGTTCCAGTAGAGGAAAACAGCTGAATGCATCTTTACTGATCTCCTACTCTCTTGTATACAAAGAAACAGTATACTGAAAAAATACACAGGTTGAAATTCTGGAGATGAAAGAACGATCTGTTCACATGGAACTGGGATAGCTGTTTATTGTTCTCATAATTTGTATGTTCAATAGAACAAAAGGGTGCAATGGTTTGAGTGTTGGATCATGACTCCAGAGACCATTGTTCAATTCCCCATTTGGCCATGGAAACTCAGTGATTGACCTTGTGGAATTACACACTCTCTGCCTCAGAAAATAGCTTCATAGGTTTGCCTTAAGATGACTATAAATAAAAAAATGACTTGAAAGCACATAACAGCAACATGAAAAAAAGTATACTGGATTACATTCTTGAGGATGGGGATGAGGACAGAGTTAGATAAGTCAGGAATTGGATTTTTTTAATTCCAAAAAGCAAATTTTCCAGGCTTTAGAATTAGCACTTGTGCCAAAAGTATCCTAGACTATTTTTCTTCCACACAGACTATTTCCCCTATTTTTGAAAATGTAGGTGAACAACTTAACTTATAAGACATAGAAGAATGATAGACTTAATTCATCCTTTTGCTTGTTCATTTTAAAGGAAAGATCCTGAAAGCTGCAACCACAAGGGGTTTCTGCAGTACGTGTGCTTGTTCTTTGTCATTCTGCTCATTCTAATTATGGACTTTTTACTATTCAGAAATAAAGGTGATGAAGATGGCTTTCTTCATCCAACCTTATATTGATTGCACAGACATTAGCTTGTCTAATATGATTAAATGTGATCTAATTAATCAATATGATTTGACAACTTTGACATCAAGGAATACTTCAACTTCTCCATTAAAGAGCTGAAAATGGAGGGGAAAAAACTAAGAGTTGATTTAGCTTGATCGTTACCTGCATAGAATTATCCTTACAATATAATTTTAAGAGTCTTGCCCATCTTATTTTAAATATCCCCAGAGACTGCACTTCCAGTAAGCTACAGATTACCAGAAAACGGGTATTTAGGAACAAACTTGTTTTTTTGAATGTAAAGGAATAGCTCCATCAGCCATTTATATTTTGATAGTTTGCACCAAGTGAAATATACACAAGCTGATGATAAGTACTACCAATTTTTAAAAGATGTGAAGTACGATTAAGAGAAAAGAACATGATACTAACAATTATTGCATTTTTACTGAGGCAGTATGGCTTTGCATGGGCCGTACTTATTCAGATTTCAGCTGCTGATTCATCTGGTGGAATGTTATCCCTTTCTTCTCAAATATTCTATAAACAGAACAAAAGCACAATTAGAAGAGATGGTGCCAGATAAGAAACAGAGGAGTTTATTGGCCTTGCTTTCTTCCACATTTGAATTTTTAAAATCTCAGGTTCTTTCTTTGTCGTGTATGAAAAAACCCCTCCAAATCCTTTAGAATGGAAAGCCAAAATAACTTCCTCAACGATATGCCTAACCAAATTCAAAAGGTACAAGTATTCCCGGAATGGGAAGATTTCATTCAATGTTTATCTTGCTTGGGCTTCGTGTCCTATCTTTGGTTTGTGTCAAGTTGTTGTCAAACACAGTACCCCCATTCCAAAGAAATTATCGTTTCCTAAAGACATCCAACCAGAATGAATTGCTATGGTATCCTTCCCTTTAAATGAGTTCTTACTCCCAATCCACAACAGACTGGCAGCAGCCTAACCCTTCCAAGAATGGATTCCCCAAAACTGTAATTACATTTTGTCTTAAACCACAAGATATTTGCTGAGTTGAACCAACACATATCTCAAATTTCTCCGAAATGATCTATTTACCCCTCCCTGTACTAAATATGTAATATCTCGAATATTTTTTAACTCAGAAAAGTATATTTCTTGGAGATTTTCTAACCTTGGCTATACTTTGCTCTATTCCCCTCTGATCACCTGTATCTCTGCTGAAGCCATGATTCACATGTGCACAGGAATCATATAATTAAAAGAAAAGGAAACTATATTTTCCAACCCCTCCATGCCACCATCTAAGCACCTCCCACAACCTTGGTTCTCTCCTTTATTTTTATAACTATAAACTATACTTTTTTCATTTCATTTTTATTTCTATAAATATATTAAATAAAAGACGATATGAAGTGAATTTTCTTAACCTCTGCCTGACCCCTGTTGGAGAATCAGGAAAATAAATGAAAATCAAAAAGATTCAACTGTGATGCCGAATAGGGGAGGAGAAGCTCGCTTTCATGTCGGGTGGGTTTTCGTACCGGGAGGGCCCTTACCATTATTAACTTCTGAAGTACTGAAAGCATTAAAGGAAACAGAGAAATACGGAGGAAACAAAATCCGCACACAATTCTAATATGCAGATTTTTCAAGAGCCATCCAGAAATGCCATTTTACTTTGATGGGCAAATCTGTCGGTTTCATTTTTTTATTTTGTTAAAACTGAAAGGCTTATTGAGTTGTATTAATGAAAAAAATGAACAAATTAAAAAAGAAGTGGACCAAAACAGATTCTCAACACCTCCTAGTGGAAGGTGATTACACCTCCACACCCCCAAATAATAATCCTAAATGAAATCTCCCCCACTTCTACCTACCATTTATAAATGGTGCAAGATTTCATCATAGGTTCCTCAGTTTGTATAGCTCTGAAATCTCAAGAAGAAAGGTTCTTAGCTCATCTTAACTTACTAGATTTTTTGTATGAAAGAAGGGGGCTGTGATATCTAAAGTTGTAGACTGGTTTCATGATGTTGGTTGAAAATGACACACTTACAGAAGAGATCTATGATACAATCTCACAACTATGAGCTAAATCCAGTTGTTAGTCACAAATAGAGTTAATCAATTGATTCGATGAGATCTACATAAGTGTAAATTTACCAAGATCTCTTTGATTCCATATATTGAAATCTATTTGGGACCAGGAACTGGATTAGCCCATTGTCTTCATTTGTGAACATTAATTAATTATTATTAAAGACACCGTATTATTGTGTGGAAGCTGCCAGCGTAATAGAAACAGCAGCACTGGGAAAATAAATATTTTTTTTCTCAGCTGTGTGCAGCAAAAGGTATCTGAGATTTGTCAGAGCGTGGAAACATACACCTAAAAGGGTAACAATTCCAAGTTTCCTCTGGCCAGTGCCTAGGCTGACTATAGGGTTCTCAATGTTTATTTATTTATCATTTCGATGTTGTAGTCAAATGCAACATTTCCAAGTATGATTTTGATTGAGAAAATGGCTGTGTTCCAATTCTTTTTCTCATTAAATAACTGTAGAGAAGTTGTAAAAGAACAGTTTCCTGAAGGATGATTTTAAAATAAGGCTCGTATAAAGTTGTTTAAATCACATGATTTAGAAAGCAATAATATTTAATATTGAAAGAATTAGTTATTTGAGAATAACCATGCAATGTTCTTTTAAAAAAACATTGAGAACTAGAGAAAGAGCGATAGTATTTTTAAAAATATAGGCATTATGCCAATTGTCTCTATTTTCTGTAATTCTCTCTGTGTGTGCAGTCTTATAGTATGCAAAAATACTTTGCATTGTTTTTTTGTTTTAAATTGTTATATATTTTAACTTTCCTTTACACTTTCAGTATGCTTTTCTATGCATTTAAGGACATTAAATTAATGTTTTAATTGCAGTATTTATTTTTTAAAAACATTTTCATTATATTATTTTAACTATATTTTGTTTAACTCATAGTGTAATTTGCTTTGGGTTGGATGTTGGCAGAAAAGCAGAATATAAATTGAGAAAGAGAAAGAGAGAAAGGAATGGAGGGAGGAGCAAGCCTTGGATCTGTTAAAGATAAAACCATATAAGAAGTCTTTCAAAAAACCTTTAGAAGTCATGCAATCAGAATTAATGGTCAATGCAGGTGTGTTAAACAACAAGAACAACAAAACCAAAGAACATGGAATATATGGATGGCACTGAGAAAACTCACCATATGGACTTTTAAACTGCCCTGTCTTCTATGAAAGCGATCACATAGCTTACACGCCCTGAACCAGTTGTCCTTAGTTTTGACTGAATTCTATTCAAACTTTTGAAACTTAAAAGTTAGCATGCAATTTGGGAATGATAACTGAAGTCACGCCTGTTATATTTCTAGAGCAGACATGGGCAAACTTCAGCCCTCCAGGTGTTTTGGACTTCAACTCCCATAATTCCAAAAAGCCAGTAGGCTGTTAGGAATTGTGGGAGTTGAAGCCCAAAACACCTGGAGGGCCAAAATTTGTCCATGCCTGTTCTAGAGTCAGCCCCATCATTAGGCAGAGCGAGGCATTTGCCTCAAATAGCACATCTCATGTCTTACAAAAGGCCAGTAAGTTCACTAATTTGTCATTGTTGTATTTCAGCAACCAGAGATACTTGCCAAATTTTCTGCCTGATGCCTTTAAAAACATGACTGGATTTGGGAAATGTACATGTTGATTTGATGAACATTTGCTGATTTGGGAAATGTAGATGTTGATTTGATGAACATTTGCTGCTCCATTACTAGTAGGGAAAGGCTCTGTAGTTTCATTTCATAGAGCAGATTGGGTGAAGGAGACACATATTTGAATAGGCAATTAAACGTGGGGTATCTGGCTGACATCCTGCTGGTAGTCTTTTTGTAGAGGACAGAAAGACATGCTGGCAAAAGTACAAACTGAACATCTCTTATATGCAATTTCAAAATCCAAAATATTTCAAAATCTGAAATGTCCCATGAGTGACTGAGATAATGATACCTTCTCTTTCTGATGGTTCAGTGTGCACAAACTTTATTTTATGAACAAAATTATTTAAATGTTGTATATATAATATCCCCCAGGCGATGTGTATAAGGTGTATATGGAACATAAATTAATTCTCTGTTTAGAGTTGGATCCCACCTCCAAAATATCATTAAGTCATCGAATCATAGAGTTGGAAGAGAAAAGGCAAGAGAGTGAGGTAGGAAACAAAGTGTGCAGAAAAGATTTGAATGAAGAGATTATTCCCCACCCCCCTTGTAAAGATGGTCATAATCATAGAGTCATAGAATCCTAGAGTTGGAAGAGATCTTGTGGGCTATCCAGTCCAACGCCCTACCAAGAAGCAGGAAAATCGCATTCAAAGCCCCCCGACAGATGGCCATCCAGCCTTCCAAAGAAGGCGCCTCTACCACCACACTCTGAGGCAGAGAGTTCCACTGTTGAACAGCTCTCACAGTTAGGAAGTTCTTCCTAATGTTTAGGTGGAATCTCCTTTCTTGTAGTTTGAAGCCATTGTTCTGTGTCCTAGTCTCCAGTGCAGTGGAAAACAAGCCTGCTGCCTCCTCCCTATGCCTTGCATGCAAATGAAGGTACTCTAAAATCCCGAAGAAAAACCATAATCCAAAACACTTCTGGTCGCAGGCATTTTTAATAAGGGATATTAAACCTGTGTAATTTCTTGCTGCTAATGCATTATGACGTAGATGGCTAAGAAAGTCCCCTCCAACTTTATAATTCAATTGCTTATTTCTCATTTATAATAACTTTATTTTTGTACCCTGCCTCCATCTTCCCAGAGGGACTCGAGGTGGCTTACATTGACCAAGCCCGATTATCACAGTTTAAAATGTCACACATTAAAAAGCATAACAACACTATAAAACAAAGTAAAATAACAACTGATGGTTCCCTTTCAAACTCTGTATCACACAGCAGGAAGCTGATGTATTTATGCATTAGTTAAGGTGCATATTTTCTCTGTCTCTCTCTCTCTCCAAGACTTACATTTTAAATAAAGGGGCTTTATTTGATCATTTTAGGATAATTCGGCAAATGGTTTTTCAGGGATATGGGTTACTATTAAGTAAGCCCCCGCACCCAGCCCTGTCCTTGGCAGGAACAGTGTTCATGAGATCAAAGGCTCTATTGGAAAACAGGGTTGAACAACACACTTATTATAGAAGAAGGATTCAGCCGAAGTGGAATCCCTTCTCTGTTGTCTGCTCACTTGAGAATAAACATGTGTCTTTCCATATACTTGATTACTTTTAAATCTGTCTCTTCCCATGCAAAATATAGTGCGTGTTCTTTATTATACCCAGCAATTTTCAAAAGGAAAAACCAGAGGTTTGGAAGACTTCGTTTCACTGAAAAAATAAAAATCAAGCATGTGCATATTTGGGAAAAAAAGGTGCTTGTTCCAAAAAAGAGAGGAAAATCATTTTTTTCTTTTTGAAAGAAATCTGTATTTCACAAAGGTATCATGTAGTAAAGCAATTTAGGGTGTAAAGAAGTCACAATCATTCCCACAAATCCCTGTTAATTGTATTACTACAGAAAATCTCCTCGCGATAGATACTAGTCTGTGATGTTAAAAAAGTGGTTATTTGCTCTTGGTTTTACTCTGAAATTTCAGGCATTGGTTCAGCTGCTGAACCTATTTTGGGGATCAGCATTTAGATGCCACTTCTCAATTTCAGACTTAAAACATAAGTGGATTGTTCACCCCACTGGCATCAGAGCCATCAGATCATTCACTGCTCCTCTGCAGCTAAAACCAACAGATACACTCATCTAAACTGCATCTACACTGTAGAATAAAAGTGGTTTATACCACTTTAACTGCCATAGCAAAGAATTCTTGGATTTGTAGTTTTGTGCGGTACCAGCACTCTTTGGAAGAGAAGACAAAAGATCTTGTAAAACAACAACTCCCATAATTTCACAATATTGAGCCATGGCAGTTATAGTGGCATCAAACTGCATTAATTCTACATGCTACAATGGCTATGAAGGCTGCACCGTTGTCATGTTAACCATGCCACTGGATGAGACCCTCATTCTGTGAAGACTGTGTGTTGATTGGCTGTGCACTGATCTCCACATAAATCAAATTCACGTTCTGGTGCCTTCCAAGAAAAATAGAACAAAAACAATAAAAGTCCCATGGCAATTAGCGAGTGGCTACAGGGGACAGTGAAATCTGGAAGCCCCTAGTCACAGACTGACACATGAATTCAGTTGTGCTACCTCAAGGTCTGAGGCAGTTGAATAGTTTAGCAGCTATATTCATGACTGAGCAACCTGAATTAAGACCCACTCCACTCATCCCACATAGGGAGGGGGTAAAAAATGTGCCCTAAACATAACTGGAGCTGAGACATCTTACTGTTGACATAGCAGCACTTCAGGAGACCTTGAGAGTAGGAGAGGAACAGCTAAAGGAAGAAAAGGGAGGCTACATCTTCTTCTGGAGGGACAACACAAACAAGAATGAAGAATACATTGAGAACTCATGAGCATCTGGTGCACAAAAAGGCTCAAGAAATCCAACACTTTGTAGATGTCCATGATGCACAGGGATTCTTTCATGTCACAAAGGTCATCCTTGGTGCAAGAAATCATGGCATACACCCTCTTCTTTCATCAGATGGAAACAAACTCCTGAAGGATAAAAAAAATCAATTGAACTATGTTAATAAGAGCACTACCACAACCTCCTTAACCACAGCTCCAACATGGCCAAAGAGGTACTCTCACAAATCCCACAACAAACTAGATGAGCTTGCAGCACTGCCTGGTTTGGAGGAAGTCAGCAAAGCCATCAGCCAACTAAACAATAAGAAAGTCAGTGGACCTGATGGAATTCCTGATGAAATCTTTAAAGAGATTGGACTTGTGCTCATTGAAAATGTGTGGGTGACCGAGAAAATCCCAGCAGACTTCAAAGATGCCACCATAATCTCTCTCTCTCTCTCTCTCTCTCTCTCTCTCTCTTTCTCTGGCATTACTTCATGAACGGAGATTCTTAGGAAGGACTCATCCCACGCTTTTTACAAGCATGTTGATGACTAAAGAAAGTTGGATGTGTCCTTCGAGTCTATGCAATGGATTTTTCTGGTGGAGTGCAACATGCACAGAACTGGCCTCACCCTTTAAACCAAAAGTTCATCTGCCGGGGCCTAGCAAGCTTGGATGGTGGCAGCGAGGTCCTCGGGTTGTAGGTTTGATTAGAGTATCCTTCTCTTAGATGGTTGACCTTACAGGTTTAGATGAGCACCATCTGCCCGGGTTTGAAATTAGATTTTTCCTTCTCTTAGGATGGTTGCCAAAAGGCTAGAGAGCCCATCCTGCCCGTTGATGCTCTTTGTCAGACCTTTCAGTTGTGACCTGTCTGGCATGGGACGCCCTACTGGTGGCTATTATGCCACCGCCAGAACAGCTCACAACTTCATTAGGGTACGCAAGCTTCTCCCCCACAACAAGGGGGCGCCAATGGAAAGGTCCACCATAACAATCCTTCTCAAAAAGAGGGAAAGAACAGACTGTGGAAGTTATCAAGGTATCTCTCCGCTAGCCTCCACTGGGAAAATCTTCGCAAGAATCTTTGCAAACCGCCTTCTCTCTATCTCAGAAGACATCTCTCAGAACGGCTTCCGCCCCTCCCGAGGAACAGTAGACATGATCTTCACAGCACAACAGCTCCAAGAAAAATGCAGGGAACAAAATCAACCTCTGTACATGGCACTCATTGACTTTGCAAAGGCATTCGACACAGTGAATCACAGTGCTCTCTGGACCCTCCTCCAAAAATCGGATGCCCTTACAAATTCGTGAATGCCCTGTGGCTCCTCCATGATGACATGATAGCAACAGTCTTGGACAGCAATGGTTCCCAAAGTGACCAATTTAAATGGAATCACGTGTCAAACAGGAATATGTTATTGCCGCGACCTTATTCTCCATCTTTATCGCAATTATACTGCCCCTTGTTGATGGGAAGCTACCATAGGTGTGGAAATCATCTATCGGACAGATGGCAAGCTATTTAACCCCAGACTGAAAGCCAAAATCAAGGTCATAACGACATCTTTTATAAAACTCCAATGTGACGATGATAACGTTGTCTGTGTGCATTCAAAAGAAAACCTACAAGCCACTCTAAAAAGCTTGGCCTCTCACTGAACATCAAGAAAACCAAAGTGCTCTTTCAGCAGGCACCAGTCAATCCCTCTGCAATGCAGGATGTAAAGCTTAATGGTGTAATGTTAGAAAATTTCGACCATTTCTGCTACCTTGGTAGCCACTTCTCCACAAAAGTCAACATTGACACTGAAAAACTATCTGAGCTCTGTGAGTGCAGCATTTTCTCTAATGAAGCAGAGAGTGTTTGAGGACCGAGACATTCATAAGGATACCGAGATGCTTGTTTATAAAGCTATTGTTCTCTCAACCCTGCTATATGCCTGCGAAATGTGGACTGTCTACAGATGCCACATTCAACTCCTGGAATGATTTCATCAGCGTTGCCTCTGAAAAATCCTGCAAATCTGAAGGAATGATCCTTTGTCATCAACTTTGCTGGACTGGCCACATTGTTGGAAGGCCAATCACCGTCGCCCAAAGCAGTTACTCTACTCCCAACTCAAGAACAGAAAATGGAATGTTGGTGGACAGGAAAAGAGATGTAAAGAGGAGGAGCAGGAGGAAGAGGAGGAGGAGGAGAGCAAAGAAGAGAAGGAGGAGGAAGAGGAGGAGAATGAGAAAGAGGGAGAGTGGAAAGAGAAGGAAAACGGAGGCGGAGAAGGAGAAAGAGGGCAAGGAGGAGAAGAAAGAGAAGGAAAATGGAGGAGGAGGAGCACAAGAAAGAGGATGATGCGAAGGAGGAAAGGGAAGAGGACTTCCAGAAGAGGTTGTGACAGCTGTCAGCCTGAACAACTTCAAGGCAGGATTAGACAGATTCATGGATACCAAGTGTATCGGTAGTTACTGAAAAGGACATTCAAGTGCCACCTCGGAGTTGGTTGAGGTAGGCAGGATTTCCCTGGGTACTGGTTGTGGGGGGTCGGGAGCAGGTCAGGGTTTTGCCCTCCCTTCTGCTCTAGATCCCCGTGTACAACTGGTGGGCCACTGTGTGATACAGAATGCTGGACTAGATGGGCTGAGGTCCGATTCAGCATGGCTCTTCTTATGTTCTTAGGATAATGAGAAAGAGTGGGAGGAGAAGGAAGAGTAGGGAAAGGGAAGGAGAAAGAGGAGAAGGAGGAAAAGGAAGAGGAGGAGAATGAGAAAGGGGAGGAGGAGAAGGAAGAGTAAGGGAAGGAGATGGGGAAGGAGAAAGAGAAGAAAGAGGAGGAGGAGGAGAAGGAGGAGAACGTGAAAGTGTAGGAGGAGAAGGAAGAGCATGGGAAGGAGAATGAGAAAGAGGAGGAGGAGGAAAAGGAAAAGAAGGAGGAGAATGAGAAAGTGTAGCAGGAGAAGGAAGAGTAGTGGAAGGAGATGGGGAAGGAAAAGGAGGAAAATGAGAAGGAGGAGGAGGTGGAAAGGGAAAAGAAGGAGGAGAATGAGAAAGAGTAGAAGGAGAAGGAAGAGTAGGGGAAGGAGATGGGGAAGGAGAAAGAGAAGGAGAAGAAGGAGGAGAATGAGAAAGTGTAGGAGAAGGAAAAGGGAGGAAAAGGAGAAAGAGGAGGAGAAGGAGGAGAAAGAGGAGCAGGAGAAAGAGGATAAGAATGAAAAGGTGGAGAATGAGAAACAATAGGAGGAGAAGGAAGAGTAGAAGGAGAAAGAGGAGAAAAAGGAGGAGAAGGAGGAGAATGAGGAGAGAAGGAAAGCGGGGAGAATGAGATTGAGAAATAGAATGAGGAGAAGGAGGAGAAGGAAGAGAAGGAGAAGGAGAAAGAGGAGGAGAAGGAAGAGGAGACGGAGGAGGAGAGAAAGGAGGAGACAGAGAAGGAGACGGAGGAGATGGAGAAGGTGAAGCAGAGAATTACTAGTGGTTTGAGCATTGGACTAAGATTCTGGAGACAAGGTGTCAAATCCCTACTTGGCCTAAATTCCTGAGGGGAGTCTTGCACCAGAAGAAGGATTATAAGTCAGGCATGGGCCAACTTCGGCCCTCCAGGTGTTTTGGACTTTAACTCCCATCATTCCTAACAGCCGGTAGGCTGTTAGGAATGGTGGGGGTTGAAGTCCAAAACACCTGGAGGGCCGAAGTTGGCCCATGCCTGCTGTTTAGAGTTTGGTTGATCCTCACGTCCTATAAACCGTACTAGAGAAAGAGCAGGAGAGGGAAGGAAAGGAAAGGAGGGGGTTTCCAAAAACCCCAAACGGTTCCTCTTCCGTCCACGTTGTGGCGCCAGAGCTCGCGGGTGTGCGTGCGTGCGTCTGAAGGCAAGGCGGGCACTGCGGTGGATTTCCCTGCTCGCTCCCTTTCCCTAAATGACTGCGGAGGAGAGGCGAGCAGAGGACGGATTCCGCCACAGGCTCCCTCCCTTCCATCATCCCTTTCCCAGGAATTGATATTAAAACATCAGCATTCCCAAAGAAAGGAGGAGCAGGGGTGTCATTTCCCTCCTGACCTGTGATGTGTGTGTGTAGATATACATACATGTGCGCGCGCGACACGCTGGCGCGAGTGACAGAGCGTGTTGATTACCCTGAGGGGAGGGGAGGGAAAAAACCACAACAACAGCCCGGAATCGAGTGTGTTGTGTTGTTGTACATTTTCCGAGCTGTATGGCCACGTTCCTGAGTGTGTTGTGTTCTTAATTCGCTTTCCCCCCACCCGCAAAAGCAGTCAAAAGCTGACCCGCATGAAATGATATGCTTCCTCCCCAAATGCGAATACAGGAATGGCCGCAGACAAGCCATGGTCACTGCGGGGGAACATGCCATACAATGCATGCTTTGGACACTGGTTAGTGTAGGGTGCGTTGTAGGGTGATGTAGGTCCAGCCCGTGTTTGTGTGAGGGCCTCTCTCTCTCTCTCTCTCTCTCTCTCTCTCTCTCTCTCTCTCTCTCATAAACACCCCACTGCTTTTGGATCAGTGTAGGAGCGAGGGAGAGAGATCCAGCCCGCGTTTAAGCTTGTGTGAGGGAGCTCTCTCTCTCTCTCTCTCTCTCTCTCTCTCTCTCTCTCTCACACACACACACACACACACACACACCACTGCTTTTGGGTCAATGTAGGAGCGAAGGAGGGAGATCCAGTCCGCGTTTAAGCTTGTGTGAGGGATCTCTCTCTCTCTCTCTCTCTCTCTCTCTCTCTCTCTCTCTCTCTCTCTCTCTCACACACACACACACACACACACACCACTGCTTTTGGGTCAATGTAGGAGCGAGGGAGGGAGATCCAGTCCGCGTTTAAGCTTGTGTGAGGGATATCTCTCTCTCTCTCTCTCTCTCTCTCTCTCTCTCTCTCTCACACACACACACACACACACACACACCACTGCTTTTGGGTCAATGTAGGAGCGAGGGAGGGAGATCCAGTCCGCGTTTAAGCTTGTGTGAGGGATCTCTCTCTCTCTCTCTCTCTCTCTCTCTCTCTCTCTCACACACACACACACACACACACACCACTGCTTTTGGGTCAATGTAGGAGCGAGGGAGAGAGATCCAGCCCGCGTTTAAGCTTGTGTGAGGGATCTCTCTCTCTCTCTCTCTCTCTCTCTCTCTCTCTCTCACACACACACACACACACACACACACACACACACACACCACTGCTTTTGGGTCAATGTAGGAGCGAGGGAGGGAGATCCAGTCCGCGTTTAAGCTTGTGTGAGGGATATCTCTCTCTCTCTCTCTCTCTCTCTCTCTCTCTCTCTCTCTCTCACACACACACACACACACACACACACACACCACTGCTTTTGGGTCAATGTAGGAGCGAGGGAGGGAGATCCAGTCCGCGTTTAAGCTTGTGTGAGGGATATCTCTCTCTCTCTCTCTCTCTCTCTCTCTCTCTCACACACACACACACACACACACACACACACCACTGCTTTTGGGTCAATGTAGGAGCGAGGGAGGGAGATCCAGTCCGCGTTTAAGCTTGTGTGAGGGATATCTCTCTCTCTCTCTCTCTCTCTCTCTCTCTCTCTCTCTCTCTCTCTCTCTCTCTCTCTCTCACACACACACACACACACACACACACACACACCACTGCTTTTGGGTCAATGTAGGAGCGAGGGAGGGAGATCCAGTCCGCGTTTAAGCTTGTGTGAGGGATATCTCTCTCTCTCTCTCTCTCTCTCTCTCTCTCTCTCTCTCTCTCTCTCTCTCTCACACACACACACACACACACATAAACACCCCACCAACTATATCAGTCAGTCTCTCTCTCTCTCTCTCTCTCTCTCTCTCTCTCTCTCTCTCACACACACACACACACACACACACACACACACACCACTGCTTTTGGGTCAATGTAGGAGCGAGGGAGGGAGATCCAGTCCGCGTTTAAGCTTGTGTGAGGGATATCTCTCTCTCTCTCTCTCTCTCTCTCTCTCTCTCTCTCTCTCTCTCTCTCTCACACACACACACACACACATAAACACCCCACTACTTTTGGGTCAGTGTAGGAGCGAGGGAGGGAGATCCAGCCTCTCTCTCTCTCTCTCTCTCTCTCTCACACACACACACACACTCACACACACACACACACACACCACCAAATGGTCTGGCCATTCAATGCGTCCGCTCTCATCAGAACCAGGCTCCTGCGGTAATTCGAATAGAGAATTAATTAACGGAGAGAGAGAGGGGGGGGGGGGGGGGTTAAAAGATAAGGGAGTCGAGGATGCTGAGAGGTGTTTTGCTTCTGAAAGACTCATCCACACATTCCGAGGCGTCCATCTCTCTCGGCTATTTGGCCCACACTACTCTGTTTTTTTGTAATATTATTATTGCAGCCTACAGTTGTGTTCTCTCTCTCTCCCCCCCCCCCCTCTCTATATATTTAAGGTGTGTGTGTGTGTGTGAGAGAGAGAGAGAGAGGAAGGAGGTAGGTAGGAGGGGAGGAAAGATAATAATTATTCGACTCCTCCTTGCGTCAGGCCCACGTCACTTCGCTGGTGGCAGCCCCCGGGCTTTTGGAGGGCTCAGGGCGCTTTATTCCTGCTCTTCGAGGCGAGGAGGAGGAGGAGGAGGAAGGAGGAAAGGCAAGGCAAGGCAAGGCACGCGAGGGCGAGGCGGCGGCTTGGTGGCTGGCGCGTGGCGGGCGAAGAAGGTACCAGGCGAGGAAAGAGGCGCGCGCCAGAAAGCCCCGGGGGCCACCAGACGGGCGCGCGCCCCCTCCCTCCCTCCCTCTCTAATCTAATTTCCCATCATTCCCTCAGTGGTGGCAAAACGAAGCGGGGCAAAGAGAGAGAGAGAGAAGGCTGAGCGGAGCGAGAGAGGAAAGGTAGGAAAGGGTTGCTTTGCTTCCCTCCCCCTCCCTTACGTTGGGCACAAGACAGGTAGAGATGGAGATGGGGTAACATACAAACCATCATTATGCTTTCCATAATAATAACAATAATAATTCGGACGTGTGATCTAATACAACAACCAGCACAGTGATCTTGTTTGCTGTGTACTAATATAATATAATAATGGGTATCATACAAACCATCATTATGCTTTCCATAATAATAATAATAAGTGTATCCGTAAAAATAAATAATAGGGTGGTCCCAGTGGTGACTGGCACACTGGGTGCAGCACCTAAAGACCTTGGCCTGCACTTAAACACAATCGGGCCTGACAAAATTACCATCTGTCAGCTGCAAAAGGCCACCCTACTGGGATCTGCACGCATTTATTCACAGATACATCCCACGTGTGATCCAATACAACAGCCAGCATATTGATCTTGTTTGCTGGGTACTTATCTTGTTGTGTTTCTGATCATCATCATCATCCAACAGCCAGCATAGGGATTCTGTTTGCTGTGTACTAATCTTGTTGTGTTCCTAATCATCATAGGACAGCCAGCATAGTGATCTTGTTTGCTGTTTACCAATCTTGCTGTGTTTCAAATAATAATAATGATAATCATCATCATCCAACAGCCAGCATAGGGGTTTTGTTTGCTGTGTACTAATCTTGTTGTGTTATAATAATAATAATAATAATGATTAATAATAGTCATCATCATCCAACAGCCAGCATAGTGATCTTATTTGCTGTGTACTAATCTTGCTGTGTTTCTAATAATAATAATAATAATAATAATAATAATACAACAACCAGCATAGTGATCTTATTTGCTATGTACTAATCTTGCTGTGTTTCTAATAATAATAATAATTATCATAATCATAATCATCATAACCATCATCCAATAGCCAGCATAGGGGTTTTGTTTGCTGTGTACTAATCTTGTTGTGTTTCTAATAATAATAATAATAATAATCACCCAACAGCTACCATAGGGGTTTTGTTTGCTGTGTACTAATCTTGTTGTGTTTCTAATAATAATAATAATAATAATAATCACCCAACAGCTACCATAGGGGTTTTGTTTGCTGTGTACTAATCTTGTTGTGTTTCTAATAATAATAATAATAATAATAATAATAACCACCCAACAGCTACCATAGGGGTTTTGTTTGCTGTGTAGTCATTTAGTTGTGTTTCTAATCATCATCATCATCCAACAGCCAGCATAGTGACCTTGTTTGCTATGTACTAATCTTGCTGTGTTTCTAATAATAATAATCATCATCATCATCATCATACAACAGCCAGCATCGTGATCTTATTTGCTGTGTACTAATCTTGCTGTGTTTCAAATAATAATGATGATGATGATCATCCAACAGCCAGCATAGGGGTTTTGTTTGCTGTGTACTAATCTTGTTGTGTTTCTAATAATAATAATAATCACCCAACAGCCACCATAGGGGTTTTGTTTGCTGTGTAGTCATCTAGTTGTGTTTATAATAATAATAATAATAATCATCATCATCATCATCCGACAGCCAGCATAGTGATCTTGTTTGCTGTGTACACATCTAGTTGTGTTTCTAATAATAGTAGTAATAATAATAATACAACAGCCAGCATAGTGACCTTGTTTGCGATGTACTAATCTTGCTGTGTTTCTAATAATCATCATCATCATACAACAGCCATCATAGTGATCTTGTTTACTATGTACTAATCTTGCTGTGTTTCTAATAATAATAATAATAATAATCATCATCATCATCATCATCATCATTCAACAGCCAGCATAGTGACCTTGTTTGCTATGTACCAATCTTGTTGTGTTTCTAATATTGATGATGATAATAATAACGATAATCATAATCCTCATGAGAGTTCATGCTCCTCCAACAGCAATAATCCTCCTATTAGCCTTCGTTGCGTGCGAGCGCCCCCTCTCGGCCGGGCGAGGGATGGGCCAAGGTGCTTGCTGACTCCCCTCTCACTCTCCGCCTGCCTCCTTCTTCCTTTGCAGCCTCCGAAGGTCTGTCTCCTTTCCTTGCCGCACCGGCTTCGGCGAAGAGGACGAGGACGAGGCGAGACGAAGAAGGCGGCTGTCTCCTTGGGGAGAGAGAAAGGGAGATTGAGAAGAGAGGAGGAGAGCGATGCCCGCTGAGTGACTGACTGGCTCCCAGCGCTGGGCTAAACGAGGAAGGAAGGAAGGCAGTCAGGCAGGCGAGCAAGGGCGAGGAGCCGCTTCTGCTGCTGCTGCTGCGATGGGGGCCCGGCCAAGGACTCGGCGGCGGAGGGAGCCCCCTCTGTGGTGGGGCTTCTTGGGCTGCCTGGTGCTGCTGGGCGGCTGGAGGGCCCCGCTGGCCTCGGCCTCGGCCTGCCCCGCCTCGTGCGCCTGCAGCCCCGAGCGCATCTGGTGCAGCGAGCCGGCGCCCAGCCTGCGCTCCTTCCCCGTCCTGGGCAAGTGGAGCGAGCGCGAGAAGGTCGCCGACATGTGAGTAGCTGCTCCCTTCTTCACCTTGCCCTCGCTGCCTGCCTTTGGAGGCGCTCCCCCTTGGAGCCTCCGTATCCACGGCTTCAGCAACCCGCGGCTTGGGAATCCACTCCAAAAGCACACCTTGATTTCAGGGCGTTTGGTACATAAGGGACGCTGTTTTGGGTGCCAA
Organism: Anolis apletophallus; assembly: GCA_030556195.1. Lineage (NCBI taxonomy): Eukaryota > Metazoa > Chordata > Lepidosauria > Squamata > Anolidae > Anolis > Anolis apletophallus. The sequence goes on along the minus strand of JARBWK010000006.1, from coordinate 87,433,774 downwards.
AGCGGCACTATCTCTATCAGGCATTGGCAAACTTGGGCCCTTCCTCCAGGTGTTTTGGACTTCCAACTCCTCCTACCATTCCTAACAGCCTCAGGCTCCTTCCTTTTCCCCCTCAGGGCTTTTAGGAATGGTGGGAGTCCAAAACACCTGGAGGGCCCAAGTTGGCCCATGCCTGTTGTATATGTTGCTGTGGTATTGGATGCCAGTTACAAGATTTATTATTATTTACATTGGGATAAAGCGCTGAGCTGCTGAACTTGCTGACCGAAAGGTCGCAGGTTTGAATCCGGGGAGCGGCCTGAGCTCCCGCTGTCAGCCCCAGCTTCTGCCAACCTAGCAGTTCAAAAACAGGCAAATGTGAATAGATCAATAGGTACCGCTCCAGTGGGAAGGGAACGGCGGTCCATGCAATCATGCTGGCCACATGACCTTGGAGGTGTCTACGGGTAACGCCGGCTCTTAGTCTTAGAAATGGAGATGAGCACCAACCCCCAGAGTCAGACACGACTGGACTTAATGTCAGGGGAAAACTTTTACCTTTAACCATTACCTATTATTATTTACAATATTTATTATTATAGGATGCGATTTGCAAGATTATTATTATTATATTTATATACCACTTTATCTCTCCTGAAGGGGACTTGGAGCGGCTTAACATAAAAATAATCAGCATACAATTTAAATATATACCAATATGCAAACAATATAAATAGTATTTGCAAAATTGATCCCCCCCCCCCCCCACAGGCCACATCAGTCTATTTCCTATATACACTGCCTATCATGCTGTGGTATTGTCAACCAAAATAAAGACGAAAGTATTTGCATATATAAATATTATTATAAAGGAGTTATTAAGTACTGGATCCCCTTTGTGACTTTTGTGGCACCCTTTATGTCATGGGATTGGAGCATCCGTGGATGTTGATAGGGTGTGTGTATGTGTGGGATCCTGGATTCAAGCCCCAGAGCATCTCAAGGGCCCACTGCATCTAGATATCTACGGATAAGAATGCAAATTTAATAATGCACTCCTGTTAAAGAGGTTTATTTATTTTATTTATTTGTCATATTTCTATACCGCCCCTCTCAGCCCGAAGGCGACTCAGGATGGTTTACACAAGGCAGTCTCCGTCCTCAATACAACACAAGCAAGCAAACAAACAAAATAACCATAATCATTTATTGTACAGACATTTCTAGCATATATAAGTCATCTAGAGAGACAGCTTCATAGGAACTTTTTGTCCGCAGGACGGGGTGAGCTCCTGCTATTAGCCCCAGCTTCTGCCAACCTAGCAGTTTTAAAACATGTGCATGTGAGTAGATCAATAGGTACTGCCTTGGCGGGAAGGTAACGGTGCTCCATGCAGTCATGCTGGCCACATGACCTTGGAGGTGTCTATGGACAACGCTGGCTCTTTGGCTTAGAAATGGAGAGGAGCACCAACCCCCAGAATCAGACTTGACTAGACTTAATGTCAAGGGGAAACCTTTACCTTTTCAGTGTCACAAGACTGGAACAAACAAGGATGTTGATATCCACAGGGTGTGTGTGGGATCCTGGATTCAAACCCCAGAGCATTCCGAGGGATGGCCTAGTGCATCTAGCTCTTTATGGATAAGAATGCACATTTATTAATGCACTCCTTTTAAAAAGGTTTATCATACCGACATAAGTCATCTAGAGAGATAACTTCATAGGTATTTTTTCCATTCACAATACCATAGCATTATATACAACATATATATGAAATGCATTTGCATTACATGTGAGAAATCAAAAATTGTAAATGGCGTCCAATATCATGTATATACTGTATAGTATACATAGGGCCCCTTCATGAGTTTTGGCCTACCCTGTATGTTTTTTTTGTAAGGAAACACTTAAATAGGTTGCACAGTACATTGTAAAGTGTACATTTGTTGTTATTTCAGAACAACCATAGCTCATGCTTTGCAGAATGCCAAAGAGGTCTATATTTTCACCTTACCAAAAGAAACAAAGCTGCCAAACAAGAATTATAATTAAATGTTGCTATTCTTAAATCTGCCTTGTTGTTTACAGTTCGCATTCTCATGTTGAGATCAGAAATCAGTATGCCTGTTCAGCATTTATGATCCCCCTTGAACAGAGAGCACACAACTGAACAGCTACCGCTTGGGTGCTGCTGATATCTAGCAGGCCATAGTAACGGAATCTGAGACGAGTAGGGCATCCTTGTGTTTTGAGCTGCTTACCTCTGTGATGATCAGAAGATTTCATTTAATTTAAAAAGCAACACACCTCATTCTGTTGGTCTACAGTCCTTGAGCTTGACCAAAACATTTCAACCCATGTCTGTGTATGGGGGTGGGGTGAGGTGGGGTGCAAATAGCAACAGCAGTAGAGGCATATAGAGTCTTCCTAAGGAGATCCTGCTTCGAGTCAGCAGTCTAGAGATGTTTTGGAAAGGATGTGTAAGAGGAGACGTTCTCTGTATGGCAGTACACTTGAAAGAGAACAAGCTGGAAGCCTAAAAGCCTGGGCTGATCTAATTTAGATTTGACTTTCCCTAAGATATAATTTTGAAAGCATTTAGCTTATAAATCTTAATTGCCCATAGTTCAATTTCCTCGGAATAAACTAGATGATAAAGCAATAAAGCAAAGAGATGGGTGTTGGTTTTAGTACAGGAATAGTGCTCTGTTACAAACCTGGCTTGGCTATTGAGAGGCTGGATAACTTTTACATTCCTGCTTTATCTTTGCTGTTCACAAAGTGCTATGGTTTTGGTTTGGGGAAACGTGGCAAATAAGGACAAATGTAAAGTAGTTGTGTACAGGAGATACTCCTTCTCCAGCAGTATGCTAATACAGGCCATTTGGTTTGGCTTTAGTTTTACAGACCGGGAACGTATGCAGGGTTTTTTCCTCCTTTACAGAATTTACCAGTCATTCGTTTTTCTTTGAACAGCATGAATTGCATATTTTCTTGTTCTTGAGATTCTGTTGCTCATAGATCTGCAAGGAATTGGGTATATGTTAGCAATACCTGTGAGCAGGGCCGTAGCCAGGATTTTGATTCGGGAGGGGTTGAGTTTGATTGGGGAGGGGGTTGAATCTGAGTGAGAGAGGATCTACCCTAGCAAACCTTTTGTATTGTTATCCCAATACCAACATGCATATGGGATATATTGAGCATGGTGATCAGATCATGATATGAATACACATAACAATTTAAATAATGTACCAGTAAGGCCTTCTCCCGGACCACCCTGAGAATTTAGGGGGCTGAAGCCCCCCAAGCCCCCCCCCCCCGGCTACATGCCTGGCTGTGAGTAAGGAATTACCAGTTTTCCCTTTTCCTGTGATAGACAACTGATATTTTCTAATGCTAGATTTAGTGAGGATATGAAAGCCTTTATGATCAGAAAGATCTATCCTTAAATCTTTTGGGATTAGAAGCATGAGACACTTGAAGGTGGAATAATGCTTTTCCGGGAACTGAGAGAACTGATGGACCCTTCTCTCCTCCTGCTCAATCTAGCTTGGCTAAATAAACACAACTCCCTCACAGATGTTTATTGAATCTATATATCAAGCGATAACCATCAGTTCAGATAGTATTACAAATTCAAGGAAACATACCCTATTATTCTAACTTTATATTCTTGTATCTTATTTGATTTTAAGGGGGCATTAGAAATATTCTCTTCCTTTTCTAATGCGATCCAGTCTACTGTTAGTGTACGAATTTTGAACGATAGCATGCAAAAATCTCAACGTGCTCTTTTGATCTACAGAAAGCTGGTTCGACATGCTAGTGGGGGTGAGGTGATGGCGACAAGAAGATATAGTTTAAAGGAGCAGCAAGTTCAAAACACAGAGACAATTTTATATGGCTCTTATTGTTGATATTTTATCAAAACGAGTCATATAGACACAGGGTTATTCTATTTGATGCCAAGACTGTCAATTTCTAACTTCTCTTTTGGTATATAATGTTTAATCAGCCCAGGCCTCATGTTTTCCAAAACAAGTAGCCGAAGATAGTCAGAGGTAATAATAGAAGTCAGGGGTGTATACGATTATTAATAAATACTATTTTTGCTGCATTGTTGTGAGCAAAATATTTCACTTAGACAGAACCCAGAGTGTTGCCTTAAGAATACCTTTTAAGAATCCACATGGACAATATTACATTAATTCTTTGGTCGGCTTTAAGGAGTTTAATGTAGCCTCCTGTTTCTGTGTATGCCAGAAAGAGATGTTGTTTTCTTGGATATTGTTTGACGGGCCTATTATTTTGAAGCTCTTTGCCTGAGAGTAAAAAGTGCATGATCAGCTTGTGTCAGTGAATGCTTGTGTTAATGTGTTTAAGTCCATTGTTAAGATAAGCAACATTGATTTGACATTAAATACTTTCAGAGATCTAATCAAGCATTCCTATTGAAAACCGTCCTCTTCTATGCCCTTTGGCTATTTTTCTCAAATCTGAAGGCAAACTATAGAACTATTTATGAAGTTTGGATTTATATCTGCTTTGCATTTCTGAAATGTGTTAGTAGTACACCCCCCACCCCTACCCCCATGTTACCGCCACTTAATCATTTGATTTTGATGTCTCTCTAGACCACAAACTGCGCTTTTCTCTATGACATTGTGTGCTAAGTCCTCTCATAAAAAGACGACTGATTTCCCTGGGGAACTCAGTGCACAAATTTCAGATGTGCAATACTAAAACGGGCCTTGATGATAAAGAGATGAATAGTTGAAGGCTGTTCATCAACACTCGGTGTTAATTAAGCACACAATTGCTTCTTGTACAATGTCTGTGTACCACCTATACCTTAATTAAATAAACTGTGACAATGTTGCATAGAAAATTATGTAACAACATGCAGTAAGAATGCTAAGAGTGTCATCTTTTGTACGATAATTCACTGAGCTATAAAAATAACATATTCTTTTTTTCTATTCATTATTATCTCACAACACACTTTACAGTTGTAAGATAGTGAAATTATGCCTTTCAACTGTAAATGTGTGATTGTTTGCTTATGGTGATAGTATTCTTCTTTAAAACAGTGTTCAAGATGGATGTCACATTTTATTGCATGTTAATCTGATCCGTATACCTTTTTACAACTTTAACAATGTTTCCATTTGGCTTGCCTTGTTTTGAGACCACTGGAGGACTGAAAGGTGGTAAACTAACACAGTAAATAAATTAAATTCAATCAATAGTCATTTAGGGTATAAATAATTGTACTTAGCTGGTTTAGGGAAAATTCAAGATCTTGCTCGTAGAGTTTCTGGGGAAGGTTCAGTGCATTTGGGCTTTTGATGGTGGGAGGGAAGAATTTTAGCTCAGCTCAGATTAATAGGCATGTAGTGGTCAGTGTGCAGAGTTTGAAGTAGGCTACTGTGTCATGTATAGGATATTGCAACATTATTTATACCAAAGGTTAAAATAAATTTCTCCTGCCACACAAAATTAACCCAGAACTCTTTAGAAGGAAAAACACCCATTGGCTTCATTTGTTTTGGGTTTGGACTTATTGATACAAAGGGGAACGTTGGCATTTTTATTCACAGCATCATTTTTTTTAAGTGGGAGGTTTTATTTTGCTCTTAAGAGTAGCTTGTCAGTGTTAATGATAATTAAAGATGTGTTCCTATGAATATAATGAGATTTTATTTGATTCTGTTCCATGGAGTTTTGGTGTGGGCTTGGAAAACATTTTCTCAAGTTGCTACTCTTACTGCTTCATAATGTACCATCATCTACTTCTAGCATGATTTTTTCAAGTTATTATCTACACATATCTTCCAGACTTTGCATAGAGGCACAAGCAGAGAAACTAATGTATGCTTTGTATAGCTGCAGCTTGTAAATAAAAAGCTGACGATAGTGTGACATGCTTATCTAAGGATGGCAGATTGCAGAATCTACAAAGAAGCAGTCTGAAATGGAAAAGTTTTGGGCCAGGATTTCCAAAGTTGAAGTATTAATGGCAAATCCAGAGAACCTCTTAAAGTTTCTTGTTTAATATTTCTTCCACATGCACTGTTGTTGGTTTCTATTGTATTTATGTCCTGCTTTTATCTCGATTGAAATGCAAAGTGCCTCACAACATTTTAAAAAGTGCAGTTTTAAAATCCATGACATACAGATATTAAAACAGAATTAAACAAACCAATTAATTAAAATTAAAATCCCTTAAAACACTTAAAGGTGTTAAACAATCAAAACCTTATCTCACCCTTTAAAACTGTGTTCTTTAAAAGTCTGCTTGAATACAATGGTTTTAGCCTGCTGCTAAAGGACAGCAGGGAGGGGGCCATTCTGGATTCTGCTTCTCTAAGACAGAGTTCCAGAGTTGAGGGTTAGCCACCAAGAAGGTCCCCTGTCGGGTCCCCACTGACTGTGCTTGCAGTGATGGTGGGACCAAGAGAATGGCCTTCCCTGATGATCTCAGAGCCCAAGTAGGGTCGTACTAGGAGATATGATCAGCTAAATAACCTGGACCTCAACTGGTTATGATCAGTACTTTGAATTGGGCTCAGAAACACATGGACAACCAATGGAGCTGTTGCAATTACTCCCTTTGTCCGCAGCTTGCAACACCTTGGAGGTTGTGGGTGCGAGATGGCAATTGCTTATCATATTAAATTATTTTCTTGCACACTAGAATATATTGGCCAGAATTTTATAGTTCAACCCCAACTAAAATACAGTTGACCCTCGATTTTTATGGATTTAACTTCTGTATATTTGATTATTTGTGAATTTGCAGCTAGTACTTTACTAGCAGTGTAGCTACTGCTTAACTAGTTTAAGAAGCAGCTCCATTGCACTTAACACTGAGCGTTCTAAAACAGGTTTGTTCATGCCATACATGCCAGCCTTGTTCTCCCATTTCCCATGGCCCAATTGGTAGTGATAGTGGTAATAATGTTGGTGATGGTGATAGTACTGTAATGACAAGGAGTACAAGGTGGTGAGAGCTGCTTCTGAGGGCCGTTGACCCTGTCTCCCTCTCTCCTGCTCATTCTCCTTCTGCTGCTACCATTCCCCCACTTGCTTTACAGGACTGCAGGTGTAGGCATTGGTTGGGGGGCACGGATCCAGACTGTCTGAAGGATGAAGAGGAGGAGGAGCCACTGCCACCAGTGGAGTGAAATCTGGCTGTAAAAGAGGCCCTAGATCTAGGGGAGCTTGCAGGACTGGGTGGCTCACTTTCCTCGTCATCTTTATCTTTCCCACCAACAGTCAATTACTCCTTTTTTCTGCCTTTGGCCATAATGCTCCCATTTCCTCTTTGATACCAAAGAAGTGTCAAAGAGGGGGTTATTGGTGGAAAAGGACACAGAGAAGAGGAGAAAGTTGAGTCGTCCTGTTGTTGCTAGCTTGACCTAGCTGTGACTGCTGTAGAAATCTCTTTCAATATTGCTGTCTTTTTCTTCCTTCTTCTTAAGAAGGACAACACTGAAGCATATTTTTGCCACTGTAGCTGGGAATTGTAGACTGTAGTATGTGTGTTTGGTGTTCTGGGGATGTCATAATTTTTACACTTTTGTGGCAGTTCTGTGCCCCAATCCCTGCAAATTTGGAGATGTAACTGTACTCGCGTTGAATCAGTGGGATTAACCTATATATTGACTCAGCATTCTACAACTGATTCAGCAGATCTGTTGTTCTGAGGACAAACCAATAGGATTCATGTCACTGTGGATAAATTTAGCTGTTCTTATGCTAAAGCATTACTACAGTGAATTGTAACTATTCAGATGACCAATGTTTAAAATTAAATTTGCTATTTAAGGATGCATATGGCATGCCAGAAAAAGTCGGCAACTTTTCAAATACTCCATAGTGGCACTGAGAGAGTTTGTGCATATCCCATAGAGATTTTAAAAAATCAACCACAAAACAAATTTGTAATGCAGTTATAGAAACCACTTCAGACTTTTTAATAACTAACACACACAGTGCAATTTAAAGAATAAATTATTTAGTGAAGTTGGTAAGCTTGCATTGTGAGAGATGTGAAGCTTTGTCTTGTTAATATCTTGGGACTCTTCCATATTTTGATCATTATGTTCTTTGTGTAATACAGTGAAGACTGCATTAAATACTACTACTCTTGTCTGTATTCTTTTCTATCAGTGGTAGTAGAAGGTTGAGGTTGATTGGGGTCTTCTCTTGGATAGTACAACTTGTATCTGAGCAGGGATGGGAATCATGTGGCCTTCCAGATGCTGTTAGCCTGTAAGTTCTATCATATCTCATAGCAAGGAACTTCCAGATTTGAAATCACGTGACTCCCATCTCTAGATTCCTGAATATGTTTTTTTTCCAGTGAGATGATATGGTGAGTCAATGGGTTCATGAGTTTTAGTAAATTGCCATTATTTCCCCAATTGGTAATAATTGGGCAAGCCTAGATAAGTGTCATTATAAAAATATTGTTGATGGTATGTAACATGTTCTGATCATGTTACTTTTTTGGACTAAGGAATTCTGGAAATTTTATTCCAAATACGGGAAGTAATTTTCTAGACTCTGGTTTATATACCTTAGACCAGGGGTGGGCAACCTATGGGGGCAGGGCCAAGAGGAAGGGGTGCCACTGCCGCCATCCCATCGCAGGCTCTGTGGGGCCTGTGTCGGCAGACAGACCGGAGGAGCGGCGGCTTTTGAGTGCCTGCCATCCCGGGAGGCGATCCAGGTCTGCAGCGGGAGCAGTTGCCGACCTGTGGCGGCTGATCGCCCTGGCAACCCGGAAGACTTGATCATCTTCCGGCTCGCCAGGGCGATCAGCCGCCTCAGATCGCCGACTGCTCCCCCTGCAGTCCCGGATTGCCTCCAGGGATGGCAGGCACTGCGTAGCAGGGCGATCAGCTGGGGAATGGCTGGGGGCAAGAGTGGGCGGAGGCCTGCAGCCTCCGATCGCCTGCTGCTCTGCTCTCCTCTGCTGTGGCGGCGGCTGGGTTCGCTTTGCCATCCTCTGAACTGGGTCCATTGGGCCATTCCATCTTGGTTCGCACCTTGTCTTCTTGAATTTAATTTAATTTTAGTGGTTTTTATTATTATTTTATAATAATTTTATAATAATAATATAATAAATAATGTTATATTATAATTTCAATATATTATAATGTCTATATATATATATACTATAATACAATAATTATATTAATACTAAAATATATGAATATTTATTAATATATTAATATGTTAATATTAATGATGTGTAATATATAGTAAATATAGTAAATAAATGAATAAATAATGTAGATTAGAATGTAGTTCCGCCCTTAGGTGCGGCCCTCCATAATATTTTTTGGCTCTCGTGTGGCCCCTTGGAAAAAATAATTGCCCACCCCTGCCTTAGACTAAAGAAATTTGCGAAGCATCAGTTTATGGAGGGATTTTTATCTTACCATATTACACCAGGCTGAAACACTGCATGATGAATGGCTAACAATTCATTTCTCTTAAAAGCTATATAATCTAATCTAAAATTAGTAGAAAGGAGCTAAAGAGGAATATTCCAAGTAAATGCTAACCCAAGTAATATGCTGAAAAAGCCCTTGCCTTTGCAGTATTATGGTTGATATGACGTCCTGCTACCCTTCCATCTATTTTGATATGGGACTGATTATGTATTTTCTTGAACAGCTAAATTCCATAAGAAAAGGAATACAGAAGTTTTACGAGACATTTAGCTTCATGCACAGCTCATCTGCCTGTGCCTGTGTAAAGTATGAAGCCTCTATCCTTTTAGTAATTTTTATTCATTTAATTTATTATTTATTTATTATTATTTTATTTATGGCAGCATTTGACACTAGCATTTGACACTAAAATACATTAAAATATAATTATATTCACACATCTTATGCATTCACCTATGTTAAAAACAGTGTTCCATCCATAAAAGCATTGAGCCCTATTCACCAACTTTCCATTAAAACTACTAAAGTGCTGTCCTGTGCTAGTATGCGACGCCTGGTCCCACATCAGGCTTTCACTTTTTTCCTGAATGTCAGGAGGGATGGAATTGATCGTATGTCACTAGGGAGCGCATTCCACAGACGAGGGAGCCACCACCGAGAAGGCCCTCTCCCTCGTCCCCACCAGCCGCACCTGGGAAGCGGGTGGGAGCGAGAGCAGGGCCTCCCGGATGATCTTAAAGTACGAGGTGGGATGTAGCGGCAGATGCATTCGGACAAGTAAGCTGGGCCAGAACCGTATAAAGCTTTAAAGGTCAACACCAGCACTTTGAATTGAGCCCAGGTGGACCTGGCAGCCAGTGGAGCTGACACAACAGGGTGGTGGTATGTTCCCTGTATGTAGCTCCAGTTAGTAGTGTGGCCCTTTGGACTAGTTGTAATTTCCGAACTGTCTTCAAAGGCAGCCCCACGTAGAGCGCGTTGCAGTAATCTATTCGGGATGTGACCAGAGCGTGGACGACCGTAGCCATAACATATTATTAATATTTATTTATTTATTATTTGGTTTTGTATTCCGCTCCTCCCTGCAGGCTCGGGGCGGGTCACAACATATAAAACCGGTGGCATGTAGTGGCCATGCAGCCGTACAGTAAAACAGTAAAATATTAAAACATTAAAACAATGCGAATCACATCACGAGGTATTGAGAAACGCATACATTTCCAAAAGCCCGAGACACCAGTGTATTAGACAGCTGTAAGTCAGTCGCCCAATCCGGTTGTCTAGTCAAAGGCTAATTTGAACAGCGTGGTCTTAACCGCCCTCCGAAAGGGAATTAGGTCTTGTATGGTCCGGATGTCACTTGGCAGGGAGTTCCATAGCACCGGGGCTGCTACGGAGAACGCTCTCTGCCTAGTTGTGGACAGATGGCAGGAGCGGATTGTTGGCACCAACAACAGATTTTGTTCCTCTGAACGTAGTGATCTCGGGGGAATGTATGGGGCAAGGCGGTCCCTCAGGTACGCAGGCCCTAAGCCGTACAGGGCCTTGAAGGTTAACACCAACACCTTGAAGACAATTCGGTGCTCCATGGGGAGCCAGTGCAGTTGCCGAAGAGTGGGCGTAATGTGCTCCCTTGCCGGCGTTCCCGCCAGCAAGCAAGCAGCGGCATTCTGCACTAGCTTGAGCTTCCGGATTGTCGCCAAGGGAAGACCTACGTAGAGGGCGTTACAGTAGTCCAACCTCGAGATGACCGTCGCTTGGATCACCGTGACCAGATCATGCCTGGACAGGTAGGGTGCCAGTCACCTAGCTTGTCGTAGGTGGAAGAACGCCATCCTGCTGACCACGGAGACCTGAGTCTCCATGGTCAGCAAGGAGTCCAATTGAACACCTAAGCTCTTAACCAAGGATGACGGGCTAAGCCGCTCGCCATCCAGGGTAGGCAACCGGCACTCATCCAGCCCAGGGCGACCGGGCCACAAGATCTCCGTCTTCGACGGGTTCACCTTCAGCCGGCTGGCACGCAGCCAACCAGTCACAGCTTCAAGGCAGCGATGGAAACAATCGGGGACGGAGTCCGGCCTGCCGTCCATTCTCAGCAGAAGCTGGGTGTCATCAGCGTACTGATAACACTCCAGACCAAAGTCGCGGGCCAGCTGGGCCAGGGGGCGCATATAAATGTTGAATAAGGGGGAGAGGATGGCCCCTGGGGACCCACAGTTAAGTGGGAGCCTCCCGGACCCCCCCCCCCCACACGCTGTCCCCGGTCCCGGAGGAAGGAGGCCACCCATTTAAGGTCAGTCCCCCCGACTCCGGACACGGCTACACGGTGGGTCAACAAGGCGTGATCTACGGTGTCAAACGCTGCTGTCAGGTCTAACAAGACAAGCAGGGCCAATCCGCCCTGGTCCAGCTGGCGGCGAAGTTGGTCTGTAATGGCGACAAGCACGGTCTCCGTCCCATGCCCAATACGGAAGCCGGACTGGAAGGGATCGAGTCCAGCTGTGTCTTCTAAGAACCGCTGCAGCTGATCTCCTGCTGCCCTCTCAATTACTTTGCCTAAGAAAGGCAAGTTGGAAACAGGCCTGTAGTATCTAAGTGTATTATCTTAGAACACTCACATAAGTGAATATCTGTTTTGTAAATCCTGCCGTCTTTACACAAATTATACTCTAGAAAAGTCTGAAATAAGTCTGTGCCAATATAAAACAGAGGAAGGTGTGCCCTAAGCACACTTGATTTCATGCTAAGCAAGCACACAAGTCTCAGTAATTGATTGTTAACTAGGAATATTCTTGCTTTGCTGTCTTGGGTCACTTACAGATCAATCAATCTCTTTATTTATATCCTGCCTTTTACCCAACAGTGGAATTCAAGATGGCTTTGTCACTGTGTTTATCTGTGGAATACAGTTTGAAACCTTTCATTTTCTTGACTTAGCTCTCAGAATGCCCCAGCCTGTATGGCCACTGACAATACTGGTTTGGAGTTCTGGGAACTGTAGTTTTAACAAGTAACCTTTTTCAGATTCTGAAAATACTAGGCCCTAATTGGGGTTAATGTTAGTGGCATGGGAAATGGCTTGGCCCGACTTACCGGGCCGAGCAGATTGCGGTGCTGGGTGTCCTCACCACCATTATAGATCAGGAGGGGGGCTTCTTCCTCCCAGAAGCCCCCTAGGTGGCGGGAGATTTTCCTGCCACCAGAGCCAGCTGGCCAATGGTGGGGCTGGCCCCGCCCTGGCCTGGCTCGTAGTTGGGGCCAGCCCTCTCTTCCACCCAGGCGGCATACTTAAGGCTGCCCGAGGCCTACCAGCAGGTACTGGGCCTGCATCAGCTTTTCCACCCACCCTCCCTGCATGTAGCATTGCTTCGCATTTGTTAGCTTATATTGTTGTTTGGTGTTCATCTTGCTCTGTATTTTGTTAGCTGATCTTGCTGTTGTTGTGTCACAACTCTGTGTTGGGCGTGTGGCATGGCCCCTGGATCGGGGTGGTGTATCGCCCCTTGTTGGAAGGGGGGATAACACCCTGGCCCCTGGGGTGTCGAGCTTATGGGAACCGGTGGCGTGCCGGTGGCACCCAGGGATGTAAGTATCTTCGGACAGCAGTGGGCTGTCCGACCCCTGATCCAGGACCCATGCATGGCTGCCAACCCTTGTTCCTGTAATCAATAAATGAGTTGTGGCCATATTTTACTCCAACTACTTGTGTCGGTGTCTGCTTGGTAACATGGGGGGAGGTGTATCACCCATACACATGCAACCATATCTTATGGAGAGATCAAATGCACAAATGTACAGTTCTAATTGTATTGGTTCATACCACTGAGAAGAGAGAATTTCTTGTCTGCTTGTCCACACTCAAATGCTTTCAGTAGTAGTGTAGGATCTGTTGTGGAGAAACACCTCCCGTGCAGGTAATTGCTGATAGGAAAGGGACTTCTTACTTACTTCTTGCCCCAAATTGGGTTCTGTCTGGCTATCTGCAGCAAACTGGTGGTGACAACCTGACAAGACTGGAACCACTTAGAAAGACATATTTAGGCAGACCCCAAAATTACAGTAGAGCTTGGAAATGTTACAGAGTACTGTTCTCAGAGTATCCCAGGCATTCTGGCTATTTTTTGTGGCATGTAGTCCATAAATAATTTTTCTAAGCCCTAGTTTTCTGAAATACGGAAATATTTTGATCCCAAACATTTATTGCTTAAAAAAACAACAGCGACAACATTTACTGCCCTAAACATACTGGATCTCATCTGAAATTGTAAACTAAGCAGGGTTATGACTGATTAGTAGTTATATGAGAGGTGACATGGGAATAACAGGCATTGCCTTGTAGGGCTATAAAGAATTCTGCCTGAAGTGCTGCAAAGCTGTTGCTGCCAGTGAGAGTTGACAATTTGGGTCTAGAGATGGACTAGTGGTTTGCCTATAGTATGGCAGCTTACTACATTTATAAATACATTTCTATGGTTATGGGAATCAAAAGATCTCATTGAACAAAACCAAGATTACTAAGAGAATCGTATTAGGTGTCAGGTACAGTGTAAGGCTTTGCGTACATAAAAAAGACAAGGTGGCACCACCTCTGTGTCATGATAAATGACTGCTTAAAAGAGAACTTGATCCTCATTTAAAAGAAAATCTGCTGACTTCTGTAACACTGGGGATTTGCAGAAGGGCAAGAAGGTCAGGATGTAGAGGTTTGCAGATTCCTTGCTTATTGATAATGACACAGGATCCTATGGCCACCCTCACTCCCCACCCCCGGCATAGTCCAGTTCCCAGTTGAAAAACAAACCACAATATATTACAGGCTGAAGAGCATTTAGTGTTTCATATTATTCATTTTTTACTTTTTTCTCTTTCATGATTAGTCTGAGGAATATGAATGCCCTATGCTGAATCATAGCCTTGGGCCTGATAAGTAGAAATGCATTAGCTGAAAGATTGAGGCAGGCTGTCTTGCTTCTCACAGTGAATCATATGCCTTGGTACAGAGAATATAGTTATTTCTCCTCACCATCATGAACAAGCTGCAAGCTGCATTCCCATACGGCTCAGAATACGGTCAATGTTTACTGATGAGTAAGCAGCCAGCGTGGTCTGACCTATGAGGATTCTACAGGCACCCAACTAAAAAAAAATCAAACTAAATCACCTCTCATGTCTGCATGCTTGAGATAATTTGCAGATAATTCAGAGTAGTAATAGACTTTAAGTATTTGTATAGTTCTGTTTTGTGGGACAAGCTGAGAGACACATGTATACCTGGAAGTTGGCAGTATTTTTATGTATGTTGTTCTTTTAATGCACTTTTAGGTACTAGTGCATTTTACTCTTACACTTGGGATGAGAAAGCAGAATACTTTTCTGATGACAGATCAATACTTGCTGTTTCCTCCTAAATTTACAAAAGTTTTGGCTTGGATTGCTATTTATTTATTGCTCACTCATCGGTTTCCTCTTACAGGGTTGGCCTTAGCTTTGAGTATTCTGTATTGTCCACTGTAGGCAATATATCCAGGTGTCACGAAAAGGCAGTGAATTATTATTTAATTATTCGTTGCTTTACTGGAGAGAAAGGCTTGTGGGATTTTCCATGTCATGCACAATGATTGAAATGAGTGGAAAGAAACATTTGCTGTTCTGTCTCAGACAGGAAAAAGGAATTGGGATGGCCCTATACTCCACTTATTTTCTGACTTTTTGTGGATGTTTGTGGGGAGGAGTAGGAATCTGTCTCATTTGTACATCAGTTTCTTTCTGATTTTTAAAGAAGTACCCTGGTGTACAGTGTTAAGTAACTAAAACTAAATTTTCCTTAAGCCCATAGCCAAGGGGGCAGCTCATTGATGTCCCCCACTTTTCAAGTTAAAAAACCCCCTGGTTTACTAATTAATTTTAATTGGTTAACCAAATCCCTATGTTCTGTCTATAAAAAGCAAAAATTATAGCTCCTCCAGAACTGCAAGCACGATCTCAACGAAATTTTGATAATTTATTTGTACCATCAGTATCTACCTTTCTGCCAATTTACATTGCAATAGCTGCAATAGCTGGCATAGTGGAAACAACCAAGTTTTGACATTGTGGATGTTCAATCAATGTTTTCAATGTGAACAAGACATAATCCCTGAAATAAACATTAGAATCGGGCTCCCCAGGTTTAACCCCAAAAGAAAAATGAGTTTAATTTATTATGTTTTCAGATATATAACAATTATGATCATTTGTGCTTGCTTCAAAGGTTTTATTTAAATTTCTCTGAAACTTTCAAGTATTTTTGAATAACTAGGTACCAGATTTATGTAGTTTAAACATGTAATAATAGATGTGAGTTATAGATCTTGAAATAAGGAAATAATGGAAATAAGAAGAAAGCAGAAGAAAACAGAAAGAAACTTCTGTCAGTTGTGGAAATTATTGTCCTTTGAGGCCGACAAGAACTGGTTTTCAGTGGGAGCGATGATTCCAGACTTTTTACCTGTGAAGAACTTTTGCACAATGAAGGTAATTTCAAGGCCTCGTTGAGATCTTGTCCCAGATCAGGAGACACTGAGCTGAAAAGTCATCTCCAAGCTTCAGCTTTGAATGCCCAGTATACTTGTTTTCAAATGCACAATGAACTGGTAGACATTTGTGGTGACAAGATAATAAAAAATGTTGAAAGATGCAGTGCATCACAGTGTTTCTCTGTTTTGGCAGATTAAACTTTAGATGTCAGTATCTCAGAACAGTTATCACTCTCAGTAAGGTATGTTGATATTGAAGCTGCAGGAATAAGAGAAGACATTATAGGCTTTGTGAAGATAAGTGATATGACAGGTGGAGGATTTGCAGGAAATATTTTGAAAATACTGGAGAAAATCGGGCTGAACTTGCAAAACTTGTGTGGACAGGATTATGATGGAGCTCCTAATATGAGTGGTCATATTAGTGGTGCGCAGAAGTATCTGATGGCTGTCTACATCTACTGCAATGCTCCCTCATTGATCTAGGCTTAGCAAAGACTTGCAGCATTCCACCTGTCAGAAACTGCCAAGGAACAATATAATCTGTGTGCAGTTTCTTCAGAGCAACATCCATCAGGCTGGAACTGTTGCAGAAAAATTTAAAAGTCTGTTTCCCTGTTTCCGCTTTGTGAAGCTTGTTGGGTTGAGTGACATGATGTAGTTTTACATTTTATTGAACTCTGTACAGTGTGGTGGTGAGAACACTTGAGGAACTAAAGGAGAGTCCTCTGCACAACAGTGAGACTTCTCCCCAAGCTGGACACTTTCTTTTAGCTGTTCTGAATACTGAATTTGTAGTAATCATACACATACACATCCCATTAGCTTAGCAAAACATTACAAAGAGTAGATATGGGCATTTTGGTAGTCTGCAGCATGTCAACAATCTCTTATAAAAAGCCAATGAGATATGCACAGAATCTGTTAAAGAATTTCAGGAGATCTTTGACACAGCAAGATCAGTGGTGGAGTCTCTCTGTGGAGAGGTTAGGTTTCCTCACATCTGTTCAAGCAGATTTGTCAAAGCAACAGCCAGGCAACTTCACCAACACCAGTGGAATATTATAGGCTAAATGTGTACATTCCATTTCTGGACTTTTTCTGAAGTCAGCTTCAAGAAAGGTTTACAAGGCACAAGGGAGTCATTCAGGAACTGCAAGTGTTCCTCCCTATTAATTGTGGCCATTTTAAATCCAACATGATCAAGTGCTCAGAACTTTACAGTGAATGCCATCAAGATACTGACATTCAACATTCAAAACACCTTGATCCGAATAATTTTGGATATGGGAGCTTCAACCTGAACTTTTATTTCAGAATCACCATCATATACTTTAGGCTCCAACCAACTATGCTTGCACATGATCAAGCAGAGTGACTGCTAGGACCATTTGGTAAATAATAAGTCGTGGTTCTGGGACCAGGCCTTTGGGCAGCAGATGTAATTTGCACTTTTGGACATTGACTGGATTGGCGTAGCAGTAGATGTCACTGTGCTTTGTTTCATGGTTTTAACTATTGATGTACATATTGATTTTAATGACTATGTAATGGTTTTCATGTTTTATATGTGATGTTGATTATTTTGTTGTATTTGATCATATTTCTGTATTGTGGTGTAGCAGCCTGTAGTGCTGCAAATGTAAGCCCTGCTGAGTCCCCCTTCAGGGATGAGAAGCAACGGGGTACAAATATCATAAATAAATAAATTTATATCCTTTTTTTCTCCCATGAAGGGACCCAAAGTGTCTTCCAACATATTACTATTGTACAAACAACAATCCAAACATAAATAAAACAATCACTTAACATAAAAATATATTAAAATAAAAAAGGTTTTTAAAAAACTGCCCTGGATGCCTAACACTGCTTACGCTTAGGCAGTAACTAAAGAGAGTGAAGAACCATTCATCTAGCACTCATCATAATAGACACACATACTTGATTTCCAGGTCTGTGTGTGCACACTTTTCTCTATCCTCTTTCTGTTTCCTCCTCATATATCTAGTGTTTTGGCAGGGCAGGGGGAATATTGTGTGAATCAGAGGCTAGGCAGGTAGAACACTGTCCAGCAAGGGAGCTGTCCAACAGTGCTAGCAAGGTACGGTAATAGGAATAAATGCTTATTAGTCAGAGAAATACACACTTCTTGAAAAAACAGATTGAATGTAGCAATAATTTTGTTTATGAAACATTGAACAAGCAGAATGCAAAGGTGTCTGTCAGCCAATTGAGGCTTTTGGGTATTTCAGATTTTGGAATTCCAGATAAGGGATACTAAGCCTGTATTCTCTGCAGTAAAATTTGTGGTAGAATGTCAGAATTATCACATTTTTATTTCTAACTCTTCAGGTAAATGAAACAAATCTCATTATAATAGCCTTTGGAAAATGCGTATTATAATGACGAGTGGGTGAATTATTTATGCTGCACCTTCCATGTCGTTCCTCTTAATAAAGGTGCTGAGGCCTGTAGCTCCCATTGCAACTTCTTGTTGTTGAAGGCCATGACATCGGCTTGGGCATACAGTGAATCTATAAATGAGAGTCCTTTAAGAGATCCTGTTCAGGTCTCATAAATGCAGGACATTAGCAGAACATTAAGGAGGCAGTCTATAATCACTTAGAATGGAAGGCCGATCGCTAAAAGTCAACATGGATTTCTCAAAAAGAAGTCATACCAGATTAACCTTATCTCTCTTTTTTATACAGTTACAAGCTTGGTAGATGCAGGGAATGTGGTGGATGTAGCATATCTTGATTTCATTAAGGCCTTTGGCAAGGTCTCCCATGATCTTTTTGCAAACAAACTAGTAAAATGTGGACTAAACAATACTACTGTTAGGTGGATTGGTTAAGTGACTGAACCCAAAGGGTGCTTACTAATTATACTTGAGCAAGGAGTCTTCCCAGGGAGACTGAAAGAGGCTATGGTAAGACCGCTGCTGAAGAAGCCGAATTTAGACCCTTCGGATCCCTCCAATTACAGGCCTGTTTCCAACTTGCCTTTTTTAGGCAAAGTAATTGAGAGGGCAGCAGCGGATCAGCTGCAGCGGTTCTTAGAAGACACAGCTGGACTTGATCCCTTCCAGTCCGGCTTCCGTATTGGGCATGGGACGGAGACCGTGCTTGTCGCCATTACAGACCAACTTCGCTGCCAGCTGACCAGGGTGGATCAGCCCTGCTTGTTTTGTTAGATCTAACAGCAGTGTTTGACACTGTAGATCATGCTCTGTTGACCCACCGTGTAGCCGTGTCTGGAGTCGGGGGGACTGCCCTTAAATGGGTGGCCTCCTTCCTCCGGGACCGGGGACAACGTGTGGAGGGGGGAAGGGAGGTCTCCGGGAGACTCCCACTTAACTGTGGGGTCCCCCAGGGCCATCCTCTCCCTTATTATTCAATATTTACATGCGCCCCCTGGCCCAGCTGGCCCGCGACTTTGGTCTGGAGTGTTATCAGTACGCTGATGACACCCAGCTTCTGCTGAGAATGGACGGCAGGCCGGACTCCGTACCCGATTGTTTCCATCGCTGCCTTGAAGCCGTGACTGGTTGGCTGCGTGCCAGCCGGCTGAAGGTGAACCCATCGAAGACGGAGATCTTGTGGCCTGGTCGCTCTGGGCTGGATGAGTGCTGGTTGCCTACCCTGGATGGCGAGCGACTTAGCCCGTCATCCGTTGTTAAGCGCTTGGGTGTTAAGTTGGACCCCTTGCTGACCAGGTCTCCATGGTCAGCAAGACGGCATTCTTCCACCTAAAACAGGCTAGGCGACTGCCGCCCTACCTGTCCAGGGCTGACCTGGCTACGGTGATTCAAGCGACGGTCATCTCGAGGCTGGAGTACTGTAATCCCCTCTACGTGGGCCTTCCCCTGTCGACAATCCGGAAGCTCAAGCTAGTGCAGAATGCCGCTGCTTGCTTGCTGGCAGGAACGCCAGTAAGGGAGCACATCACGCCCATCCTTCGGCAACTGCACTGGCTTCCTGTTGAGCACCGAATTGCCTTCAAGGTGTTGGTTTTAACATTTAAGGCCTTGCACGGCTTAGGGCCTGCGTACCTGAGGGACCGCCTTGCCCCGTATAGTCCCCCGAGATCGCTACGTTCAGAGGAACAGAACTTGTTACTGGTACCACCTATCCGCTCCTGCCATCTGTCTACAACCAGGCAGAGAGCCTTCTCGGTGGTGGCTCCGGTGTTATGGAACTCCCTCCCAGATGACACCCGAGCCATCCCAGAACTCATCCCCTTCCGGAGGGCTGTTAAGACTGCATTGTTCCGACAAGCCTTCGACTAAGTGCATGGGTGTTGGTGACCGTTCATCACAGTTGCCAAATTCTACCTATGCCTGGATCCGAGGAAATGTCTGTACTTTCTTCACAATACCTCGCAGTGTGACTTGTAAATTTTAATGTTTTAATTGTTTTATTGCAAGGCTACATGGCCACCACATGTTGCCTATTTTATATGTTGTGACCCGCCCCGAGCCTGCAGGGAGAAGCGGAATATAAGACCAAATCTGTATCTGTATACCTTTATAAAGCGGAATGTTTGTATGTATGTGTGCGGAGGGCGGGAGGGCGGGAGGGCGGGAGGGCAGATATGTGGCAGCCACTTTCACAGGCCACAGCGACCAGCGCGGGTGATGGACCTGCACCAAACTTGGTACACATAACTCCCCTAACCCCCTTTACGTCCTGGTGCGGTTCGGGGGACATGACCCACGGATTATGGGATTTGTAGTACTTTCAAACACTTTGGTTCCCACAGACTACTGAGGCCACCACAAAGGACCAATACAGACCACACTTAGCACACACAGCCCCCATGACCCACTCTACGTCCTGGTGCTGTTTTGTGTGAGACGGACTACGGATGATGGAACTTGAAGTACCTTCACTCACTTCCTAAAAACAATGCAACCCTCATCCATTCACCAATACAGGGGGAGGGTGGACCACAGATGATGGGACTTCCACTACCTTCAGTAATTTCATGATACCACTGCAACTCCCAATAATGATGGATCAAGACCAAACTTGGCACACAGAGCCCCCATGAACCACTCTACATCCTGCTGCACTTCTCAAATGACCTGGGCACCGCCGGGTCCCCAAGCTTGTACCTTTATAAAGCGGAATGTTTGTATGTATGTGTGCGGAGGGCGGGAGGGTGGAAGGGCGGAAGGGCGGATATGTGGCAGCCACTTTCACAGGCCACAGCGACCAGCGTGGGTGATGGACCTGCACCAAACTTAGTACACATAACCCCCCTAACCCCCTTTACGTCCTGGTGCGGTTCGGGGGACATGACCTACGGATTATGGGATTTGTAGTACTTTCAAACACTTTGGTTCCCACAGACCACTGAGGCCACCAAAAAGGACCAATACAGACCACACTTAGCACACACAGCCCCCATGACCCACTCTACGTCCTGGTGCAGTTTGGAGGAGGGTGGACCATGGATGATGGGACTTGAAGTACCTCTACTCACTTCCCAAGTTTGCTGCAACCCTCATCTAATCACTGATCGAGACCAAACTTGGCAGACATAACCCCTATGACTGCCTTCACGTCCTGGTGAGGTTTGGGGGAGGACTGACAATGGATGATGGGATTTGTAGTACTTTCACACCCCTCTGTTCCCACAGACAACTGTGGCCCCCAACAAACACTGATAAAGACCACACTTGGCACACAGAGCCCAAGTGACCCACTCTACATACTACTGAAGTTTGGAGGGGGCCAGAACATGGATGATGGGACTTGCAGTACCTTCCCTCACTTTCCAAGCCTGCTACAAACCTAATCCTATGACTGATCAACACCAAACCTGGCACACAGAGCCCTCATGACCCACTCTACATCCTGGTGCAGATCGGAGGAGGGTGGACCATGGATGATGGGACTTGAAGTGCCTCTACTCACTTCCCAAGTCCGCTGCGACCCTCATCCAATTACTGATCGAGACCACACTTGGCATACATAACCCCCATGACTGCCTTCACGTCCTGGTGAGGTTCGGGGGAGGACTGACAATGGATGATGGGATTTGTAGTACGTTCACACCCTCTGTTCCCACAGACAACTGTGGCCCCAACAAACACCGAGAAAGACCACACTTGGCACACAGAGCCCCAGTGACCCACTCTACATCCTACTGAAGTTTGGAGGGGGGCAGAACATGGATGATGGGACTTGCAGTACCTTCCCTCACTTTCCAAGCCTGCTACAAACCTAATCCAATGACTGATCAACACCAAACCTGGCACACAGAGCCCTCATGACCCACTCTACATCCTGGTGCTGTTTTGTGTGAGACGGACCACGGATGATGGGACTTGAAGTACCTTCAGTCACTTCCTAAAAACAATGCAACCCGCATCCATTCACCAATACAGACCAAACTTAGCACACAGAGCCCCCATGACCCAATCTACATCCTACTACACTTTGGGGGAGGGTGGACCAGAGATTATTCAACTTCCACTACCTTCAGTAATTTCATGATACCACTGCAACTCCCAATAATGATGGATCAAGACCAAACTTGCCACACAGAGCCCCCATGACCCACTCTACATCCTGCTGCACTTCTCAAATGACCCGGGCACCGCTGGGTCCCCAAGCTAGTAATAAATAAATAATAAATAATTCCTCATCCTGGAAAAAAGTGGCGAGTGGAGTGACACAGGGGTCTGTCCTAGGCCCAGTGCTGTTCAACATCTTTATTAATGACTTGGATGAAAGTTTAGAGGGCATGCTTATCAAGTTTGCAGATGACACCAAATTGGAAGGGATAGCTAGTTCAAAATGACCTCAACAAATTAGAGAGCTGGGTTAGAACTAACAAAAGGAATTTCAACAAGGAGAAATGTAGGATACTACACCTAGGCAGAACAAATGAAATGCACAGATGCAGGATGCATGATGCCTGGCTTGACAACAGTGCATGTGAAAAAGATCTTGGAATCTTAGTAGACAACAAATTAAACATGAGCCAACGTTGTGATGCAGCTGCTGAAAAAGCCAGTGGGATTTTGGGCTGCATCAAAAGGAGAATAGTGTTTAGATCAAAGGAAGTAATGGTGCCCCTCTAATCTCCTTTGGTTAGACCTCAGCTGGAATATTGCGTCCAGTTCAGGGCACCACAATTCAAGGGGGATAGTGACAAGCTACAATGTGTCCAAAGGTGGGTGACTAAATTGCTCAAAGGCCTGGAAACCATGCCCTATGAGGAGTGGCTCAAAAAGCTTGGTAAGTTTAACCTGCAGAAGAGAAGGTTGAGAAGAGACCTGATAGCCGTGTATAAATATTTGAAAAGGAAGAGGGAGAAAGCTTGTTTTCTGCTGCCCTGGAGACTAGGGCTCGGAGCAATGGGTTCCAATTACAGGAAAGGAGATTCTGCATGAACATTAGGAAGAACTTCCTGACTGTAAGAGCTGTTCAACAGTGGAATTCACTGTCTCGGAGTGCAGTGGAAGCTCCTTCTTTGGAGGCTTTTATATATAGGCTGGATGGCCATCTGTCGGGGGTACTTTGTGTTTTTTCTGCATGGTAGGATGTTAGACTAGATGGCCCTTGTGGTATCTTTCAACTGTATTCTTCTATTTTTCTATAACTTCTATGATTGAATCAGTTCACCTGTAAAGAAGTCTTCTTTTACTCTTTGCCTTCAACCTTACCCAATATTACCTTGTTTTTCATTGAGTCATGTTGCCTCATGATATTCAATATCCTCAGTATAATATTTTGTTTTCTAGTGACAGTGCAGGCTTGATTTGCTCTTAGACTCATTTATTGTCATTTTTAACAGTGGTTTATTCCTTGTTTATTTGTTTTATTAGATTGAAATTGCAATTTGGGTTTTGCGACATGGATTCTCCCAGCTTGGTTTGGTTTTACTGGCATGTTAATTTATTGTTAAATTAACGATGATGTTGTACAATGTTTTAAAATGATGTTATTGTGAATTGTAATTTTTATGGTATTTATGTTGTTATCATCTTCTGATGCTCATGTGCGGCCGCTCTGAGTCCCCCTTGTGGGGAGAAGGGCAAGATAGAAATATACGAAACAAACAAACAAACAAACAAACAAACAAACCCTTTGTTCTGATTAAGTGTGTGTCTTGTATAATTAACAATGCTTTGGTATCTTTCTTTTTTAATGAAGCAAGAAGTGCTAAACTAGCATCTTGGAGTCATTGTGTACTTTGCCTTTCTATCTAGTCGTCAATTGGCTTAATAGATAGAAAGCACCTTTCAAACTGATAGATGATTTCAGGGTTCCTATTATCAGAATCACATTAATACGCACTAGTAGGTAAAGGTGCTTGGGTAACAACCATTGGTGTGAATAGTGGAGGAATCCTGAATTTTTTTAAAAAAATTTAAAGCTAAAAAAAATAGAAAACAAATCAGACTTTGATATAAAAAATCAAAATTAAAGTGGAACTAGATCAAACTTTATTTTTATAGGGCTTATTAATGAACAAACTAAAGAGTTAAATTTAAAATTATTACATTACAGTACATGGTGTTAGCAACAAGAATATTTTATGCACAAAAATGGAAGACAACAGACTTACCATAAAGAGAAAATTGGATTAGAAATAGTGGAAACTATGCAGTGTGATAAAAGGAAAATGTACAGATATGTTTTTGAAATGAATGGAAACCTTTAATGATTTTTATTAAAAGAAAGAAAAGGTGAATATACTTGCAGGGTTTGAAGATTACGTATATTAGAGATTATGTGCCCGCCTCTTGAGGATGTTCGGTAGGAGATCGTCTATTAGAAGATCGCCCCCACGGACCCCCCTGATGGCGGAACAGCCAGCCAACAGGAGGCCCCAGACCTCTGGGCCACAGGGGGCTCAAAGAAGCAGTTCCCCATGGAGGCCTCGGCAAGCGGACCAGGGCCCTCCCGCTGATCAACTTGACCCCTGCATTTATGCTGAGCTGTTTGAGGAATACGCCAAGCTCATGGCTCACGTCAAGGAATTTGGGGATAAATTTGGCGGACTGCTGGAGAATATGGGGATTCCCATTGCGCAGTTCCCAATTCTGAACCTAGAGTCCACCAGCCTGGATGACCCCCCGTGAGGCCCCCCCACTCGCCAGGACCGTAGGTGGGCTCAGTCGTGGGATGTTCGCACCTGTACCGCGGAGGTGGGCCGGGAGAGGCCTGTCCCCTCAGTCGAAGACCCCCCAATCATCCCTCGAACCATCCCTGACCTGGCCCGCCAGTGGTCCCCCCCTGACGAGGACCTGGGGTTGAGCTGGGAGAACCGGGAGGAAACAAACTCCGATGCTGGAAGTGAACTAGCCCAGACTGCCCACTTACCCTCAGTGGAAGAGCCACCTGGAGACCCTGAGCGCCGACCGGTGAGCCCTGGGGTCCCATCGGTGTTGGCGGAGTCGTCCCTGGCCGAGCTTGACATCTCGGCCGTTCTGGCCCCCCCTCCTGATGCCTGCCGCCGCCACCGTCATCCTGGGAGAAGTTGGGGAAGCCTCCTCGAGGAGGCAAGACCCAACATGGCGTGTGTCCTTGGAGACGCCCAGCCAGCCCATGTGCTGGGGCCTCAGGAAGAAACGCCACCTGGAAGTAGTCAACTCCCGGAAGTCCCGCCCTCGGAGGACTCCGCTCCCAGCGTTGACCTGACCAGAGTACAGCGAGGCCCCCGGAAGAGGAGGAGACGCCACCGGAAGAGGAAGGAAGGCACCCGAGCTGCCCCACAGACTATGGAATGGAGGCCGGGACCAGCCTCCCGCCAGATTGGCCAAAGGGACCGAGCTTGGAGAATCGATCCCCTTGCTGACGGGTCCAGAACGGAGAGGGCCCCGAAGTCGTTCTTCACCAGGACGTTTTGGAGCTCCTGCTACAAGCAGTCGAAGCTCCGAGGGCCTCACCGGACGATCAATAAAGATGTGAAGGACACTGAGCGGTCAGGCCGGGGCTCCCAAACCAGACTCCCATATGGGAGCTCACGGGTTTTAACCCCCACCGGCGCCTTGGCACCGGCGATGGTATTGGGACATCCCTGCCTGCCTCCTTTCGATGGCAGAATGGGGCCTTAAGGGCATCGCCGCGGACACTTCCCTATTTCCTCCCTCCCCCCATCCTTTTGTTCTTCCCTCTGTGTTTTTTGTATATGTTGTTGTTCTGTTGCTGTAAATCGCCCGGAGCATCTATGATGGAGGGCGATTAACAAATATTAAATTCTATTCTATTCTATTCTATATATTGTAGAGTATTATAAAGTAGAAATGAGGACTTTATATATTAGTATGAGGATGGGATGATAAATAAATTCACATTTAAAATGTCTTTGAACAGAAACGTTGGAAGTAATTTTAATCTTTTTAAATTATTCTTTTAATTTGAGGTAGGGGTAATTTTAGAATTATAGAGGGAAATATGCTATGAGTACTACAAGACATCTATAACACATTAATATCAAGAGGAATGTATTATGTAATATGGGACATATACCATAATAAAATAAAAATGTTTTTTAAAAGAACAAATATATAGTTTGTGTAGAAAACTCCTTTTAAATAATAAATATGCATAACATCGAATATCACTAGTTAAGAAATGCAGCCATAAAGTGAAAGCATAATTTTCCAAAGACCAGTCTTTGGTTCTTGCTCTGATATATGAAAAACATATGTATTTATTTTAAAAACTCCACTTTTGGTTTGGAATAATATTTTTTTCCGTGTCAGGAGTGACTTGAGAAACTGCAAGTTGCTTCTGGTATGAGAGAATTGGCCATCAGAAAGTACGTTGTCCAGGGGACACCCGGATGCTTTACCATCCTGTGGGAGGCTTCTCTCATGTCCCCGCATGGGAAGCTGGAGCTGACAGATGGGAGCTCACCCTTTCGGTCAGCGGTCCTGCCAGCACAAGGATTTAACCCATTCCGCCACCATGTGCTTAATAATAATAATCTTTATTTATATCCCTCCTCCCGTAAGGGACTAATGGCAGCTTACAGCAACTTGGGGTGGCTTCTAGCATAGAAAATAGCGGTCAAGGTAAAATTAATATTTTTCCAATTGGATTTACAGAATCAGCAGAGAGCACCACGTGGCTTAGTGAAGCTTTCTCCCAAATAATCATAGCAGCTCTGCCTAATACATACAATTTTGAGATTTTATTAGACTTTGTTTTGATGTCTTTGTGATATTGTAGTGTTTTTACTTAGGTTAGATCATTTGTTTATAAAAGAGTAATAACAAAAAAAATTGAATTCCTAATGCACAACAATAGCTTGAGTGTTATTGACAGTCCCAAGCAGAGCAGAACTGCTGAATCAATTCTAAAATGGTGAATCAGCAGTTACATACATCCTATTGATTGAATGGGTATACAGAACATAGTTCCATGACAGGATTCAAGTCCATGGACTTTTCTTGATATTTGTTACAATCACACACTGACACTCAAAATGTGAAAGGAACATGCTATATAGTCAATATTATATTACAGTATATATTTAAATATAATATAATATTGACTATATAGCATATCCAATTTTTAATAAGCCAGACATAAATACAGTTGAGGAGAAATTTGATCTGAAACTCAGAAACATGGCACTAGCTGATCATTTGCTCATTTCAGCATGCTTTTATCCTGCTGGATAAGACGGTTCTCCCCCCCAAGAATAGGGATTGCAGAAAGTGTTTATTTGGGAATATGTTCTTCATAAAAAGAGTTTTATAGCCGTAGAACTTGTGCCAAATTGAAGATTATTCCTTTTTATCTAAATAGTTCATGGTAGTGTGCGGCTGGTTTTTCAAAGTACTCTTGTGGTTTTCAATAGTGTAGTGTAGCGTAGGTAGTGTTTGGCCAGGAAAATAACATGAATTAGGACTGTGTAGACATTTTTCTGTTAACCAAATTTTTTAAGCCCATGATATGTTTAAGCCCATGATATGTTTAAGCCCATGATATGTTTCCCTTTCTTGGATTATTTCATAACAAACTAGGTTGCAGGGTTCCAATGTATGAAATGTATTATTTTAGTTGTTTTGTTCATTGGGTTGTTCTGTGTTGTCCAGGCTGTATGGCCATGTTCCAGAAGGACATCACAACCTCTGAGGATGCCTGCCATAGATGCAGGCGAAACGTCAGGAGAGAATGCTTCTGGAACATGGCCATACAGCCCGGACAACACAGAACAACCCAGTGATTCCGGCCATGAAAGCCTTTGACAATAGATTGTTTTGTTCATATCCTTTTGCTTTACTAAAAGACAGGAACTGAGTTTCATTATTAATGCTTCTGGCTGTATGTGCTGTAAGTTAGTTTTGGAAAAACCAATCAATTGTGAATACATAGAGGAAAAATCTATTTATTTTCATATGGTAAAATTTAGGGATTAATATATACACATACAAAACCCCAAGCCAATAGATGTGTCCAGATGGATTTTTCATGTGTGGCATGCATCGAGTGAAACTATGTGAAATATATTTGAGAAGTAAGGGAGGAAGAACCATTGTCTCTCTTTACCCAGAACATTCCCTTCCTTGCCACACAGATTTCTCTCCACTGACCTCTATGTGAGCAGATTTTGAGGCACCAGTTATATGTTGCCTTTTGTCCTTGATACTTTCATCATCAATTTCCTTATCTTAATATTAAAGCAGGTTGTCATATCATACATTACTTCCAGAAAAGTTAATAGATGCAATTAGCTTTTGGGAAAAGAAAGTAATCTCAGCATGCTAATGACACTTTTGCTGCTATTTTCTTGTTCTGTGTACATTTTGTTTCTATTTCTTGTGAAAAGCTAACCTATGTTACGTTAAATTTAAGTTAGATAATATAATAATCATTTTAATACTGTTTAGTATCCAGGTAGTCCCCGAGTTGATGTTGAATTTGTATGTAAGTTGGAATAGGCACATTTTAAAGTGTAACTCCAGCCAAAACTTAGAAGATTTCACCTCATTTTCTGTCCCTGCAAAAATAGGATTTTGAAAAATTCAGCTTGTTGTAGAAACGAGGATTGGTGATCAAGATTCAGTTGAGATCCTTTTCCCCATAATAACTCTTTTCAGGAGTGAATTTCCATTCTTAGGGGTAGATTTCTCTCACTTCTTGTTGTCTCACCCCAATGCTTAACTATGAGTCGTTTCTAAGTTGGATGTTTGTAACTCAGGGACTGCTTGTATTTGGTTATCAGTATTAATGCTGAATAATCTCAGATCATTTTAATAGAGTTGGTACAGTAAAAAGATTTGAGGAATCTCAGCCAAACACATATGATTTTCTTTATTTTAATATATTAGTAATGTCAGTAAATCGGCTAGAGAGGTGAAGTTGCATGACAAGGAGTTTATTAGAGCAGAGCTCATATTAGAATTTTTTGGTCTAGGGGAGGGAATAATATAGATTTGGTTTATCAAGAAGAGAAAGAGAAAATTAAAAAAAATTATTCTTACCTTTCCCAGACTGCAGTATACTTCTGCAGACACATGCTATAGACATGTAGCTTTGCCCAATTGCATATATCGTTAGCCATTATATAGGCATAGAATGTAGTTAGAGCAACATGTTAACAGCTGAAATGCTACTAGACTGTGCCCCTCCCTTCCCCTTTAGTGCCCCCCCCAGTGTTTTTGACCCCTCCTATCAATCTCTCCCCTCCCCCTTCGGTTCCATACCTGTTACAATATCCTGTGTTTTAAAATGTGATTTAAAACTGTCTTCTAATCTACTTTTAAATAACAACTTCACTGGGGAGTTGTCTTTCCCCTCCCAGGGCTCTTGTGCCTCACTTTGTACTGGTCAGTGACCGTAATAAAGTTTTGTACTTGTACTATAGGCATTAATCTGTACTTTAGAAGCAGAGCTTGGTCAAGCTACTTGTTGTGGAGATAGTGATGAGGATGTAATTCAAGATGGAGGCAGCCTAGACAAAGCAAATGTACAACCATAGAAATGGAAGTAAACAAGGCCATAACTTTATCAGTACAGCAGAGTCTCGCTTATCCAACCTCCAATTATTCCAACAATAATAAATATCCAACGCAGTCCAGGGTGGGAGAAAGAAAAAATCCTTGTCTGTTTTGGTCAACATTCTGCTGGCCCTTTTTTGTTGGATAAGTGAGACTCTACTGTAATACAGATGTGCAGGTTTTGGTGCTTAATTTGAAAAATCATAATGCAATTGTAACATAATTTGACGTTTAATAGGCTTTTCCTTGATCCCTCCGTATTATCCAACATTTTCACTTATCCAACATTCTGCCACCCCGTTTACGTTGGATAAGTGAGACTCTACTGTAATACAAATGTGCAGGTTGACTTGACACATATCCAGTGAAATTATTACTTGATTGAATGATTGAATGACTTGAATTCTACTACATTGGAAACCATCCTCCTATTCCAAAACTAGGAGGCTACAACTGAATAACATCTGGAAAAGTCATTTGGGTTTCCTGCCAGTGGGGTAGAGCAGGTGTGTGCCTCTTCTTTGGGCATATCCGTCTATATTTTAACTCTCTAAGTCCCCATGAGGATTGTGCTTCCTATACTGAATCTAGCCACATACCATGGCAATCATAAGTTGTAATGAAAAGAAATGGAACAGTTTATAAACCGATGAAGGTAGGCAACCAGGAAGGCTGTTCAAGTCTGAGTGAGGAGCAAGGGAATGCACACTCTCCAAGCAGACTGGAGTGACACCAGTGTTCTACAGATATCCCCCCCCCCCCAGCTATTGATTGTCTGCCTACTCCAAGTCTGTAAAAATCCTCTGGTGGAAGGAGGAGAGAAAATGGCAGCTCCATGCTACTCTGCATCAACATTCCTCCAGGAAGGTCTGGGGTGGTAGTGGTGTAGCTCTCAGAATCTCCTATGCTGTTTGGGACATTCAAGGAATGCTAATTCAATTTTGCAAGCATTGAAGTGTAGAGCAAAATTATATAGGGGAAGTTTATTTATTTATTTATTTACATCATTTATATTCCGCCTTTCTCACCCGGCAAGGGACTCAGGGTGGATCACAATGCACATATACAGACAAACATTTAATGCCATAGACATACAACATATATAGACAGACAATGAGCTACACAGTTGGTTGAGAGCTCACCCCGACCCGGGCAGGCCTCAAACTCATGTACTTCTGGTCAATAGAGAGCTAATTCAGCTGACTCCCAGCCAGCTGCGCCACATTCCCTGTGCACCTCTCTGGTTTTTTCATGCATTCAGTGTCAACATCTGGAAAGAGCTCTGTAGCTATGCTTGACTAAATATGTTACGAGGGCGGGTCAATAAGTCCGTGACTTTTTGAATTTCCCGCCTCTTAACTGAAAGGGCAACACTGCTCCTGTCAACAGGCATCTGTCAGTTGACTCCTGTCAAAATTTGAACAAGCTGTATCATTTAGTTTGTGTTTGACAGCCATTGATAGCAGACTACCGCATGATTTGAGGAGAAAATGGAAAACAGTGAATTTTGTGTGCTCATTAAGCATTATTTTTTTGTGGGAAAAAACCATCACTCAAACCAAGGCTAAGCTTGATAAATACTATGGGGACGCTGCACCATCAATTTCAATGATAAAAAGTGGTTTACTGAATTTCATTGTGGCCGTACAAGCACGGAAGATGTCGAATGTTCTGGACGCCCAGTTGAGGTCTCTACACCCGAAACAATTGAACAAATGCACAATATGGTGTTGGCCGATCGGAGATTGAAAGTGTGAGAGATTGTGGAAGCCGTAGGCATCTCACATGGCTCAGTGTTTTCAATTTTAAATGATCACTTGGGTATGACAAAGCTTTCTGCAAGATGGGTCCAGCGTATGCTCACAATCGACCACAAACGCGATCATGTGAGAATTTCGCAGGAGTGTTTGGCATTGTTCAACTGCAATATGGACGAGTTTTTGTGCCGTTTTGTAACTGTGGACGAAACACGGATCTACCACAACACATCAGAGACCAAACAGCAGTCAAAACAGTGGGTTTCTTGGGGTGAATCGGCACCAAAGAAGGCCAAGGTGGGTTTTGTCAGCCAATAAAGTCATGGCGACCATTTTTTGGGATGCACATGGTATAATCCACATTGACTACTTTCAAAAGGGTGAAACAATCAATGGAGAATATCATGCCAACATATTGGGTCAATTTAATGAGGATTTGAAAAAAACAACAACCACATTTGGCCAAGAAAAAAGTTCTTTTGCACCAGGACAATGCAAGGGTGCACACATGTGCAGTTTCCATGGCAACAATCCATGAATTGGGATACGAATTGCCCCCTCATCTGCCCTATTCTCCGGATTTAGCCCCAAGTGACTATTTCTTGTTTCCAAACCTGAAGAAATTGCTCGGCAGAAAGAGATTTGACTCCAACAATGAAATCATCTCACAAACAAATACCTATTTTGATGACCTCGACAAATCTTATTTTTGGGAAGGGATAAAAAAAATTGGAGAAACGTTGGACAAAGTTTATAGAGTTCAAAGGAGACTACGTTGAAAAATAAAATGACTTTTTATCCAAAAACCCGTGTTTCATTAAAAAAGTCACAGACTTATTGACCTGCCCTCGTATATATAGGAAACACGCTCATTTCAAAGTTGGATGATGGAACTGGGTTTCCAAACAGAAGCTCTGGGTAAGCAGATTCAGCCAAAGGCAATTACAGACCTCTTTCCAGCTCTTTATGCTGAATGCATGAAGATCAGAAAGTATGAATATCTAAAAGGCAGCCAGCTGCATGTCTCCTATAGACTTTAGTCCTATCCTCCTGTTGTGCTTACTTCAGGCTCCAGGACTTTCGTCAAAGGTTTATAAATAATTACTTGGAAGAGTTCATCTACTGTCCTTGCTCTGTTCAGTTTTACCATGTTCTCCTTTCTCCTCATTGGCATGTTAGGTGGCTGCCACAGATGTTCTTTTTGTTTCCGTAATTCAGCAAAGACAAATGCTTGGCAAGGTCCTCTTAAACTCAGAAAAAGCAGGGAAAGAATCAGAGTGAAATAGTACTATCGCAATAGACATCAAAGTGCCATTATAAGTCAATTGCCATGTTAGTTCATCCTCTCCCTTTTCTTAAAACACAAAGAGGGAGGAAAAGTAAAATACACAGAGATTTTTTAAACTTAATTTCAGTTGTTAGTGCCAACTAGAATAGAGGCATTGTTTCAATGGAACCTATAGAAATGCTTCCTTAAACAATGTTCCTATAAATTCAATGGGTCTATCCTAGTTAGTACTAATAATTTTAATATTGCATTAAGAAGAAACAACATAATATGCGGTCTGTCACAAAAGTAATAGAAATGGTGCAATTTTTTATTGAACATACATGCAAGTACAGTTTATCCCTTCAAAATAGGAATGGAGCAATTCTAGCACTGTTGCCATTGTTCATAGCAGTAGAAGAAGTCTTCACTTGAGATGTTGTTCAGAGTTCTCATCACAGCTGCATGGGCATTTTCAAGTGCCCCAAAATGATGTCCTTTGAGATGGGTTTTGAGTTTGAGCAAAGAAATTGCAGGGAGCCAAGTCAGAGTTGTATGGTGAGTGGGGAAGCATTCAGAACAGCCTTCACATGAGCCACATTGTTCACAGTTCTTGAAGTTGAAGGATCCTGCTCCAGACTCCTCTACATTTTTGTCCATGACATGACGCAAAAACTGTTATGCACTTTGTTCCTGTACTAATTGCTACAAAGGTGCAGACTCAATTGAGGAAGCTCAAACTGTATGCCTGGATTCTTCCTCCACCTGCCTTAATCCCCACTTCCTTTTTCTGGCCTTCCTGCACTATGCAAAGCAGATCATTTTCATTACTTTGGGGACAGATTATTTATTAAGGCAGTGGTACATAATTTAACATCAGAAGTTTTTAAAAAAGTCACAGAGCAGAGGGTGGCAGGAGAGGAACAGCCTGGTTGAGGATAACGGCAACTGGCAGGGATGAGAAGGAATTGGGGAATTAGGCAGGCAGGTGAAGAAATAATGGGAGTGTAGACTGAAAGCCAAGAGAGTTCAGGGAGCAAGTTGGCCAAAAAACCCGCTGAGAAAAAGCGGTGGAGGAAGATGTGGCAGGAGAAGTGCGGTTCTACACGGTCATTTAAATTGAGTCCCTGAGGAGTGCCTACACAGGCACCCCAAGAACCAGTTAGAGGCTGGGACAGTGGCTACAAAAATCCACTAATTGTGGATCAATCTGAAAGCAGGAATATATTTTTTTCTTACCTTGTCCCATGGGATGCACTGATGAGCAGCAGCCTGTCCGATAGGGATCAACACTAGAGCAAAGCAAAGTACAGTAACAATGGGAACCAAGGAATGCTGTGGTTTTCTCTCCAGGGGAAGGTGTTTGTTTACCTTCCCATGAGCTGTATTTCTGGTTTATTCCCCCAAATACTTCAGTGCTAGCCCTGTCTTGTCCTCTGTA
This sequence comes from Anolis apletophallus, assembly GCA_030556195.1. Taxonomy (NCBI): domain Eukaryota; kingdom Metazoa; phylum Chordata; class Lepidosauria; order Squamata; family Anolidae; genus Anolis; species Anolis apletophallus. The sequence goes on along the minus strand of JARBWK010000006.1, from coordinate 87,399,366 downwards.
GTTTGGTTTTGGTTTCCAGCTCCCCATCAGCTATTTAGTTATTGGTAACAACAATTTTATGGCCTATTCCAGAATTTCTGGTGGTTTTTTTATTTAAAAAATACACTGTTTCTGACTGGATGTGTGCTGTGGTGCACATTGTAGGTGTATGTTTTGTACACACTGTGACCTCAAGACAGTTTCACATTGGATTTATTGCTTGACTGTGTAGAACAGTCAAAGGAATCAGGAAATCAGTAAACAGGTCAAGAAAGAAGTGGAGCACACATTTAGAGTCCAGACTTCGGGGAGTAAGTTGTGGGGGAAAATGAAGCTGAGAAGGGAGCGGCCTTGCTGGAAATGAAGTGAAACAGTCATTGTTTTCACAGTCAATCTGCACCAACTTTAGGTTTTAACATTCAAGGAATATACTATCTGCTTTCCCCTTTTCAATATTTTAACCATCCAGTGCTTATAAAGATTGTAGTATAGGTGCATAGTTTTACCTTTAGAGTTATGTTGTATCCAAATATGTAGCTTTTAAGAAAGGGCAGAGTTGACAACGTTGTGTCAAGAACAAAAACAGGTTCCCGAAAGTTGCGGGAACTTTCTAAGCATTGTTTTCTTTCCATCAGTTCTTCTGAAGTGGTTTGGATCACCAAATGTTGATCACATCCAGAAAATTTCTGAATACCCAATCCATTCCTACTGTAGATTTCCAAGGTTTTGCCTAAAGCTTAAATAATTAAAATATGTAATGACTGGAATGATTAAAATAGCTTTAGATCTCAGGGTTGTTGACATTTGCTATGATATGTAAAATAAGTATCAGGATTTACAGCATGATTTCAGTGATCCACTCAAACCTTTGACTGAACCTATTGAAAATTATAAGGGCTATTCAATTAAATGAAAGGAAGGCTATTTCTTAGATCAGAACACATTATATTTCAGAAGATTTCCCTCAGAATGTCAGCACTTTTAGGAATATTAATGTCTGATAAGTATCATCAAGGTAGAGTAGTTGTCAGAGTTAAAAATAGCCTTTGGTTAGCGGAGAGGCTTTGCTTCAAACCTCTCTGTCTGAGGAATATTTTGCAGAATTACACAATGTGGTATGAAAGGGGGAGGGCACAATGCGATAGGATTTCACAGCTGCACATATCACTTGCTGTCCTTCTACCCCCCATTAACCTGTATGAAACTCCCCCCCCCCTCATTAACCTGTATGACTCGACCCATAGTGTTCCTAAACAAAAGTGACATGTTGGTATTAAAATGCTTACAGATCAGAAAACGTCCATTTACTCAGGCAAGGGGATATTGCTGAAGAGAGAGGAAAGTTCAACTTCATATAGTCACTAGCCTTTGGTGCCCTTAGGGAGAATTCTTGCTTCGCTCCCAATAGACTTGATACCCTGAGCAGCCAGGTGTCCACTGAGAGATGCCTTACATTTTACTTGTTTCATCTCTTGGTCTTCCAAGTATGTCCTGTAACAAGACAAACAAGAGGTTTTCAAACTGAGTTATGACAGCTGTGTTGTGTTAGCTGCGGCATGTAGATGTGTTGCAGGAACGTAATTTATTTATTTATTTATTTATTTATTTATTTATTTATTCAGTTTTGTATGCTGTCCTTCCCTGAGGGCTCAGGACGGCTTACAGAGAATATAAAAAACACACTTTAAAACAACTGAAAGAATTAAACTCTTAACTAATGAGTAATGAGTAATGGCAAAAATCTTTGGAATGTATGTTATTATTTTATAAATGATATAATATATATATAAATATACGTGAAAGGTCTTCGTGAAGTATGTTGTGTCCCAATACATTTCATTATTACAATGTATGTATGTCCGTATGTCTTATAAGAGGTTGGTTAATCTCCCATTTGCCAGTAAAAAGGAATTGCTGTGTAGTGAAATGAATTTTACAACGTGTAAGATTGCTGGCAGTTTGAGGTCAGAGGAAAGCCCCCTGCTGAATTCAGGAGGGCTAGAAATCTTTATGGTCATTTCTTTTGTTTTGGTTCAATCCCTCCCCCATCCCCCACAGAGTTGTGATTTCACAATGTTTTTATGGTCTCCTGGTCCAGGAGAAATCTTTCCCCATGTAGGAAGTGATGACAAGTTGCTTCCTATTTGAGACTTCGTTTTGATCTAAAAAAACAAGCCCCACAAAATATGGTAAAATTGCCCCTGTGGCCTCTAGAGGGTAGTGGAGGGCTTTTTCAGAAGAAAACAAATGGCAAAATTTTAGAGGAGGTGGATGACCCTGTGGTGAGGGGCACATGTGGCCTCTAATCTAGATTTCATTCACCTCTGCTCTAATAGCCCAAACCCCTTAAACTTTTAGTCTTCTTCAATGTATTAAAATATACTTCTGTTGTGAGTTATTGTTGCAATTATATTATTGTAATATCCTAGTTTAAATAACTTTATCCTACCCCATTGTATTATTTTATACTTTAGTATTGCTTCAGTACAATCCAGGTCTTGCTTTAAAAAATAAAAACAGAATATACTTGTCAATGTCTGCAGTCTACTTATGGTATAATGTAGTTATTTCTTCAATAATTGTTGCCTTTTTCACTTTGCTGTTTTCAGCATTGGCAACCAGAATAGGGCACCCTCTTATAAATAAAGTTGTCCTGCTATCTAATGTATTGGTAATAAGGTCTCCCTTTCTCTGTTATTCATAATCAATGTAATGCACGAATTACATATTCATGCATTGCATGGGTTATTGACATCTTGCTTAAACCTGGTTTCTGGATATCTTGTGATTTTCATTATTACTATATATAGACACACACATCCATCCATCCCCATAAGACCAACACTGGATATCCTGCATAAGAGCATCTCTATGATTGTGTTGCCAACAAGGTTTATCAATACATCCCACTTTTCTTTCTCAAGTTCTGAATTTAAAAATTACATAAAATATTTCAAAACCACTCAGTTTAGTCTGTTGCGTAAATCTACACATTTTGCTATTCACTTTATAATCCCCTTGTTTAGATCAATTCATCACAATATGTGTAAATCTCCACGTGGTTCAATACAACATACATCAATGAAAACAAGCTGGTCAGGAATGCATTTTCCGAAACACGCAGCAGAGGGCCACAGGCACAAACCCACAGCAGTGGTAAAAGCCTTCCAGGCAAGGTTCATCTCAACAGTAGTCTACAAAATTGTTGGGACAAGTGTCAGAAAAGCCAGCAATAGGGCTGGTGCCAGTTACGCCAATTCATGTTGTACCAGTCTGTTCTCAATAATATCTGCCCTTCCAGTTTTTATAGTCTTTTTTATTCAGAGCAGGATCTCTCTCTCTGTGTGTGTGTGTGTGTGTGTACACACACACACACACACACAGAGAAAATTCAGACTGAATAGCTTTGAATGGTCTTGGGAATGAGAACAATAAAATAAACTCTATACAAGTTATAGAGAATATCTCATAGAGTTGCTATCCAGTGGGAGCCATGTGGAAAAAAAACTTTCCTGGTGTTTAATGTTCAGTTAAGCTTGAGCAATATAACTCTAGTAATTTCTGCTGTTTTCACACTGTCACGAACGCCGACTTAGAACTGCCCCTTTAACACACACACGGAGACGTATCAAAGGCTAACTAGTTTATTGAATATAAAAACAGTTCAAAAGGTATATAGTCCAATAAATGCAGTATTCAAAGTATAAAGTCAATAGTCCAAAGTATAAAGACAAATAGCTTGAAGCGAGGCAAGGCTCCGCAATTCAATGCGGATCAGGAAACAGGGCAAGGTTTCGCATCCAATGCGAATCAGGAACCAGGGCAAAGTGCCGCAAACCACTGCGGCTCAGGAAACAAGGCAAAGGCAAGGCAAGACTTGATGACCACGGTTAACTTGTGGTCCCACTCCGCTTCGCGCCTATTCAGTATAGACGTGGCCGGAGAACTGAGGATCAGTTCCCACGGGGCCGTAATTTAATCCCTCGGCCGGGCCCCCCCGACGATCTAGGGCCCGGCGCCTCCAGTCTCTACTTTCCGAACGGTGACGGTCTAGGGACAGGTGCCAGCTCCTCCTGCCCTCCTCTATGTCCCTGCGCCTGTTATGAGAACGGCCCCGCTCTTCCAGCCTAGTATCGCTATCTTCCTGAGAAGAAGCCTCCCCCGAAGTTTCCCATCCGCTAGCCTCCATCTGCTGTTCAGCCAGCTCCTGGGACCCTCGGCCAGTTGGGAATTCATAACTATCTCCGCTATCTGCTTCACTGCCTCCCATCTCCACCTGGCCCGCTCCTTCCCCGGGAGAATGCTCCCATTCGAAATCCCAGGCTAAACTCTCTGGCGGTGGACTGGGCAAAGGCACCGCTGACCAATCTTGCTCTGGGCCTTCCAACTCATCCTCCGAATCCCTTTCAGCCTGTGCGGGTCCCAATGCCAACGGGACCCCTGGTGCATTACCCCTCCCCCGTTGCCCGAGCGGACCCATGGGTGCTACACACACTTGCTTAGGTTTTCACCCCCAGTTACCAAAATATTTAAAAGTTTAATCAAAACCATTATCATTGAGATAGTTGAAAAGTGATTTAATAGATCATCATCCCTATACATGTCTACTCAGAAATATGTCCAATGGAGCTAAATGAATGTAAGACTGCAGCCTAAGATTGCAGCCTATGAGGATATTAGAAATGTTATGTTGCCATTGTTTCTTCAAATGTTACAATGCCTGCATGTAAGAAGATTCCTATACTTATTATTAGATTATTGAGACCACAGGCCTATGTGGAATTTGAATTGGATTATGTTACACCTTTGTAACCCAAAATAAAAGTGATGGTCAGTAAGTTTCATGACTTCTACTCAGAAAATAGATGGATGCATTTATCTGACTCTTGGCAGAAGAGGGGAGGTTGGCTTGAGGATGCCCTGATATTGATGTTGACATGACTTATTATTATTTGATGTAGAAATGGTTCACTATTTGATGAGTGACATCTTGCCATTTGAAAGGTATTGTCCATTTTATCTCCATGGACATTGCCAAGGCAAGATTTGTCAGCTAGGATTTCTACATAGTTCTTTGGGAAACTGGTGCCTCAGAGAGAAGCACTGGGTGACTTAGTAGTAGCATAAGCTGTATTAAAATTGCTTTCTTCCACTCATTTTACTTCATGGATCTCATAGGTCCCACACATGTGCATTCGATGTTGGTTATCTATGATGACACATATGTGGGAGATGCCAGAAGGGAGAGGGTTACCATGGGAGTAAGTGCAGTTGGTTACCAAGGAGATGGGAGAAAATGCAGAGGAGGAAGCCCAATCTATCCTTTTACCCTCAGAGAGAGAAAATTTCAGAAGAAATGTGAAACATCCCCTTGAAAATAGAGAAAAACTGTTGCACTTGAATGACTTTATTTATTTTGTTATTTTGGACTGTCTTCATATGTAGTATTCTACATATGTATTATTCACCCTAAATATTTCATTAAATTTCAGAACTGAGGCTTCTATGGGTTCCTTTGCACCTGAAAATGACACAATGGAGCTTTTGAGGGGGAAGGGGAGAATTCCCCCTGAAAAGGGGGTGAGGGGTGGTCAGTGGCCATACCTCTCTTGTGCTGGTGTTGGTTCAGCATGGGAGGGAATGTCAGTTTCTATCAAGGTTTCTTTTTTATCTGAGAGCAGGAACACCTCTGTTCTTAAACACCACACCAGTATAGTAAAATCAGCAAGCAGTTTATTAAAGAACATATATATATAAGCCAAGCAACAAAAATGATAGAAACAGTGTAGTATAAAACAGTACTTTCCAAAGAGTACAGATGGTCCATGAACTTCAGGGTACAAAGGTAAAAACACAAGAACCCAATACGCAAAACCCAAAGGAGTAATACAGCATGGAGATCCAATGCCCAGAACAGGAACCTGGAAAAAACTTGAAACATGAAGCTAGAAATCCACTTGGAAACAAGACTGCCATGAAACTCCCATCATTGACGAGGATAAGCTAAAACCCTCCTTCATATCATATCAAGCTTTTCCTGTTCCATGAACCGAAAGGAAAACATTATGTTTGCCCTAACAACAAAATAAGGATTTATTATCTCTTTTTTCTAGCAGATGGACTGACCTTCACTGATTTTGAGAAGTTTGTGTTAGTTTACAAAAGTCTTGTTTTCTATCTTCAAACTCATTAAATTCTGCACCTGACAAATCATTCTCAGAAGACAGATTTTTGGGAAAAGACTACTGTGGGCTACTCCCAGAAATTTGACCTTGGGAATCTACAGGAGAAGCACTCATGAGAGACCTCGGGCCTCTCAGCAAGGCCTGGGCTTGACTCAGGCCCAAAAAACCCCTCATCCCCATTGGCATCAGACACAGGCCCAGGAAAACTATCACCCCCATTGATTTCAGACACAATCACAGGTTGAATTACAACAGTTTTGACCTGTGTGGAAGGCCTTAACACTACACATGGTGTAGTTGCTTAAGTGTTGGACTATGGGCAGTTCCACACAGGAGACAAGTCCAGTCTGACCCGGGTTTAAAAAACCCAGGCCAGGGTGGAATTCTGTCCCTACACTGGCAGAAAACACTGTGCTTTCTAGGGGACAGCAACAAAATCCCCCCAGAAAAGCCTTAAAAGCTAAAAATTACTTACCCGACATCCATTATCCTGCTGCTGACCCTCTCCTGGTGGGTAGAAATGATGTGCCAGGAGAGGGAGAGGGCAGGAGGAAAATCACTCCTGGTCCCTCTTCTCCTGGCACGCCATTTCTAACCACCAGGAGAGGGCCAGCAGCAGGGCAATGATGGCCAGGATAGTATTTTTAAAGGCTTTTTTGGGTGGGGGTGGAGAAGGAGGTTACAGCCTTTTGGGTTTTCTGGGTTCATGGATCCCAAAAAAACATGAGAGGGCTGTGCAGACTGCCCCCTCAGACACCCCAGGACTTTAGAGGAGGCAGTCCAGACAGTGACTACTGGATTATCTGAGGCGTCTGCAAAACCAGAAGGCCCTTGAAGTTGGGCTACCTTTTATGGAACATAATGTGAAGTTATGTAAAACAAGAAGGTGTGCCTTTCTGTCTATCCAGACAACTTTATCCCATCGCTATACAACCACTACAATATCGTTGAGTCATTAGAACAAATTTAGAGGGTCAATATGAATTGAGCATTTTGTAAGAAAGAGAGGGGGCGGGGGACATTTCGGTTGCTAAATTGAAGTAAGTGTTAAGCATTTTAATGCTGTCTGCATTGAAATAATGTTTTTCATAATCATGCGTTTATGATAGAAATAATATTTATTTAAATGAAAATATTTGAGAACTGGTCATAAAAATGTTTTTTTTAACTGTTATGAAACCCTGATGAGAAGAATCTGGGATTGACAAGAACCTTCAGTGTGGAACTTGTTCTGTGAAAAATTTGCACCTGACTATCTTGCACAGGGAACTGCATTTTCAGCACAGGAAACAGCAGAAATTTCAATTTTCTTGCAGAAAATGTAGATTCTTATGCAGAAATGGTATTTTCCTGCATAACAGTACGAATCTACATTCCAAACAAATGCAAATTTTGCACATCATAAATCTTGAATTGTGAATAGTATTCAAAAGCTGCTTAGTTTTTAAAAACTTCTTGCACAAGGAAGAAATTGCTAGAGGTTTTGTTGTTCCCTTCAAGAAGAAAAGTAGTGAGAAACCATCTGCCATGATGCCTCTGCATGTTGGATAATTCTAGAGCACTTTTTAGTGTATACACTCATTTCCCATGGGGCACTGTACAAGCTGATTAATATACCATAGAAGAGGGAAGTCTAGAATACTGGTATTGTCATGCAGTTCTGTATATTGCAGATTGATAGTGGTCACCCAAAAGAAGAAGCTAAACAGCAAAACTGGTTTTTATAGAAATTTATCTGCCATTACAGATTCTCCTGTGGAGAAACACATGATAGGATTCCAAGAAACCCCAGGGTTTCCCGGAAGTCAGTTTGAAAACAACTAGCACAGTTCATCTGGAATGCATCTGGAGCATCATTTCCCAGCAGGGACACTGTCTTTTAACCATGATGATGCACTTGTTTTAGAAGGTCTGGGAAGAAATGTTAAATGTACTCTCTTCCCTATGTGGAGAAATGTGATTTCTCACGCCACTCCACCTATAAGAAACTAACAAAAAAAATTTATTCTTCCTTCTCCTTGCAGTGTTTTTTGTGCTCCTATGGCACTATTAGCTACTAGGGCTGGGTAGGTTTTTCAGAATCTAACAGAAATCGTAATGTGTTGGAAGAAAAGTTACTTTTTTACCATTTTCAAAAAATTAAAGTTACCCGGAAGTGGCGTTGCCATACCGAAGTTCCATCTGCAATTGTCGGAAAGAGTGTCGCATGCCATTTCTGCCCTTTTCCTGGAGCCTTCCATCATTGGCTGGTTGCATTCAGGTGGTTTGCAAGCAGCCACCTGATTTCCTCCAGCCAATGAGCTATCGTGCTTTGGAAGTCAGGGGCCGAGATTTCCTCCTGTTCTCCAAGGCTCTCCCTTTGCTTGGGAGAGAGAGAGCTTTGGGGAACAGGAGGAAATCTCCTCCGAATCTCGGCCCCTGGCTTCCAAAGCGCGCTTTGGAAGCCAGGGGCCAAGAGTTCCTTCTGATCGCCAAGGCTCCTCCAGATCTCTGCCCCTCTTCTTGCTCAGTGCCGATTTCTTCCCTCCCTGTCCATCTGTCCTAACTGAGTTAAAGAGTTGTGTGTCCGCCATTTAAAAAGTCATTCCAAAATTTCGGAATTCATCCAAATAAATTTTGAAATTTTAATGGAAATATTTGGAAGTCTATCAGATACGAAGTAATGCAATGGGGGAAGATAGCAACAGGCTATATGAAACGTTATGCGACAAATAAAGTAACAGTTAATGAGTATAAATGCATATATATTGTGTCACAACATCTTAAGCACGAAACATGGTCATGGAGAGATCATATAAACATCATAAATACATAGCATGGTAAGTACCAATACAAAGCACAATGAAACGGCGAGCTAAGACGCCCAGGCTCCGGCGAGGAGAGGCAATGATGGTAACAGCAGGCCCTGAGGAAGCCCCTATGGGGGCGAAACGAAGGCGCGCAAGACCCTTTCGTCGGCCCTTGGACGCTCCCTCCCACCCGGACATTGCATCTGTGAGATTGTGCCTATCATTATTTTCATTTGTGAACTTTGTGAACTTTGTGGGTTGAGACAGCGTCGGGGACCTGGGCCTGCTGTTACCATCATTGCCTCTCCTCGCCGGAGCCTGGGCATCTTAGCTCGCCGTTGCCATCAGCGAGCTCACCGCCATTATTATTTTCATTGTGCTTTGTATTGGTACTTACCATGCTATGTATTTATGATGTTTATATGATCTCTCCATGACCATGTTTCGTGCTTAAGATGTTGTGACACAATATATATGCATTTATACTCATTAACTGTTACTTTATTTGTCGCATAACGTTTCATATAGCCTGTTGCTATCTTCCCCCCCATTGCATTGCTGATTTATGTGGAACAGCCTTCTTTTTTACTCATATCAGATACGAAGTGCCAGCGCCCCCTAGAGATGAAACAAGTTTAGAAGCAGGTTTTTTTGGGGATCCAACAGCCCTATTAGCTACATTGAGAATTGAGAGTGCTTAGAAAAGTTATTTTTCTTGGACTACAACTGCTTTATTCTCTAGTCTAGGAAAATCTTGGAATAGTGGGGTAAAATTGTGTATATGAAGCAAAACTATGCAGAAAATCTGTTTTCAACAAACAATAATATAATGACCTGTAACCAGTGGGGTACAGACAGTAATGCAACATGTTTCACAAGCAAAATCCGGAAAATGCCAATGTCTCTTTCTCACTATGCCCCCCCCCCAAACCTTCTGTGGAGGGGGAACCCCCTGGAATTAGTTTCCAAGTTTCCAGGGGTTTGGGGGGCGGGGAGAGAAAGGAAGGTTACTTGCACTTAAGCATATATAAATCAATACATACATTTTGTTTACTTCACTGCATTTTTGGTGGGATTGTAATGGTCTGAGGGTGAATCTCCACTCTGCCATGAAAAGCTACTTGGTGACAACCTTGGCCAAGTCATACTGACTTGACCTAAGAAGAAAGCAATGGCAAGCTCCTTCTGTATAAATCTTGCAGAGAACACATCAGGATAACTTTACCTTATGATCACCATAAATAGAAAATAACTAGAAGGCAAATAACAGCATTGCATTTTGAGGGTACATATATGTGTAGCTGGAGAAGTGTACTGCAGAATTCAGAGAAATTAAAACACTGCAAACAACTGCATTTTGGTTCAGGAAGTATGGATTAGGTAGGCTCACTTTATAGTATCATATAATACTTTCAAATTTATTTTCCATCCCTACTATTCCATACAAAGTTCAGTGGTGCTATGATTTGTAGTCTTTGTTAGTTGCCTTCTTCTGCTTGCCAGGAAAATAGTGAACTTGCAGGGGACTATATGAAAGCTATAATAGATGGTGTGCTAAATTTGGACTTCTGACATCTACTCTGCTCATATCCCGCAAAGGGCTTTCTTCCTTGTTGTAATGATTGCTTTTGCAAACCTGCCTTGTGATCATATTGGTAATGGAGAAAGGATTTCTTCTTCTTCCTGCCTTTTTCAGAGTCAGATGTTAGGTCTCTCTATATCTATAAATGGCACTCAACAACAACAACAACAACAATTTTATTGATTAGCCAGAAGCCATATCAAATACAAACAGAACACAGACACATTGCAATGATTCTAAAAACAATCTGAGGAGAATTCTAGACCATTACATCAATTAAACCCCTGTTTTACCCAGCAGGAAGGATTCTAAGGGAGGTGGTAACAATTCACAGGTCCTCATCTCCAACACAATTTATTCCAATTGCATCTATGTAATCAGATCTTAGTTTCATGGCTTTACAGAGAAAACGAGCAGTAGCATCTGTTATCAGCTTGTTGGAGCCGGCCAGCAGAAGTGAGACTTTTGCTAGAGGGTCTTAATTTTTTTTTCCCACGAGAAATATCTCTAGCAGTTGTTTTCTCTCTATTTGATAGATTTTACAATAAAGCAGAAGATGAGTTAGATCTTCGATCTCAGGGGCACCACAAATACAGATACGCTCTTCATAGGGAATTTTCTTGAACCTCCCATATCTCACCATTGAATCTAATTGCTCAAACCTGGCTCTAGTGAAAATTTTCCTTAGGTGGTGTAACCTTCCTTGCTGTAAGTAAGTGGTTAGTTGGAAGGATTTCTTAAAACCACTCAACCATCTCAGGGAAACAGTAGAACCCAAAGAGTCTATATCGGTTTGGGCCGCAATGTCATTAATTCGTTGACGCACTTCTTTGAAGTGCTTACTTAGCTCTTGACCAGATAGGTGGACTGGGAATATTACCTGAATGCCACACCTTCTGATGTAATCAAACAAATGGTCAGCCCCCGATTTATAAGAACTGCTAGATTGTTCCAGCAAACATAATTTCGGGAGGCGAGACGCCTCCATCTCCATGACCTTGAGCCAGTAGTTAAAGGCTCTGATCTTAGATTGTGTGCTAATAGAGAACATTCCCAACTCCGCCCTAACTGCCGCTGCTGGGGAGCTTCTATCGACCCCTAAAAGCTCCCCAGCAGTGGCACTCACACATTTGAAAAAGGAAAAACAAAGTACCACTGTCTTCTTACTGATATTTTCTCCTCCCCTTTTTTTTCTTTTAAATAGTTATATTGCAAACCAGCGGCAGTTAGAAAGCATAAATGAAATTGACGTGGGACTGTACACTGGATTAAGAAATTTGTGAGTATATTGTTTAATTGTTTACATTTGTTGTTGTAAAGTTTGTGCTGTGGTCCAGTATAGCTCTGTAATGGCATCTGCTGAGTTCCTACATATATGGGCCTTCATTTATTTTAGTGAAAGAAAAAAAACCCATGCACATTCAAAAGTATGTTTGGATCACATTGTTTTCTTCTCATTATAAGGAATGGAAAAATCTATCAAAGGCACATGCATGAGCCCCAGGTGTTACATTTAGGCTCTTAGATACTGATTTAAATGTCTGCATTGGGTTGATAGTGTTTAGTAGTTAGAATATCATAGACCCTTTTTAAAACCAGGCCTTTGAAATACTTTCACCTGTGGAGAATCAGATATGTGCTGGACTGTGATTTGGTAGATTTAGGATGAAGTCTCCACTGAGGGACAAAACTCTTGGGGAACTTTGGTTCAGTTATTCTCAGGGCCCTTCTACACATGCTGTAAAACCAGAAGTAACTGAGTTAAAAGGGGATAGGGTGGCTAAATGATGTTTAGCCTTAGTGTTGGCGGGATCGGGAGGAATCGAGTTAACATTTGAAAAGCACATGTTAAAAAGGTGTGCTTACAGCCCAATTCTGCCCGAAAAATGTGCACCTTTGCATGACTGTATATCTCTGTAGTCATGCAAAAATGTGATTTCCTTCCTTCCCCCCTGTGTTGAGTGCTCCAGTGCACATGCACTTTTAAAAAGTCCAAAACAGCTGATCAAATGGACACACGGGTGTCTCAAGGGAAGCACAAGTAGACAGCAATTAGAACTCTCTGAAATTCTTTCTTTTACACTTTATAATCTTAAACAGAGGTTGAATTAAAAATTGGAGAAAAGAGAGATCAAACAGAAGTTAGTTTCTTAAAATTCCCTCCATTATGCACTAGACCTCATATGCACACATATGAATCTGTTTGTGTTTATAATAAAATATTTGCATGTGTGCATATATGATCCAACACATAATTTAGGGTTTTGTTTTTCTTCTTAAAAAAAAACTTCTGCTGGATGTCCCCTGACTGCCCTCCATCTTGATTTGCTTCAAAAGAAGATTTTGAGGATGACGGGGGAACATATCCGGGGACTGCCAGATCTGTGTGTGGACCTGCTGTTAGGTCCTGGGATTTAAAAACCTACTTTAAAAACCCCAATTTTGGCTCTGTCTGGAAGTGCCCCCAGCCTTGCCATCCTGGCAGGGATGTTATGAGTTGGGATAGATGAGGAGAGCCATTGCTGTCAAGAGTTCAGTAGAAAAAAGATGGGTTACTTGGAAAAACTGACAATTCTCACACATGCTTGTGTATTTTTGCAGAACTGTTGTGGATTCGGGCTTGAAATTTGTTTCACGCCAGGCTTTTCTGAAGAACACCAATCTGCAGTACATGTAAGTGAAAACCTCCTTCATGGTTTCAGGACAAACTTTTATCAGATTTCAACACCAGATGTGAAGAAAGTTTACTTAAAAATTGTAAATGGGGACCAGCATCAAAATGTTAAAATGTATCTCCAGTTCTGCAGGGCTCAAGATCAGGGCTCTAAACTTCTTGACACAGGAACCTTGCAGTACTATTTGTTGTTCTCAGAAAGGTGTGAGAGGTCTGCTAGCAACATTTTGTTCATAATGCATCAGGTATGGAAGGAGCAGCAAATGACAGTTCCCTGAGTAGTGTGAAAACCTGATAATTTTTCAATGACTAATAGTCATGGTAAGGGGAACTAAATATCATGAAGACACCAGATTCCATCTGATCTTGAAAGTTAAGAAGAGTCAACTCTGGTCAATACTTGGATGGGAGTCCACCAAAGAATACCAGGTGCTGTAGACTATATTTCAGAGGATGGAACTGATCAAATCACCTCAGAGTATTCCTTGCTTACGAAAATCCCAAGAAATTCATGTGATCACCATAAGTCGGCAGGCAACTTAAAGGCAGATGAACACACTCTTGTCATGGTGGCTATATAGTATACTACTTTCAGTATCAGAGCCAACATGTTTTTGAATATCAGTGCTATTGTATTCAGGTCCTGTTAGTGGATATCCTTTATACATCTGTTTGGTCACAGAATCCTGAACAAAAGAGGCTATTCATTCTATCTAGCAGAGCTCTTATTTGAATGTACTCGGACTCAAATTGTCATTTCAAGAATGCTGTGAACATTTATGTATTAAGGAGAACAATCTGCACGTCCCATTTTATGTATTTATATGGCAAGTTGGTTGGTATCCTTAATTTTTATTTAAGCCAACGAAAACAGGATATATAAGATGCCTGATTAACACTGTTGGCGAAAATCCTGCCTTTGTGGGGATGTAATTTTTAAATGACATTTACATTATCATAGTGAGGGCTTGCATTTATGCATTTTTGTATTTCATCTCTTTAACAATTGGTGCACATTTTGGGTTTGGAAACTTGTTTTGTTTTGCAGACATTTTAATTAAGATTGATAATACTGCATGAACTTTCCAGCTAAGAAAACTATTTTGGCTTTAATTGTCTCACAGAAGGAGCCTTTTTAATTCTCATTTAACATCCTTCTTAAAAATAAACTGACTTCCCACAGTGTAAATCATGTAAGAATGCTAACAATAACAGTGAGCATTTTAACAACTTCAGTGAAATCAGATCCTAAAGAAAGGTTAAGTACATATTTATCTAAAATATTTTTACCATCACGTTTTATCTTGCCTCATAAATGAAATTTGTGTATCCGTATGTCTTCTCATAGCTGATGCAGGATGATCCAAAATGTAAACAAAGAAAATTAAACAGTGTAATGAATGAAAAAGAAAGGCAATTGGTGAAAATGGATGCAAGCCACTAGAGTCTCAATTCATGCTGCTTAGTTGATTGATTCACATGATACCTCATGGGCCTCTTCTACAATGCCATATAATCCAGATTATCAAAGCAGATAATCCACATCTGCTTTTAACTGGATTATATGAGTCTACACTGCCATATAATCCAGTTCAAAGCAGATTATCTGGATTTTATATGGTAGTGTAGAAGGGGCTGTGGTTATTAGAAGGGGTCTTCAGATTGGGGTGTAATTAAACAAACCAATAAAATAATTTGCACCTAATTGTAAGCAAATGGTCCTATGCAAGACTGCTGAGCTGGTGCCTTTCCTTCTTTTGATATTGTTGTTAGATTTGTTTTATTTTTCTCTGGCACATCCACAAGGAGCAGTTTTGGTTCCATATTTACCTAGTTATGGTTTCTGACCCAGAAAATTGTAATTAAAATTAACTTTGATTACTAAAACAAGCCGACTTCAGATTGTGAAGATTGTGGTTAGCTATGATAGCATTTTTCAACCTAAATAATGTTAACCACAGTTACTTGTTCAGATATCTACTGATACATAATGTCTGTGGCTGCCATTACCCCTAGGAAAATCACTCCATACACCTCAAAATTGCATAAGAATGGTTTAGAGTTTGCCCTAAGTTGCAGGGAGTCATGTAACCTATGGGAAGCATGTGGCCATTTCAGGATCTGGTTCAGCCTTAGAACCTGCACCATTTATGGGGACTAAACCAAATAAAACAAGAGACAAGAGGAAGCATGACAGAATCTACCAAGCTGGCTGAGCCCTGATGTTTTTGTTCAGGGATAGAGCCCAACAGTTTGTTTGATGACCACTTAAAATCCAAGGGAGAAAACACTGAGTATGTTTCTGCATCAGAAACTTTGATATCTTGCCACTATCTCTCCTTTAATGAAAGTGTGCCTCCCACAGTGTAGGTGCCCATATGAAATAGTCTAGAGCAAGAATGTCTCTGATCTTTAGTCTAGTGGAAGGTATTAAAAGCTCCTTATATTATGAAGCAGTAAATGCTTAATTGACGTGAAAGGCCTAATGATTGCTGTGATCTTTCATGTGGGTACACATTGCGCATGCAGTTTGAAAGGATTATCTTAAAAGGATTAAATTGAAGATATTTGGCACATGGTCAGGGTTGGTAAGTTTGGACATCAATGATCAAAGAAGATATGAAAAACATGTATTTTTATGACTACATTGAGCATGTACTCGACATCATAGAATCAGAGAATTATAGAGTTGGGATAAATCACAAGGGTCATCCAATCAAACCCCCTGCCATGCAGGAATACACAATCAAAGCACTCCTGGCTGTTTTAAAACCTTCAGAAAAAGAGATTCAACGTCATTCTGAGGCAGTGTATTCCATTGTCAAACACTTACCATTTCCACAATGACATTACTATTGTTACTTTCTCTTTTATTTTTACCTGACTTTATCTAAATCTGACTTCCATGATTTATATTATGAATTTCTAAACAAGTACCAACATCTTTGAACCATAATGATACCCCATCTTCTACCCTGTTTGGTCCATTTCTCTGAAAAAGGGCATGCCCTTCCAGTACTACATTCCAATCAGCAAATTTATCCTCCTAGGAATCAGTCATGTTTGTGATAGATTTGTTTTGCTGTGTTATGAGTTCATCTTATTTATTTAATTTGCAATGTGCTCTAGAACCCTTTCTACGCTGCCATATAATCCAGATTATCAAATCAGATAATCCACATGACCTGCTTTGAACTGGATTATATGGGTCTATGGGCCCTTCTACACATGCATTATAACCTGGGTTAAATCAGGTTAAAAGGGAGGGGGTGTGGCTAAATGAGGTTTAGCCAAAATGTAGGAAGAATCAGGAGGAATTGGATTAAAGGCTGGAAAGCACTTGCAGGCATGGAAAACATGTGCTTTTCTTACTTTCTCCTGTAGACTCCCTTGGTGCTCTCCATTTCCCTCTTAATATACCGGATAAATGGTCCAATACAGGCCTGGAGCCTTTTCCTCTCTTCCTGGAAGAACCAACAAGGGGCTTTGGAGGAGAAATCCCCCTCCCCTCTCAAAGCCCCCTTTTGGGTCTTCCAAGGGAGGGAGGGAGGGAAGAAGACTGCAGGCCTCAAATGGAGCCTTCCTCTAATAAGTGAAGTGGGAAATGGAGGGCTGGGGGGGGGGGGGGAGGAGGCTGGCAGTACCCTTGCCAACCCCTGCTGTTCTCGGATCAGCAGTGATGAGTTTCTGGACACCACCCCTGCAAAAGCACAGGGTTTAGACCACCTGAGTGGCCTCCATCCTGAGAGAAATAGGGATTTAAAATCCCAATTCCTCTTGGATTTTTGACCTGTGTGGAAGGGCCCTAGGTTGCTATATAACAAACTGAAATCAGATAATTTGGATTTTATATTACAATGTAGAAGGGGCCTGACTTAGCAAATGCCCAGCCCATGAGAGCTTATGCTAAAGCAGAGAACCTGAGAGCCTGTCCAGACAGGGCCTTTATTGCGGGAACTCCTGCAATAAAGGAGGAGCTATCCAGACAATGTTCTGGAGAGTACCGTATTAATTTGCCACAAACTAGGAAAACCATGGTTGTAGAGTATTAATTTGATAGTGCATTTGTTCCGTGCCTTCTTGGAAGGTGCAGGATAAATCCACTGTATCTGGATCTGAACTGCAGAATACTGCAGTCCAGACAGTATTCCCATAGTTTACTGGGCTAAATAAGCCCGGTAAACTGTGGGAATACCCAGCCGCTCCCCCCAAGCCCCGAGACCCCTTAGAAAACTAATAAAACTTATGTGGTCTCCATTAGAAGTCTCGGCGGACTCTCCCAACACGTAGAAATGATGCACCAGGAGAGCGGGGAGGAAAATCATTCTCCCCTACCCGCTCTCCTGGCACATCATTTCTACGCACTGGGAAAGCCATTTGAAGCTTCCAATGGAGACCACATATTTATTTTGATTTATTTCATTTCTAACCACATAAGTTTTTATTAGTTTTCTAAGGGGTCTGGGGGCTTCAGGAGGGGGGGGTAGGCTCTCCGGATGTTCTCTCTGGCTAGTCCCGAGAGAACGTCTGGACAACCCATCCTAGAAAGCGCCTGCTTTCTGGAGTGGATACAGACAGGCCCTCAGAAACATCTGCGTTATTTTAACACGGATGCTTCTGGGACAAAGGCCTGTCTGGATCCAGCCTGAGGCTATGCAGAATAGAAAGACAGAACAGAAATAAGCACACAAAGACATCTCCACTTAGCTTACACAAAACCCAAAAGATACAAGCTCACCAAAATGCCATAGTACAATAAAATACTAATGAGCACAAAAGCAAGTTTCTTCCCAACTTGCACACCCCAACAGCTTTACCTCAACAGACACAACAGTGTTAGTCCAACAAACCCTCCCAAAAGATTCTGGAATGTTTGACCCAACAGACACAAGCTCACCTGTTGCTGTATTTTTCACCACAACCATGCAAAAATCCCTGCTAAAAGAGCTCTTGTTTGCCAAGTTCCAGGCACTCAGAAACTCTTTGGAAAACATTTTTCTTCACATAACTAGACCTGTTCTAAGATCTGTTGGAATTAATATTTACCGTTTTGTTGATGCTAGTTATTAAGATGAAGTATAGTTTGTATAACTTTAGGACGTAGTAATATGGCAGAAGTCTTAAAGAAAGCTTACTGATGCTTAGATTCTAATTTTTAGTTATTGTTTCAAACTATCTTAATTTTTTGATTGCACTGTTGGTTTTCTTTACAGTAACTTGTCAAGAAATAAACTTTCAAGTTTGTCCCGGAAGTCTTTCCGGCACCTGAATTTGAGTGATCTGTAAGTAACAATTTTTTTAAAAAAAGGGTGAGGACTGTTATGATTGTCATGATCAGCTGCAGCTAAATTATAGGATTTAGGTTACAGCAAGAAAACATTGTTTATTTTTTAGGAAAGGCAAATCATGGTATCACCGCTTCATTTAGGCTTTTAATCACTTGTTAATAAGTCATCACATAAATATAGAATAAGGAAATTTTACAAAAATTGGGCTGAATTATTATTTTTGTAGTTTTGCTTGCAAGAAAACTATTGAATCATAACTTCCCATGCATGTCATGCTATTCCAAAAGATTTAATTTTTGATCCTTTGGTTTGTTTGTTCTCTTTATTTATGATTCTTTGAGAGTTTTTGACATCTTTATTTTTTTTACTTTTTTGACATGTGACACAAAGCTGTAGGGCTGGCACAGTTAATTTGTTTCATCCATTTCATATAGTTTGTATCAGTGAGAGCTGGTATATTTGTGCAATAAATGGAGGCTTTTGTCTTTGTGTGCCAACTATAGTTGATCGAAAATCTAAAAGATTTTAAAAATGTGTTTGATTTAATTACTCAAATAACCTTATATGAATTCATGTTATTTTATTCTAATGCTATTATTAAGAAACAGCATTTATTTGAATATTTTACTAACATGATAGTCACTGAAAAGCTGGATGTCAAAAGAAGTTTGATTTACTTCATTCTGCAGAGTTTTGGCATTTGAAGAAGTATCTCTTTAAAACATATCCAGCATTTCCTAAAAATGAACTTTTCCTAATAAGTGTTCTGCTTCTTGTATTTTATATAGCATAATCTCCATAGCAAACTTAATACTACTCAGATGAATGTGTAATTTTGTCAGTTCATATTAATGTAGGTTGTTGACACAAAATGCTTAATAATGGCATTTTACATTTTTTGTTTTGATCTTCCTTGTGGGTGCACATGAACTCTGAAACTTTAAAAAGCTTATGCAAGCATGTTTCAACTTTTCAATTTAGGATTAAAGGAGCAATGGGAGACACCCGTTCTTTTCATGACTAAATTGAGCAAATAACCTTTATTATATAAATTGGCTTGATAGAGCAGTTTATCTTACATATCTGTCAGGGTGGGGAGTAGAATACCTTGATGGACAAATCCGAGTCCTTGGTTTATTTTAACGAAAACAGTGAAATTTGCAGTCCAGGCTATCCTTTGGCTTTTCTATAACCAGTAAATGTGAGCTGAAATAACTTTTAAGAGGCCATAACTTAACATAACTTTAAAGAGTTGTTTGAATGGTATAGCAGGCAATTAGATGTTCTAATAAAGTTAAAATTTGAGATGATGTGGGAAAGCATTGGAAAAATGAGAACAAAGTACACATTGAAAGGGCTTTAACAATTTTAAGGCAATCAAAATAAGTGCTGTCAATCCGTACACTTATATACTAGTCCAGGGCTGTCCAACTTTTACCGGACCTGTGGCCGGAATTCCAGTTACTGATGACCTGGGGGGCCGAAGGGTCTGCCTCCGCCCCCGGCTCCGCCCCCTCCCCGGCTCCACCCCAGCTCCGCCCCCTTCCCCGGCTCCACCCTCTCCCCGCCTTGAGGTGTCTGTGGAGGACACTGGGGCTTTGACTTGGAGATAGAGATGAACACCAAAATCCCAGTCTCAAGTCCCAGTCCCTGCTTTGAACTGGATTATATTGCAGTGTGGACTCAGGGCCCTTCACACAGCCATATAACTCAGAATATCCAGGAAGGAAACCCCACAAAACCTGCTTTGAACTGGATTATATTATAGTGTGGACTCAGGGCCCTTCACACAGCCATATAACGCAGAATATCCAGGCAGGAAACCCCACAAAACCTGCTTTGAACTGGATTATATTGCAATGTGGACTCAGGGCCCTTCACACAGCCATATAACGCAGAATATCCAGGCAGGAAACCCCACAAAACCAGCTTTGAACTGGATTATATTGCAGTGTGGACTCAGGGCCCTTCACACAGCCATATAACGCAGATTATCCAAGCAGGAAACCCCACAAAACCTGCTTTGAACTGGATTATATTGCAATGTGGATTCAGGGCCCTTCCACACAGCCATATAACCCAGAATACCTGCTTTGAACTGGATTATATTGCAGTGTGGACTCAGGGCCCTTCACACAGCCATATAACGCAGAATATCCAGGCAGGAAACCCCACAAAACCTGCTTTGAACTGGATTATATTGCAGTGTGGATTCAGGGCCCTTCCACACAGCCATATAACCCAGAATACCTGCTTTGAACTGGATTATCGGAGTCCACACTCATATAATCTGGTTTAAAGCAAATAACATGGGATTTTATTCAGATGTGTGGAAAGGAAGTCAAATAAGAAGCCAGGGCCCTTCCATATAGGCCTATAACCCTGAATGATAAGGCATAATATTCATTCTGCCTCTGCTAATAATAATAATAATAATAACAACAACAACAACAGGTTCCTGGAGTAGGAGACCTCCAAGGGCCATCCAGGGCCATCCAGTCCAATCTCCTTCTGCCATAAGGGGAAAACACAATCAAAGCATTCCTCACAGATGGCCATTCAGCCTCTAATGATGATAATAATAATAATAATAATTACAATGGGTTCCCAGAATAGGAGACCTCCAAGGGCCATCCAGTCCTACCTCCTTCTGCCATAAGGGGAAAACACAATCAAAGCATTCCTCAGCCATGTTGAATCAAACCTAAACTCTCATGAGAGCAACAGAAAGTACTGAACCTTGAGTTTGGGAGTTGTAGTTCTCCTCCATCCAGAGAGCACTGTGGACTCAAATAATGATGGATCAGGACCAAACATGGCAGGAATCCTCAGGAGAGGAGGAAGCCGGAAAGGGAATGAATGAGCACCCCCCTGCTCCGAACTCGGCCCCGCCCCTTTTCACTCTGGCCACGCCCCCTCTCACTCGTGCACTCTCTCTCTCCTTCCCTCTTTCCTTCAGGTGGTGGAAGGGGGAAAGAATGAAAGGGGGAAAGAGAGAGAGGAGGAGGGAGGGAGGGGGGAGGGAGGGAGAGAAGTAGTAGTAGGAGGAAGAGAGCCTGCTCCTCCTCCCTGCCCCGCCCCTCACCCCCCCCGGCCGCGAAAAAAAAAATAAAAAAAAAAATAATACCAAAAAATATTCCAAAAAAATATTTTAAATTTTTTTTTTAAATCTTAAAAGGCAGATATCTTGCAGGAGGGTAGGGGGCCGTAGAGAAAGGGCTGGGGGGCCGTATACGGCCCGGGGGCCGCCAGTTGGACAGCCCTGTACTAGTCAATATACAACAGCCAAGGACCAATTTAAGTATATAGCATTCACTTGAGATGAGAAGAAGCACCAGATCTCTTGTTTTCCTTTTCAGTTCTGTTTTTGTCTGGATCTACACTGCCATATAATCCAGTATATTATCGCAGATTATCTGCTTTGAAATTGATTATGTAATTCTAAACAGCCACATAATCCAGTTCAAAGCAGGTAATTTGGGATCTGAAACTGGATTATAAGGCACTATAGATGGGACCTCAGTCTCCATCTAATTTTCAATATGGTCACCACCTAGTTTCGTAGGGCCCACTTCCTCCCGAGTTTTGTTTCCAACCCAAACCACAGGCTTTCCCTTGAGGGGTGGCTAGATGCCATCCCAGGTCAACCCCCACAGTCCCAGGATCAATCCCCACGGCCATCCCTGTGCTTCAGGCACCCACCCCCTTCCATTCACCCCCCATTTTGCCCCCAAAAACTCAACAGAGGTGCAGCACAATCCCCACTGCAGAGTACACCTGACATGCAAAAATGATGTGTCAGGAGATGCCCCTCCCACCTCCAGACACATCATTCGCATGCACCAGGAGTACTCCACAGAGGGACCTGTGTTGCTGGTAGGTCCCTCCAGGGAAAGGGGGGCTGGAGGGAAGTGGGTGGGTGCCTGAAGGACTGGGATGGTTGTGAGGATTGACCCCTGGGTCTGCGGAAGCCCTCACCTGGAAAGATCCTGACCTTAACTTAAGGTCCAGATCTTTCCAGGTGTTTTATTAATCCGGAGCAAACTGGATTAATTGTCATTTGGATGTCTCAGGTAAAAGCGAGATTGGTCCCACATTTTGGGCCACTTTGGAAGGGCCCCTAGTAAGAATTGCTGTCCAGCCTGAGGAATAAAGAAACCAGACACAGAAGATGGGATAAAATAAGGTCAACTTTATTAATTGTTTCCCATTTAATTATTGTTCAATAGTGCAGTATGCTTTCTGGTAGTGTGGTGAATTCTCCTTCTCTGGAAGTTTTAAAGCAGAGGCTGGATAGCCATCTGTTGGGGGTGCTTTAGTTCCTGCATGGCAGGGGGTTGGACTGAAAGGCCCTTGTGGTCTCTTTCAACCCCATGATTCTATGATCTTGGTGATAAGCAAATCCAAATGCAGAGAGCAATTTGATAATGGAATGGTCGAGTGATCAATCTCCCCAGATCTGCATCCTCAGCCTTCCCCTTAGAGGAATTCCTGAAAGTTAGGGTTGCTCACAGATCCAGCTAATATACTGGAAGCTTAAGCCAGAGGGTGTAAGCTCCCAGACCATTTTGACTCTGTTGAGAGCAAAGATCCAGAGAATAGCCTCAAGGGTAGGAAATTTTTCCCTAACCCCAAGATTGCATGATTCACAGGATCAGTTCCAAAACCTATGCAAATGTGCCAGAAGGTGTATTAACAGTTTTTATATTCACCCCTGCCATGGAGACCTATTTAAGATACCACTCTTAACTAATTGTCTGATTATCCTTGACAGTGTAGGGTAGGTGGCGAAAAACCCACAAGGGGAGAAAAATATTCCTACCCAGCTCCATACCAGCCAAATCAACAGATAATCTTGTTCTCCTTTTCAGAAATTTCTTAGGACCCTTCCACACAGCCATATAACCCAGAATATCAAGGCAGAAAATCCCACAATATCTGCTTTGAACTGGGTTATCTGAGTCCACACTGCCATCCATTCCAGTTTAAAGCAGAAAATGTGGGATTTTATTCAGCCGTGTGGAAGGGGACTTAGTAGGAGTAAGCTAAATCTAGGGAAATGCATTGATTATGTTGAGTCAGGTAGCAATATATTTTATTTTCAGCATTTGATTTCATGTTTGTTGCTCATGTCAGGGCAACTTCAGTTTTGGCTAGGACTTGATTATTGTAGCACTGACATGGCAGGGAAATATGAAGGGTACCTTGGTGATTGTAGGAATTTGGCAGAAATTTGACATTTTCTTTATGCAGCTGTCTGTGGTGGTTGTAGGCTTTTAAAAGGTTAGTTCATTAGTACAATTCCTCCTTAATTTAAGTCTGCAATCTATGTAATCCAAGGAAATAAATCTTTTTGAACTCAGTAGGATGTATACCAGAATATAAATGAATAAATGCATGGTATTAAATTACATATTATGTAGGAAAACCTTACCAATCTATGCATTCTGCTAGTCTCTTCCTTATTTTGCCTGTGTGCATTGATTCACATACTTTGGGTATACTAGAACAGTTTTTCTTAAATCCAGTTGTTAGATCCATTAAATCAATGGGATTCATATGACTCACTATTCAGCGGGTAGGCATAGTCTACTTGGGACTAGCAATTAGAGTTAGGTGCCCATATTTTGGGAATATTTATGAGAATAGAGTGGAGGGCACATGTGCTTGAGAACAAAGTGTTTATCAAGCCCGGTTTGTAACAGTGACTCGCTACTAGGCTGATGTTTGTCATTTAACTCTCCTCCTGAAGAAAAGAAAAAGGGAAGTGGGAGAAAGGGAGAGAGAAAGAGACTTTCTTGCTGTGAAGGAGAAGAACATGAGGAAAGATACAAATCTCTTTCCACCCTCCCTGCCACTTTAAAGGACAGCAACCCATTCAAGTGGGATGGGAAACCACTACAATAATGTCTTTACTGCAAAAGTTCTGCCTCTTTCCAGTCCCCATACAGTACTGTAAGGAACCTCCTTTTAACTCAAATCTAACTACTTCCTCTTGGAATGAGTGCTTAACTTTTTCAGCCTGTTTGCAAGAATATGTAAAACCCATAGAACACTATGTTTGATGAGCTTTCAGATGATCTCAACTGGTTTGCATATTCTGCAGAGATTTTATCTGCAAAAGGATTGCGAGCATTGTGGTCAAATCAAATATAACTCCTGCAGTTTGTTATAATTAGCACACTAGTTTGTGTCTTCTTTTTAATGAAATGTCTTAAGGCTATCAAGTAGCAACCAAATAATTATTATCATGAAGCATAAGTATGCTTTTATGAGCAAAGCTGAAAGGATGCTTCATGCCTGAGCTAAACAACTGGACTTGTGCCTCACTCTTTAATGGGAAGTCCAACTGTAGCCTTTGCCAAGAGTTTATTATAATTTCTCAGGATGTGCTTCCACACTTAACAATCCACACAACTCTGTTATTATTGTTGTCGCAGCTACTGCTGTGGCAGTACTACTGCTGTGGAAGTACTAAAATGTCTTATAGCCTGTGTGGAGAAGTCCACAGATTATTATTGCTGCTTAAATGTTTACATCTGTTACCAGGTATTTTTGACCATGAGAGGGAGCTCCCTGTCCCAGAAGAGAGAAAACTTTGTAAAAAAAATCTGTTCTAGACAAAAATACACAGTGAATCAAATACTGTTCTCATTCTCAATCTAGTATATTTTTGCTGAAGTGAATTGAGTTATTCAAGATGCTGACTCTGTTCCTAATTCTAATCAAAACATTGACAAAACATTGCTATGCTCAGTAGCATTTCCTTCCATCCAAAGTCTGTTTCTCTGGTTGCACAATTTAGTCAATTCATCACATAGTTTAATAGATTAATATGTTTTGATTACAAAGAAAATCCTAATTTTTTCGGCAATAGAGTTTTCGGAAAATAGTTATTTTTTATATATAAGAAAGCTATACAGAAACTGATTAGCTTGCATCAATACTGAAGCATCATCTTTTTTTCACACAATGCATGCATGTCTGTCTGTATTTATTTATTGGCCTGCCTTTCTCTCAAAGCAAGATACAAAGACACACAGGCACAAAAACCTATGGGTGTGTTTTCTGAAGTGGTGATTGATGCAAGTTGACAATTTTTAAAAAACATAGATAAAAATGCATGGGTCTTTAGCACATGGAAATCCTATGAACGTATGGAGATGGAGGCCCTTTGGGTGGAAACATCATTTGCATATGCTTATTCAGTGACAGGTGTAATTCAGTCCTGTTTAAGTTCTGCTTAAGCAGCTACTACCCTGTCCAGTCACATTTTAAAATGTAAGCTTTGTGGTCTATTTTTGAAGTAGTTTTTCTTAAAAAAATTTTTTGCATATTAAAAAAGTTTTATAACTATGCATTTTCTTGCTGTAGGATTTTAGAAGGCAACCCATTCAAGTGTTCATGTGATATTATGTGGATCAAGGTGTTCCAGGAGTCCAAAAATCCAAAAACAGAAACTCAGGATTTTTACTGTATGAATGACAACAACCAGAGGATATCGCTGATGGAAAAGCCAGTCCCAAACTGCGGTAATGCACTTTCAATGTAGAATAATTCGCATATGTATTTCAAGTTGGCAAAATGTTTGGCCTGCAACCCACTAAGTCCCATGCCTGTCCAGACCACATTAATTTGGAATTTGATGAATTGCATTATTATTTGTAAACTGGGTTCTAATTTGAAATGGACAAACCATTTGTGGATCAGTTTGTTGACTCAGGAAGTAGATCCTATTGATTTGGGGATTATATACTGTCCTGCAGCTCAGTTCATGAATGACTACAGTCATGTATGTTTCAGGAGTATGTTAAGGGTGCATTTGTATACACATGATGCTTAAATCCGATCAAGGGTTTCAACAGCTTGAATGTGTAGTGTTTCTGTCCCAAAAACTTCTGTGATATTGATAACTTTTGGGTTAACTTTTGGAAATCTCTTGTTAGAATTTGTCCATCTCTCCCCCAACAACCCCCCAAACTATTTCTGTTTTGGATAAAGAGTTACTGTAGAGATGGAAGGAGTCCTGAACATAGTCATGTCCATAAAGTCGTTTGCACTCAGGTAGATGCCATGTAGAAGCATTACAATTTTGGAAATCCATCTTTCTCTGTGTTTTTGCAAATGACATTGTAGAAAACTGTATTTTCATTTCTTTCCATTGACATTTGGAAGATATTTCTTCTCCATTCTTCTATTTTTTTTTCTTACTGGGCCACTTTTCAGGATGTAGCAAAAGTTATTTGTTAATTTTATGGAATTTTTCTTTTGTTGATATTCACTTCTTTAGCAGTTTTCCAGATTTCAGTGTACAGGCTTTCCTCTCCTTCCGATGTCTTGCTTTCCAAAGGCTTGTTGTTTTAAAATTACAGACAAATTCCATTAATTTGACAAAGGGTCTGCTCTATTGTCAGGTCTTATTGAATACAAGATTCACTGTCAGTTGCTTGCATGCAGGCATGCACACAGTCACAAGGCTTACCAGTGGAAAGAGTGGATCCTTCCTCGAATTACTGGAACTTGTCAGTGTATTTTACAAGGGTCAGTTCTTCTTTCAGAAACTTCTCACATATATGTGCATGCTGCTGGTAAAGCAAGCTGAGAAGGAAAAAAGGCACCAAAAAGAATTGCTCACTTGCTATATTTACCCTCAACCATTCTCCTGTTCCCCTCTCTTCCCCCCTCTTCTTCTCCAGCCCTCTGGTATTTCCCCAGCAGGAAAGATGTGAGAGGGAGAGAAAAGAAGCCAATTGGAAAGAGGGAGGGCCAGTCAAATGGATGGACAGAAGGCAGGAAAGAGGCTGGGAGTTGTGTGACTCCTTTCACCTTGCTTTGTTGCTTTCCTTTCACTTCCTCTTTCCACTGGCCCGCAAGCTTCCTCCTCTGCAGGGCTTTGTGTACCTTTATTTTCCCAGAAAATATGTCCTTAGATCTTTTGGATAGGGGGTTTGTTCTCACTGACCCTGGATCTCACCAAGACTGGACACCTTAGAGGGCTGTCAAAAATCCCATCAATCTAGAGGGCTGTCAAAAAGCCCATCTTAATGCTTACTGGGACAAAAATCTCCTCCTTGTTAAAAGGGAGTAAGTGTAGCATGTGTCAACAGAAGCCACCCCTGGCCTTTTGGAGCATATTTGTGTCCTTCTGCAGTTACAACTCTTAGCTGGGCTGTAAGCAAGCAGCACGATAGAGCAGAGGGTAAAGAAGCCCAATTAGCTAACAGAAACGATAATAATAATAATCATAATCATCATCAATTTTTTGATTAAAGGCAGGCCACAACATAGTTAGTTATTCTATAAAAGCACATATCAAAACATAGTTAAAATACAACCATAAATGCATACTGTATATTAAAGCATATGCAGAAACTAAGTTTGTTTCTGTGTCCCATCAGCCCTAGACAGCATGGCTGTGCTGGGAATGATGGAAATTGCATTCCAGCAATGCCTCAAGAACCTGCTTTCCATTGACTTAACCACATTCATTCCTCGCAACATTTCCCCAAAGGGTTAGGCACTGTTACAGCGAAAGCCTGTACACCAAAATCCAGAAAATGGCTGAAGTGGTGTGGATGAACATAAATTTTAGCATGAAGTTTTGTTTGTAATTGTTTCCTGTTATTATCATCAATGTTATAAAACATATAAGTGGAAAACTGCAAGGAAAATACTGAATAGTACTCTGTCATGGAATTGCAGTGAAGATGGAATAGGGGAGAATTCAGTAGTTGAATCTTATCCTGACATGCTACATGCTTAGGCAGTTTCTGTTCACAAAGCTTTTAGTATGAAAAAAGGCATTTGAGCACTCATTTTCAAAATGTGTGGCTATTCAAAGTAAATAAAGGTCTTTTTCAGTATGGGGATTTGAGGAAAATGTTCATGGGAATTGATACTTGGCCAAAGAGTGGCACCTCAGTACTGTGGTCTTGGATCTGGCAAATCTAACTTATCAATATGCTATGTATTTCTATGCTTTGTATTAAATTTCCTGATCCGTAAATACACCCAAAATATGAAGCAAAAACTTTATGCCTCTTTTATTGACCTAAAATCAGCCTTTGACTCAATCCCAAGAGACCTGCTCTGGACAAAATTGGAGAAGGCAGACATTGACCCTCGTCTGCTGTATCTGATTAGGGCCCTATATACCAATACCTCGACACAGGTCAAAGTTGATATGGCAGGTCATCTCACACCAAAAATAAATACCTACACTGGTGTCAAACAGGGCTGTATCCTAGCACCTTTTTTTATTCAACTTCTATATCAATGATATTGTCAAGGAGTTAGAGGGCCTACAATACGCCCCGGTCACTATTCTGGACCAGACGCTTTCCCTGCTAATGTATGCCGATGATATCATTCTCCTGTCAAGAACTCAGGTAGGGCTAAGACGGTTGTTGGCTGGATTCTCAACATATTGTAAACAAAACGCTCTTACAATAAATTACAGCAAAACCCAGGTTATGGTCTTTGGTAGGCGCCCCAAAACACACTCTTGGCGCCTAGATGAACATGTAATAAAACAAGTCAAATCCTTTAAATACCTAGGAATTTTCTTTTCCGAATCAGCCACCTGGAAACAACAGATGAGTAACATCAAAACTCAAGCTTACAGATCAGCCAAAGCAACACTGAGCTTTGCTGCCAAACAAGGTGGTAATCTGGTTAATCCCGCCCTAACTGTTTTCAAAGCCAAAACCCTGGCGCAATTTCTCTACGGGGCAGAAATCTGGGGCATACCTAGTGCCCTAGGTCTAGAAGTGCCTCAAAATTACTTCCTAAGGGCACTATTAGGCCTCCCTAAAGACACTCCAACTGCCATGATCCGCCTTGAAACCTCTGTCCCAACCCTAGAAAGCCAAATAGATAAAAGGATCTTGTGCTATTGGCTTAAAATCCAAGAAATGCCAACTGCTAGATTACCAAAAAAATGTCTCTTGGAACTTAACAATGGTCTACCTGTCAACAATTGGGTCCACAAGGCAGCACAACTGGCCATTAAATATGGTCTCTCAGTTAGTGAGCTGGCAAAGCTAGACCACCCCACAAGGAAGACAAAAATAAACAAGACAATATTAGAAGTCACTACACTTACAGACCTCCAGGCTGCCTGTGACTCTCCGTGTGCCCCCCTATACTACAGCCTTAGACAACCCACTGGCTACCCAGACTACCTTGACAGCCTGACCTTTGTCCAGCTCCGACGAGCCTTCACAGAGCTCAGACTAAATATGTTTGATTCAGCGGAAAGGGACGGGAGGCTTAAAAAAGTCCCCAAAATTGAACGAAGATGTATTGTTGGTTGCCCCCTACCCAGAGGACCTGGTACATTACTTAAATGTGCTGCCCCCTACACAAAGATCCTAGGGAGCGCTTTATCTTACCTTTACTGGACAACAAAATCTTTCTGAATTCTCAAGAGATACTACTCTACCTCCTTATGGATACAGATAAATATACGACCTGGCGCGTAGCCCTGTTTGCCCTTGCGGCTAAGAAGATTAGGAGGAGGCACATAGCGGAGATGGCTGTCCTATGTAAAGGAGATAATCTGGTTTAAGAAGGTTTAAATGTGACTCATGGTGTATAAGTAACTGGTAACCTTTTATTGTCTACTATGCAAATTCCATATGTATTGTTTTTGTGTGTGCGCTCTTTTTTATTTTGGACTTGCAACGGCCTTTGGTCAAAAGCAATAAAATTTTATACAACTTATCAATATTACCAGCTATTACCATTTGATACTATTTTAACTATCAGTGATCCATGTGATGGCATACTGTGATTTTAAGATGCTTGGAATTATCTGCTAGAGAGCTCTAGCATCTACTCCTCTGAATTACAACACTAAATAGGGATTTCTGACCTCCAAATTTAGAAATATGTATGAATTCATTTGTAATAAAGCCCAGATTCTCAGCAAGTGGCCGTTACTGACTATCTTGTTTGTGGGCAGTGAATCTGCTATGAGTTTGACTGTAAGATGTGTCCAAAATGTTGAACTGTATTCACAAAATAAGTTCAGCACCTTGGATAAATCTTTTAAACCTTAGACTAAAAACATGGGAAACACCGACTACCCTTACATTCAACAGGTACAAAATCACACTATCCAGATGTTCTCCACACACTTTTCTAGTTGTATTAATGGCCCTAAAAGAGGCTGCAAATTAACATTATTCTTTGACAGTGTGTCTACACAACATGGATACTTTCATGTGCATCAGAGGTTTCACAAATTTATTTGTCTTACTGCCCCCTTTTTTGTATTTCTGTTTCTCCCTCCATCCTACAACATGGTAAAGAAAGATGTTGTTGCAAATAAGGCACATTGAAGCTTGAAAATAAAAATTCTGTATTAAAATCTACCATAGTAGCATTTTCATTACATACAGAAAGTTAAGACTTTAAAATAAAAATTCCAAATAGCATTTCAAAAAATCCTAAATAAGAAGAAAGATGATGTGCTGCTATCAATTTATTAATATTTAGCTCTTTTGCCAGCATGAATTAAAAAAATTAAATACTAATTGCAAGTTACAACGGATTAGTGGTTTTTATTGTTAATACTGGGTTTTTACCAGCATTGAATTCTTGCCGGAATTTGTAAGCCACCTTGAGTCCCTTTGGGTGAGAAAGGTGGGGTAGAAATGAAGTAAGTAAGTAAGTAAGTAAATAAATAAATATTGAACTTGCACTATTATTAACTGTTTGTCACACAGTTCAGAAAAAAGTAAATGAATTCTCACACATGTCTCCTATTTGTAGTATTGTCAACAAATCATTACACACACATATTCCTCCCAATACGTGTTGCCCTTCCAACTTACTTGTTAAGACCTGTCAGCAGACTTGACCACTGATTGGTTTACTTTCTAGGCATGGTTTAGAACCCAAAAAAAGGGAAAATCTAATGGGGGATTTTTTGATTAGTAATAGAAAGACTTACAAAAATTTTCCAAAAATTTCTAAAATGTAACGTAATTACTAACGAAATTCGTTAGTAGTTTGTATGCCAGCGCATGCGCATTCAGATGGTTTTGGCCTACAACTCCCAGAAATCCTAACAGCTGGTAAATTGGCTGGGATTTCTGGGAGTTGTAGGCCAAAACTTGAATAAATCACACTGAATTCTAGATGGGACTCTCCAAATAGGAAGGAGGGAGGGAAGGAGGGAGGGGGTATTCTATTCTTGGAAGCATCAAAAAAAGGAGGAGGAGCCCCCCCCCTCGCTCCTCGCTGCCTCTCTCTCACCCCGATCCTGAGGGAGCGAGGGCCCAAGTTTGCCCAGGCTGAGAGGAAAAGGAAGAGGCCTGAGGCTGTGAGGAATGGTGGGAGTTGAAGTCCAAAACAACTGGAGGGCTGAAGTTGGCCCGTCATGAAGCCTCTTCAAGGCTTTAGATCCTGGCAGGCAGAAGGGGCAGGGAGGGCCCGTCCACTCCTTCTCCCCTGCCAGGATCTAAAGTGCATCAAGGCTTGGCATGCTTTAGATCCTGTGAGAAACCAACCTAATGTATAATAGAATGAATGCTAACTTATAGAGTAAGTGCCTAAATATTATAAGTAATCCAACTGGTCATATACCTACATTCCATGCACATGCAATAATACAGCAGTAATAACAATGGGTATAAGAAGAGGTAGGGGTTAACAACATAAAATTCAAACCGAAGTATTCTGACTCTGGTCCCTCCTCAAGCGGTGCAAACGGGCTCTTCTCTATGAGCCCGGATTCTGCAGCAAATCCTCCCCCCAAAGAATAGGTTTGTGCACGCAGGCGGCAAACGCTGGGCCCGGGCTTTTCCGGGAGAGGCTGCCTCCCAGGCTCATAGAGAAGAGCCGTTTGCAGTTTGCACCGCTTGAGGAGGGACCAGAGTCAGAATACTTCGGTTTGAATTTTATGTTGTTAACCCCTACCTCTTCTTATACCCATTGTTATTACTGCTGTATTATTGCATGTGCATGGAATGTAGGTATATGACCAGTTGGATTACTTATAATATTAGGCACTTACTCTATAAGTTAGCATTCATTGTATTATACATTAGGTTGGTTTCTCACGTGTTGTGTGCAACTACCCCAATACTCTTTGATGCTTTAGATCAGGGGTGTCCAACTTCTACTGGACCGGGGGCCTGATTACTTGTCACTGATCACCTGGGGGCCCTAAGGGTCTGCCTCTGCCCCGGCCCCGCCCCGCTCTCCCCAGCTCTGGCCCTGCCCCCTCCAATGGCTCCACCCCCTCCCCGCCCCTGCCCCTCCCCCGGCTCAATATGCCCAAATGTGAACACTGGTGGATTTGGGGGAAAATAGACCTTGACATTTGGGAGTTGTAGTTGCTGGGATTGCTGGTTCGCCTACAATCAAAGAGCATTCTGAACCCCACCAATGATGGAATTAACCAATCTTGGCACTCCCATGACCAACAGGAAATACTGGAAGGCTTTGGTGGGCATTGACCTTGAATTTTGGAGTTGTAGTTCACCTCCATCCAGAGAGCACTGTGGACTCAAATAATGATGGATCTGGACCAAACTTGGCATTAATATTCCATATGCCCAAATATGAACACAGATGGAGTTTGGGGGAAATAGACCTTGACCCTTGTCCTGGTTTACTGCCAAGGAGAGGAGGAGGCAGGGGAAGCAAGTCCCCCTCCCTCTCCTCTCCCTGGATGTAAACCGGGACAAGGGTCGGGTTATTTCTTAGTGGGGAAGAGGCAGCCCGCACGGCAGCCCTTTCCCCACTAAAATATAAACCGACCCAGACTTGGGTCGGCTTATATCTTAGCGGCGAAAGGGCTGCCGTGCGGGTGGCCACTTCCCCACTAAGAAATAACCCGACCCAGGCTTGGGTCGGCTTATATCTTAGCCATGAAGGGCTGCGTGGCGCCCGGCCAGCCTGGTCGGCTTATATCTTAGCCATGAAGACGCTGGGCGGCCAGCCTCTTTCTTGGCCAAGATATCAGCCGACTGAAGCCCAATCAACCTGTGTTCCCCTTAACATGGGTTGGATTGTGAGCTCGCAGGGGAAGGGTGGCATCGATGTCTCCTTCCCCCTGCCAGGTCAGAATCCAACCCGTATTAAGGGGAACACGGGTTGATTGGGACCTCGCAAGCAAAGGGTGGCATCGATGCCTCCCTTACCCCCTGCGAGTTCCCAATCGGAGGAATTTCCTCCTGTTCTCCAGGCTCTCCCTCCGCTTCTGAGAGACAGCCTGGGAAACAGGAGGAAATTCCTCCGAATCAGGTTCGAGCTGCTTCCAAAGCCGCTTTGGAAGCAGCCCGAGGCCGAGTTTGACCCAAGCTCCTGTTTCCCAGGCCTGGGTCGGGTTATATCTTAGCGGGAAAGGGGCCGCCCGCATGGCAGCCCTTTCCCCACTAAGATATAAGCCGACCCAAGCCTGGGTCGGGTTATTTCTTAGCAGGGAAGGGGCCGCCCGCACGGCAGCCCTTTCCCCGCTAAGATATAAGCCGACCCAAGCCTGGGTCGGGTTATTTCTTAGCAGGGAAGGGGCCGCCCACACGGCAGCCCTTTCCCCGCTAAGATATAAGCCGACCCAAGCCTGGGTCGGGTTATTTCTTAGCAGGGAAGGACCCAAGCCGCCCGCACGGCAGCCCGTTCCCCGCTAAGATATAGGGGCCGCCTGCCGACCCAAGCCTGGGTCGGGTTATTTCTTAGCGAGGGAAGGGGCCGCCTGCACGGCAGCCCTTTCCCGCTAAGATATAAGCTGACCCAAGCCTGGGTCGGGTTATTTCTTAGCAGGGAAGGGGGCCGCCTGCACGGCAGCCCTTTCCCCCTTAGATATAAGCCGACCCAAGCCTGGGTTGGGTTATTTCTTAGCAGGGAAGGGGCCGCCCGCACGGCAGCCCTTTCCCCGCTAAGATATAAACCGACCCAAGCCTGGGTCGGCTTATTTCTTAGCGGGGAAGGGCAGCCTGCACGGCAGCCTTTCCCCGCTAAGATATAAGCCGACCCAAGCCTGGGTCGGGTTATTTCTTAGCGGGAAGGGGGCCGCACGGCAGCCCTTTCCCCCGCTAAGATATAAGCCGACCCAAGCCTGGGTCGGGTTATTTCTTAGCGGGAAGGGGGGCCACCCACACGACAGCCCTTTCCCCACTAAGATATGCCGACCCAAGCCTGGGTCGGGTTATTTCTTTCCCCGCTAAGATATAAGCCGACCCAAGCCTGGGTCGGGTTATATCTTAGCGGGAAAGGGGCCGCTCGCAGAGAGAGGAGGAGGAGGGGAACGCGAGTCCCCCGCCTGCACCTCTCCCTGGGAATAAACCGGGGCAAGGGTCCCGGTTTATTCCCAGAGAGAGGAGGAGGAAGGGGATGCGACTCCCCCACCTCCTCCACTCTATGGGAGTAAACCACGACAAGGGTCCCGATTTACTCCCAGGGAGAGGAGGAGGGGGATGCCTGTTGTCTCCTTCCTCTGAAGGCTCTCCTCCTTCTCCCCGGGCGCGCCGCTGCTTGGAACCCGAACGGCGGCGCAACCGGGGAGAAGAAGGAGAGGCAAAGGAGGAAGAAGGCAACAGGCTGCTTCCTTCCTCCGAAGCCTCTCCTCCTTTTCCCCGGGCGCGCCGCTGCTCGGAACCCGAACGGCGGCGCGGGGAGGGGAAGGAGGAGGGGATAAGGAGGTGGAGCTGGCTCCCATCTCCCTGCCCTGCCTCCTCCTCCCCGCCCTCCCCCCCGGCGCTGCGAACCGGATCCAAAGTGCCCTCCTTTGCGGATTTACTCATGAGTAAACCTCTCTGTTTACTTCCTTTGCAGATTTACTTCTGAGTAAACCTCTCTGTTTACATTTTTCCAGGCTTCCAGCCGAAAGAAGGAGCGAGTTTAGGGCTTGCCTTGCCAATACTTATTGGCAAGGGAGGCGGGAGGGTGGTGAGAGAGAAGGAGGGTGCCCCCCCTTACGACCTTATTACGATACTTAAGAAAATCCTGGCCCTCGAAGTTCTATAAAGAAAGTCCACTTCCTGGTTGGCGTTCCAGATGCGGAAATATTCAAAAGTAGCATTACTTACGAATCCTTTCCGAATCATTTAATTTTCATAACTTTTTTCTCATGCCTATTATTTTCATTTGGAAAGTAAAGTAATCACTATGACTGCAACTCTCTGTTACACAACAGATGAACCTTGTACAATTTTTCTTTCAAAATGTGCTTCTTTATCTTTCCACTACCCGCTTACTTTTGTTCAGTGCTACCCGATTGTACTTCTGGCTGCTAGCAGCCTCCCTCTACTGCGAGGGCAATATTGCCCACTTTGGGAAGCACTGATGTAAATTATTCTGAATCTTCTAGAGTTTAAAGCTTGCAGCTTTTGGTGGCAATATATTTATGCTTTTGAGGTGGATATATATATATCTTCATCTTGTTTTTCTTATATCTGCTGCTACAGCAGTAGCAAATAGCAAGCAGAATAATTATTTGGGTATTCTTCTATTACAAGTGAACTCAATCTATCCCCTACGACTTTCACTTCTGTCTTTTCTAGTTTGGGGAGGGGGACAAGGTTTTTTTTTGCAATCTCTGTGGCCCCCGGGGAAGTCCCAGAAGCAGGCCTGCAGCAGTTGTCAAGTCTCATTTTTTTGAAGGTTGTTGTGAGAATTACAACTAGTTAATACATGCATCACATTAAGGCAAATCATTCTCATCATTATCCTCCTCCTCCCTCTCCTTCCCCCAGTGTGCCTCTTTAGTAATTCATTTCTTTTGATGTTGTGTCTGTATTTGCCTACAGTCTCTTGCCGTTCTAGACAGAGTAACTGTCAAAACATGCAAGAAGTTCAAGGAGAAAACCTTGAGGTCAGGCATGACTGTTGTCTCTTTTGCTTAGGAAGAAAGTATATGGTTGGGAGAAATACTAATTGTATAATGTTCACCAAGGAAGAATCTGATCTG
This sequence comes from Anolis apletophallus, assembly GCA_030556195.1. Taxonomy (NCBI): domain Eukaryota; kingdom Metazoa; phylum Chordata; class Lepidosauria; order Squamata; family Anolidae; genus Anolis; species Anolis apletophallus. The sequence continues at coordinate 87,362,949 of JARBWK010000006.1, read as the reverse complement.
GCAACCTATGAATACTCACCTAGGGTATAGGTTTCACTGGACTCTCATTTATCGTTATGTAGATTTGCTTAGAATTCCTTTGTCAAAACATTTATAGTTTATTTAAACATCTACATATTTGGTCACTCTTTTTCTATGCTGTTCTCTGAAAACAAACTGCTTTTGAGCCAAGTTTCTGGATCCTCCCAAGACATATTAAACACCACTTCTTTGATGCATTGGGAGTTGGCTTGGGTTTTTTAAAACAACACTGAGGCATCATAGGGAAAATGTATTTTATTTACTGAAACAACCAGATTCTCATCATTGCTTTATTGCTTCATTCCTGTGAACTCATATAAGGGCAAGCAGATAGTACTTTTTAAAAAGGGGCATAGGATGTTGGAAGTCAAAGTTCGTTGCTCATTTATTTTGACAGATGTTTCTCATTTTGTATGGTAATAATTCCTTATCTAATGTAAGTTAAGCTTTGTGTAGAAGACAGTATGATTGTTGGTAATGTTAGGCCTAAAACAGCCAGCTGCTGATAAATTACTTCTTGGAAATTGTGGGTTTCTAGTAAGGTTAATATGTTAGCAGAGCAGTGAAGCAAGAAATAGGAATTAGTGGTTGTTTTATCTGTAGTTGTTTTTCATGGCTGAAGGTTTGTTTTTTAAATTCCATTGTAAGTTAAATTGAAATTGCAAGGAGAAAGGTCACCATTTTTGAACTGCGCCTTCCTGTGGGCAACATTGTTTCACATCGCCTTGTGGGTTTCAGAGAGCCTTCTCTGTTTTAATAGTTCCCTTCCCTAAAATCATTTTGAAGTACTATTTTAGATTATGTTAAAAGGTTTTTAATGAGTATTTTAATTGTTTCAAAAAAGTTAATCTCTTTATTAATTTAAACTATCTTTACAACATCTTATTATGCATCATCTGGAGGGGCCTGGGAGGCTGAAAGATGATAACAAAAATACTTTAAATAACAGAATAAATGGTAAAGGAAATGTAAACTATTAAGAAGCATGACTCAGATATAGAGCTGGTGGTTCCAATGTTAGTGGAGTAGTGGATCCATTCTGGGTTTTAATTTGAAAGGAGTTATCTAAAGTGCCAACTCCTGCCACAAATACATCCAAATAAATACAGGTTTTAGTGTAAATAAATAAATACAAATAAATACAGGTTTTAGTGTAAAACCTGGCATGGATTCACTGGCCTAGTATTGTTGGAACCTTCATCTGCCACAGCATATTTCTCTCCTTGCTTTATCCCGATGTTTTCCATTTCGTCAGTGTTTATTCATTTATTTATCATGTTTCTATACCGCCCCTCTCAGCCTGAAGGCGACTCAGGGCGGTTTACACAAGGCAGTCTCTGCCCTCCAATCAAAACACGAGCAAAACAAACCAAACAATAACCAAATAACACAACAATTAGCAATTAAAACATACAATTACAGTCTCAGCATTCACTTTAAGATGTCTACAAGATACTAATGATCTTTGTAATTATTCAGCTGACTTGTGAATTAGACACTTTTACTTTGTAAAAGCATTTGCAAAACTCAATTGATTTTTTTAAAAAAGGAATATGTTGTTAAATATTATCAAAAGCACTTATACTACCTGCCCAGATTACCTGTATCTCCCATTATGAACCACCACGAACTCAGTCCCACCACCATTGCAAATGTGACTGGTGGGAACGAGAACCAGGGCCTTCTCAGTGGTGTCCCACCTGTGGAACTCCCTTCCCAGCAACATCAGACTGGCCCCCTTCCTCCTATCTTTTAGAAAAAAAACTTAAAGCATGATTATGGGACCAAGCATTCGAGCAACAGAAACAGGAATTGGGATGATTTAATGTGACAATGGATCGACTCAGACAGTGATTTTAAACCAGTGTGATTTAAAATAATTGTTTTTATTAATATAATGTATTTTAAAATGAATTGTTTTAAAATGTATTTTATATTTGTGATTAGCACTAAAATGAGTGCTTGATGTGAAGCCACCCTGAGTCGTTGTCCCCCCCCCCCCCCAACCAAGGGTGAGAAGGACAGGGTACAAATGTATGAAATAAATAAAAATAATAAAATTACATTACATTAAAATCTCATTAGACTATAAGATTGGGGTTTTTGTGTGTGTTTCAGGAGCGATTTGAGAAACTGCAAGTCACTTCTGGTGTAAGAGAATTGGTCGTCTGCAAGGACATTGCCCAGGGGACGCCCAAATGTTATACCATCCTGTGGGAGCCTTCTCTCATGTTCTCACATGAGAAGTTGGAGCTGACAAATGTTTTTATTAATAAAATGTATTTTAAAATGATTTGTTTTAAACTGTATTTTTAGTTTGTGAGTAGCACTAAAATGAGTGCTTGTTCTGAAGCTGCCCTGAGTCCCCCCCCCCCCCAAGGGTGAGAAGGACAGGGTACAAATGTATGAAATAAATAAATAATAATACAATTACATTACATTAAAATCTCATTAGACTATAAGATTGGGATTTTTTGTGTGTGCCAGGAGCGGTTTGAGAAACTGCAAGTTGCTTCTGGTGTAAAGGAATTGTCTGCCTGCAAGGAGATTGCCCAGGGGACGCCCAAATGTTATATCATCCCACGGGAAGCTTCTCTCATGTTCCCACCCGAGAAGCTGGAGCTGACAGATGGATGCTCACCCTGCTCCCCAGATTCGAACCACCGACCTTTCGTTCAGCAGTCCTGCCGGGACAAGGATTTAGTGGTTTGAGCACTAGACTAGGACTTGAAGCCAGGGTTCAAATTCCTCCTTAGCCATGGAAGCACACTGGGTGACTTGGTGCAAGTTACATTTTCTCAGTCTTGGAGGAAGGCAAGACAAAACCATTCTGAACAAATCTTGACAAAACAACAACAACCCTTTGATAGGTTCACCTTAAGGTTGTCATAAGTGAGACTATAAGTTACATAACATCAACAGATTCATAGAATTGGGCTCAGAATTCTTCCAGTGGAATATTAAATGGGTTTATGAAATGAGCTGGGACTGCAAAGCTTGATCCTGACTTTGGTTTAGTGATTAAGGATTAGTGATGTTTGACTAGACATAGAACCTCAGTGTGGTTTTTAAACTAGCCATTTCTATTGAGCAGCAGTTACTGCAATGTCAAAAAATATTTTAAGTAATGATACTGGGTACATTGCTACATAATTATGTGGTGCAGTCCTAGAAACATTGTACAAAACGGAAAATGGATTTTGTTTCTGAATTTCTGGGAATGATAATAACTCATAATGTATTAATTTTCTCATCACCCTTTGTCTAATTTTTAATATATTTAAATTATTAAAGAATCAGCCAACTTAGCTAAATCGTTCAATATTTCATGCATTTGAGAACACTTTAAAAAAAATTTAACACTTAAAAATTTGCAGAAATTTGGACTGCTGTAAGGTGGGAGATCAAAGGTATGGGAGGTGCTGTTCTGCACAGCCCCCTTTAATAATGAAGTAGAACTTGAAGGTTTTGTTATAGCAAATCAGTTTGCTAATCCTATCAATAAGTTGTTGTTGTTGTTACTTTTATTGCTATTATCTTGTCTTTTTCCCAGTCTTACTATTGCTTATGGAGATGAAAAAGTTCAGGTGGAAAACATACCTCTTTTTAAAGTAAAGTATTTTTTCTATATACATAATTGTGATTAGCATCTACATGACAGTCAATTTTAAAATGTCTCACCACAGTGATAAGGCTTAAACTGTGACAAGTTAAGGTTGGTCTCAGGCACATGGATTCAGAGCTTTTTTCCTTGTTGCTTCATTTTCACTTTAAAAGTAAATCAAAAAGAGTCTTGAGCTTTGATATTTAATAGTGGCAAGGAAGTTTTATTGAAAGGAGATATGTTCAGGGGAAAAATAAATATATATTTAACACACATAAAGACACTAGATCTTTCCTGCTCTTATGCAGGGTCAGCCCTGGTTAGTACTTGGACAGGAGACCACTAATGAATATTGGGTGTTGTAACCTCTATTTCAGAGGAAGGAACTTGCAAAACCACCTCTGAATATTACTTGCCTAAGGTTGCATCTACACTGACAATATATTGCAGTTTGAAGCTAGATGTGATGGCCACACAACCAACTCCCACAAAAGTGTGTGATAGAAAGCCCTTTAACGTATGTCAGTGCTCTATGGTTTGTGAAATCACTATCTGGTCCTCAAATTGGTTCCAGTATTTTCTGTGTAATGATCTGCATAGTGAAATCACTTTCTTCGATATTGGTTTGTAACTGCATTAAATGGTCAGTGTAGATAGGGCCAAAGAAAACCCTATAAAATGCATGGGAGCTCCATAAATTATATCAGAAAACATGAAGGCACATACACACACAACAGTAACTACATTGGAAAATATTTGTTTAATGATCATACCTTCAGTTATCACTATTAAAATTCTGGCCCTAATTTTCGACTAGATAGGTATGAACTACGGATATCTGCTAAGATCCCTTTGCAGATATTGAGGAAATGTGTCTTGCATTTATGAAGAAGGGCTGGTATCAATCTTCCATCTTATTTAAGTGGTTCTAAGGTGACTTTAAAAAGGGTCTTTGGAATTTTAAGGACCCCTCTGCCCCCCATCCTCTCCACTTGATCTTCTCTCTTATTCCAGCCTCCCTCCATTGTTAATAACGATGTAAAGAATGTTAGGCTGCTACTGTAACATGTTTACAGTGAGGGAGTATCTGAATATGAAAACAGATTTATGAAGGCATAAAATTATATTTCAAACTTCAATATGATAGATGTTTGCTTTCCCCCATACTCAATTATTTAGTATGTATCTTTAGAGGACTTTCATAAAGGTCCAATAAGGATTTCAAAGACCTTAATGATGGTAAGAAGGTTGCTACTCCCCCTATATACACGCATGTACGCACGCACGCACATACACACAGTATAGTCTCTCTTATCCAACCTTCACTCATCCAACATTCTGTATTATCCAACACAGTCTGCCTCCCACCCAGATCCACAACTGTTTCAACACATTGCGATGTTTTGGTGCTAAATTTGTAAATACAATAATTTACTACATAACGTTACCTTGTTTTGAACTACCTTTTCTGTCGATTTGTCATAAAACATGATGTTTTGGTGCTTAATTTGTAAAATAATAATGTAATTTGCCATTTAATAGGCTTTTCCTTATCCAAAATTTTCACTTATCCAAAGTTCTGCCGTCCCGTTTATGTTGGATAAGCGAGACTCTACTGTGTATATGTGTGTGTGAGTGTGTTTGTGTGTGTGTGCACGCGCACACATGCATACACTTTAGTATATGTATAGAAGGGATAGGCCCCAAAATATAATATGTTATTTTACATAATTTTGCTTTCATCAGAAATTTAGGACTTTGGTGAATTTGGAGTCGTTGAGAGTAAACAGCTGAAAGAGCTAATGATAGTTTAATAACTACTCTGAGAATTCTCTGTCCTAAAAATGCTCTGAGTTGGCCATAATCCATGCTGCAGGAATGTGATTTCCAGTGGGCTTTTAAAATTGTGTATCTTACATAAAATGACCCATGCATATCTAGGTCCCTTAGTTAGCTTGCAAAGTCTCTCCCAGAATGTTGCTGTTTTATCTATTAGCTCAGCCAATACAGGAAATTTCCAGATAAACTCTAACTTATAACTGTGAACTTTGGATGACACTCCTAATCTAAAGACTCAATTTATTTGAATAGTTGACAGGAGTGTTTGACACATATAGATATGACTAATGTGGTGGCTACACATTTACAAAAAAAGTATTTTAGAAAACTGGAAGCTTTAGAACACAATCTTAAAGTATGTGAATTCAAAACTGATTCCCTTCAGTGTTTTGCACATATATAAAAATTGCTATACTGATTGGATCTGTCAAGGTATGGAACAAAGTGATGTGTTAAGAATAAATGCAGCATCAACCATGAAGTTCATGAAATCTCATGGCTTCAACAGATAAAGTTGACCAGCTTTCTGTGTCTTCTGAACACATTCTAAAATAAGAGTGGTGCTGTTAGGCTGCAACTTCCAGTGTTCCTCATCGTTGGCTTTGCTGACTAGGGCTTATGAGTCCTGAAATCCAATGATTTCAGGTCCCATATGACCTCCACTATTATTCACCAGTGACATCCCACTTATCCTCTGATATTCCTGGTTTGTCATAATTTTCGAATTCCTCTGAAATTTTTGGAATGATTTGACAATGGTTGGGAAATCAGAGGAGGCTTCCAAAGCTGCTTCAGATTCTTCCAGATCTTATGTACATGAGCAGCTGGGATTTTATAAACAGGTGATGTCATCCTCTAGATATCCAATATAGTTGCATTGATAAGGACTTCTTCTTCATGTGGTCTGTGAAATCCACACACATGGGTTTTCCCCCGCGCATGCGCAGATTCTCGGATACTCTACTAGAAAGATCTAAATACAAGCACCGCCCACCTTCCCATCAGCCCCAGCGCCCAGGCGGGGCTTGCTCCTCAGTCCTTTTTTCCGCGTGAAGCAGGACACATCTCGGATTGCTCTCTCTAGTTTTTTCCTCCTGACCAGGTTTTTCTTTCCTTTTTCATTCTCGACCAGACCCCTCTTTAGACTTGCTATGTCTGTCCCTACTTTTAAAAAATGCTCAGCCTGTGGGGTTAATTTACCCGAGGCTGATAAACATCTAAAATGCCTGTTGTGTCTGGGGGAGGCTCATCTAAAACAAGCCTGCAATATTTGCAGGAGCTTCACTACCAGGGCCAAAGAGCCGGGATTCGCGCCTTAAGGCGCTTCTCTACGATCAGTCTCTGGCGCCAGAACAGCTTCGCCAAGGCGTTCAGCCTTCTCCTGAGCCTTTGCCGCCTCCCCCCTCCCTTGCAGGAGAGAGCTTACTACCTCCTCCGCAGCAAGAAGACGACCCATTGGAAGGCCCCTCTCCTTCCCAGGGCGAGCCGCCAAAAAAGCAGGCAAAGCCTCCCAAGAAGGCAGCCCAAAAGACCAAGCACAAGGAAAAAGAAAGGCAACAAAAAAAGAGACACCTCACTGCCCAACCGGCCTTGAGATCTCCTATGGCTGAACCGCCAGCAGTCTTCCTTGAACTGCCTGAAATGGAGCAGGACACAGCGTCCTTCCTGCAGCTCCAGGAGCCTCCTCAATTGCTCCCCATTGATGTGCTCACGTCCCAGGTGGACCCGAGCCTTGCCTTATCCCCCCCTCTTCTCCAACCAGCTCAGCTGGCTCCAGTGCCTGAGCAATCTCCCTCCCCGGTACTGGCTGCCCAAGCTGCTTCCCCAACCACGCGGCGCCGCTCCAAGAGAGCCTCGAGGCGCCGCTCTCCTTCCTCCTCCTCCTCTTCCTCCCGGTCCCACAGCCCTCCTCCTAAACGTCGGCACAGCCGCCCCTCCCACCGTGCTTGGCCCCAGGATTACCCTTTTCCTCCCTTCCCTTACCCGCCTTTCCCTTATTATCCTCCCTATCATTACCAAGAAGGCTTTGAAAGCCCTGTGGAACCACCCCCTCGCCCTCAGGCTCATCCTCCGCCTACAGCCACTGTTGCTTCCCCTCCTCCCGAACCACCAGCTACTCCCCACCAGGTGGCAGTGCCTCCCTCTCTTTCTACTCCTATTCAGGCAGAAACTCAAGAGGCTGATATTTCTGCGACTGAACCTTCCTCTGACCCCACCGCCTCTGCCTCAGTTCAACAAGAGGCTGATCCTGATCCCTCCAAGCAGAGGAATATAAGGCATTTGCAGCATTGCTCATCCGCCTGTCTAGAGCCATCAATTTGGCAACCCCTCCCCCACCCAATGCTGTTCAGGATCCATGCTTTACCACCTCAGAACAGCGACCTCCTATGGCTGCTGTGTTACCAACATTGCCCTATCTATTACAAATACTAAAAACCACAGGTGTGGCAACAGGCCTGGTTCCAGCAACCTCCAAAAGGGCTGAAAATCTTTACAAGCTTGACCTTAAGGAAGCCACATGGCTTGCTAAACTTCCTAATGCCAACTCTTTGGTGATGGACGCTCAGCCGAGACCAATACAAAGGAACCAAATCTCCCCTTCGGATAAGGAAGGAAAAAAGCTTGACAACATGTCAAGAAAGTTTTATTCCTCAGCCTGCCTATTCGCTAGAATGGCCCATTATGGGGGGGTATATATGAGCTGTTATCATACATACATCTGGAATAAGGTAACTCCCTACCTTGAGTTGTTGCCACCGGCTGAACAAGCCATGGCTACCGCCTTTGCCCAAGAGGCTTCCCTTCTTTCTAAGCTCCAAAAGGACTTAGCTAAAAATACCGCTGATAACGCGGGGAAACTGATTGCGGGATCTGTGGCCTTGAGAAGGCATGCTTGGCTTAGGGCATCTACACTATCCCAAGACCAACGCAACCTGATTGAAGACCTCCCCTTGGATGAGACAGGTGTGTTTAACACAGAAACTAATTCCCAACTTGAACAGTCACACAAAAATAAACAAATTGTTAGTGGCTATGGTCATCGTCCTTACCAACAACGCCAAAGGTGGAGACCCTATAGTAGATACCCTTATTCCCGAGGAGGCTATTACTACCAAAACTATAGAGACAGACAGCGTCCCCAGACGCCCCCTTCTAGTGCTAGGAGGCCCCCTCTGCCCTTTCGAGGACAGTCACGTGGCTCCAGGCCTCCTTACAATAACAGACGGCAGTTTTAACCCATCACCTTCTCCCCCCTCCCTCCCCCTCCACCCACACCCCTGCTGTTCTACACTCTCAATGCTTACATCATAGTGACACCATTCCACACCTCGCCTTCCTTGATAGACTCCTGCCTTTTGCATCAGTTTGGCGTTCCATCACTACTGACAAGTGGGTCCTTAACATAGTTCACTACGGCTACACTATTGAATTTGACTCATGCCCCCCACTTGGGCACATACTATTCACTACACCTTCACCTGCCCTATGGGAAGAAATTGACTCCCTGCTGCACAAGGGAGCCGTCTCCCGTGTCTCATTAGATGATACTGCCAACTGCCTTTTTCTCGCTACTTTTTGGTAGACAAACGAGACGGTGGCCAGCGGCCCATCCTTGATCTCAGGGGAGTCAACAAGTTTATCAAGCCCCGCAGGTTCCGTATGGTTACCCTAGCGGTTATCCTCCCGTTTATCAAACGGGGAGACTGGATGGCCACTATTGATTTGAGAGATGCCTACTTCCACATTTCTATTGCCCAAGACCACCGTAGATACCTCTGTTTTGCCCTAGAAGGACAAGTTTTCAAATTCAACTCCCTACCTTTTGGCCTTTGCACAGCTCCCCGCGTGTTCACTAAGTGTCTCGCGGTTGTGGCGGCTCATTTGCGGAAACGCGGAATCTCCGTATTTCCATACATTGACGACTGGCTTCTGATTTCTCTGACTAGAAATCAGCTCCTCTCTGACATATCATATACTTTATCTCTCCTACAGGACCTTGGACTCATTGTCAACCTCGAGAAATCTCAACTGACTCCTACACAACACATTCATTTCATAGGTGCCATGATAGACTCCAACGCCCAGAAGGCATTCCTTCCAGAGGACCGGTTCCTCAATCTCAAGCGGGCCATCACTGGCCTCCTCTCCCAGGGATATGCCTCTGCATGGACCATTCAGTCCATCCTGGGCCACATGGCTTCCACCACAAGTGTCACACCCTTTGCCAGGCTCCGGCTTCGCCCGCTTCAGGCTTGGTTCCTTGCTGCCTTCAATCCCCTTGCAGACAGTCAGTCTGTCATCCTCCACCCCCCCTCTCCTGTCCTCCGGTCACTCATATGGTGGACAAAGGAGTCCAATGTGTGCTCGGGCATGCCCTTTCTTCCCCCTCACCCGTCCCTGTCAGTGACCACGGATGCCTCCGAGGGAGGCTGGGGAGCCCACACGCTACACCTCCAGATCAGCGGCCGCTGGTCCCCGGAGGAGATGCGACTCCACATAAATTCACTCGAACTGTTGGCAGTAGAGAAAGCCCTTCGGGCATTCTCGAACCTAGTTCACAACCGCACCGTCCAGATAATCACGGACAACACCTCTGTCCAGTTTTATCTCAACAAACAGGGTGGGACGCACTCACACAACCTTCTGACCCTCTCAATTCGCATCTGGGATTGGTGCATACAGAAAAACATCTTCCTGGTGGCAGTTCACCTTCCAGGCAAGGACAACACCTTAGCAGACTCCCTCAGTCGGACATCCTTGACCACTCACGAGTGGCATCTTTATCCCAGAGAGTTCAGGTTCTTAACACGCCGATGGGGCCACCCACAGGTGGACCTGTTTGCATCCCCCGACAATGCTCAGTGCCCCCTTTTCTGCGCAAGGCTAGACCCTCGCGCATCCCCAGGTTGCCTGGGAGATGCCTTCCTTTTCCAGTGGTCCCTGGGCTTCCTTTACATATTTCACCCCTCCCACTCCTCTCCAGAGTGGTGGCAAAGAGTGTCTCAGACCCGGCCGATTGGGTCCTCATAGCGCCATGGGGGCCCAGGCTCCCAGGGTTTGCCCCCTCCTCCATGCAGCCAGGGGCAACTTTCTGCGCCTGCGATCCAGCCCGGACCTGCTGACGCTACAAGACGGCCTACTTCAACACCCAGACCTCCCAACCCTCCGCCTGACGGCTTGGAGGATAACCCCTTAGACCACATCTCTGATGCGGCACGCCTCATCCTGTTGGCGGCCCAAAAGGCCTCGACTAAAAAGTCCTATACCTACAAATGGAAAAAGTTTGCTACTTTTTCTGAATCCCGGGGCCACCCTCCCCTTTCAGCCCCTATTCCGGTGGTGATAGACTTCTTGGTTCATCTTTCATCCCTTAATTTTTCTCTCTCCTCGATAAAGTGCTATCTAGCTGCCCTATTGTGGTATAGGAGGAGAGGTGGACTCCCGTCCCTCTTTCAAGATCCTATTATCCACATGTTCCTAAAGGGCTATAAGATGATCCACCCCCAGTTTCCCCACCACCTCCAGCCTGGAGCCTTGAACTTGTTCTTTCCCAGTTGTCTAAACCCCCATTCGAGCCCATGGCTCATGCTGATATCTCCCACCTCTCCTGGAAAACAGCGTTTTTGGTTGCTATTACCTCAGCCAGGAGAGCTAGCGAGATAACAGCCCTCAGGGCTGATCCCCCGTTTATAAGGTTCCACGAAGACAAAGTTGTTCTTCGGACCGATGTTACTTTTTTACCTAAAGTTGTGTCCCATTTTCATATGTCCCAGGACATCACTCTCCCTGCCCTGTTCCCTAAGCCATCCTCTCAGTTAGAGGTGTCCTTACACTCCCTGGATGTCAAAAGGGCACTCTCCTTCTATATTGACAGGACTGCCAGTTATAGGAAGTCACCCAGACTTTTCCTTAAATATAGGAAGGATGCCCTAGGCACTCCGGTCTCCTCGCAGCGTCTGGCGTCATGGATAGTTTCCACAATTCGGTTGGCCTATCAATTGGCAGGTAGAGATCCTCCCCCAACATTACAGGCACATTCCACGAGGTCAGTTTCTACCTCCCAGGCCTTTCTGCGGGGAGTTCCAGTTCATGACATCTGCAAAGCGGCAACATGGTCAACTCCTTCCACCTTTGCATCCCATTACAAGCTGGACATCCTCGCCAAGAGGGATGCAGCCTTTGGCAGAGCCGTTCTCTTCTCGTGTGTGGCATGACCCACCTCCAGGTAAATAGCTTGTTACTCACCCATGTGTGTGGATTTCACAGACCACATGAAGAAGAAGTATGGGTTGCTTACCTGTAACCATATTTCTTCGAATGTCAGGTCTGTGAAATCCACAGGAACCCGCCCATCCTCCCCACGGTCATGCCTCTTTTCGTACTGCGTTTTCGCGGAAACGGACTGAGGAGCAAGCCCCGCCTGGGCGCTGGGGCTGATGGGAAGGTGGGCGGTGCTTGTATTTAGATCTTTCTAGTAGAGTATCCGAGAATCTGCGCATGCGCGGGGGAAAACCCATGTGTGTGGATTTCACAGACCTGACATTCGAAGAAATATGGTTACAGGTAAGCAACCCATACTTATTCAACCATGCAAGGGACAGTCTAGTCCAACTATCATTCGCGAATTCAGCAAATTATGGTATTAAATGCAGATATGTCCTAATAGATTACACTCATTTAATCAGTAAATAGCATTTTTGAATTTTTGAAATCTGTACATAAGATGTTTACAAATACATTATTAATGTATTAGGAATGCTTGCATCCTAAGTCTCTGATTCAGAACTTAAACAACTGAAGGAAGTTAACATCAAAATATAAAATATAAGCCACAAAGCATATACAAACACATAGGAAAGGGAAACCATTATTTATTTCTCCTTGTCCCATTTGCTACCACCAAAGCACTTCATCCATTCTTCTGAATGACCCTCCTTATTTGGAGTTTGCAGGTGAAATCAGTGAGGTGTTTATTTATTTATTTATTTACTGTATATCCCACTCTATCTCACCCCGAGAGGGACTCAGAGCGGCTTACATCTTGACAAAATTCAATGCCACATTATACATAGGACAAATAATACATAACATAATTCAACTAAAATCAATAGACATATAAATACAAATTAAAACCATTAAACATATTGAATGCATTAAAAACACCATAAAACAAGTAGAGAATGGTAACAATCCCATAATCATAATTTGACTGCTTCGTTTATATCTGTATCGTGATAGAATGTTAAACTGCATTTCTGTCATTCGCCAAATGCCTGCTTATACAGCCAAGTTTTGGCTTGTTTCCTAAATACCAGGAAGGAGGAGGTCCTGTCTCTCGTCCCCACCAATCGCACCAGCAAATGTGGTGGGACCGAGAGCACAACCCCCCTTATTGTTTTTTCTTGGAATAAATCTCTTTCTTCATATTTTGTGTCATAAATAGCTAGATTTTTTCATAGTTTTGGTTTAGTTTCCTGCCTGGGTTGTTGACAGATACTGCTGATGTTTCAATTAATAAACAAAAACTGACAGATACTTGCATTGACAAACTGGCTTTGACCGGACACTGAGCTCTTTTTCATTAACCTCTAATGCACCATTTTTCAAAGTCCAGATGGTTACAAGTTATATATCATTTCTATGGTTAACATAAACTGATCTTTGGACATAAACAAGCTGTCTTTGAGCTTACATTATATTCCAAGTTTTTATTGAATTTTTGCATACACGATCATAATGTATAAATGGGGACAGGAACAAAATGTTTCAAGAATAGTGTTTTGTTCACAGTACTGGTAAGTCAGCCATGTTCTCATTCAAAATAATTCATTCTGTTTATCTTTCCTTCTCATTATTCCCATCAAGATCAGAATTTCATGGTCAATGAGGGCACTAAGGAGTTGATTGCAGAATGCCTTTCTCCCACTAAAAACTTTATTTCTAAAAAGGCTATACAGTCAGGATTCCTATCTTTCCTTTTGTACTTGAGGGACATTTCCAGGATTGCAACTTTATTTGTGCTAAAAACCTTATCACACATAGGATTTGGACCAGTCCACCTGTCCAGGTTGTCCCAAAGCTGCAGGATACTCCAGGGTTTCCAGTAAACTACAGAGTATTCATCGAGTTTGCCCAAAATGGGACAAAGCTGGTTTAAAGCTTTAAAAAAAACCCTGGGATAGTCACTGGAAGTAGTGTGTAAAAGAAAGGGGTTTTCAAGTATAGCCCATAATTTAAGAGCATGGCTGTGTTACAGGGTTCTGTAGTACTCTATGTCAGATTCTACAGCTACTCTTCCCAGTTAAACATTGAGATTTTGTTTTGGTAAAAGTGATTGGGAATATGAGAATCTGGATTTTGAACAATCTTTTATTATTGATCGTTGATCTATTTTATTTTCGGTGGATTCTGTCATTCTGTGATTTGTGATACAGTGATTATGTGATCTGTGACTTCAGCAAGAATAGAAACTGGAGGACCTCTGTTAAATATGAGACACTACATTAGTTATACTGCAAACATTTAGTGACAGTTTTCCTCAGGTGCTGTTAATGTGATATTTATGGTTTTCACTTTCTCTTTCCTCTGATTGAAAGCACACTATTGTTTTGACCCCTTGCATTCTCCAATTCAATAACGTATTTTACATACGTTTTCAAAAGGGAAAGAGTGTATAAATGGGTACAGTTTCTAGTTTGAGATTTCAGCCAGTCCCATCTCCTAGGACTAAGGGCCCATCCACACAGGCCCATATCCTGGGACCTGTCTCAGTTTTTATTGGAGGCATTCAAACAAATTACTTCAGAACAAACCCAAGTTATTATGAAGTAATTTCATACCCCATTAGATTCAGGCCTTCCTGAAAGGCCCAAGTCAAAAGAGGTACTGGGCCTGTGGGGACTCACTTCTTGGAATTTCTTTAACTATTAGGGGTGAGTTCCCATTGTGTTCCCAAACCTTTTAGGCTCCTGTAGCCCAAAGGTCCGGGATAACACCCCTCCCCCCAAGCCCCAAATTTACCCCTAAAAATTAAGTAAAACATACCTGGCTGCAATAACTTTCCTCCTATTGGCCCTCTGTCTGATGGGATTCCCCCCCCCCCCAAATCTCATGGTGCGTCATTTCCTCATGCCCTGCTGGTGCAAGGAGGAAAGTTATGGTGGCCAGGTAAATTTTACTTAATTTTAAGGGGTACATTGGGGAGCTTTGGGATGGCAGGTAGCCATCCCTCCAGGAAAGCCCAGGTTTCTTTTGGGTGGAGTGGGGACGGAAATCCATGCCAAAGTAGGTTATAAAAATCTGCATTGGCACGGATTTTGGCGCTGTCTGGAAGTGGGTTTGCATAATTTGGATGCCTTAGGAAACAATCTAAAACAAATAAGGTAGCCAAGAGCATGTCCAAACATATGAAGTTTCCCATTGCTATCCTAAAATGCAGCATGAGAGCAGGGACTATATCTGACTCCCCCCATCAGCCCCAATTTTGATCCAGGAAGGGGTAAGGGGTTTTCTGTGTGTGTATTAAACAGTCCATATTTTTGAGTTCAGAGCCCTATGTTCGTTTGCTGCCTGGTTAAAGTGCATGTTGAAAGCAAAGTCAGTACATGTATGCCTTCCCAATCTTGCATGGAGACTGAGAAAATAGTGTAAGTATTCTTTACATCTGTACTGCTGGCATTTCAACCAGTTAGTAAGAATGAAGCCAAAAAACAAATCCAGTCTATTTCCAGACCATGGAACTGGGAGATTGATCGTGACTACCATCCTCTCTCCATCGTCAAAGTTAGGAAGAAGCCCGAGGGTTACAATGGTTTCCAGAAACCGTTCCAGGATTTGTGATGGTAGAGAAAGTGAGCAAAATGTAGATGCATTCAACTGTGTATGTTAGGCATAGTGACTGCTTACTTTGGAGTGCATGTGCTTTGGAGAGAAAAAATAGGGATAATCATTCATGATTCCTTGATCTTAAATCTCCTTACCCATTATGATACGTTAAGTAGTGTACAGTAAATAGCAACCCACCAGAGAGACTTAAGAAATACTGTACATAATCCAAATTATCATGGAAACCCTTTGTATGATTGGACAATTACAATGTTGGTATCATGCCAGTCCATTACAGCCGATATGTGGATTTGCTTCATTCTGGCCATTCTTAGTCATTTCCACGAGGCTGCTTTAACAAATGATTTAGTGTTTAGTTTATTGTAAATGTGTGCTTTTATGTACTCAAATTTAAACGTGATAATTTGTGACAATGGTGTTTCACATGATTTTGTTTGTTGCAAACACAGCACCAATTATCTCTTCTTTATTTCTTAGGCTTGCCTTCTGTCAAATTGAGTACACATAACTTTACTGTTGTTGAAGGAGGAAGCATCACGTTGTACTGTGATGCTTCAGGAAGTCCACCACCAAGTTTATCCTGGTTTTTCAATAACATTGCTTCAAAATACGAGGTAAATATTTTTTAAATTAAAATACCTGGATCTGCCAAGGCAGTAAGCAGTTTTTGATGAGCAGTATAACAAATTTTCTTATTGCCTTTAGCTCTGATAAAATCCATGCATAGCCTAAAATGATGTTTTCAGTCTTTTCTTGAAGGCAAGTGTGTAGTTTGTCAATAGTAAATAGGCCTTTGAGCCTGATGTTTTCAGGAGTAATGCCGGTGCACAAAGCCATCAAGATCATGCAGCAAGATCCTACTTGATTTTAAAGTGTCAACTTTGGCAATGCTGACCATGTAGAATGCTCTCAGTTCCATGCGACACTGTACTCGTTTGAGTTAAAAATACCAGGAACTCTAATGTCCAGGCATTAACATTCCTTTCCAGCTATGTCAGATTGTGTCTGGACAATACTTATAGCAGTATATGCTGAGTTTACAGCCACAGTTAAGACCAGTGGAAGATAAAACTTAGATTTGTTTGGGCTTATGATGTCTTCTCACACATGGAAATGGATCTCTTTGGTCTTTCCATTGTGCTTTATGTTGATGCCACAGTATGAGACTACAAGAGGATAAGATCACAGATACAAGAACTTGCACTAAGCAGGACCATTGTTGATGAAAATAACTAAATAAAACAAATAAAACAATTTATAGTATACCATTTGTGTGAAAAACGAATAACCCAATATGATTACTTAAGTGAAAGTCACTGCCTGCTTTTAATCTTGCACTACTAAAGTTACCAGAGAGGGATTGGGCAGGTGGATGATCAATAATAAGAAAGGTAATATTTTTCTAGATGTAGCTCTTAAAAGGTTTAGGTCCCGCATCGTAGCAGTGTGGTGACAAGAGTAACTGATAGAGTCCATGAAGGTAACTGTTTCTGTAACTGGGTTGCTGTGAGTTTCCGGGCTGCATGGCCATGTTCCAGAAGCATTCTCTCCTAACATTTCACCCACATCTATGGCAGGCATCCTCAGAGGTTGTGACGTCTGTTGGAACCTAAGCCAGTAGGGTGTGTGTGTGTGTGTGTGTGTGTGTGTGTATATATATATATATATATAGAGAGAGAGAGAGAGAGAGAGAGAGAGAGAGAGAGAGAGAGAGAGAGAGAATATCCAGGGTGGGAGAAAGAACTCTTGTCTGTTAGAGGCAAGTGTGAATGTTCTAATTGGCTGCTTCCTGCCTGGGGGAAATCCTTTTTTTGGATGGTGTTAGCTGGTCCTGATTGTTACATGTCTGGAATTCCCTGATTTTTTTTAGTGTAGTTCTTTATTTACTGTCCTGATTCTAGAGTTTTTAAAATACTGGTCGCCAGATTTTGTTCATTTTCATGGCTTCCTCCTTTTTCTTGAAGTTGTCCACATGCTTGTGGATTTCAATGCCTTATCTGTGTAGTCTGGCATGATGGTTGTTAAAGTGGTCCAGCATTTCTGTGTTGTCAAATAATATGCATGGCCAGCTATCACCACCCAACAAACAATTCCCCACAGGCAGGAATCATCCAAGTTTTGAAGCTGCAAGGCTATTCAGTGCTATTCAGGCTCTTCTACACAGTAACTCTAATCCAGTGTAGAATTTGATGCATGAAGAAAAACCAAAACATAGCTTTTTAGATTGTTGATACCTTATTAATATTGAATAAAATGTGTTATAATACCTCCAAATACAAGTAAGCCCATAACTGTGGCTATATGTGAATTATTCTATTAGAGGACTCAGAAAATTCACTCCTAAACCTTGTTTATTTGTTTTCTCCTAGAGTGATACAAATAAGAACCCAGCTTCTCTAACCATAAAGAACGTCTTCTCTAATGACAGTGGTGTGCAGATTTCTTGTATAGCAGAAAACAGCGTGGGCGAAGATCAAGACTCCGTTGATCTTGCAGTGTTCTGTATGTAAATAACTTTATTTGAAATTTTATGTGTAGATAACCAAGTGATAACAGTGGAAAACTAGAAGATTTTTTTTATTGTTACATCTCCAAAAAGAAAGGGCGTATCTGCATGGTGAACTTGCACTGAGCAGAGTTTTTAAAATGGTCATTAAACACTCATTTTTGTCCTTTTTTATCATTAAGTATTTATAGGTATAATTAGCACTTCAATATAGCAACAGAATTCATTTCAGATTGCAAAAGATTCCATGTGTTTGGAGCTCATTGAAAAATGATTGTACATTTTCTCAGACTATGTCTAATGTATGGTAGTTACGAGATTGCAAAATACATATAGAATCTTGTAACTCTTGGGATTTATATTTAATAATAATAACAATAATAATAACAACAATGGAACTCAGGGCGGCTAACAGTTGCTAATGACAAATATTATTCCCCAAAACTACCATTTCAGCCAGGCAGGACCCCAAATGAAGGGTTTCTGAGGCACAGTACATCTGCAGTTGTTTCTTATTTCTTGGGTGCATTTAGAGAAACATTTGGATAAGGACCCTAAGGATTCTCTCCAGCTGACTATTTTCATTGAGTTCTTTGACTTGGAAAATACTGCAGAGTTTCTAGGATCTGCACCATCTTGGAAATGCTTTGTTTGTTGTGCTGACTGGCATGTTTTGGGGAGGTGGCATCTTCAGATGTAGCTATTATATTTGGAACTCTGCCATTGTAGTTTATATAGTTAGTTACATCTGACAGTGCTGAATCTCAGCCAATATAATTTTCATCTGACCTAATTCCATAATCCATTCATAGTGTACAATTGGCCAAACAACATTATGAGAGCATGACTACAGACAGTGCAGAATCATCCCTCTTTTCTTTTCTATAGTCATTCTCTCATAAGGATAGAAAGAAGTTAATATCAAAAATATATAGAAAGAAAGCATAAATCATACTATAAAAATACTTTGGAGGACCACTATTACTTCACCTAGCACAGGGTTTCTCAACCTGGGGGTCAAGACCCCTGGGGCGGTCGTGAGGGGGAGTCAGAGGGGTTGCCAAAGACCATCAGAAAACACAGCATTTTCTGTTGGTCATGGGAGTTCTGTTTGGGAAGTTTGGCCCAATTCTATAATTGATGGGGTTCAGAATGCTCATTGATTGTAGGTGAACTATAAATTCCAGTAACTACAATTCCCAAATGTCAAGGTCTAGTTTCCCCTAAATTCCACCAGTGTACACATTTGGTCATATTGAGAACTCATGGCAAGATTTATCATTGTTTGAGTCCACAGTGCTGGATCTCTGGATATAGGTGAACTACAACTCCCAAACTCAAGATCAATGCCCACCAAACCCTTCCAGTATTTTCTGTTGGTCACGAGAGTTCTATGTGCCAAGTGTGGTTCAATTCCATTGTTGGTGGAGTTCAGAATACCCTTTGATTGTAGGTAAACTATAAATCCCAGCAACTACAACTCCCAAATGACAAAATCAATCCCCCCACCAACCCCACCAGTATTCAAATTTGTGTCAAATTTGGTCCAGTACATGAAAATACATCCTGCATATTAGATATTTACATTACGATTCATAACAGTAGCAAAATCACAGTTATGAAGTAGCAACAAAAATAATTTTCTGGTTGGGAGTCACCACAACATGAGGAACTGTATTAAGGGGTCGCAGCATTATGAAGGTTGAGAAACACTGACCTAGCATGACATAGAGCCATGGATGATCAGAACTGTAGTTCCAGCAATTGGAAGACCACTTCTGTTGTAAGGCATTCATTCATTAATAGACATATCCATTTTAATAATAATACAAATCCATTTTCAGAATTTGTTCACTAGTTACATTTATATTTTTATTTCTGTCAGTTTTATAGTTTTATTTATTTAAAACAGTCCAGTTAATTTGCAGATAGATGAGTATTTGAAATGCTGATTTTACCTTTGCTGTTCTTACTGCAGTTCCGCCAAATATCACATTTCTTGAAGTGCCATATCCGGACCATCACTGGTGTATTCCCTTCAGTGTGAGGGGAAATCCACAACCTACCCTGACGTGGCTGCATGATGGGGTTAAACTGAACGAAACGGATTTTATCTTCACTAAAATACATGTTAGCAATCGGAGTGAACATCATGGCTGCCTTCAGCTAGACAACCCCACTCATGTGAACAATGGAAATTATACATTGGTGGCACAAAATCCATATGGAAAAGATGAAGCCAACATTACTGCCTATTTCATGGAAGATCCTGGAGGTAGTATGTAATAATTACCACTGTAATATTCTTAAAGCAGTTATTAAATAGAGCTATTTACTCCATAAGTTTATTTATTTTGGTTACAGTGACCAAATCCTTTTTTCTATATGCAACCATTCAATGGCAAAAAATTTTTTAAAATAAATATAAATATCAAATTGGGTGTACTGTTAAAATATAGGGCACATATAATGTTAAGAAACAAAAAAAGGAAGTTGAAGAAATCAGTGGAGAAAATAATAGCTGTAACCTTGCATGGTGAGATAAATTATTAAATCAGTATGCTAATGTCCTGAATGATATTATTATGATAAAACTATACCAAAGCATGTTTTTTTTCCTATTTTTCCATGATTTGGTGCAAAATTAAAGCACTGCTTACTCAGGACAGCAATAGCTTGTTAACTTTTACTGCAAACTTTTGAAAAAAATGAAATTTAAAAAATTGCCATTGAATTGTCTGAACAACCAAATATTAATTACAGTGATACTGAAATCAAATAATATATGATACTAAGACATTTTATTATGGACTGGAACTTATTTATTAATTGAGTCACTCTTTTATGAACTCTTAAAAAGCCACGTGATTGGGAATGGGTGGGTGAATCATTACATGTGTGTGTGTGTGAGTGTATGTGTGTGCACATCCCCCTCTCTACATTTCTTGTATCCATCAGTATTCACAGCTGAAGTGATGTGTCTCCTATCCCCTTCAAAGCATTAAGCTATGTAGCAGGAGGATTTATGACACCTTACATTTCTGCTGATTAGATTACATGATTTGAGCTTAAGAATTTATCGTGTCTGCTTGTGATTTTGCTTCAGACAAATTGCTTGAGTCTGTGATGCCAGTTTTTATCATTTCTTCCTTTATCATTACACATGCTAGTGTGTTTCATTAAAATCATAACAAAATTGTAAATGGTACATAATTGGGTAGGTGTATTTCTGTTTTCATAGCGAATAAAACACAAAAAGTATAGAGATAGTGGAATAATATAATAAACTTCAAATACTCATTGGAAACACTGCAAAAGACCTTAATATGCCAGCTATGTCCACCAATTTGTTAAAGTCCCAAAAATCGCTGGCACTTTGAGGCATCCAGAGTCAAATACTTAAAACCCTGGAAGCTTGCTTGTGCAGATCTATATTGTCCTGGGGACTCAGCTAGACATGACCTGCCCAAGGTTCATGTGACAGTAACTAAACTTCTTTAAGTATAGCTATCAACACATATGAAAAAAATGCACTCAGAATTTAGAAAATGTACTTTTCTGGTCCAAAAGTAACTTTTCCAAACTCTGTAAGCAATCCTTAGGATTAAGCCATGTTGTGGAGGAGCCTCCCAAAGCAGTTTTTATCTTTTAATATTGAGTATGTTGTATAGGCTTCCACTTTCTGTCCAACTTCCTGCATTACAAAGGCTCGGGCAGAAGATATAATCTAGTGTGATTATATTCATAGTTTCTGTTGCTTTTCAAGATAAATACAGATTGGTCTTAGCATTTTAAGATGACTTTGGTGACCATTGTCGTTCTGCTTTGTCATTGCACAAGGAGGAACACTTGGGTCTTCCGGATCTACAGCCTTTAGATCCTATTTCAACTGTCCATCGCTCATTATGCTCCATATTATTAAATGGCAGCCATATGAACGTGAACATGTTGAAGCATATGTGTCCATGTCACTACCATTTCATAATATGGGTTGTGATTGTCTGCATGTTTTAAAATCTGCATTCGATCCTATAACCAAACCCTTCAAATATGGTGGGCCCACTGTATATTCATTTCCATGCCTACATGCTAGCATTAAATATCACACTGGCTGCATAATGAAGAGGTTTATCCTCCAAAGCTCTGGTATTACATCCAAGAGTACCGAAGGCCCTAGCAAAAGTAATAATCTCGAGAATTCGTGGAGAACAGAAGTCCCAGCAGACTGGAGAAGAGCAAATATTGTCCCTATCTTCAAGATGGGAAAAAGAAGACCCAAATAATTACTGTCCAGTCAGCCTGACATCTATACCAGGAAAGATTCTGAAACAGATCATTAAGGAGGAAAGAATACAGTGATCACTAAAAGTCAAAATGGGTTTATCAGAAACAAGTAATGCCAGACTAATCTTATCTCTCTTTATTTTTGAAAGAGTTACAAGCTTGGTAGATGCAGGGAATGCTGTGGATGTAGCATCTCTTGATTTGAGTAAGACCTTTGGCAAGGTCCCCCATGATCTTCTTGCAAACGAACTAGTAAAATGTGGGCTAGATAATACTAGGGGTGTGCAGTTCAGCTAAACCCTGTCCATTTTTAGTGTGTGGATTATGGTGGTGCCTCCTGAATTAGGGCAGGCAAAATTCCGCTTTTTGACATGGCAGCTGAAATAACAGTTTTTGCTCCGGGAAGATCCAGCCCATTAGCAGCAATGGTCTAACTTCCCAGGCTCTCCTTTCTGTCATTTTTAGGGCATAAATATTAAGAAACCACTTTTTTCTGGTATTGTTTCTCCTCACATCCTTCAATAAGATCTGTGTTTAAGGCATCAGACTTAAGAAATCACCTTTTCCAGGATCTTTTCTCCTTATATCCTTCAATAAGACCTGGGTTTAAGGCATCAGACCTAAGAAACCACCTTTTCTGAAATCAGTTCCCCTTATATCCTTCAATGAGACCTGGGTTTAAGGCCTTTGACTTAAGAAACCACCTTTTCTGGCATCTTTCCCCCTCATTTCCCCCTCTATTCTACTTTGGCCAGATCTTACCTGGAATACTGTGTCCAATTCTGGGCACCGCAATTCAAGAGGGATATTGACAAGCTGGATAGTGTCCAGAGGAGGACAACTAAAACGATCAAAGGTCTGGAGACCATACCCTATGAGGAGCAGCTTAAAGACCTGGGTATGTTTAGCTTAA
The DNA here is from genome assembly GCA_030556195.1 of Anolis apletophallus. Lineage (NCBI taxonomy): Eukaryota > Metazoa > Chordata > Lepidosauria > Squamata > Anolidae > Anolis > Anolis apletophallus. The sequence continues at coordinate 87,339,936 of JARBWK010000006.1, read as the reverse complement.
AGAAGAGAAGGTTGAGAGGAGACCTGATAGCCATATATTAATATTTGAAAGGCTGTCATAAGGAAAAAGAAGGCTTGTTTTCTGCTGCCCTTTAGACTAGGACTTGAAGCAATGGGTTCAAATTATAGGTAAGAAGATTCCACTTGAACATTAGGAAGAACTTCCTGACTGTAAGAGCAGTTCAACAGTGGAACTCACTGCCTTGGAGTGTGGTGGAAGCTTTTGGAGTGTAGTGGAAGCTGGAACTAGTAATTTTAGGCAAATAGTCATTCTAATGTTAGATATTCTACAGAAAATGTTTTATTTTATACAATTTTAATCTTGCTTTTCTCCCAACATGGGACCCAAATCAGCATCTAAGTTATAACATCATAACTGCTGTTCTGTCTAGTATCATGTAGAAGACTAAACTTGACTAAAGACAGTGAATACATAGGATGTCTGTAACACTCATTAACTACGGGGCAAAATAAACAAGCTGGAACCAGCAGTGTAGTTGGAAGAGCCTGGCTATGAAGCAAAGTATTCAATCAGCCCTTAAATAGACGGGTGCATGTAGAAATGTTGTTCTTAATCTTCTAGCTTGTCTGGAGAAGTATCCTTCAGTACCTTGTTAAAAGGGGAACCAGATTAGCTTCCTTGCAGTCAGTCCCCTCTCCTGCCTTTGCCATTACAAAAACTTTTAAGTATTTTTGTATCTGCCATAGATATGGCAGGAGAAGGAATTTTTGCCATTAAAAAAAAATTAGATTTATCGTAAGAATGCAAAAGAACCCTGTTTGTTCTTATTATTGTATCTTATTATTGGAGCAGGATTAAGGCATTTCCTGTCCTATCAGAGACAATGTATGTGTATATAGTTGCAAAACATAGTCATTGTTTAATTAATTCCAGAGGCAAGTTTGTCATCCAGATGCATAATGAGTTTACTCTTTCTCTACCCAAAAGCTTTAATACATGACCTTCTTTCTGGCACAACATTCTGAGGTTAAGTTTGGCTTCAGTTCTTACAGTTCTTTGTCATGAGGAATATTCCAATAGCTCATGTCTATTTTCCATATTCCTAGCACTGTAGCTGAATATCCAGAGATTAATTCACTTTCACTGTCAAACACGTTGAGAACCAACAGAAAAAGTTGATTTGAGTTCTTCAGGAGATTTATTAAGGCATTGGCAGGAGTAACATTAATTTTAGAGAAAATTAGTTACAATAACTACAAAACTAACTATAAAATCATCAAAAATCGTTAAGAAAAACAGCGGTATTTTTTTAAAAAAACAAAGACAAGAGCTCCTCAAAGCATCACATGCCTTACGTGAAGTCCATCTTGGACTGAAATGAAAAATAACTACTATATATACTCACGTATAAATCTTGAAATTTTAGACAAAATGTTGACCCCAATTTATTCATGACTCAATATGAATACTGCATTTTAACTCTTACCAAAAAAAAGATCAATCCTTTCTCTGAATGCAGTGGCAAAAGGCAAGAGTGTAGTACATTGTGAAATAACCTAAAAGAAACACTACCCTCTTCTATTCTCTATGCTACTGTGCTGCTTTTGGCCCTTTCAGGTGTCTGGGTAAAAAAATGGCAGTGGGGGCAGCTTTTTTTTGGTCCCCCTAAAGAACACCAATAGTGTAAAGGATATTAATGCCTCTTTTAAGTTTTCCTAGAAAGGACCGAGCTCTCCCATTGGCCATTCTACTCAGAAAAGTGGTTTATTTTTTGGAAAACAATCAGGGCTAACATGTACCTTAATGTACCTTAACATGTACCCTTTTATCAAAAAAGGGAACCATCCCCTCCTTTGAGTAGAGTGGCAAAAAGCCTTTCTGAATGCCTGGACAGGAAAGTGGCAATGGTGGCCAGGGATGACTGGTCTCCTGAGGTGTGCTGATGCCTTCCCCTTTCAAGGGAATTACTTGACTTGTCCATGGGTCATAGAAAAATCCATAATTTAGGCCTCAAAATCTGCCTTTGACTTATACATGAGGTTGACTCATATACTAGTGTGGATGGGCTGTAGTCAGGCATGTAGCCGGGGGGCGCTAAGGGGCTTCAGCCCCCGAAATTCTCAGGGTGGTCCGCGAAAAGGCCTTACTGGTACATTATTTAAACTGTTATGTTTATTCATATCATGATCTGATCACCATGCTCATTATATCCCACATTAATGGGGTTATTGGGATAACAATACAAAAGGTTTGCTAGGATAGACCCTCTTCCACCCAGTCTCAGCCCCCCCCGAACCAAACTCAGCCCCCCGAATCAAAATCCTGGCTACGGCCCTGGCTGTAGTAGTTTTCTCCTGAGAAGAAGAGGTGGAGAGCCTAAAGATATAGACTGTCCTTATTTTTCAGAAATTAGCCTGAGATTTTGGGATAAATTATTTTCATCTTAGCAAGGGAAAGCGGACTGAGTTGATGGAGAAGTGGAAGCACAGTTCTTCTTCCTTGTCCAGTATCACAGTCCTCTACTTCAGGCTTAGCAGTTTTTCAGCCATTCTTTTTTAATCCCATCTGGGTGTAATTTGGTTTTGAAATCTACAGTAAGAAATGATAGAAATGAAAAGCTCAAATCAGCCTTGGGAATACAGATTGGTTTATCCCTGTTATTGCTAATATGTTTCTACATACAGTATTAATTAGTAGGCCTAGGAATGCAGGTCAGCGACGGACATCAAACAGCATTACGTAGGCCAGTGGTTGTCAACCTGTGGGTCCCCTGATGTTTTGGCCTACAATTCCCAGAAATCTTAACAGCTGGTAAACTAGCTGGGATTTCTAGTAGTTGTAGGCCAAAACATCTGGGGACCACAAGTTGAGAACTGCTGATGTAAGCTCTTGTAGCAGAGGGCAAAGACCAAGCTCTGTCTGGTGTGTGTTTATGCATTGGCCTAGGTGCAATGTTGCTCCTCCTTAAGGTGGCAATCCTATAATTACAAGATGTGATATTTGACCCCATGGGCCTCAGTGGCAGCAAATAAGTGATTCTATCATTTGGCATTTGAACTTTTTGAAGCTTGTAGCTCTGTGTTTCTTCTCAAGAAAATTAAGCTCTTATACAGAGAGATACCACAAGCAAGCTCACAGAGGTCTTCACCACAGGATTTTGGGCTGCTGGTTTCTCAGGGAAGCTTGCAGGTTCACTTCTCTTTCTGAGCTCAAGACCAGATAGTACAGGTCTTAAGGTAGGCACCACAGTGTCTCATAAGCAAGCTCACTGAGCTCTTCCTCCACAGAGCAGTACGCGGAATGCTGGTCCTCAAGCTCAGATGAGACAGAACTTACAGGTAGGCATCCCAGAGTCTCCCAGTTCAAGCTCATGGGAGACTTACTCACAGGGACCTTTAATGTTTGAGCTTTCTCTACATCCCATAATACACATTTTTTCTAGTGAAACGGATTAGTGGGATATTAAAAGTTTGTGTACCATCAGCAGAAAAACATCCCATTGATACTTGGAGAAGATCCACTGTTTGAAATCCCACTTTAGTGAATCTGCTTTAAGTATTGCTAAATCTGGACAGAATTCATTTAAATATTCTGTGTTAATTATCAGTATAGAGGGAGACATGTTTCAATTGTTTTCATGTTCTAACAATATTATCAGTTAGCAGTAAATTCCTCTCAGAGCACTTCAGGAAGAATAGGTACTGCACAACATTTCTCTTGATGTAGACCAGTTTTATTTGCTGAAGCTCTTTTTTACCCTCTTTGAAAATGCAGCTTTTAGGTCTGTTTTAAAAAAAAGAATCATTGAAAGTAAAAATTCAATATTAGGTGAAATGGATCTGTTCTGACATTTATCTTTCATCCTGGTTATTTTATAGGTATTGCCTCCTTACATATATGTGCTAGTATTTACATTTAACACTCCCTGGTAGGAGTCAGTTCAAGTAAAAAAAAAGGATTCTGAATTCCTGATTATTGTCAATTAAACTAGTCAATTTGTTAGTTGACATTTGGAGGAGTTTTCTCCTTTTGAAATAAGTAAGTCATTAGGAAAGCAATTATAATTCACAGGTTTGTTTCTGATGGTTTTTGTTTGTTTGTTTTTACTCATACACACTTTAAATCCCAAGTTGAAAGTTCCACTTAGGCCACACATTTCAAAACAGCCAGCATGATTGTGTTGTTTCATCCCCAAGTGTCTGTCTTTCTAGTGAGTCCTGGTTAATCATTATTGAGAGTGTAAATTAGCACAAATGATGTATAAAGTGCCATTGTCCAAGAGAAGAAAAAATGTGTGTCTATGCCCTTTCATTTTGGTTTTAATCCTGGAAACCGATACGAAGGAAACATTTCTTGAAGTAGAGATTCTTGAACGATTTGGCTCATTTTCTGTAGGAATGGCTGCTAAATATAGTGGTTATCCTTCTATTTTCAACATTTCACCAGTCCTGAAAGCAACTTTTATCAGCTGTTTCCAAAGATGAAGGAACATGTGGTAGACACATAACATCCACTGTCAGCATATTACTGTTTCCCCCTTCATTGTGTACACCAGTGGTTATTAACCTGTGGGTGGTCCACAAGGACGAAAATCTGGTCCTTGAGCTTCTTTCCCCTTTATTTATTTATTTTATTTATAATATTTTATTTTCACTCCTTTTCTGCCACTCCTTCCCCATCCCTGATTATGGCTATATGTTCTGTATCAGAAACTAGAGCTGATGTGGTTGATCCAATGCAATTTGCTGAATCAACACTCCAAACCAAATCTAAAGTTGACCAAAAACCGATTCGTAACCCTTTTGGTACTAACATTGAAGAATGGGCCCTGGTCAAAGTGGCCCTTAGTCAAGTGGTCCCTGGTCAAAAAAGGTTGGGAACCACTGGTGTACACACACCTTTTTGTAAGAAAAATTGAAAAATGGGCAGAGCACACATGATAGCAAATTGTGGATGTAATGAATGGGGTTGACTTCATTTCTAATCCTAACCTTGCTGTCTTAAATTCTTTCATCTTTATTTTTCCTAATCTTTATTACCAACAAAGAAACTTTTTTAAAAAAAAAGCCCAAATTCTTTAAAAATCATTTTAATGAAACAGGTCCAAAAAAAGGTAAGAAGCAAACTACAAAATAGTTATATTCAAGAACAACCTTTTACACATATCAACCTATTGCTGCTTTATTCATGTGAAAAGCAACAGGTCTGATGAAGATATTCCCTTCTATGTGAGAAAGCTCTCAATGACAAAACCCTGAGAAGTCATACTCTTGTGGATAGGAGAGGCTCTCCTCTTCAGAACTCTCTCTTTCCATCTGAGTACCCACAATAGAAGCAGTTGGGATGGCGTATGTATGTTAATTTAAGCCTTAAAATAGAATTTCTAAATAGGACTAATTATTCAGTTGAATCTAAATGTGCCGGGGGGGGGGGGGTTACCACTACAACTGTCATAATTACCTCAAGATGGATTAATATTCTTTCCAAGAGAAATGTGAATCCTTAAACAGGCTTTTTATAACAAAATACTTCACTTAGATCCCAAAATCACAACACTAACCCATAAATAACTGTGTGATGGAGCTAAAATATTAAAAGTGCAATAAGAGATTTAGGAGGAATTCCTTTGCTATCAGTCCACTATCCAAATACATCTATCAGCAGATCTGATCCTATCTCCCTTCCTATAACTACTGTGTTCCCTCCAAGTTGCTTTGAGGTCATAGGAACAGAAAAATACCTTTAAGTGAGCCTGTTCAAACAATGCTGCATGATGTCTTCAAGGTAAAGAAGATTATATATATTTATGCTTATTTCTAAAGCATATTGTGAAAGAGGAGTGCTTGTGTATGTGTCATGTGCTTAGGTGCTGGGTTGAATGTGGAGCAAATAAAAATACTTTGTACTTTTCTGGGAATATGTGATATACTGTACAGTTAATAAAATGTAGGTCTGAATTTGATACTATAAGTATTAACTTGTCAAAGAGGCCAATATATTAAATGCAGTTCAGTTCTTTGTTTGTGATTTAATAACCTCCTTTCTCTTTTTCTTTGTTTCTTAGGTAGTCCCTTCTATGATCATGCAGGTTATAGTGGTATACTTTTATTTTCTATTCCAAATGTGTATAGAATCCTAAATGCAAGATAACTAATCAACTAAGTGTCTGAATCTCGTGAAAGATGGACTTTTTATTGTCAGCTGTGCTTAATTTCCATTCAGTGTTAACATTGCTACAGATGTTCATTATAGACATGATCCAATCAGTGTTAAGTATTTAAAATATAATTTATTTCCATGAAAGAAGTTTCTTCATACCCTTCAATTGAAGTGGATACACCAGATATGCTTATTTTTTCTGATAAATATGATCCCATATTATATAGTGGTAGCCCTGACAAGGGTTTCAGTGTGATTTCAAATTTGACTCTTAGAAGTATTTTTTGTAGAACTGTGGTTCTCAACCTGTGAGTCTCCAGATGTTTTGGCTTTCAGCTCCCAGAAATCCTTACAGTTAGTAAACTGGCTAGGATTTCTGGGAGTTGTAGGCCAAAACATCTGGGGACCCACAGGTTGAGAACCACTGTTGTAGAATAACAGTAAAAGATGACTATTTCCAGCTTCTTAGAAGAACTGCCCAGAGATGTTGGAAAATACTCTCAATTAACCTAGTCCTGGTTGTATGCTGGCCTAGTGACTGTCTTTCTGAGCTGGAGTCAGGTATGCTGGCGAAATTCTCTAGCCTTACTGTACATTATTTAAACTGTTATGTTTATTCATATTCTGATCACCAGCATTAATGGGGTTATTGGGATAACAATACAAAATATTTTAGGGTAGACCCTCTTCCACCCAGTCTGAACCAAACTCAGCCCCCTCCGAAACAAAATCCTGGCTACGGCCCTGGCTGGAGTAAATTAATGTCTGATATAACTCAATTCCTGCTTTTCTCTGCCCCTTCTCCACTTCACCCTTAGGCACTCCTGCTGGTTGGGCCAGCAAAGAAGGGTTGTAGTGGCAGTCCTTCTGCTGACTGATCTCTCAGGCTACTTCCGCACAGGCCTAAAACCTGAGAGGAACCAGCATTTAAACTGTACAAGAGACACCTGTCTATTCTAAACCTTTGTATAGTTAGCACATTGTGGCTCAGGATAGCATTGCTCAATATAAATAGGGGGTTTTTTTTTCATGTCAGGAGCAACTTAAAGTCGCTTCTGGTGTGAAGGATTGGCTGTGTGCAAGTACATTGCCCAGGGGACACCCAGATGTTTTTAAAAAATGTTTTACCATCCTTGTGGGAGACTTCTCTCATGTCCCTGCACGGAAAGCAATAGCTGACAGACGGGAGCTTCTCCCGCTCCCCAGATTTGAACTGCCAACCTTTTGTTTAGCAATTCAGCCGGCACAATGATTTAACCCATTGCGCCTATATATATATAAATAAGATTTGTTCTTCCTATTGATTGATAATAGTCTTATTTGTAATATTTAAAATAATGTTTTTGTATAATTACTACCCGTGTTTCCCCGAAAGTAAGACAGCGTCTTACTTTCTTTTCCCCCCCAAAAGTCCCCCTACGTCTTACTTTCGGGGTACGTCTTATATAACCCAAGACGTACCCCGTCGCCACGCCCACGCCGCCGCCGCCGCCGCTGCCACGCCGCCGCAACCGGAGGTGTGCCGCGGCACACCTGCGGCACACCTCCGCGGCACACCTCTTCGCCAGGGCTCCAGGCAGGCAGGGGAGGGAAAGGAGCCAGGGGCGGGAGGAAGCAGCGTCACAGTGACGCGTCGCTGTCTTCCGTCCGCCCCTGCTCTCTTCCCCCCCCCTTGGAAGGGAGGAGGAAGAGAGCCAGGGCGGGGAGAGGGACGGCGCGTCACTGTGACGCGTCATCGTTGTCGTCCGCCCTGGCTCTCTTCTCCCACCCTTGGAAGGGAGGAGGAAGAGAGCCAGGGGCGGGGAGAAGGGACGACGCGTCACTGTGACGCGTCATCGTTGTCCGCCCTGGCTCTCTTCTCCCACCCTTGGAAGGGAGGAGGAAGAGAGCCAGGGGGGGGGGAGAAGGGACGACGCGTCACTGTGACGCGTCATCGTTGTCCGCCCCTGGCTCTCTTCTCCCACCCTTGAAGGGAGGAGGAAGAGAGCCAGGGGCGGGGAGAAGGGACGACGCGTCACTGTGACGCGTCATCGTGTCCGCCCCTGGCTCTCTTCTCCCACCCTTGGAAGGAGGAGGAAGAGAGCCAGGGGCGGGGAGAAGGGATGACGCGTTACTGTGACGCGTCATCGCCGCGTCCGCCCCTGGCTCTCTTCCTCCCTCCCTCCAAGGGTGGGGAAGAGAGCCAGGGCGGGACGAAGCGATGACGCGTCACTGTGACGCGTCGCTGCTTCCTCCCGCCCCTGGCTCCTTTCCCCCTCCCTTGCCTGGAGCCCTGGCGAAGAGGTGTGCCGCAGAGGTGTGCCGCAGGTGTGCGCACACCTCCGATTGCGGCGGCGGCGGCGGGACGAGGTATCGTCTTATATACGGGTATGGCTTATATAAGCCGACCCCCCAGACACCCCCGATACGTCTTACAATCGGGGGTGTCTTACTTTCGGGGAAACACGGTAAGTATTTTATAAGAAATAACATGTTGAACTTACATTATCAATCAAAAACCTTTTTTAAACAGAGTTGTGTTAGTTGAAGATTCCAAACCTAGACTACATTGAAGGGCCTCATGGTTGCAGGATTATAGCCTGAGGCATTTCCAAATTAGCGCTCTTCAGAGGCTGTTTTTATAATTAAACAAAAACAGCAACATTTCTGAAGAAGCAAAATTAAGAAAATAACATAATAACAGAGATGGCACACAATGTCTCATCCAAGAATCGGAAGGTAATTGTGGAGAGAGCAGCACAGCTTGCTATCAAAGTCAACAATCCAAATGCCAGACTGCGCAGCAAAGAAAATGAATAAATAGTTGTTTTTATACAACTGTATTTAATAAAAGTATCAGAAGCTTTGAAAAAGAAAAGAACATCAATTGTTTTTATTTGTAAAAGTCCATCTTAAACGATATTGCTCTTGTAGTTCCCCTATTGTCGTTTGCTTCCTTTTATGAGAAAATAAAGTGTTTTGAATAAAATGACCTAACATAAAATATGATGATGTAATTCTACAGAACTAAAACAAATTATACCATTAAAGGTCTCCTTCCCTCCACCCCCCCCCCCTTACACCCCTGGTCTGTTTCTAGGCTTAGGGATGATTGCATCGTTTTCCCCAAAACAGCATAGCTGCAAAGAATATTAAAAATTAAATCCAGTTGTGCAACTTTTAAAGCAGGAGACAACATTTTTTGGGTAGACTCACCTGACAACAATGTGAAATTAAATATTCCTTAAAGCTATTTAATCAGATATTTCTACTCCCCCCATATTTTGTAATTGTACCATTTATACTAGAGACAGTAGATTTCCTGTCCCATGGTCAAGTCACAGTTTGAATAAATTTCCAATGGTTACTAATGTGTGGCAACCACCCCCTTCATGCGTCAATAGAAACTTTATGTACATCTTGATTTTTATACTGCATTATATTCCAGAAAATAGATTTACAAAATTAATGCAGTAATGTACCTTTCTAGAGTGCTATGCACAAGTACATTATATGTATATTTTAAAACATGAAGAGGATACATTGTTGAAGGCTTTCAGGATCAGAATCACTGGGTTGCTATGAGATTTTTGGGTTATATGGCCATGCCCCAGTAACATTGCCATACAGTCTGAAAAACTGAGAGCAGCCCATTTATTTATTATTTATTTATTTACAGTATTTATATTCCGTCCTCCTTACCCCATAGGTGACTCAGGGTTGATTACAATGTACATATACATGGCAAACATTCAATGCCATCGACACACAACATATATAGACACTCAGAGGCTATTTAACATTCCAGGTTCATGAAGGTATTCTGGCCACCTGGGGAGCTATTGCTTCACCGTCCATTTGTGACACTGATGGAGTACTTCCTCATTCTTTGCACACTTGCTGGAGATTTTATGGCATCATAAATTAGTTAAATTAGCGGTTCCTAAATTTCCCACTTGACAGATGCAACTGTCTTTCGGGTTGCAAAGGTCCAAAGTAAGCTACACAAATGGTCGGAAGCTCACTCCGACCAGGGCTGGCTTCGAACTCATGACCTTTAAGTCAGTAGTTATCCTAATGCAGCTGACTCCCAGCCAGCTGCGCTAATCCATAAAGAGGATGTTCAGCACTAGGAATGGAAAGCAATTATTTAGGTCGAAAATACAACTACTGACAATCAGGAAAGTTCAATAAGTAGAATAACAGACCAGGTACAATTTTGTGAAATGTTCTACTCATGTTGAAATGTCCAGAAATATTACTTGCAGTTTCCCCACAACCATGTATTTCTAATTGAGAATTTACCTTTCTATTCAGCACTCAGTTTAGGCCATTCTTGAGATCACTAGGAAAGCTGACCTAAAAGTCTATTCCTTACAGGAGAACATTATCACCAATCTCTGATGTGACTAGCCTGACTGTTAACAGTCAGCAGAGTTTGTAGACCTTCTTCAATCTGCTATAGGAAATTCTTGCATTATTCTCCCTTCCTCACCCTTGAATTAAGAGCCTGCTGTTGGCCTTTACAGGCTGCCCAACAAGATTTTGCTTCTCATCTAACCAAGCTACCAGCTGCAATATCCATGTTCATACAAAAGGGCTTTGATTAGGCTCTCACTTTGTTATAGCAGCCAACCCACCCACTATAACAAAGTAACTATCAAATCTCAAAATGGCAGAGTTATAATGTAGAAACACACCATTGTTGCTGAGACATCTCTGTACACATCGCCTGCACAATCTGTGGCCCTTCAGGTGTTTTGGACCTCGGCCCCAAGAATTCCTGACCATTTGCTGGCATGGGCTTTAATTTGTGCCTGGAAGTGCCCTTAGACTCATATAATGCAGTTCAATGCAGTTAAACTGTGTTGTCTGAATTTTCACTAACCATATAATGCAGTTTCAAATGGCAGTATATGGCAGTATAGATGCGACCGAGGAGTAGCAGTGGTGGTGATTTGGGTGATGGCAATGGTATCCATTTGGACAGGGGATTGTTCTGAAGTGGACCCAATCCAGCTGTGCAATCTTTGCTCAAAGGTGAAGGGGGAGTCGGATTATAGTCAAAAACTCCGGATTCTCATTGGAAACATTTTTGAGCAACCTAAGTTTTTGTGACTATTTTACAATGCATTTACAAGCATTGTGCCTCACTTGCTTCTCATTTATGTAATCTGCTGACTGAACTCATTATGCCCAGCTCACTGCAAAATTTCTGTCCCTGAATTGCCATAAACATTGATGGTAGTATATGGATAATAGTAAAAGCTTTTATTTATAGTGCATTTGAGTATCATAGTGTGCATCAACGTTTTCCTAGATTTTAAAAATCTGGCTAAAGAACAGAGTTTCGAATGTTAACTATTCCAAAATCATAACAGTAAATAAAGAATAACACTCTAAAACAGGGAATTCCAGACAATAAACAATCAGGGGCAGCTAATCACCTCCCAGCAAAAGATTCCCCCATACAGTAAGAAGCTAGACCTTGAAACTGCCAGGCCATTAAATGCTAATAAAGGTAGCCAATTGAAACATTCACACTTGCTTCAAACAGACAAGAGTTCTTTCTCCCATCCTGGACATTCCTCAGATATATAAACCCCATTTCCCTAGTTTTCAACAGACTTCACAACGTCTGAGGATACCTGCCATAGATGCAGGTGAAACATCAGGAGAGAATGCTTCTGGAACATGGCCATACAGCCCGGAAACTCACAACAACCTAGGGTTGAAGCTACTTTTCAAATTATTGATATTTGTTGTAGAAGTCTGGAGCAAATAGACCTTGGCTTGTTGGTGTGCAGCAAGCAAATTGAAGCGATATAGCTCAACAATAGAATTTTTATTTTATTGTGTTAGTTGCTTTTAGTAGAGACAAAAAAAAGTTAGGTATGTAAATAGTACATTCTTTTTCTTAGATGATTATGGAACGACAACAAATGATTTTGAAGACACAACAAATAATAGTAATAATCAAGTTACTTCTACGGATTATACAAATAAAGACAATGAAGATAGCATTACTGTAAGTATATACATAGTTTCCTAGTTGTAATCTCAGCATATTTTCTGACTAGGGATCAGATGAGCTTGTGGTATTTTTGTTTGTAACTAGATACCACCATCCTCATACTCCAGTGCTTTTAGTTAGCTAATATGAAAAAAGGGTGTATTTTAGACATACCACAGTTTGCATAGTTTACAGTTAAGCTGACCATAAATAGTTGTGGCTTCCAAGTTGAATCCATACAATTCTTATTTACAGTTCCAAAACCTTTGGTTTTCTTTGAAAAAAAGTGGGCATTTTTATTTAAATGCATCTAACAGTCCGCAAATGACTGAAAAAGCGAATAGGCTCAATAAACTGGATGTTGTATTGGAGATAAAGGGAATTTCTTTTCAGATGTTTAAAAATATGAGTTTACAAAAATTTTCAAAATCATATTTACCATGTTAACAACTTAATATTATAATAAGGGACAGAGCAAACTGACATATGTTCCCATTCATATGTTACATGCCATAGCAGAATTGATTCTGGGATATTTTGTGGCTCAAGCTTCCTTGCTAGCCATATTATACAAATAGTCAATCTTTTGCTTCTCACATCCACCATCTTTTGCTTGAGTACCATTATGACTGAATGGAAAATAAACCTTGGTAGACTGTGTCAATTCATACCATGTGCTAAGGGTCAACCTGCACATTTCAAAATCTCTTCCGATTTGATTCCCCCCCCCCCCAATAATGCTCAGTGCTCCATGTTTTGCTGATAACATTTAATGTATCTCTTTTCCCTCTTAGGTGTATGTTGTAGTGGGGATTGCAGCATTAGTGTGCACTGGTTTAGTAATAATGCTCATTATTCTCAAGTTTGGAAGACACTCAAAGTTTGGAATGAAAGGTAAGAACAGCTGCTTTTATTTCCTTTTTCATGTAAATTAGTGAATCTTTTAATGCAATTTTTATATATGACCTTGTGAGTCTTATTCTTTGAGGTTCTTTTTGCCCTTCCCTCATCAGAATGAGAGCCATTTTTTCTGGTTATTAGAAAGCCAACCTGCACAGAGTTCCTTAGCACTTAGAAATAAATTAGATATCTATGTGCAGAACGTGAAGGTCAGAAGAGGTCTCTGTAAATATTTTCTGCTGAAATATATAAACAAGCCAGCATTTCCAATTATAAAGGTTTTGTAACTATGTTCAGCCAAAGACAAATGCCTCTTCGGGCCTTCTTACTCAATATGTGAAGTTCTAACTTATTTCCAGGATGGTAGGGACAGGGCTTACATGTCACTCACAACCTTGTCTCCGGTTTTAGATCTGTTAAGGTGAACCATGCTAAACACTTTGTCATATTCTAGATCAGAGGGCAGAGCTATAATTGGTTGCTAGCATTGCTGTGAGAGGAGAAAACCTGACCATCAGCTTTGACAAGTGATGGAAAGCAGCTGGCAACTCACAGTGGTGTTAGTTTCTTAATTTAAAGTGCAGTAGCCTAGACAGGAGCTTTAGCTTCTCTGTTGGTATGTAGCCACTGGAAAGCAGCCCACAGCCAAACTATTGATCAAAAATTATGTACTTTCCTCTTCTATACAAATATTTCTAATAGAAAAGTGGTATTTTTATAAGGCAAAGACTGTTTCCCAGCTTCCCAAAGTGTACCTTAACCCCCCCCCCCCAGCTCTTTGTGTATTATGACATCCCTTCTTCACTCCTGCTACTGCACCATTTCAGAATGAGATGTTGCTTCCTGTTTCACATTATCCTTATTCTGAATGGGTAAGAAGCTTGAGGGGATGTCACAGGAGAAAGTATGTGGCCACCGCCATACAATGAAGGTATTTCCACCTGGTAGTTCTTCCTCCTGTACCCTTCATTAATGTACCAGTTACCACAGTTTCTCTTATTTCAGTGATTAATAAAAGTAACAACTGGTGAAGAAATGACAAACATCCATTTTCTATCTCGTTTCCTTTGCACTTCCATAAATTAATGGGTTTCAATAGTGAAATCATATAAGTACAACATCTGTATCTGTGAGGGATACAACCCAAGACACACATCCCTGTGAATACCTGACACTATGAATAACGGTGAACCCTATTTTTTAAATACCATATAAGCACTGTGGAGGAGCTAGAGAAGCCTACAAACACTTTGAGGGGTGGGGGGATATTTTTTTGAGTGTTGGTAAGTGAAACCATGGATATAAAATCTGTGTATAAGGGAGCATGGATAAGTGATACTATAGATATCAAATCTGTGTACAGTATAAGTTTATTTTTCAGTGCTACAGAGGTATTCTGTATTTTGCATAGAGGAAGAAACTTGTTCACAGAGCAATAATATCTGAAATTAGTTTTCTGTATCATACAAAATAAGTACTAAGGGACCATGGTATTTAAATAAAATAATGGATTGGGTCAACTTAATTTTTTTGTCCAGTAACTAGTTGTTACTGGGCATGTTCACCATATGTGTTATACGTACATATTTATAGTACCATCTTATATGGGTTTTTTTTCTTGGCAAGCATGTGTAGGATTGCAGCTTCATAGGCACTAGTTTAACTGAGCACAAAGAATTTCCTGTGGTATTCATTTCACTACAGTGCACAGCTCCGTATCTTCATTCATTAGTATGGGTAGAATTAAGTGTTCTGTTGCAATGAATAGATATGGCATTTGTAGGTAAGGAAACACCATGCTTTTTAAATGTTTCCTCTCCCATCCCCTTTCTCGCTAGGATGGGGTTTTATGTGGTTCTTTTCAGTGGTTCTTTTTATCTTTATTGAATTTTCTGTGGTAGAAAAAAAAATGAACCGGGGGGGGATATCACAGAAGAGCTACAAATGGAAAACCTAATTGTTCTATCCCATTCTTCAGCTCTTGTTGCAATTCCATGAATAAAGTATGATCACAGCCTCCTATGTTGGAAGCCCAACATGTCTGATGGTATTTGGAATACAGTATATGTATGTATATCTGGTCAGTCAGCATCAAAATTGCTTCCACAAGAGGTGTGCCACTTATTTTTAAATCTTGTTTCAGTAGTAAATATAATTTATAGGGAGCCAGTATGCTATGTGGCTTTGGGTTAGGAATTTGGATTTTTGGAGATCAAATTCAAATTCCTTCTCAGCCAGGGGAACTGTCTGGATGGCCTTGGACAAGTCATACTGTCTCAGCCTAAGAGTAAGGCAATAGCAAACCTCCACTGAATAAATCTTGCCAAGAAAACACTAGAAGAGAGAAACCTAAGGGCCGTTCCGGACAAATTGGGGTTTTAAATTCCAGTTCCTCTTGGGATGGAAGCCACCTACCTGACGTAAACCCTGGGATTTTGTAGGTGGGGGTGGCCAGATACTCCCCACATTTTCCTCTGCATTTACTGAGAGAAGACTCAGACAAGGCCTGATAAGCCCCCCTCCCTCCGTCCACAGCCAAATTTTGTGAAAGAAAAAAGTTGGTGTCGGCTGCATACAACAGAACATCACATATGGTATGGTTGTAAAATACACTGCTGAAAGTAAGTTGGATTCCCATCTTCCAAAGCATTGGCATCATAGGAATTTCTGTGATTTGTCAATTGTATTGGTTTCTACTTGGCACTCTCACAGTTGAAAGGTTTAGCTTGTTCAGTCTTCAGTCCTGACAGCAACAGATGCATCCAGCAAGTTAAAAATTTGTTTATGTCTCCCCAGTTATGGTCAATATTTTGTTGAGGTGAAAAACTGACATGTAGAAATGTTAACTCAGCCAAATTAAATAAACTTCCATCATCAACAAGCAATATCAACAGAAGAAATTGCATTTCAAAGTAGAGATGGGAGAACATTTGGTCTTCCACATGTTTTGCTTTACAATTCCTGTCAGGCCCATCAAATTTGAGAATGGTAATGGATTTAGAAAACTGTTGTCTGTGGAGTACCAAAATATTCTCCTTAATCTAATTCATCCAAGTCCACTCTGGGTGGTTCCACACAGCTCTTTAACCTTGAAGCAATAGCAGGTTTAAGTCTGTACACAGGGCTTTTCTGAGGGGGGTTGTCCTCTCCCCCAAAACTGGGATACCAAACACCCGAAAAGCCTTTAAAAAGGAAAATAACTTACCTGGCTGTCATTCCCCTACTCCAGTGCTCTCCTGGCATGTAGAAATGATGCATGAGGAGAAAGGGGGGCCGGGAGTGATTTTCCTCCTCCCCCTTCTCCTGGCGTGCCATTTCTATGTGCCAGGAGAGCGCTGGATAAGGGAGAATTGTGACTGGGTAAGTTATTTTCGTTTTTTAAGGCTTTTCAGGGGATGGGGTAGGGACATTTTTAGAGCCCTCCCGGATATTCTGGGCTCATGAAGCCCGGAAAACATGAGAGGGCTGTGCAGATGGCTCCCTCAAAAGTCCCAGAACTTCTGAGGGGGCAGTACAAACTCCAGCCACATCTGGAAAGATCATGGTCTTTCAAGAAGACCCCGGTCTTTCAAGTTGACAAATTACCCCAGAACAAAACAGGGTTGCCCTGCTTTGTCCCAAAAGCATTCACCTTTACGTGGGGCGTCATTTGGACACCCCATGTGAAAACCTGGCAGCTCTTGCTTTTAAAGGGCTGTCTGGATGCGCCCTCTGCTTCTAAAAGTATGTCCTGTTTTTAAAGAAGGAATAGTGGCTGAATTCAAGCTGGTTTACCAAATGAAAATCTCTTTCCGTCATTGGCAATTGACACCAAGTAGGACAATAGATGGGGTCTTGCTTTCTTGCCTCTTCTGTAGATGCCAGTGAAGGTAGACTTTTCCTTTAATGAGCGAAGCAAAATGAATGCAGGTGGACATTGTTCTTGGGTAGTAGGAACAAAGAAGCCCTGTCATTGTGCTTCTTCTTCTAGTCATTTCATTTGGGGTTCTAACAAAGTTCCATGTTATCTCTTCCTTTCCCTATCTAGCTTCAGAATCTGTATACCTCTTGTGTGTGAAGACGTTCTCGCGTCTGCACTTATGCACAGCTTCCACATTTGTACACTTTTTTGTGGTCAGATTAAATAAGAAAGCTTTTACGTACACCACCACGTGTGTGTACATAGTACTTTGTATTAGACCTTTCTATTTATTTAATATTTTTGATGGTATGTTCACTGGAGATGATTGACTTTGTCAAGTGATGAAGTACTCTCTGAGAGAGCTGTCCTGTAACTTAAGAATAAGTAACCTTAGCAAAATGCTGTTCAGCTCATTCCGCTTTCTGGATGTAAATATAGATGGTATATGGCACGCTGGTGTTGTGCTCCTTCCTATTCACCTGATTTCAGGAATTGAATTCATCCTACAAACAAAGAGGAAGGGTGTGCCAGAAGTGCCACACATGTACAGAAATTAGGGGGATGTAGATCAGAGACTGCATCCTTGTGGGGTGATGCTGTGCCAGTAAATGCATTAGTACTCCTGTAATATATAAATTCCAAAGCATGCATTAGAGTCAGTAACATATATTCCCCCAAGCAACTAGTGCTTCAAAAGTGCCTCATGGGGGGAAAAAAGCCAAGCAGCTTTGCAAAAAAGGGCTAAGAAACCACTAGAGTAATGTGAATGCTTATTTCAGTTAGGAGCTGAAGCAATCTCATTTGTCTTTCCTTTTTCTATCACATTATGCCATTATTCCATTCCTTTGTTTTTCTATTGTGTTGGAGGTAACTTTTTTCAGCTGCATCCTGATACATTTACATAGAAAGTCCTGTAAATGAATATTCTTTTTCTTAACGAATTTGTACTAATTTAGGTTTTCTCACTTTCAGCTAGTCATTATGTAAGTCACATTTCAAACACGTTGATATCTCAGGACTACATTTTTACCAGTAATTAAGATGGAAAATGTGTTGAGATGTACACACACACACACACACACACACACACACCACAACTTCAATGTAATGATTGTTTAGGATTTAAGAGGCAATTAACCTAACATTGTTATATAGGTTTGGAAGGTTTACCTGACCACATGCCTGCTACTACTTCTCCATTCTTCCCTATTTCTCTATCTTTCCATTGATTTCATTCATGTCCTATCAGGCATGTAGCCAGGGGGCTAAGGGGCTTCAGCCCTGAAATTCTCAGGGTGGTCCGCGAAAAGGCCTTACTGGTACATTATTTAAACTGTTATGTGCATTTAAATCATGATCTGATCACCATGCTCATTATATCCCACATTAATGGGGTTATTGGGATAACAATACAAAAGGTTTGTTAGGGTAGACCCTCTTCCACCCAGTCTCAGCCCCTGAACCAAACTCACCCCGAATCAAAATCCTGGCTACGGCCCTGTGTCCTATGTATTACATGGTCGTGAAGCACATTTATTTGTATTAGCTGAGAAGTTGCATTCGGTTTTTTGATCCTTGAATAGCTTTGGTCCTCTAAGTGTTTTTGTTGAGTTTGTTGCTGCTGTTCTTGAGTGCCTAGTACAGTCAGTCCCCAAGTTATGAACAAGGTACTGTAGGTTAATTCTTACATTCAATATGCATGTAAGTCAGAACAGGTACATTTTAAAGTGTGTGTGTGTATATATGTATATGTGTGTGTGTTTGTATGTATATGTGAGTATGTATACACACACATACATATATGCATGCTTTGGATAGCATAAGGAACAGTTAACATCCCTGTGATATTTTTTGCCATCTGTGCCTCTGCTGAGAAGATTTCACCTCTTTTTCTGTCCCTGTGATAATTGGATTTTGAAAAATGTGGCTTGTGGTGGAAACAAGATTTGATTATTAAAGCTTCCGTGGAGACACCTTTTCCCCACAATAACTCTTTAGGGAGTGAATTTGTCTTCCTAGGGTTAGATTCATCTGACTTCCTGCTGTCTGACACCCATTCTTAATTATGAGTCATTTGTAAGTTGACTGTTTGTAACTCGGGGACTGTCTGTATAAGTGTCTTTCAAAGGCATAGTCAACTGAATTGATTTCAGAAGTCTTTCCTCTCTCTTTTTTTGCTGTAGACATTCATTTCTTGCTTCCTAGTATGTTAGAAATTGAAATAGTATTCACTTACTAATTGCTGCAAGGAGGCCCTGACTCGTTAACAGTGGAAGTGATGGGATTGCTGCACAAGCTAATAGTTTCATGTTACTGTAGGAAGGCATACATTTGATACTAAGTGTACTAATTTTCACTGTTGTCAATAGAATTACATTGTCCTTGGGGCAAAGGGTAAAAGCAATGTCTCCTTTTCTCTGAAATATATTTTTGTGGACAGCCTCTGGCTATGAGAAAAGGATGGTGCTCTTAATTAACCAGTCAGAAGACTTATTTAGTTATGATCTATGGCAGGGAAAAGTAAAATGCTTGCCAGTTGGTTTCTGTTGCATACTTGGCATCATCTTGCATTAAAAAAATGAACCCAATATAGTGAAAAGTATCATCTCACTTTAAAAACAGGCAGTTAACAACTGAGAGCTGCCATCATTCCAATAAACAACAGATACCACTAGCTAACGTAATATGTTTACACATTGACAAGTATATCCATGAGATTCTTCAGCCTTTCTAAGTTCCTTCAGTCATCTCCTGTAGCAAAAGCACTTTTTCCACTGACCCAAAACAACAGGGAGATTTAGGAAACATACTTAAAAATTAGTGACTCAAATTTCCCTGTCTTAATTGACTGGAGTAAATTAAATGTTATTTCTGTGGGACAAGTTTCTTTGTCACCTTAATATATTCAACCATAATGCTTGTGCAGATGTGAAATAAAAATCAGTGTCATTTCAGAATTAATAGTATAAAATACCTCAGTATGGAAACTGTGTTCTAAAGCTAACAGAATCTGCTGTGTTTAAAATGGCAGGCCTATGGATATTTAGGAAGAAATATAGGGGGTGAAGGTTTCCTTTTGGTTAAACAGAGAAGTGAAGTTCAAACTACACAACTGAAATTCATTAATGATTCAGAATGGTTGGTTTCCAATTCCATTCCTCTAGTCATGAGACAAATAATGGTCGATATTTCTCTGTCAAGGTCATTGCTGTTGTGACCTCCACACCAATTCATATTAGCACCCTTTCTTCGCTTTCCTGTATTTTCCTTCTCATGTCCATGTTACCAAACATTTAAGAACCAATAAAATGAATGGTATAAAAAGTTTCTTTTACTGTAGATACTGCCTAGTAAACAAAACACAATGCACCCAATGAAATATTTAGAATTATTCGAATGTACAAGTTTTATATAGTACATATACTGCACTTGCTTTTTTCCCTGTCTGACTGACGAAATTGCCTAGCTACAGTCAGTCTTTATGAGGCCTTATACATGTTGAAACAGGGAAATACAAAATCATTCATTTCAGCAATATGAATCAACAACATCTCCTCTATGCTTTGCTCTTTAGTATTTCTTATGTTTCTGGGGTTTTCACAAAAATCTTGGAAGATCCAAAGGCACTATTTCTGCAAGAGAGTACTGTTGTATAGTCATATCTTAACAACCTGCTTCTTCTTCCTTACTCAAGTGTCTTAGATATTTGGAAATATCTATGACCTTAATTTCATTGATAAGACCCAGTTGAAGCATCTGAATGCATTTTTTGTTGACTGCTTCAAGACAGTGCCAAAATCTACGCCAAAGCAGATTAAAACAATCTGCTTTGGCATGGATTCCTGACTCCACTTCCCCCCAAAAAACCAGTCTTTCCCCCGAGGGAGGGGGGTTGCTATATGCCATCCCAATTAAAATTGGGATCGGAGGCAGCCACACTGAAGCCCCCCAATTTACCCCTAAAATAAACGAAACATACCTGGCTGCCATAACGTTACTCCTTGTGCCAGAAGGGTATGAGAAAATAATGCAACAGAAGACTGAAGGAGGTGCAAGAAGGAACGTCCTCCTCACTCCCCCACCCCCGGTCTCTGGGTGCATCATTTCCTCACATCAGGAGGGCTCAAAGAGCAAAGTTAAGGCAGCCAGGTACATTTTAAAAAAATGTATGGGGTAATTGGGTAGCTGGGGGGAAGGGGTGGGTGCCATCTTGCTCCTCCGGGCTTTTGGAAGTCCAAATAAGCGAGATGGCTGTGGGAACTCACCCTTGGATAATTCAGGACTACCCAGAAGTGAGTCCCCACAGGCACAATACCCCATTACTCAAAAGAAATACTGTTTATGCTTGTGGGTAAAGAAATTACATATATTAGAAACCAACACTTTATCATTACTTTATTTTCTAGATCACCAGACTGGGCCACAGCAATGTGTGGCAGGGGACAGCTAGTATGGCATATAATTGTCCCTAAATAATAGTATTTTACAAGCATGGCCAAATGTCTTCCAAAGTTCCTGTGGTTCCCTATCATTTTTTTTCATACTTGCTTTCTCGCCCTATCTAGTCCACCTCTTTCATGCCCAAGATTTAGTTGCCAGTTCTTGGAGTTAGACACATTGTATCAATTGGCAAACAGTAAGTCAACATGTCTACAAATTGGGTTTATTCAGATAATCAACTTGTGGTGGAACTAGGTTTTAGGTTATTGGTGTCTTGCCATTCAAAATAGTTGAGGGGTTTTGAAACGTTTCAGAAAAAAAACAGATAAAAATAGTGGATGCCCTTCTGCAAGCCCCCAACTATTCATCCAAATAGTCACTCAAGCACATTTCTTAGGTCCCTTCCACACTGCCAAATAAAATCCAGATTATCTGATTTGAACTGGATTATATAGCAGTGTAGACTCACATAATCCAGTTCAAAGAGATAAAGTAGATTATCTACTTTGATAATCTGTTTTATATGGCAATGTAGAGGGAGGCTTGGATCATATGTAGTTTGTAGCTCCATAACATTCCTGCTAATTGACTAGTGAGCCAGTCGTTTGGATCAGCCAAAGGAGTTGGGACACTGGTGTCAGCTGCAGTAATGCCTCTTGAGAGCACTAGCCATCCACAACTATCTGACAGTGCTGACCTTGGATATTAAGCGTGAGGAGTCGTAATAGGGTGAACTTGGCATAGTGCTAACTATAAAACTGACTTTCAGATCTAAAGGGAATAAAGATGAAATGTGATTATGAAACAGCTTGTTAGTCAAGGCAAAATTACAGTCAGTCCGAAAGAATGTAGTGAATTTATGGTAGTCTCCACTGTGATATAATATCAGGTTACTAGAAATCTTTCAGGAATAATTGTTGTACGCTGAAGATTTGTCATATGGGCCCAATTAATCAAGATTGTTAAAACAGATCCATATTTGTAGTAGATCATAGGTCTTTATCAGACAGAGATTATATGCTCTTCAATTTTATTAATCCCCATGACATTATACTTATGGTCAAGTAGGCTTCATGTGCATGTTATTGATCTGAAGTTATTCATAAAATTCTTGTAATAGAAAATCTATTTTTATTACTTTTTCCCTCTGTATTGTTTTCACCACAGTAAAATTAGTCATAAGACAATATCCATAGGAACATAGGGAATTTCAGAAAAGCCATTATTTGTTATTAAATCTGGGTAGTCAATTTCAGCAAGCATAGGAGAGGAGCCCAATTTTTTTGTTGTTACTTTTGGAAGGCCTGCACAGGTACTTTTGATTTACAAACATGGCGAGGGAGGTTTGAGAATCAGGTGGTGGGTTGAAACCTATTTACAAAGGATGTGCTGCTATAGGGGCGACCCTTTTCTTTGCCTTATAAGAGTGATTTAGAAGGATCGTGGGGTGTGAGTTATTAAGAGAAATAACAGTAGTTTCATTCTTTCAATCCCCCTTTTTATTGTATCAGAAGCGACTTGAGAAACTGCAAGTCACTTCTGGTGTGAGAGAATTGGCTGCCTGCAAACACATTGACCAGGGGATACCCAGATTTGTTACCATCCTGTGGGACGCTTCTCTCATGTTGTTGCATGAGAAGCTGGAGCTGACAGACGGAAGCTCACCCCGTATCATGGATTCAAACAGCCAAGCTTCAGGTCAACAGTCCTGCCAGCCCACTGGTTTAACTCATTGCACCACTGTGGCTCCTGACCTTCCAATCCCTGTGTTAAATTGACAGTTTGGGATTATTTATTCAGGTCTGTTTTCAAAGGGTCAAACAAAATGGCTGAGAGTATTACTTCTCTAAGATTTCCATTATGAAAGCTTGAAGCTTAGTACTCCCCAATTAAACCACTGTACTGGGATGGCCACTAGAAGTTAGAGATCCATAAATGGATGTCTCTTTCCCCAAAATATTGAGGTGCTTACTTCTGCTTTCTTTTAATCATTTTGCCACTTGGTAGCATACATTTTCTTGGTCCACATTACGACAACTGTGTGAAATAGACCAATATTACTACTCTTTCTAAACAGCTATGCAAATGAAGAAGCATACCTTGGGTCATGAGAAATTGCCTGTAGGCTTTCCATTTCAATCACTGAGAATAGTCATTTCAATGGAATTGGCAAAGCTTGAATCTGTCTTAATTGCTTCCTCTGATACAAGCCTGTCACTTCCATTCTGATTTGCATAAAAATCCACAAGAGTTTCTGAATGGTCATGGAAATGCTTTGCAGTGTGATGTAATTCTGCACCTTGGAGTCTGCCAGGCTCCAAAGAAAGCTGTTGAAATGCAGAAGGTTGTATGGGAAGAGTGATTCTTGGTTAAAGCCATATAAAAGTACCAGAATTCCCACAGAAATTAGTGTTATGCACATGAATTGAAATGGCAAGTACCAAGACCCCTCCACTCAATCATAAGAGTGCATGGGCTAAAGGACACTTTAATTTTAACTGCTTGGCCTTAATGATGGGAGATAGAATCTAAAATATATGTGGGAGCCTAGCTGGAGAAGGGTACTACAGAAGGAGATGTTACTAGTATTCATACGTTCTTTACGAATGTTCTAATTAATACATTGGGTTTTTAAAAAAGAATAATCTGAAGCCAGTGTCGTTTTTCTCATATTGCAAATGTGGCTGATGAGAGAAATGAACCCTTGCATAAAACAATTATATATTTGTGGTTGAGGAGAAACGCTCGAAGTGATGAGTTATGTGAACCCCATAGAAGGGGCCAAACTAGCTTATCTAGAAAGATAATATCAGAACTTGGAAGCAGCCACAGAGGGGGCCCCTCCCCATATGAGGGTATTGGAGCAGAAAAAAGGACCTCACCCCTGATTTCACATTGAGGACATAATCATAGGGTTCAACATGGGTTTCTAATCTTGCTTCTTTATAGAAAGAGTTACAGACATGGTAGTTTAAGGGAGTGACATGCTTAGTAGATTAAGGGAATGCTGTGAACATGGCATATCGTGGTATTAGTAAATCCTTCAAACAAACAAACTAGTAAAATCTATGGATGCCTGCCATAGATGTGGGCAAAACGTCAGGAGAGAATTCTTCTGAAACATGGCCATACAGCCTGGAAAACTCCTTCAACACTCCCACATAAAATCCACATTATCTGCTTTGAACTGAATTATATGGAAGTGTAGGCTGTAGCATCTTCTACGTTGCCACATAAAATCCTGATTATCTGTTTTGAACTGGATTATGTGGCAGTGTAGACACATATAATCCAGTTCACAGCAGTTAAACTAAATTATCTGATTTCATAATCTGGACTATATGGCAGCGTAGAAAGGGACTAAAATAATCCAGTTCAAATCAGATAATGTGGATTTTCTGCTCTGATAACCTGGGTTATCTGGCAGTGTAGAAGGGGTCTTACAAATGACTAGAGCTCCTTCTGCACTGCTCTGTATCCCAGGATTTGATGGCAGATTATTTGCTTTGAACTGGATTATATGAGGGTGCTTCCAGACAGCATGAAAATCCAGGGGAGGGAAGGATATCATGTGGTTTTTTTGCGAGTGCAGGATATACAGGGATTCGAATATGCTCATTTTCCAGTTGGAATCGGGATATAAGTGGACCTTTTTAACATGTGTTTTTCATCCATTGCAGTGAATCAGCTCAGATTTACCTATAGTCATGTAGCCAGCCACCTCCCTTTTAACACGTTAACTTTTTAGTTTTAAGTGTGTAGAAGGGGCCGGGAGTCCTCATTGCCAGATAATCTGGGATAAAAAGATAATCTGAGATCATTTCCTGGGATATGGCAATGTAGAAGGGGCCTTTGATGATTTAATGGAGAGTATGCCTATTGAATTTGCAAATGACAACACATTGGGAGGGGTAACTTATGTTCAACAGGTCTGAATCAGAAATCAAAATGACCTTGGCAGATTAGAGAGCTGAGCCAAAACAAACAATTTCTACAGGGAGAAATTGTCATATTGAAGAAGGAGCAAACTCATTTTCTGCTCCTTTGTATACTAAGATATGGAGCAGTGGGTTCAAAATATAGGAAAAGAGATTCCATTAGGAAGAGCAGTGGAATACATTGTCTTGGATTATGGTGGAATTTCTTTTTTGGGAGATTTTTAAACAAGCTGGATGGCCCTTGTCCAACTCCCATGATTTTATGAAGATCTCCAATCCTGGGCAGGTTCATTTGGGAGAATATGATCCTTTAGAGATAGCCTGAATTGTTCCTGAGGATGATTGGATTAAGTGACCATGACTTCCATTTCATGATGACACAGATGGCATGGACTTTTTAGGAATGTGAGCATATTTAATCCTATGTTTCAGATGATAATGAAAGAACAGAAATAAAGTTTACTGCATTGCTCTAAGATTCCTGTATATGCTTTTGTTGACCAATCATGAATGGAAATTATGTGGTCCCCCTGATTTTGTTGGGCTTCATCTCTCAACAGGCCAAACCAACAACAGTGAGGGATGTTAGGAGTCACAGTCCTGCAATTCCATGATATGTCACAGCATTTTGTCCCTTTAAAGTTCCCAGGAAAACATTTCATGGCCAGACTATATTTGTCCCAATTTTCCATTCATGTCACATAATGTTTTCTATCACTATGTCACTATGTAAGCACTAGTTTAAAAATATTTACATAATTGGACATTACCTTATACTACTAGGTCATACTCAGTTTTGTCTGAAAATAACTATTTCCTAGTCTTGCCAAGAGATGTAGAGTATTGAATCTGGAAGTAACATATGTGTTCTGCATATATTTTGGCCTTCTCCTTAAGATGTAAATATCACAAAGTTAGATACACAATACAAAATCAGTTAGCATCACCAAGCAATTGCATAACAATAGCTTAAAACACAACCAATAATAGGTCAACATGAATCAGTTTTGGACAGAGCTGGATTACAGTTTTTCCTCAGTTGTGATGGATATTTGTGAGTGACCACTTCACATGTTACATTGTTCCCAGTAATGTCATACACTGTGCTGCAACTTCCAAATGATTGGATGTCACGTACACTTCTCAAGTGCCAGCCCACAGATGACATTTTAGATTTAAAAAGATACAACTAGTGAACTTGAAAGTGTTACATAAAGCAGGGCATATTTAAATCTGTCCTAAGTGAAGTCTTTTTCCCCCTGATTTGATTCCAAGTTTTAGCTGCCATTTTCAGTCTCACCCATTCTTCCCAGCAATATTTTAATCAGAACATTGTGTTTCTAGAATGCTTTTCCTGTGTATGCATACTCACCTAGTTCTTCCGCCTCTCCCCCATAATATTCCTAAATGCTACCTCTACTTCCAGTTTCTGCTTCCATGTCATTAGCACATTTCTTATTTGCAGAAGAAATTAACACCTCCCTACATCAGGTCAGGGTTCCTGCGGGCCTCAAGGAGTCTGTGGTAAGGCCACTTCTTAAAAAACCTTCATTAGACCCCAGTGTACTGGACTTCCATTTTTAGGCAAGGTTCTGGAGTGTGTGTCCTTTTTGGTTCTCCTGGACCTTTAAGCGGTTTTCAATACCATCAGCCATGGTTGCTTTCTGGGTCCCCTTTTGCGATGGAGCTTGGAGGTACTGTTCTTCAGTAGCTCCCTTCCTTCCTGGAGGGACGTTCTCAAAAGGTGGTGCTGGAGGACTTCTCTTCAACTTCTTGGCCATTGGCCTGTGGGGTCTTTCAGGGCTTTGTACTATCCCCCATGCTGTCCAACATACATGTATATATGAAACCTTTGGGAGAAGTCATCTGGAGTGTGGTTCCATCTATACCCAGATGACACCCAACTCTATCACTGGTGCCTGGCAGCTGTAATGGACTGGATGAGGGCAAAGAAATTGAAGTTTCTTCCAGACAAAAAAGAGGTGCTCCTAGTCAGTCGTAAGACAGATCTGGGAATAGGGAGTCAGCCTATGTTAGATGAGCTTACACACACAAACACACACACACACACCCCTTGAAAACACAGCTTCGCAGTTTAAGAGTACTCCTGGATTCAGCTCTGAACCAGGAGGCCCAGGTATCAGCAGTGACCAGAAGTGCTTTTGCACAGTTAAGGCTAGTATGTCAACTACACCAATTCCTGGAGAAGTCAGATCTAGCCACAGTGATCCATGCCTTGGTTACATCCTGGTTGGACTATTGTAATGTGTTGTACATGGGGCTGCCTTTGAAAAGTTCTCGGAAACTTCAGTTGGTCCAAAGAGCAGCAGCAAGACTGCTAACTGGGACTGACTACAGAGAGTATACAACTCCTCTATTGCAACAGCTCCACTGACTGCCAACATGTTTCCAAGCACAATTCAAAGTTCTGGTTTTTACCTACAAACCCCTATATGGTTCTGGTCCAGGTTATCTGAAGGACCACATCTCTTTCTATGAACCTGGAAAATCTAATGAGGAGGGCCTTCTCTCGGTCCCACCACCCGTTCAAGCACGCTTGGTGGGAACACAGGAGAGGGCCTTTTTGGTGGCTCCCAGGCTGTGAAACTCCCTCCCAAGAAAACCAGGGGGGGTATGTGTTTTAAATGCCATATTAATGTATTTGCTTTATTTTAATTCTGTTTTTACCACACTCTTATTATTTTATTGTTTTTTTAACTTTTGTATTTGTCTTTTAAAACTGTTTAGTGTGGATAGATGTTAGCTGCCTTGAGTCCCCTTGGGGAGAAAGGCAGGATATAAATAAAGATGATGATGATGATGATGGTGATAATATCTTCTAGAAGCTGCTGTTTGCATTTCAAGAAAATCTCTTTCCCTTAAGCTATCCTTCCCTATTTCCCCTAATTATTCCTTACCCCATACCCCACCCATTTTAATTCACCCAACCAGTATTGCCACCCTATCCCCCTAACCCCACTACCCTAGATCTAGCCTATACATACCTCCCCCATCTTCCCTCTCTTATCCTTTCCCCATCGTCTTTTTATGTTATCTAGAAAAGTATTTAATAAAGATACTTAGAAAAGAAAATATCATAATGGGAGCATCCTTTGAAATGCAAAAAGTAACTTTCAAGAGACAATTTGTTTTGTTCTGAACATGCAGTAGCTGAGCGGCTTCTTCTAAACTGCCATATAAAATCCAGATTATCTGCTTTGAACTGGATTAAATGGCCATGTAGACTCATACAATCCTGTTCAAAGCAGATAATGTGGATTATCTGATATGATAACGTGGCTTATATGGTAGTGTAGAAGGGGCCAAAAAGAAATTGAGAAGCATTAAGACCTCTTCCCCCCAACCCTTCCCCAAGTCTCAAAGATTCTCAGGTTTTCCACAGGTGTTAATCACATAAGAAAGCATGCAGCATTGGTTGCATTTGTGCTGTAAACCCCATATCTAGTTTGATTTCACTCTTGTGGTGGAAATGTGTTCTTTTGGGAGTTGGTCATGTAAGATGAAATTCTGGCATATAAAGTACCGCTGGTGTAATTACCCCCGTGTAGGCAATAGTAGCGTGGCAGCAGCAAAAGAAGGAAGAGGAACATGGTGTCATTATCAGAAAGAAAAGGATGATGTTGAAGATATCATGAAAAGACTTCAGACTTCCTAATATTATCTCTGTTATAAGGAGTATGGCCTTCTCTTTTCTTTGAAGTAATGGCCACGGTCTTTTCTCAGTACCAACAGTATTAGGAAATATGTAGATAAAGTTTTAGGTATTTCTTTCTTTTAGAAGAGGGTCAAACTGAATGCCTGTGTGAACAGTAACTTGTATGAAATGGCCTTAAATTATGTTGAACTTGATCAGCACTCATTTCTATTGCATTAATGCCAGTGCATCTCGTTGCAGTTGAATTAAAACAAGTTGGTCTGGTAGAGCAAATGTGGCTGTCATTGCAAGACTGCGATAACGAAGGTGAGACCATCAGCTATATAGACTCATAGGTCAGAGACCTAAAATCCATTTTTATTTCTAAAAATGGGCATAATGTAGAAATGATTTCATCACAGTAGTGGTTTTAGTCTGAAACATTTTTTCTATTATTGCACTGTGTGGCTCCATACATTTCATTATTTTTTTAGTTCACATTCATAACTACATATAATCACAACAAGTGGGTGATGAGGAAGAATATCCCTTGACTTAAATTTGGGGATGCAGTTGCACTGACTGACAGCAGTTGTTTTCCTTTGAATTTTTGAATGAGGATGAACAATACAAGGACAGTGGGTACTGCTGATAAATCTTTTAGAAGCAGCAGTATCTTTCCCTTGAAACCAATGCATAGATTATGGAGAGTGCAGCTAATGACATATACATATATAATGTCTTGGTGTCCTTCCTCAGATCCCTATACCTTGCACAAATGGTGGGGTCATTTGCACTTAGACATGTAATGAGATGCCAGATTAGAATACACAACAGTAAACAAATCAGATTAAAACATATATTCAATCTGGGAGGTCCAAAATGTATTTATTTATTTATTATTTATCTAAAACCTTTATACCCCGGCCTTCTCACCTCCAAAGAAGGACTCAGACCGGCAAACAGCAAGTATTCAATGCTAACATTTAAAATCTAAAAGCATCATATATTTACAATAAAATTTACAATAAAATACATACAATAAATACATTTAAAAAGCCTTTTGCCAAAGTAAAATCAAGTCCAACTTAACCCTTATATTCGGTCCGTATCAAGTGGTTAGCGACTTTAGTCGCTTCACGATCTCCTCCTTCATTCTGTGAAGGCCTCATTGCACAGCCACGTTTTCACCTGTTTCCTAAAAGTCAGGAGGGAAGGGGCGGATATAATTTCATTTGGGAGGGAATTCCATAGCCGGGGGGCCACCACAGGTCAACACCAGCACTTTGAATTGTGCTCGGAAGCTAATTGGCAGCCAGTGGAGCTGGTGCAACAGGGGAGTTGTGCACTCCCTGTATCCCGCTCCCGTTAGTAGTCTGGCTGCTGAGCACTGGACTAATTTCAGCTTCCGGGCAGTCTTCATAGGCAAACCCACGTAGAGAGCGTTGCATTAGTCTATATGGGATGTAACCAGAGCATGGACCACTGTGGCCAAGTCTGACTTCCCAAGATACGGGCGCAGCTGGCGCACAAGCCTGAGTTGTGCAAAAGCTCCCCTGGCCACCACCGAGACCTGGGGTTCCAGGTTCAGCGATGAGTCCAGGATCACTCCCAGACTGCGAACAAAGTTTTATATTAACTTGAATTTTCACACAGCCCTGGCATATGTTTTTTTGAATGTCTTCTAATTAAACAACAAAGACAGTGAGGATCTGTAGAGTTGCCACTTCCATTCGCATTAATGAAGAAAAACATGCGTTCAAAGAAGCAACTTCCATATGGGAGATTTGGTGTTTTAAAAGTTTAAAATTTAAAATATTCAAGTCAATAAAAATTTACCCTTTAGGTGTTTTTTCTGCATTGATTTGTAATTAGAACAAATTGTGGCTTGGTTCATCCCACATTTTTTTAAAAAAATTGCCCATGCCAACATTACACAGTTCTTTTAGACTCTGTAAATATTTTATTAAATGCACTAAAAGACAAACTCTTCTTTCTTCTAAAAGTCCATAAATTATTTTTCCTCTAACTACATTTAATATGATTCCATGTGTTAAAAGAAAAATGAGTTGCCAGTGTAAAGTGTATACTGATTTCTTCACCACACCCTTTCTTGGTATAGATTAGGAACCATTTTATATAAGCAACTCTGAAAAATCCGAAAATATTGTTGGCTGCATTCATTGCAATCATTGGTAACCTGTTTTCAGACCTATCTGCCTCCTTTTCCTTTGATGTGAGTGAATTCTAAGTTCGTAAAATAAATGCTGCCAGCATATCTTTTTGAAAAGGACCTTACTTACAAGGTTTTTGAAATGCCCTGGTTCTCAGTAATCAATAGAAAGTAAGGAACCATAAGAATTGAGGAAGGAAGTGCTTATTAGACATTCTGTGGGCAATGTGAGAATAACGACCCTGCATTTTGAGAATACACAGTAAATCCTATATTAAATGCTGAATATAATACATATATATTTCCTTTTCAGTCCTATGCCAAGAAGACATATATGTCTTTCAAGGTAACAGTGGGAGAGACCACAGTAAAGTAGCCTAAAATTGCCTATTACAGGGAATGCCATTGCAAGAAGCTTAAGAAAATCAGCGATCGTTTCAAGCAGGGCATTGGGCTATTAACCTCACATATATTTTTTTCTATTCAAAATGCTGAGTATATAGGTCATGTTGTAATGTATTATTCCATTATTCCATTAATTCATTTCATATTGAGATACATTTTATAAGGTAATTCTTTTTGCAATAAAGTGCAAATAGTTCTGTTTAATTCCGCCTTTCCACCCCTGCTTTTCATTATGTGAAGTTGTAAGTATTTAATTCAAGCTATTTAACACTGAATGAATGCTTCCTACACTAGTCAAGTTAGAGATGTGTATTTTATTAAATTAAACATTCTCACAACTGGCTTCCTTCAATTATAAACTAAATTTATGCTTTTGTTGAGAATAGAAGCAGCTATAACTGTGGAGAATGAAAACTTTTATCAGTTATACAAATATGTGGGTATTTTCTTCTTTTTTAAAAAAAACCCCATAGCGGTGCAGTGGGTTAAACCACTAAGCTGCAGAACTTGCTGACCAGAAGGTCAGTGGTTCAAATCCGTGGGTTGGCTGTTAGCCTTAGCTTCTGCCAACCTAGCAGTTCCAAAACATGCAAATGTGAGTAGATCAATAGGTATCGCTTCTGTGGGAAGGTAATGGTGCTCCATGTAGTCATGCTGGCCACATGAACTTGGAGGTATCTATGGACAATGCTGGCTCTTCAGCTTAGAAAGGGAGATGAGCACAACCCCTGAGTCGGACTCGACTAGACATAATGCGAAGGGGAAACCTTTACCTTACCTTAAAGAAGAAAATCACATAAACACAGCATATGTATTTATGCCTCTGCAAATCTAATTTAGTTGGGTTTTTTTGCTCACAAGCATCTGTGTGAGGAACTGTAGAACCAGCTTTTAATTTGACAGTCATTAGTCCCTAATGTGATATTGTAGTGTTATAGTAAGCCGTTTCTATTATTCTTCAAGGATTGTGTGTCTTGCTCAGCTCAGGAAATACTAAGAGAGATTCTGGTGTTCAGCTTATTTCAACCACTGACAGGATATGTGACTTTGGTCAAGTGGATAGCATCACCTCCTTGTGCATTGATTGATGCATTTTAAAAAGAGTGCAGTCATTAGATATTGTCTAAAGTTACATAACATGGGTACTATAGTAGCCCACAGTAATATGGGCTTTCCCTTGTTTTTGAGCCTTGAGCATTTGATTATGTTAAAAATAAAGCAACATCCAGAATTACATCCACAGAAAAAGGGCTTCCCAAATGTTGCCCTGTCCAGTTGCTTAATTCTCCATCTCCCATTGTCCCTGACACTGTCAATGATGGAGGGAGGGAATGTTGAGTAAGCTGTGAATAAAGGCATTTGAGGCCCCTTCCACACAGTTGAATATAATCCCATATTTTCTGCTTTGAACTGAAATATATGGCGGTGTGGACTCAGATAACCCAGTTCAAAGCAAATATTGTGGGATTTTCTGCCTTAATATTCTGTGTTATATGGCTGTGCAGAAGGGCCCTGACAGACACTGCATTTCTCTTTTGGTTCATGACCTATCGTGTTTTATATATTTAATCAAAATGGTTTCTCTGCTAACATCTCCCATGTATTTGTTCTAGTGTAGTGTATAGCTTTAAACTAAAAATAATGTGGTTAAATGTGTGGAGAGCCTGTGCAAATGTACCTAATAATTTTTATCTTGCGAGTAAAAGGATGCAAATCCTTTTCCACAGCCTGGCATTGGAAGGGTAGGGTGGAATGCTATTATTCTACAATTACTAGTTTTAGGCAAGATACTCTTGATGCATGTGCAGAATCTACTGGACATGTGGAAAGTGTGTAACAAACGCAGAGGGCTCCTCATCATAAAAAGTCAGAGAAAATCTGACTTGCACACAGTGGTCCATGCTCTTGTTACATCCTGAATAGATTACTGCAACATGCTCTATGTCGGGTTCCCTTTGAAGACTGTTCTGAAGCTTCAATTAGTCCAGTGGGTGGCAGCCAGATTGCTCACTGGAGTGGTGTACAGGGAGCATACCATCCCTGTTGTGTCAGCTCCACTGGCTGCCAGTTTGCTACTGAACACAATTCAAAGTGCTGGCTTTGGCCTGTAAAGTCCTATACGGTTCCGGGCCAGCTTACTTGTCTGAATGTATCTCCCTCTATGGTCCACCTCAGAATTTAAGATTGTCAGAGGGAGGCCCTGCTCTCAATCCTGCCACTCTCGCAAGCGCGATTGACAGGGATGAGAGACAGGGCCTTCTTGGTGGAGGCCCCCCCATCTGTGGAACTCTCTCCCTAATTAAATCAGGACACCCCCCTTATATCTTTTAAGAAAAAACTTAAAACATGCAGTAATGATAATGTAAGTGACTTATGTGACTGATAATGGACAGACCTCGGATTGTGACTTTGGATTTGTGTAATTTTAAATGGATGTTTTACAATGGATGTTTTAATTATTTGTTTCAATTGTAATTGTTATTATAATTGTTGTGTTTGACATCTAATGGTTGCTGGTTGTGAGGCTGCACTGAGTCCCGCCCGCCCCCCGTCCCCCCAAGGGGTGAGAAGGACAGGATATAAATGCATGAAATAAATAAGTCCCATCCAATCCTATTCTCTCAGTTCAATAGAATAAACTAATAGAGCATTTCGGGAAAAGTGAGCCAAAGAACTGGAGCACATCAGTTTTTCCAAAAACATGTAGCTAAATCTCCACCAACACTTCAATTTTATTATCTACAGATAGCATGGATAATTTTTGCAAGATTGTATTTTACTCTGCCCAAAACAACAATTCACATATAGCAGTGTTGACGTTCTACATGGGTGTATCCAGGGTTTTGCTTTTATATTCAGTCTTTCCCCTCTTTCTTGCACCCAATCATCATTCCACAACCAGAATTCAGTCTATTCCACTTCTCAGTGGGAAGCAGAATTCCATCCTGTTATGATAGAGAAAGAATACTACCATCTCTTAATGTTTAAATGTTGTTTCTGTTTCTGTTTAATTGTTTGAATGATTTTTATACTGTATATAGTTATATGTTAGTATTTAGTTGTTACGATTTTTTCTTTCTACATGTATGTTGGCATTGAATTTTTGCCATTAATATGTTGTAAATCGCCTTGAGCCCCCCCCCCTTGCCCCCGCTGGGGAGAAAGATGGTATATAAATAAATAATAAATAAATGAGCTTTTTTTCAGTGTTCAACACAGCTACTAGTCGTGATTTAAAAAGCCATGTAAGTTAAGGCAGGGGTAAGAGAATTTTTTTTTAAAACCTGTGTGTCTACAATACAAGGAGCAAATTACATTTAATTCAATTTTCTAATGCAAATTTCTATACATGTGTTTACCCTTTCCACAATGATTTGGAATATATATTTTGAATTTTGTGGAACACGTGCACACTTACACACATGAGTGATGCAGATAAAAGGAGCTAAAGTAGCCATTAGATACAATATTTTCATTCTGAGAGGTTTATGTGTTAGTTCTATCTATGATTTCATATGAAATCTTGGCATTTTCATGATGATCTATCTTGCTTTGAAAAACATTTCCACAAACCCAAACAGGAGCATTTTCCTGCTTTCCAGTTACAAAAAAAATAGAATACAAATAAGATTATGGCATTAGCAAACATCACTTCAGAAAATAAGGTCTTTGGTTCAAGTAGCAACTGAAAATAGGCGTGAGTTATTACATTTTATTTTTTGCTTGGAATAAGAATCTGACAAATTTGATATGATTTCCTTTTTAGGTAACATTTCTGCATCTCTTGTCCTAGTTCTTTCTTCTCATACACTCAGCAGTTTTTCATTTCACTTCCAATAAATCATTCTCCATTTAAATGGACCACACATACATGTCATGTTGCAGTTGATTGCTTCCAAAGTTGTATAAAAGCAAAGCTTATATTTATCTTGTTTAAAATGACCTCAGTGGCAAGGGGTATCGAGTAACACAACTATACTTGGCTTTTGGAAATATACTTTTCAGCTAGAGACTGAGTACAGTTATAATGAGATTTAAAAACCAGAACACTGTTAAAATTTCAGTTTTCCAGTTTATCCCTGCCTTGGTTTGGAGGGTGAGGTAAGAAATTCAGAAAACAATTAAAGCTTTAACTTCATATTTCGTATGTATTAGTAACCATTTTGATGTGATTACTATAAGAATAGTATAGTAATCAAAGTTGAGAATATTTCAACCAGAGCTTGAAAAAGGTATTATAGACTACAATGCCGAGAATGCCCTAACTAGCATGACCTGGTTCCAGCACATGTAACACTACACATCATCTTGGAGTGTGGTGGAGGCCCTTCTACACATGCAGTAAAACCTGGAAGTAACTGGGATCAAAGGGGTGGAGCTAAATGACATTTGGGGCAAGTGTGGGCAGAATCAGGTTAACAGCTGAAAAGCAGATCTTTAAAAGGTACATTTTAAACCCGATTCTGCCCCAAAAATGTGAAAATTCACATGATTTTATATCTCTGCAGTCATGAAAAACACATGACTTCCTATCCTCCTGTGTGGACTGCTCCAGCACACATACACATTTTAAAAGTCTGAAATAGCTGATGAGGCTGTCAAAAAATGGAGCCATGGACATACAAATGGCTAAAGAGAAGCACAATTGGAAAGCCATTAGAACTCTCTGCAACTTTTCCTTTCTTTAGATCTTTATAATATTAAACAGAGCTTGAACTAACAGTTGGGTGAAGGGAGAGAGAAGAAATCTGCTTTTGTGTACATTGAAATATCCGCATATGCAGATATGAGATATATGCATCTTGGAGATATTTTCTTTTTAAAAAACTTCAGCCAGATGTCTCCTGGCCACCCTCCATCTTGATCTGCTTCAAAGGAAAGTGTGAGGATGGCGTGGGAGCATTTCGTGGGACTGACAGGTCTGTTTGTGGACCTGCTGTCAGATCCCAGGATATTTAGCCTCACTTTTAAAACCTGCATTTTGATGCTGTCTGGAATCGCCTGGAGTCTCCTCCTCTGGAAGGTTTTAAGCATAGGTTGGATGGTGTAAGGACTCACCTGTCCTAAGTGGGTGGAAAGCCTGCTTGGAAGTTTTGTTTTCTGTTGGAAGATAGCTGGCATCCATTTTGGTGAGGGATTTGCAGCTAGCAGCCATCAGGGGGAGGTCATAGCCAGAGAGGGGGCGTGGCCTTAGAGTCAATCCTGCTCAGAGATAGGAGTGCCCTGTGATTGGCTGAGTGCCAGAGGGGAGGAGCAGAGCTGACTAGAGGAGGGATCTTGTCAGAAAGATCCTCAGTCTTGGGCAGAGCTTTGATTGAGAGACATCTCAGCTCTAGCTGTCTTGGTTTGAGGTTGGAGTGACAATATCCTCCAAGCCTCAGCCATAGATTCTGACAAGTCTGTTACTATAGTGGCACATCCAGGGTGTTTAAGGTGACACTGATAGTTAGGTTAGAGCCATTAGGGCTGACTTTGTAGAGTCAGACTAAACTTGTCTCCTCAGTGTATAAAGGGAAAGGTGGGTTCTGAGGCTGGGAGTTAGCAAGGTAGCTAACTCAGTCAGGCAAGACTCAGGGGGATTTTCTAGTGGATAGAAGCCCCTAGTAGGAACCAGCTGTTCACTGCTATTTTCAGACAATAGGGTGACAGGTTTATATTTTAGTCAAGACTCAGTACTGACTAGAGTATTGTTAAGATCTAAGCTTAGTGAATAATTTTCTGTAACCACACACTCAGCATATTATTACCTGTAACTGCACGCACCAGCATATTGCCTCTCTGTAGAACCAGTACGATCTGTGCCTCATTGCTTGCCGTTTGTTAAGTAATAAATTCTTTTATTTGTTAACTTAAAGAAGCCTCCATGTAGCAACCCAGTTCTCGTTCGTGCCTGGGGGGCAAGGGGCAGCACCAGGGGTCCCACTCGCATTAGAGCCAGCTGGAGCTGAGGTGGATTCTGAGGAGGATTTGGAGGGGCTGGAAGAAGGGGATTTTGAGTTAGCTGGGCCTTCTTCCCCCACAGAGAGCCTGGCGTGGGATAATGGCTGGCCTGATCCTTACGAGAATCTGGAAGGCCAGATGGATTCTGTAAGCAGTGATAGTGAAGATTATGAACGGCCGGGGGGGGGGGTGAGGATCGCAAGAAAGAATGTGGGAAACTACGGAGGAGGAGGGAGGAGGCCTGGGAAGTTGATAGGGAGTCAGACTCTCACGGAGATAGGGAAGCAGGTGCTGGGAGGCAAGGACGAACCTTTGATAGGAGACGGAACATTGAGGCTAGCAGGAGGGGCTGGTTTCACAGCCTAGACCGGCCGCGGTCCCGCAGCACAGATTGGAGGAGGAGAAGCCTAGAGCGTCGGGGGCCTCGCCAAGGGGATTAAGTATAGGATCCGTGGGAACGGATCCTCAGTACCTCGGCCACATCTATTCTATGCAGATGTGTAGCGAGCCAAGACCACGTAGCTAAGTTTGGGCTAGTGGCCTGCTAAGGAGAACCTTGGATCTTGCAACCTTGCTTTGTTCCCTGATCCGCTTTGGTTGAGCGGAGCCCTGCCAAGTCTTTGGAAACTTCCATGCCAAGTTTGCTTTTGGACATTACCTTTTACCTTTTGGATTACTTTGGATATTTTTATGGACAATTACCTTTTTACTGTTTCTTATTCTTCAATAAAGTAGTTAGATGATTACCGTCTCTGTGTGTGTGATTAAGGGGCCGGCCAAGGTCTTGCATCGTGACACTCCATCTCTCTGTCTTTTAGTTCCTCACAGTGTGGTTGTTTAGGGCGGCTCGGTTTAAAAACCTACCAAGTAAACATCTTAATTTAACAATTTAAAATCCTAATTTTAATATTAGGTTGGTGGCAGTACTACCGGGGGTATTATTTTAATTAATAATCTCCAAATCCCATGTCAGGTCGTGCTTTGATTGTGGATACTTGCATGGCAGGATTGGACTGGAGGACTCTTGTGGTCTTTTCCAACTCTCTGATTCTATGACTTACCTCACCCCATTTCTCAAAGCTAATAATTGTACTAAAATAACTCATCAAAGGCTTTCATGGCCAGGATCACTGAGTTGCTGTGTGTTTTCTGGGTTGTATGGCCATGTTCCAGAAGCATTCTCTCCTGACATTTCATCCACATCTATGGCAGGCATTCTCAGAGGTCGTGAGAAGTCTGTTGGAAACTAGGCAAGTGAGGTTCCACAGATATATAAACCCCAATTGCCTACTTTCCAACAGACCTCAGAATCTCTGAGGATGCCCGCCATAGATATGATAGAAACCTCAGGATAGAATGCTTCTGGAACGTGGCCATACAGCCCGAAAACTCACAGTAACCCAACTCATAGGTACTTTATTTCCATATCAAAAACTGCAGAGAGAGCTCCTTTATTAGATATTAGAGGAAGCTGGAGAAGCTAGTGTCCTGTGAGCTGGAGCTGATCAATATATTGTCCCTGGCAAGGTGTGATTGATCCTCTTGTTGGCTAGATAAGATGGCTTCTTTTTTTTGTTTTCGTTAAATCACAGTGAAGTGTTAACAGCATTAAATAAATGTGGTATTCTTCAGAACTAGATGTCTTTACAGTTAATACTATCTTATCAAATCAATCTTCTTAATGTCCTAGAGTCTTTCCTTCAAAACATGCAACAAGAACAATCCATTAGAGGACCTTGGCAGTTCTAAATTAATCATATGTGCTTGGAGATTATAATTTGTATGTGTGGTTTAGCCAGATCTCTTTTACTCTCTATGTTTTCGTTGGCATTTTGTTCCAATATGCAGTGATTGTTTCAGTAAAAGGGTATTTAGGCAAGCCTTGTTAGGAATGTGAAATAGCACCTAACAGTCTTGTTTGGTTTTGCACGTGTATCATTACCTAAAGTGAAACAAGAGATATTACTGTTGCCTCAAGTGTTAAATTAGCAATCATTGGAATGCAAATGAAATAATTGCTGTTTACTATTTTCAAAACTGTAGAAGTTATATTAATAAATGTCAAGGTGGAGGGGAACTTGACATTTGTCTATGTTCATCAATATATGTCTAAAAATATGTCTATATATGTTGAACTGCAGGGATTGTCTGCAAGTATATGTACTGTAATCCACTCTGAATCCCCTTTGGGGTGAGAAGAGCAGAATATAAATGAAGTAAATAAATAAACTCTCTAGCCTGTTGTATAAACCGAGGTTCATGCCTAAGTGGAAGAACAGTAGGAGGATCACTTCACATCCTCAAAAATAGAGGACAACAGGGGCAAGCTTTGCATAACATTTACACGTGTTACTTCCCCGATACAAATGCCAGTTTGGTAAGAATTTGCTATAATTTAAGCAGAAAAATAGTGCCTCTCGTCATGATGGGAAATATAGAGACCAAGTGTCACTGCTTTCTAGATTCAAATTGTTAGTAGAGATTTTCAAGTGCCTTTTGGCTCTTTATCTTTAAAATAAAACCTGTCATCTGACAACCCTTCAGCTCCAACACTTTTCAAATCTAGGGCATGTGATTGTTCTAAAAATTGGCATGAAGATGAACAATGTCTGTAGTTTATTTTGAGAGGATTCCCTAAAATGCTTTTCAATCACATGCTCACTCAAAGTATATTTTAGAGAGTATTGTTTTGCAGTATCAGAATAAGTGCTCTGAAGACCTCCTTCCCTTTATTGCTTGCAACTTGTGGGAATTATTTCTCGTAAAATAAACAGGCACTTACTAGTGCTTGCTAAAGGCCATTTTAATGCTGTCTGACAATGTCCTCCTCTGCCATTGACATGAGTAGCTAATCCATGTGATCTTCCAATATATTTTCAGAGAAAGCCTCACACAGCTAAGTTTCTGTATTAGTGGATAAAGTTCGCATTCAAGGTTGGTGCGGGATGGTATCACTGGCACTGATCTTCAGTGTGGTTCTGAAGTGCAGCACAAACCTGAATATATGAGCTAGGCTCAATTGTGCACATTGGTGTGTGCCTTTGTGTGTTATTAAATGCGTTAGGGTCCATACATTTAATAATACATACAGGCACATCTAATATTTCTAAGACATGTTTCTTTTTCCTTTTTGTTGTGACATATGTTTTATAACTGCATTTCATATTAATTTGATTCTTGGAATTTCATTTGTGTTTGATTCTTTGTGTTAATTTTTGTTTAACGATTATAAGCATGATTTCTCATCTGTTTATTTTGTTTCTTTTAGGTTCTGTTTTGTTTCATAAGATCCCACTGGATGGGTAAATGAAATAAGGAAAAAGAGAAAGGGGCTGTTGAGCATGATTGTTGAAGCTATGTTCTGCCCACTAGGCAGTGGACATGTTTATTGCGCTGTCAATTGCTACTCTCCCTGGACCTCTCTTGTAGAGATGGGTTATGTATGGAGAACTAGAAGTATGCACAGTTTTGGCAACTTCACTGCAGGATCAGCCCCAGACAGCCATAAAACTCAAGAAAGCACAAAAATAAACTATTGTTATTCTGTTCCAATGATCTTGTTCATAAAGTTGACATTTCAACAAAGCTCCACTGCATTATTTCAAATTGATTGTCTGTTTGAATTTAGTAGGGGGGAAAAGAATTAATTTTATAGGTACTATTTATTAAAGGTAAACACATCAAGTATTTTATGGACTAAAAAGTTAAAATATTTTACATCCTGCTTCTGCATACTGTTAGATTTCAGCCTTTGAATTACACCATGGACGGCAGTGGGGCAATTTCTTACTTAAAACTTGAGCATCTACAGAATTTTTAAGATTCTGATGCGAGATCCTAAAGTTGTATTAAAAGTTTTTCTGCAAATCTTCATGGGAACAATCCTTAGTGGTGTCACTGGAAGTGCTATAAGCTAGGATAGGGGATATGTGGATTCTCACTCATAAACTGTTGGACTATGAGTACTTCCATACATAATTTAAACCTGCTTTGGAGCGGCTTAAACAAGCCCGCTCCAAAGTGGGTTTAAGTCCCCAAGCTAAAAAAATAAATTCACATGCCCTCCCAGTAACTTCTGGGAGGGCATGGGGACACTGATAATCCTACCCCCCAAAAGCCATAAAAATAAGAGTAAACTTACCAGTCTGCCATGATGCCTCCCTGAACATCTCCTGGAGCAACCCCCCCCCCCCTTCCTGGTGCATCATTAGTACACTCCAGAAGGTGTGCAGGGAAGCCTAATGGTCCAGTATGTTTTTAACAGTTTTGGGGGTTGGGAAGGGGATAGGCGCCATCTCGTATCTTTAGGCTCCCAAGAATACCCGGTAGTCTATCCCCATAGGGCCCATAGCCCATTAAAACCAGGCCTTTGATGAAGGCCCAAATCTAATGGCCTATATAATTAATTCAGGATAAAGCAGGGTTTTCCTGCTTTGTCTCAAATTAATTCAATTTTACCAGAGACATCATTTGGATGCCTCCAGTAAAAGCGCAAGAGCTCACGCATTTTGGGCCCTGTCTGGATGGGCCCTAAGAGTCTTGCTAGCCCTACTGAACACAACCAATCCAAAATAGTCTTATACAAGAAAGGCCATATATTTCCCATTTCTTCTCCTAAGCAGTAAAAACAATCTCTAAAAAGTAGATATATTAGTTATCAGGAATAAATAAATACTAGCAGCTGAGTCAGATAGCAACATGAATTTGGCTCTCTATTAGATTTACTGGACTCTTTATACACTTAAAATAAACTTTATGGTGTGCCTTAAACAGAGCAGCAATAGTGTTGCTCCTCCTCCCTTGGCCAT
Organism: Anolis apletophallus; assembly: GCA_030556195.1. Classification (NCBI taxonomy): domain Eukaryota; kingdom Metazoa; phylum Chordata; class Lepidosauria; order Squamata; family Anolidae; genus Anolis; species Anolis apletophallus. The sequence goes on along the minus strand of JARBWK010000006.1, from coordinate 87,297,664 downwards.
TTTAATATCTGGCACCCATAACAAAAACTTTTGTGCCCCTGTCCCATGCCTGTCTGACAGAAAACAAGTCTTATGTTTAGAGCTGGGATTATCTAAGGGTGACAATAGCAGTAATTTTCATCATGTACCTCTCCAATGTAGTGCACATTTCACCATTTTACATGCTGCTCTGTTAAATAAACAGATGTGAGAAAGAAAAGAGGCGATAAGTTTTGCTGCAATAACCTGGCAAGTTTAATGAAATTTGTGGAAGGAGCACATGGAGAGGCTTTGTGAATCATATTGCTTTCTATTGAGAGCCCTTTCCATTGGAAAGTTCCGAGATGGACTGTTTGCAACTATTTACACAATCATCCTGTTTGCAACTATTTACACAGCCTCCAGATTTGCCAAATATGTCAACAATCACAAGTCTACACTTTTTCAAACTACTTCCAGTTACACATAATAAGCCTAAATCCAATGTCAAGCTAGTGGGTCTGCTGTAAAATCTGCACCATTCTAGGGCAGGTTTAAATGGGGCTTAGGAATCTACAATATAAAAAACAATTGCCCTCTGGGAAGCAGTCCCATCCACCCAATAACTACATTGGAGTCCACCCATAGTATGCATACAATAGGTTTAGGAACTTTAGCTGTCTTTCCACAATTTATCTTAGTAATCTTTTTGCAGATCAACCTGAGATACAGCTGCAGATCTTATTTGTGAATAGCTCTATATGTACTGAGTGAATATTTTGGATTCTACATAATCAAGGCATTTATTTTAATGAAACAGAACTGATTTATGCATCACCAAATTTATATATGCACAGGCACAGTATATGAGGATAATCTATCAATAGTTTTGTACTCCACATGCATTGTTCTTGCTACCATTACATACAGAGGTTTATGGATTAGAGCACAATAGCTATTTACTTCTTTTGTTTGGAGAGCAGCTAAACCTAAATAACGAACGAAGCTAAATGTTGCTAGCTGATTTCTTTCCCTGCTCTCGATGGAAGCAGATAATCTGACTGAAGCCAAACTTTGAAGTTGTAGTTTGCAATATGCTAATTTTGGAGGCATTATAAATTGTCCTGTCTTTCATTCTAGAGATTTTAATTAGCCCACATAGTAATGGTTTACAAATATCAGAGTGAATTTTAAACCACAGCGGGACACTCTGTTTTGGATTAAGGACCTCATCACACTAGAGAATGACTCCACTTTAATAGCCTCACTAAACTACAAACCCCAGAATTCAGCAGGGGCAGAAACCGGATTTCAAGTAGATTCGTTCTCTAGTGTGATGACATTAATAAACCTGAAAAGGTAACAAAGTATATTCGCCTTAGTGAAGTTTGAATTGATTCCTTTAATCCCATAATATGGATTAAATTGTGCATTAGTAGTTTACAAAGATTGTAGTTTACAAAGATTGCTGTTAGATCCAGATTTTACATACTTAGAGCAAACAAACCCACTGAAATCAAAGGGGTTTAAGTTAGTAGACTGTTTTCAATAGGCTTGGCAAAATATTAGAATTTGGATCCAACACAATGGCCATTGCATTGATCACTGGTGAGCAATTTAAAGCTTCACACACATTGGCCTGAAATTCCTATTACCCTTAACTAGATAGCTAGTGAGGCGCTATAGTTCCAACAATATTTGGAAGGCTGATGTACAACATCTCATCATGTGGATTATACAGTTTTTCTCTCTGCTGAATTTCTTCAGGTCAGTGTGGTGACACCGATTTCATAGTGGCAGAAACAACCAATCAAGATGCTTTAGAAAGTAAGACTTTCTGAAGCATCTGCAGAATAAACAAGACGGGAAGGAGAGAATTCCTATATATTCTAGTATTACCTTCTATCCTAAAGGATAAGACATCCTTAGCTATTATGGGATTTTGAACCATTCGTGGCTCATAGAAACAGCTATTTATTTAAGTAGATTTGGTCATTTCAGTCCTTCAATAAAAGTCCTCGTGTTTTTTCTCTGTATTCAATTAAAGTTTTGCCCCCTGGCATAGCTGGACTAAAGTGTTTCTATGAAGAGGTGATGCCTTTGAGCTAGAGATGAATGCACAGGCAATCACAGATTTCATTATTGTTCTGGAGTTAAATAAAAAGGCTTCTATTTAGGAGAGGTCAGCTGCCCATCTTTAATATTTCGAGGAATTGTTATGTATGCATTGCTTAGACATACACATGTTAAACATTTTGTTTTCTCATGCACTGTAATGGAATATTGTATATCTAGGTCCTTCTAAGTTATTAGGCCCTTGTTATTAAGACTTAGGGCCTTTTCACGCAGCCATATAGCCCAGAATATCAAGTCAGAAAATCCCACAACATTTTCTTTGAACTGGGTTATCTGAGTTCACAGTATCATATATTCCAGTTCAAAGCAGATAGTGTGGGATTGTATTCAGCTGCTTGGAAGGGGCCTTAGAAATTGGGCCTTGAATAATTTTCATTCTCCTGTAACTATCAATCCTTTTAAAAATGATAAAGTAATGCTGTTACATTAGGCCCCAAAAGTTAAAATGCCAACGTTTTCTAAATAGATTTAAGCATAAGTACTTCTTCACAAGAAAAAAACCTTTTTTATTTCCAACAAGAGGAAAAAAAACATTTCCAGAGTAGTTATTCTTGTATTCCAAGCACTAAAACTAAAGGTTCTGATTTAATTACAATTATTTCCATGTACAGAAAATATAAACATTAAGTTTCCCACTATGTAGTAGCTGGTGGCTGTGATATCAGTGGGACAGTAAATCAATTTCTAGCCTTACTTTGAACTTGAAAGGTGCCATCCAAGGGACTGGATCCTGTCCTCAAAATAGGTTAAGTGCCAAGGGTAGCTTATTTATAATTCATACTAAAATCAAAAGCAGATCAAAATCAGAGCTGCACTGTTCCTTTCACCAGGTTTTTTTTGTAACCATGGTATAAACCAGGTTAATGTATTGCCCTCCAAAGGTTCTTGGATTGCACGTCTCATCACCCCTAGTAGTCAGCATAGCTAGTGATGAAGAATCATGGGAGTTGCAGTTTCTGGGGCCACACATTTTTGTTGTTTGGATAATTCACTGCATCTTCACTGGACAAGGTTATCATTAATGAAATTATTCAAAGCATATATGTTACACATGCCAACTACTTTATCACACGAAATCAGTGGTCCTCAACCTGGGGTCCCCAGATGTTTTTGACCTTCAACTTCCAGAAATCCTAACAACTAGTAAATTGGCTGGGATTTCTGAGAGTTGTAGACCAAAACATCTGGGGACCCACAGGTTGAGAACCACTACACTAAAAAATGAATCCACTTTAAATCCACTTGCTGCCTTCTGCAGACTTCTGAGATTTGTAGTTTAGGGAGGAGGCTTTAACAGCCTCACTAAACTATACACCTTAGAACTCTGCAGGAAGCAGAAACCAGATTTAAAGTGGATTCATTCTCTAGTGTGATGAGACCCATATTACTGATTCGGGGTCACTGAGCTTACAGTGAGGCCCCTCCCACACAGCCAAATCAAATCCCACATTATTTGCTTTGAACTGGAATATATGGCAACGTGCCTTGATTTTCTGCCTTGATATTCTGGGTTATATGGCTGTGTGGAAGGGCCCCGAGTGACTTGAGGATTCTAGATGTTGAAGCATCACTGAAAGGTAGTCATGGGCTACATTTCTTACTCGTGGCATGATGCTGCACCTATGTAAATTGTACAAATAGATGGTATTCATGACTTGCTTTGAAATGCAAGATTGTGCTGAAGTGCTGAAATAGATAGGTGAGTCAGTGTACAATGAAGTTATACTCCATTCATAAAATGGATATGACATCAGATGAATCAAGGAGATAATCTCATGAAACAAATTGTTGTTGACTTATCCATTATCTGATTGATTTAAGGAAGGAATCAGCCACCCATACTTTATGTCATAAATCTATATATAATGAAGTTATTTACTATTTAATTAAATCATATCAAAGCTTTAATATTGCTGCTATCAGTAGTGACTTTAGGCTGTATTTTTCTTTTTGAAAAGGAATACTCAGCATTTGCTCTAATCCATCAACACCCTGTGAATCTTTTAAATGCGCTGCCCAAAATAATTTTAAAGGATGTTAAAAACATATTTCTTGTAATAATTGAGAATCATTGTTTTTATTTCAAAACCTAGTCATGACAATGTGGACAGAATGTACTTTCTGAACTTTCTAAACTTATTTTTAACAGGCCAATAAAGTTTTATAATTTGTTTGTTTGTGTCTTTCATTTTTTGTAAACTTATGTAGCACCATTTGTTCCCTTAGCAAACATTGAATTCATAAACATTTAATCTTCTTTAAGTTACATTATTTTGTTTGTTTGAACATTGTAGACACTTGTGTAGATTTACAGACTGCTATATGGGGTTGGTCATATTTGTCTCGATTTGTTCACATTTAGGTTCACAAACCTCTATAAATGTTGTTTATTTAGAATTTACAGTAAGGAGTATGTTCAATTTTTTAAAAGTGTTTCCAGATTTATGTAAAGAAAACATAGTGTGCTGATGCAAACATATAGTTAAATCAGCATCCTATAAAATACAAAAGTTTGAAGACGGAAAAGGCCATGGAATATCAAGGTAATGTTCAGAAGCCTTTGAATGATTTGGGATACAGAAAAAAGTTATTCCTCTCTGCTTAGATTGTGAAGTGGGAAGAATGAAAACAAAGAATGCAGAAAGAGAATGCATGAGAGAAGGACTTGGAGGAAAAAGTAAATGTTTATTTATAATTAGCCTTTCGAAATGATTTCACTTCCCTCACATTTGTTTTAAGCACTGCAATATGAAAATAAATAAGAGTCATTCTACAGGTAAGAACAAATATACAGTAACAGAATTGTGCTTGCTTACCAGTTTTATAAAACAACTGTGGCTCAGTCTACTCAGGCTGAATAATGCACCCTTACCTCAATCCCATTTCTGTTGGAACACACAATGTTCCTCAATTTCTGATGTGAGAATACTTATTTTCAATGCCTGTAGGCTTTATGGTGATTCTATTTTACCCCTCTGTATTGGGGAAGAACCAGGTTTTTAAAACAAATGATCTGAGCCCAAAATTGTGATTGTAGGGCGGATCCAAGCAGGCCTTTATCCCAGGAGAATCCATGTTTAAAAATGCGGATCTTCCTGGGGGCCTGTTCACACACACCTCAGAAATTGCGTGCTTTCTGGGGTGGGTGTCCAGATGCTCTCATGGGACTGGCCTGCAAGAACATCTGGAGGCCCTACCGCCCCTCCCTCAAAGATAACTCCCGCAATAAAGAAGGGGCTATCCAGACAACGTCCAGACAGTGATTTTCCTCCCCCTCCCCCACTCTCCTGGCATGTCATTACTACATGCCAGGAGAGCTGCTCCAAGACTGTAATGGAGACCAGGTAAGTTTATTTTACTTTTCAAAGGGGTTTGGGGGCTGTGGGGGAGGGCGGGTGAGTATTTCCACAGTTTTCTGGACTAATTTAGTCTGGAAAACTCTGGGAATGTTGTCTGGACTGCAGTCCTAACACCGGAAGTAGCAGATTTATCCTGTGCCTTCCAAGAAGGCATGGAATAAATTCACTATCTAATTCACCAGAAACCATGGTTTTCCTGGTTTGTGGTGAATTTATTCGGGACTGTCCAAAACGTTGTCTGGACAGCCCCTTCTTTATTGCAGGAGTTACAGCAATAAAGGTACTGTCTGGACGGGCCCACAGTTATATCAGGGGTGGAAGCTAGGTTGGTGATTCCTGATAATTTCAGCTTCCTTGTTTGAATCAACATCCAGAAAAGCGGTGGTTGCATTTTGAAATGTGCCTTTGTGCACACACATTCACAAGTCAGCTTTTCACTTCCCTCCTCTCTACTGGCTTCATTTTGTAAAAGCACAGGCAAGCAGGCACAGAATGAAATGAAAACAAAGGCAAGCAAATATGAACATGCGCTATGGGAATTTTAAACCTGCATATATAAACTGATATGGTGAACACATGTACAGAGTAGAAACACCCCCTTGCGCAGATGTGGCTACGTAATGTGGCTCTGAAAACTCATTTCAGTTTGGAATAAAACAATTTTTAAAAGATCAGTCTGCGTCAGGAATACTATGTAGTGGAGCTGGGATACAACCCTTGTGAAGATTTAATTTTTGAGAGTTCCTTTTTGCCCATCCAAAATAAAATAAATCCCAACCAGATCATAGTGTCTAGTTTTGTGTTTTGGTTGACTGCTAGTTAGCTTATCTTTTTGATTGGATTTCCTTTCATCAGAGGTTGGAGATGACATATATCTCATTCCAGCAAGTCACTTCTGATGTGAGAGAATTGACTGGATGGAATGAGATGCACTCACTTTGTTTGGCTCTAGGAAGGTCAGCGCATTGAAGCAGAATTTTCATGAACTGTAAAAACTACTTATAAAATAGGAAGAAAGGGGTTGTATAGTTCACTTGTATACAGTAGCAGCCAGTGTCTCCCATATTAGGAGAAGGTGATTTTAATCTGAACTTCGGTTGACTTATTTGAGGTGTAGAAAATATTTTGCAGTTAGAAATCAGTACCTTGGATAGCTGCTTTAAACTTTGGGTGAAAATCGGGAACAGATTCACTTCTCCACTGTCATAGAACTCACAGTTCTCCCCTTCTTCGGCAAGAGAACAGAAAATGATATACATTTGTATGCACATAGGTAGCAGAATGAGGCCATAGCATTTATGGCATTTTGGACTGCAGGTAGGGGAAAAGTGCCAATTTTATCAAAATTGCTTGGACCTTCATAGCCATGGATTCAACCAACTACAGCTTGAAAACCTCCCCCTGCCACCACAAAAAAAAAGGTAAAGGCAATTATTGGCATTTTATACAAGGAACATCATTTTACAGTTCCATTGTATGTAACGAGACTTGAGTGTCCATTAATTTAGATATATGGGGTGGGAGTTGTTCCTTGAATCTAATCCCAGCAGATAAAAGTCCCTACTGTAAAAAAATCTTTTTTCATGGATGGGCTGCTTGGATTTTCTTTGTAGGAAGAATTTTTATAGACTAGTTGGTTGTTGCTGTTTGTTTGTTTTTTTAAAAAATCTTGCTTGAAATAGAAATGGTGCAAGCTATTTTACACCTTGTTTTGAATCTGAAAACCAAACTAAACCTGAAAGTAGGTTTTGCCTGTGGAGTCCTGAAGAGCTCATGGGTGACTTGGAATTGGTCTAAGATATCTTCATAAGGGTACCTTATTAAAAGAGATAATTGGATCTTTTTTGGATCAAGTCAGTAAATATATAGGTTCCTTTGTTGTCCTTACCTACCTCAATTATGTTATTTGTGAGTCGCACTACCTGTGAAGTTCAATGTGAGAGCAAAGTATGGAAAATTGACTTTTTTGCAGACTATAACTCCCAGAATTCCCCATACTGTTTGAATTAGATTTTCAAAAAATAGAATCATAAAATCGTATGTTTGCAAACTTTAAAAAAAGATGTTTGCAGACTTTAAAAAATCCCTCACACAACAGATTTTATTTCTCCACTGCATAAAAATGTTCTTATCATGACATAGTATAAGAAAATAGAATGAACATCTTGAAAACATTTTGACAGATCATTTGAATATCATTGGATTATTGTGAACCTTTAGTATTATCTGCATTTTTCTGACAGAAAGTAGGAAACAGTCCCCGAGTGTTAAAGCAATTATGTCTCCACATTGCCCTTTCTTATTATTTGTACAGTTGTGTCATATTTTTCCCATGGATCCGAATGCTATCGTTCTAATGACTTGGCAGATGCAGACTTTATATTCAACTTTGCTTACGTTTGCAAAATGTGCAGGCAGATATTTTCATTCTGGGAGAAATGAAGACCCTGAGCACCTTAACAATCAGTCTAATTTGGCCTTTGGGAACAACAGTTGGTTTCTAGTGTTCGATATATTAGCTAAAGCTGTTGCAGGGTATATTAAATATACAGATTGCTTTTTCAGCTCTCATGTGAAATGTGCTGTTATTGAAATCACATTGCTAAAGATTCTCACTATCCAAAAGAAATTAGCTTAATTTAAAAATTGATTGGATAATAATATACTCCCACAGTTGAGCCCTAGGCCTTCCATGTCTGATCCCACACCCCACCCAATGCCTTATTTCAGTACAGCTCTTATGTAGTTTGAGCATTTTTCTCTCTTGAATTAGTTGTTTTATAATAATCTCACGGTGACAGGATTTCCTTGCCTGCCACCTTGGAACTAGGCTCAATGTCTTTGAACCTGAAAATGTTCACACCATTTTCCAGTTCCACTTTGCTTATCCTTCTGGGCAAATAAAGTCCCTCTGGGAAGGTTATCTTTGCAAGTTGGCATCCAGGTGTCAAAGATGTCCTGTACATATCCATCTCTGTGCACTGACTGTATCAAATGTCCATGTAAGCTCTTTTACCCATAATGGTTTCTGGAGTTATCTTGGCATGAAAGGCATTTTCTAGTGCACAAAATGATCCAGGTGCCATTGAACTATGCTCTCACTGGCGTGGATGCAGATGGAAACCTGTCTCTAACCTACACATGTGGTAGCTTCATCCTAACCAGGACATGGGTTAACCTGGGTTTTAAAAATGCTCCATATGGGCCACATTCAGCCCATATGGAGCTCTGGCAGGCCTTCCAGGGCTCCTCAAAGTTGAATGCTTTTTCAACATGATGTTAAAACCATTTTTTTATCTTGAGAACTACGTTGACCTTCACACAAACATTTCGAGTAGCCTTTCCCCTCAGGACCCTCCACAATTCCAAAAGCCTTTTTATACATGCAGATTTCAGCTGAAAATGGTAAGTGCAAATGGCACAATGCTGGTGTGACACGGTGATGAGGTCCACCAAAGAGGAGAGACAAAAATTAGTCCTCCACCTCTGTGTACAATTGGCCCTCAGCATTTGTGGGTTTAACTTTTGTGGATTTGATTAATATGGTATCTCTAGGAGTCTCTAAGGTCTCTGTTGCAGCTCTTACATTGGAGGCCCTAGAAATTCCTAGATATAACACTTCTAGCAGAAATTGACCATAGAGTATTAAAAATATGCAAAATAGGTATAATACTATTACATCTACATGGAGCAGAAGGTTTTGCCTTTATTGGGACTTTTAAAAGTTATTTTTATACTTTAACTTCTTTGCATGCTTTAAATGCAGTTTATGAATATTGATGAATACTTCAAAAAGAACAGAAAAGAAACGCTTGCCCATTTGCAGTGTCTAAAAACAATAAGTACAGCTGTTCCTTGTATGGAATGGATCAGGTTTTATCTGCCTACCACATAGATATTCATACTTATTCAGAACTAGTATGGCTGAATACATGGGGAGTCTAACCCAGGCATTTAAGAGTTATGCAGCCAAAGTCCCCTGGGACTGAATAAATGAATCTGTTAGTTTTGGATTTTCTTACATTTGCATTTTTTAAATGTCAAGTTGTTTCCTTCCTAAATATGGGGAAAAAATCTTGGCAAGTTTTCAACAAAAACAAACTCGCAGGACATTCTCACTCATCCTTATTCTGCCTTCAGTTACACCCTCATCATTCTTATTGCCCTTGCTGCTATTGAGGGAGGAAATCGTTGTAACAGTCAGTTATGAAGGACATGAAGCAGTAGGGCTTGGCAGGCACTTAACTCTCGCAATCCCAGTGTTGATTCTGCTTCTGAAGTCTACGGTAGTGTTCAGCAGTTCAGGGTACTTCATACGTTGCATGGATTGTTCTAGTCTTTGGTAGGTAATGATAATATCACTGCTTTCTATAACAAAAATGTGCATTTTTGCATTTTGCATATTCTCAACGGGGAGCGACAGGTGACGAGTGGCTTCCGTTTCTGTAAAGTAGTAAGTAGTAAGTCACCCGGGTTTTAGTTTGAACTTTGAAACGACGCTAAATCCTATTTCCCAGAATATCAACTCCTTTATAGTTTAGACTCAAACCTGGAGGAAGCCACCAACCTTCATTAAGCCATCTTTTTTCAAGTGTAGTTAAAATATTAACAGCAACCTTATGTGTGTCAAATAAAAATACTGGAGGAAAACAATGTAATGAAATATCTTGCAGCAAAATAGCTTAAATGTATTTATTTTATTTTATTTCTGGTATTTCTACCCCGTCACTTCTCTATCCCCGAGGGGGGACTCAGGATGGCTTACAATAGGCACTGATATGATGCCAATACATGACAATCACAATAATACGAGCACTATTGAACATACGTCATAATTAAAACAGTACATAAGCAATAATTAAAACAGCAAAAAGCAGTAAAAACAGTCTCATTAGATGTGTTGCTGTGCCAGTCAATGTCCATCTAAAGTACTACTTACGTCTGCTGACCGAAAACCTGGTCCCAAAACCACAATTTTAATTTCTTCCTAAAAGCCTGGAGGGAAGAAACCGATCTTATTTCATTTGGGAGTGTGTTAGCTCAATTTGACTCATTTGAGAGTTTTTGTGTGTTGTTTAACTGTTATCACACAAGGAGAGTTAGTAACCCTGACTAGCCATTTCTGGGAAGATTAATTAGAATATATTATTCATATTAGCCAAGACTGCTCTTGGTGCCTTGCTTGCCCTCTTGCTCTTTCTAAATATAGATAAGTGACCAGTAAGAGCGAGATTTGCAAAACATCAAAATGATTTAGTAGTTGTGAATGAGGAATGACCTTTTATATTTTGGGAGCAAAGTCCCATCCATTTTCCCTTGCAGACGTTGTAATAAAGCCTCTTTTCTAGAGGGTTGTGATTTTTTTTCCATGTCAGGAGCGACATGAGAAACTGCAAGTCGCTCTGGTGTGAGAGAATTGGCCATCTGCAAGGATGTTACCCAGGGGATGCCCAGATGTTTTGATGTTTTACCATCCTTGTGGGAGGCTTCTCTCATGCCCCTGCATAGGGAGCTGGAACTGACAGAGGGAGCTCATCCGTGCTCTCCCTGGATTCAAACCTCCAACCTATCGGTCTTCAGTCCTGCCAGCACAAGGGTTTAATCCATTGTGCCACCGGGGTCTTCTGAGGGTTATGATGCCATAATTGAAATATTAAGAGCCTCATGTGGCACCCTTCACACAAATAGTTTACCAGGAGGATTCGTGGTTCAATAACCATTTCCCAGTTTCCAATCATTTAGGCAATGTCTTGTATGACTTAGGCCAAAGTCAACTCCTTCAGAGCACCAGCCTTATATGGTAAACAGCAGAAGGATGCAGAGATTTCCAGATGGAGTTCATTTGCCGCTTCATTTCTTTCCTAAAATTGATTTTAAGACAAGAATTGGGCCAAATATTTTCTTCAAAGAAACCTGAACATTTATGTTATTATTATTTACTTTTTTTGTCAGAGTGCAGGCAGAACATATGGTAGTTCATATTTTTGAACATAGGCTTTGCACTACAGAATGCTGAGTTCTACAAATCATTCGACCCTCGTGGCGTTCTCATGGACAACTAGTGTAGAAAGTACAAAGCCTTGCAGACTGGCTTGTTCCTAAAGTGGGTAGAAGACAGGTACAAAATGGCTTACCATATGTGTACTCCTGTATAAGTCAATTACATGTGTAAGTTGAGGACAGGTTTTGGGGCCAGCATTATAGATTTCAATGTAACCCATGGATAAGTCGAGGCTCATTGTACACAGAGAGAAAAGCACCTCTGGACTTGCCCTCGCCATTTTCCCAGCAAAGCATTCCAAAACGGCCAGAGGCAGAGGAGAGATTAGAGCAGTGGTTCTCAACCTGTGGGTCCCCAGGTGTTTTGGCCTACAACTCCCAGAAATTCCAGCTAGTTTACCAGAGAGTTGAAGGCCAAAACATCTGGGGTTTCACAGGTTGAGAACCACTGCATTATTTTATTTATTTATTTATTTGCTATATTTTTATACTGCCCCTCTCAGCCCGAAGGCGACTTGAGGCGGTGTACACATGGCAAGAACTGCCCACAGATAAAATACATCAACAATTAATAAAACAACCATATAAACACAAATTTAGCAATTAAAATTAAAAAATATAATCTCAGCGTCTCATTATTAAACTCAATTTCCGTTTTGTCATCATCGTTCCTTAGATCTCAATTTAAGTAATTACGCTTCAACTGCAAATGCCTGGTCAAACAACCAGGTCTTCACTTTCTTATGAAATGTCAAGGGGGAGTAGATCTGATGTCACTAGAAAGAGTGTTCCAAAGCCGAGGTGCCACCACTGAGAAGGCCCTGTCTCTCATCCCCGTCAATCACACCTGCGAAAAGGGTGGGACCGAGAGCAGGGCCTCTCCAAATGATCTTAAACATCTCAAGGGTTCATAGGGAGAGATGCGTTTGGAGAGGTAAGTTGAACCAGAACCATTTAGGGCTGTAAAGGCTAAAGCCAGCACTTTGAATTGTGCTCGGTAGCAGACTGGCAGCCAGTGGAGCTGGTGCAACAGAGGGGTTGTGCGCTCCCTGAGTGCCGCTCCTGTTATCAACCTGGCTGCTGTCTGTTGGACCAGTTGAAGCTTCTGAACAGTCTTCAAAGGCAGCCCCACGTAGAGAGCATTGCAGTAATCTATTCGGGATGTAACCAGAGCATGGAGCATTGGGGGACTTGATACGTTTTTTAGATTCTCCAGGAATGGATTGTGCTTTTGCCTTTTGCCAACCTACTCAGAGAAGAGAATGATTTTTTTTAAAAAAAGAGTTAAGGTACCTTACTCACATCGACACAATGATAAGTCAACTCAGGTTTTGGGGGTTCTGGAGTATATAGAATAATCATGCAATGCCTACAGACACAATCATTTTCACTTTACTGGTCAACTATATTCAACTAATGCTATAACGTGGAGGAGTTACTTTCATAAACTACATTTCCAGAATGTTTCAGCCATGTGAACTGTGGGAACCCAGCTGTAGTTAAAAAAAATCTCTACTAGTCTGACCAGTGTTATAGATGTCACAGAAGGTCAACTCTGTTGTAATCATTACTTCTAGCACTCAAACATTAAGTCATGGTCTGTTTCTTCTTTTGCGATATGAGTGTGACATCCATGTGATTTTTTTCAAAGAAAATATACTGCCTGGTGGTGCAGTGGGTTAAACCACTGAGGTGCTGAACTTGCTGACCGAAAGGTTGCTAGTTCAAATCTGTGGAGCGGGGTGAACTCCTGCTGTTAGCCCCAGCTTCTGCCAGCCTAGCAGTTCGAAAACATACAACTGTGAATAGATCAATAGGTACCACTCCAGCGGGAAGGTAATGGCGCTCCATGCAGTCATACCGGCCACATGACCTTGGAGGTGTCTACGGACAATGGCGGCTCTTCAGCTTAGAAATGGAGATGAGCACCAACCCTCAGAGTTGGAAACAACTGAACTTAATGTCAGGGGAAAACCTAACCTATGTTTAGTAACTTTAAGAATAATTTCTCCCTTGCTTTGTCTATCCACTACATCATTTATTTATTTTATTTAGTATATTTATATACCACCTTTCTTATTCCTGGGGGGACTCAAGGCAGTTTACAACATATAAATGGCAAGAATTCAAAGCCAACATACATATAATAAGATAAAATCACAATAATTAAACACTGATCTATAACTGTAAATTAAAACAATTAAAACCATTAAACATAGGCATATACAACATGTAAACACTAAGACAAAGCATTAAAAACATACTTATACAAATATTAAAATTACATGATCCAAATCATGTCTTCGAAACCCACAAGAAAATGTCCATGTCAGAATTTCAAGGTTCCTTTTCCCTAGAATGATATAGATTCAAGTCTCTCTACAGTCATTCTTCTGTAAATTACTAAAATATTTCTCAAAGACAAAAGCTTGGTAAGCTGTTATGTGTTTTATTTGAGCTAAATCTCAGAGGATACATTTTTCTATGTGTAAAATATTTGTTTAGAGGAGTTCTTTCTCATAAAACTACCAGCCTTTTCTCATTTATTTATTTGATTGATTGTTGGTTACAAACATGTTTTTCCTTTTCTAAAATGAGTTCGCTTCAGCAATCATAGATCTCTTCCTTCTCACTTTATCCGAACAATAAGCCAGCAAAGTAGGTCAAGCTGAGAGAGTGTGGCTGGCCCAACATCACCCAATGGGTTTCATGATTAATGGGGACTTGAACCCAGATCTCCAAGCCCCTGTGAAACACCAATCACTAAAGCGCATGGCTAATGACTATGTTGGCTAGGGAATTCTGAGCAAAGTAGTCCAAAAAGTAACATTTATAAATTCAACCATGAATTTTAGGCCAGAGTGAAACTTTAAACCTTGCCTACTTGTTCATTGTTCTAAGAAGTATACTATTTTGCACTATGTATAAATGAGGGCCTTTTCACATTATACAATTACAGTGGGACCTAGTGTCTGCTGGGAATTGGTTCTCCATGTGGATACGTAAATTTGTGGAAGTTTGAGTTCCATTATGTACAATGGAGTTGAACAAAGGATGCCTTTTACATAAAATGGCAAAATCAAGATTTGCTTTTTAGAATTTCTCTTTTGGGGAATATTTAAGAGCTGTGGATAGTTGAATCTATGAATTCCAAGTCTGTGGATATGGAGGACTTACTGTATAATGCTATGATTCCATTTTAATTACCATTGCAACATGCTATGGATTTTTATTTGGGGTATATTTGGAGTCAGAGAGCTCTACTGTTTTACTGAACTTTGCACTCCAGTATTCCATAAGATGCTGTAATTGGAATTAAAGTGGACTTATAATGTTATAAGCGCATAGTGTATTTTTGTGTTCATAGTTGGGCACCAAACTCGTGAACTGAATGAGAAACTTGTGTTTGCAATTCCTGTACAGCAGTGGTTCTTAACCTGTGGGCTGCAGACCACTGATGGGCCACAAGGACGAAAATCTGGTCTGCAAGCCTATTTCCTCTTTATTTATTTATTTATTTTATTTCTGCTACTTTCACACTGCCTGCCACTGCTTTCCTGTCACTGGCCATGGCATCTGATCTATATCAGAAACTAGAAGTGATGTGGTCTATCCAATGCAATTTTCTGAATCGGCACTCCAAACTGAATCTAAAGTTGACCAAAAACCGATTTGTAACCTTTTTGGTATTAATGTTGGTGAGTGATCCCTGGTCAAGTAGTCCCTGGTCAAAGTGGTCCCTGGTCCAAAAAAGAAAGATTGGGAACCACTGCTGTACAGCAAGGGTGAACTGTTGTTGGACTACTGAGAGTATCCTTTCAGATGAAGATAAAGTCCTAAAACATTTTGAGAGTTTCGTTTTTCCACTTCAATCCATCCCTGTACTTCTTTGGTTAGGATCATTGGTGTTTGGTAAACTGCCACTTATAGCCTTCATTGACATAACATTCAGGATAGATAAACATTTTAAACTTTGAAAGAGATACATTGGATATAAACCCTGATGAAACACTCCCACCTTCATGCACCCTGTAAATGTATTCTTGGTTTCAAGTTAAGTTTTACTTGAAGGGAACAATAGAAACCATGTTAGATGGAATCATAATTTTCAAAATAATATATCATTTTATAATTAAATCTCATGTATGCATTTACCAGATAGAAAAATACAGCACAGCTGCTTTTTGTATTTTCGCACTGAATCACTTTCCACATGGAAGTTTCTAAAAAGTCCTTACAGTTTTCATTGTCTTAAAGGTGAAGTTAGTTAATCTAAAATGGATCTGGAGTTGCTATATTCCCCTTAATAAAGACAGTTTGGCTTAGTTGTACTATTCCAAATGCAACAGCAGAAGAAATCTTAAGATGTAATAGAAGCTGATTTGTGCAGAGTTGTTCTCAATTGAACAAATATAATTCAGCATATCAGACTACAGCAGGCAATTCTAAGTACCTCTCCAAAGTATAAATCCCAGGATTATGTAGCATGATGCCATGAAAGTAATATGGTTTCAAACCACTATAATTGTGAAGTGAGGACATGCTTACAGTCTTTTGGAGGATTACCCTACAATGTAAAAGCTATCTTAAACCAGTGATGGGGAACAATGGGAATTACATCCCCAAACCACCTGAAAGGCCATGTTATTCACTGCCCTAGCTACCAGATCTTACCAAGAGATACAGTGTTATTGCATAGTATGTCACAGATACAAGCCCCCTACCATATGGCTGTTGTGTTCATCAGAACTATTTAAATCATGGGTATGGGCAACATCACATTTCCAGAGTGCCCATTCATACCAATATACATCCCTATAGATCTCCATACCTAGAAATGAACGAAATGAGTCTTGAGAAGGCCATTAGTGTGTGTGGGATCTGTATCTGTAAATTCAGATAATACGTGATTTTTAAAGATTCTGTTTCAAGAAGAAGAATTGTTAAAAACCCATACAGTCATTAGTATTTGATAACATCCCTGTTAAACACATCTTTTTCGGCAAGTATTTGAACATGCTAATGTAATTTAATTGGTCTTTCAAATTGGTTTTAGCTGTGCTATCTTGTTGTGAACCGCCCCGAGCCTGCGGGGAGTGGCAGTATATAAGTTTGAATAATAAATAAATAAAATGTATGTTAACTCAAATTGCCAAGTCACTCAAAAAGAAAGGTATGTAGATGCCATATTTGAGTTACTTCTGCACTCTCAGAGAGGAGATTTAACTTAAAGAACATAAGAAGAGCCATGCTGAATCGGACCTCAGCCCATCTAGTCCAGCATTCTGTATCACACAGTGGCCCACCAGTTGTACACGGGGATCTCGAGCAGAAGGGAGGGCAAAACCTTAACCTGCTCCCGACCCCCCACAACCAGTACTCAGGGAAACTTGACTATAAGGCAAATACAGTTGAACATTGTGATGAACAATGACAGACGACCAGTGAGATGGTAAATCATATTTCCTTCAAAATCCAGAATAGAATTGAGAATGCATTCACCGCACCATCAACATAGAAGCCGTTGACTTTCCTGGCAAAAGGCCACAGTTCAGTTCTGGCAACTTCAGTTCAAAGGATCTTGATAAGCAGGGATGCAAAAGGACATTTGCCTGAGCCCCCCAAACATACTTTCTGATGGCAGAAGGTAGAAACATAGATTCATAGAATCACAGACTTGGAAGAGACGTTAAGGGCCATTCCCCTGCCATACAGGAGCACACGATCAAAGCACTACCAACAAATGGCCATCCAGCCTCTGTTTAAAAGCCCAGCAAAGAAGGAGTCTCCACAACACTTCGAGGCAACGCAGGGGCGGTCTAAGGTAATTTTAAATGGTAGGCGAACATTATTTTGGCGCCCCCCCCAAAAAAACATTTTGCCGCCCCCATGTAAAACAAATATACCATTATAATATCACAATACCATTAGTAGTATTATATTGTATCAATGTACATACAATATATTATACCATACTCTTACTATATTATATCATAATTATATTATACTACATTACAATATAATTATATTATAATATATTGACATTATAATATAATGTAACATTCTATTATATTATTATAATAAAATAATAAAATTATTTATTTAAATAAAATTATCCTCTACTAAATATTTTCATTATGCCTATAAAACTCAAATAACCCAAAATAAAGTAAAATAAAATGTTATATATTACTATTTTGCACAATACCACTATACTGCAATATTGTTTGTAATATTACATGTAATATAAAACATATCATTATTCTATTGTTATATTGTATTTTTATTATATTGTATGACAATATTAAGCAGAACTGTATAATAATCAACAAGAAATGCAATGTAAATGCATCAAAATCAGAATATATTACCTACCACCCGTCTCATAATTCATAGGAGTCTCCCATAAGTCCAAAATTAGGATCCCAATGTAAATGTAAATAGAAAAACAGCCAAAATGTTCAAATGAGGTCAAATACAGGCAGCGCGGCCTGGGCAAACTTGGGCCCTCCCTCCCTCTAGGTATTTTGGCCTCCAACTCCCACAACTCCTCATAGCCTCAGGCCCCTCAGGTCTAGACAGAAATAGAGCCGAAGAAAGGAAGGAGGGAGAGAAGAGGTCACAGAGGAGGAGGAGGAGGAAAGCCTTTCATTCATTCCTTCACTTACACTTCCTTCACTGATTCTTTTCTCCTTCCCTGCAAACGCACGCGTGCGGCGGAGACAAATGGATAGGGGAAGCACTCCCTGCCTGCCCGATAGGGAATGCTTTGCTTACAGGCTTCTGCGCAAGGGAGCTACTGGGCATGCACGGAGGTTTTCGCACATGTGCAGTTGCTCCTGCGCTCAACTTCAGCTCCAGAGCAACTGCGCCTGCGTGAAAACCTCCGCGCGTGCCCAGAAGCGGCGTCGGAGCGCACAAGGCCGGGGTCAAAAAGCAGGCAGCTGCAGCACTGTCTGAGGAACATCGGCAGGGCCATGATGGCACCCCATGCGGCCAGGATGGCGCCCCCTTCCCAGATGGCACCCTAGGCGGCCGCCTACTTGGCCTATCTTGTAGGACCGCCCCTGAGGCAACGTAATGTTAAACAGCTCTAACCATTAGGAAGTTCTTCCTAATGTTTAGCTTGAACCTTTTTTCCTGCAGTTTGAATCTATTGCTCCATGGATGTAGCATATCTTGATTTTAGCCTTTGACAAGGTCTCCCATGATATTCTTGAAAAGAAGCTAGTAGAATGTGAATTAAACAATGCTACTGTCTACTGGCCTACAGACCTTTAACTATTTTGGTCGCCCTTCTCTGGACACATTCCAGTTTATCAATATCCTTCTTGAATTGTGGTGTCCAGAACTGGACACAGTATGGCAGGTGAAGTCTGACCAAAGTAGTAGTACTTTTATTTTATTACCCGCCTCTCCTCATAGCTTGAGGCAGGTTACAGAACAATTTAAACACAAACATTGCAGAAACACCACAAATACACATATTAAAACATACCTCTAGAAAAGCTAGCACCAAAGCTTATCTCTATAGAAGTCACATTAAAATACACAAAACAGAGATTAGAGCTGAACTATTACTTCTCTTGATCTAGACCAGGGGTGCCCACACTTTTTCATCATGCGAGCTACTATATGAACAATCAAGTTGAAAAGATCACCTGTTGTGCGCGCGCATGATCACGTGCGCGTGCATGCTCCTACTGCAGCCTTCAGTTCACGCGGGACTTCTTTCTTGCCTGCCCACGAACTCGCCGCCGCGCGTACCCGGGAAGGGGATCCTCCTTGCCTGCGCGCGCTCTCTCTCTTAATGTCTTCATTGCCTTCCTCCTTCCTGCTGTGTGTTTTCGCGAAGCAGGAAGTCCCCATCCTGTCCTGCTTCTTGCGTGCACAGCAGGCCGCTCCCACGCACGCAGCAGGAGAAAGGCGGCGAGGGCACAAGCAGCAGCAGCAAGTGGAGTCTCCATCCCCGCAGCCCCCTCCTCCTCGGGTTCAGCCCCAGGAACACGGCGGAGCCCTCCCTCCTCGCTCCCAACCAAGGAAAGAAAGCATCCCCACACAGCTCGCTCGCCCAGGTCTCGGCTTGGAATGGGAGTCCCGAGGGCAGCAGCAGGGTTTGGGGCGGGGCTTGCTTGGCTTTGCCCCACTTTGCCCGGCCTCCTTCGCCTCTTTCTCTCTCTCTCTCTCCCTCTTTCCTTCCAGCACCCGCCTGCCTGCCAGCCAAAAGGATCTGAAAAAGTTCTCCGGATTTCTTTCTTTTCTCCTTGGCTCTCTCTCTCTCTCATACACACACATTCCCTCCATCCCTCCCACAGCCTCGCATCCTATCTGTGCGCATGCCTTCGCCTTGCTCCTGCCCCCCCCCCAGCAGCAACCAATGGGCGGTCATGTCACCACACCGTGCGTGGCAAAACGAGCACCAGGGGCCGCCCACTAAAGCCTCATTTTGGCAAAAGAAGCCCCGCAAAGGCGGTGGCGGGAGCGCACGTGCGTGCGCATGGCAGGAGCGCGTCATCCGGCTGGTGAGGCCCAAAGATCACCTGGAAGAGGGCTGAAGATCACCTAGGTGCTCCCGATCACCGTAATGAGCACCCCTGATCTAGACACTATATTCCTATTGATGTAGCCTAAATTTGCATTGGCTTGTTTAGCTGCCATTGCATACTGTTGGCATGCCCAACTTGTTGCCTACTATAAAACTTCTATATCCCTTTCACATTGACTATTTTCAAGCCAGAGGTCACCCATCCGGTGGACCATGACTTGCTGTTGCGGCGACTATCAGCCTTTGGGATTCAAGGCACAGCTTTGGCCTGGTTCGATTCCTTCCTGCGGGGCCGTTCGCAGCGTGTTGAGTGGCGAGGCCAAGTGTCCAAGAAATCCACCATGGACTGTGGAGTCCCCCAAGGCGCCATTTTGTCACCAACGCTTTTTAACATCTACGTCCAACCCTTGGCAAGCATAGCCAGAAGTTTTGGATTTGGGTGCTACCAATATGCAGATGACACCCAGCTTCTGCTGAAGCTTGAGCCAGGTGTAACATCGGTGCCTGAGAATTTCAGACAAGGACTAGAGGCAGTGACCAGATGGCTCCGCTCATACAAACTCAAGATCAATCCATCAAAGACTGAGATTCTATGGCCGGGACGCCCAGAGCCACCCATTCCGCTGCCTCTCTTTGAGGGAGAGCCGCTGATCCCGGCCCCGTCGGTGAAGAGTCTCGGTGTGATACTAGACTCGAGACTCTCACTGGAGGCCCAGGTTGCTGCGACAAGTAAGGGAGCTTTTTTCCACCTACGCCAGGCACGTCAACTGGCACCTTACCTTCCATCAGATGCGCTGGCTACGGTGGCCCATGCCACAGTGACATCACGGCTGGACTACTGTAATGCCTTGTACGTGGGGTTGCCGCAGTCAACCACTCGTAAAATCCAGCTAGTGCAGAATGCAGCCGCCAGACTCCTCACCGGGACACCACTGAGATGCCATATCGCGCCATCTCTACAGCGCCTGCACTGGCTGCCAGTCGAGCTCAGAGCCATCCACAAGATCTTGTCGCTTACCTTTAAGGCCCTCCATGGTGCCGGCCCAGCTTATTTAAAAGATCGCTTGTCCGAACCAGCTCATTTAAGGTCGCCGCGTTCAGGAAACAGGGACCTTCTCCGCATCCCAGGTGTGAGTGAGGCCCGCCTCGACACCACGAGACGGAGAGCCTTTTCCATCGTGGCCCCTGTTCTTTGGAACTTGATGCCGGCGGATCAGAGAGCTATCCGGGACATGCCCCAGTTCCTGACCGCACTGAAGACCTGGCTCTTCCGAAAGGCTTACGGCTAAGGACACCTTCCAGACTTAGCCTGAGTTACTGGAACTATTTTAATTAATTTTCCTATTCTTTTAGCTTTTAACTATTGAACTCTTTTATGTGTTTTATGTGTAAGTCGCCCGGAGCACTGACGTGGAGGGCGACTCATAAATAATAAAATCAATCAATCAATCAATCCTATGTTTGTGCATTTCATTTTATTGCCAAAGTGTAGTACCTTACATTTCTTGCTGGTGAAATTAATTTTGTTAAGTATGGTCCAATTCTAATATCTTTAAGTCATTTTGGATTCTGATCCTCCTCTCCAGGGAATAGTCTTGGGGCTGGATGCAGCCTATTGCATTCATTTCTTTAACATTACCTAAATAACAGTCCGAAGCCAACTGAGACTGTGATCTAAGACATTGTTGGTGGCAGCATTCTCATATGGCTTGTTCATCCCTTAAACATAATAAGGGAAGCTGACTGTTTCTTCAAACACACTAGTCACAGGTCTGGAAATCCAGTCTCTTTATTTTTCTGTTCTTCGGAGGAGCTTGTTTCCTGTCTCAGAATGGACTCTGTAAGTTGTATTAGGTGAAACAGCTCCAAGAGCCCACACAAATCCAGACCAGCCTTGGTAGGAATGGAAGAGGTGAAAGCAGCTGGGTGGGGTTGAGGGAATACTGATGCATTATCTTCCCAACTTTTCATTTGAGGGAATGAGTTTACAGACCTATTCATCCGTCTGATTTTGGAAGTTGTGTTCTGTAAAATGATGTCCAGGTGCAGCATTGTATGTACTACATGGAAGGTGTGGAGAATCCTTTCTTTTCTTCTATTTCATGTGTTCCCTTTTGGGGGGAGGCAGTGTCACAGCCATGCTGACTGGATGAAGTATTATTTATTACTTAGAAGAATTAGAAATTGCTCAGTCTTGCATTCATCTCAAATCTGTAACAGCTGCTAAGATCTCGTAAGCTATGCCAAACAGTCTGTTAACGCCAGCCACTAACATAATGTTAGGACTTGAGCAATGTCTTCTAGACATAGATAGATTGAGGTAATATTTCATATTCTTGTGGTGGCATGAGCCAAGTTGTGCAAGTCCTTAATGCCTACTCTGGCACAACTCCCCTTAGCAGTTTTGTCTCAGCATGAACCCAGAAGATTTGGGGATTTCATTTCGTATTAGTTTTTGATGAAGAATGGATTGTTTGGATTTTCATGTAGGTATGAAACAGTTGTCCTTTATGTTCCTGGATACACACACAAAAAACACTTTGTTTGTACTTTGGGAGGATAAAATAAGCTGTATCACATTGACCCATTCATAACTGCAGGCTGCTAAGCTACAGTTGCATAAGGAAACCATTATCTCTTAGTCATTGAGCTAGCTGAAATTTTCCATTTGTCTACAAACTTGAAGAACGTTATAGCTCTCTTCATTTTCATTTGCATGGGTAGAAGGACCAATCATGTGAGGTTGAATTAACCCCAATTCTGCCAGATATGCCCACATGCTTAGCTGCATCCTGAAGCTGAAGGATGACCAGAAGGATGTGGTTCTGATGCACTGGTGACAGGTTTTAGTTTTGAAATAGACTTCTCAAGAAAGGAATTTTAAAGTAAGGCTGTATTTTAGGAAAGCATCCTTTATAGCTTGGACTAAAACACAGAGGTAGATTTACTAGTTTGCTGACACTGTTGTTCTTGAGTGCCTCCCAACTCTATCATGGGGTTTTCCTGGCAACTCAAAGTGGGAGAGTCTGAGAGAGTGTGACTTGCTCAAAGATCACCCAATAGATTTCTTTGGATGAGTGTGGATTTAAACCCTCATCTTGGGGATAAGTTCCAGTAGCTCCCATGGGTACCAAAAATTGTGGATGCTCAAGCTCCATTATATACATGGACATACTAAAACAATATCCTTTATATTAAACGGGTAAAATCGAGATTAGGTTCTTAGGATTATATATATTCATTATGTGGTTGAATCCATGGATATTTAATCCATGGATATAACATAACATAATTCTTTATTGATTAGTCAATTTTGACCATATCAAATCATACAGCACATACATACAGTAAATACCACTGTGAATACAAAACATACCTACATACCATTGTGCTAAACCTAATCCATGGATATGAGGGCTAACTATATGTGCATTTGTTTGTTTGTCTTTAAATTCTCAACAGAGCATAGTTCTATTTAAGAAGGAACAGGAATAATAATACACATTGGCAAAATTCCTTCATTTTCCCCTAGAAAATTTTGTACAAATTGAATCCAAGTCATGAGGAACGTCATACAGTGTCAGTGTTTCCAACAGAGTGGAGAAGGTTTTATATAGAAAGATCATAGGATCTCCAAGCCAACATAGTTACTGATTGGGAAAAGCCGCCCAGCACCTTGACTCCTCCTTGCAATCCGGCTCTCATTTTCGTCTCTTTGGAAGACGTCCACAGGTGTTTGGACTCAGTTTGATACCTCGGGACCTCCTTTATAAATCTTTCCTTGAAAACCCACTCTGTTACGGACTAATGCACCCCTTTTTGGACTTACCTTAAATAACCCTTCTAAGGGTAGGAGCCCGTCCTGGGTGTTTAATATCCTACATGTATATGATATGTATAAATGTTATGTATTAATGATAATATATCACTTGATTTTTGATACTGAAGTACTTAGAGTGCTCGTTGTGTGTATTGAAATGTTGGTAGTCCCATACAGCCCATCAAAAAGGATGTCTAAAGTTTATTTCTGTAGTCCCTTTCTTTCAGGGTTGCTATAGATTTGATCTACAAGACTTCATATCAAGAGATACAAAATAACTAATTATGGAAGACTTTTAGAACAATTAAAGCAAGTTTGTAAGAAAAGACAGTTAAGTGTAAAGAGAAGGATAGCTTTGGTTCGCCGAAACCCTATTGTTTTCAGCAGTAGCTTGCTAGAAACAAAGCTATTCCAAAATGAAAAGTGCAGCTGTGAGCTCTTTTGGTGGCAAAGCAATAATAAAATGCAAGTCATTAACATCAGTGTATATTCAGTAGCAATGGCTTATTTTTCACTCTCCCTAAGGAGTTGGTGCATTTACCTTGAAACAGCTTTTATGGTGCAGATTGCTTTATTCTTAAAGGGTTGGTTGAAGGCACATTTAAACTAGCACCTAAGACTTCGTTGCTGATTATTTAGTATCCAGGAACAAAACAGAACTGTTTCATTGCCCTCCCAGATACTTACTTGATGTGAAGAACACTAAAAATGTCACTCCGGTGCATTTCCTCTTCATCAAAGTCAAACTGCAAGGCAGCGTACTGTTTTTCCCTAAAGCCCAGGAAAAATTGATTTTCTGTGTCAGACAAAAAGGTGTAACATGACAATGGCCTGGTAGGTGAAATGAAAGATGCAGAAAGTGGTGTTTCATTCCGGCAAGGTTCATGAACTGTGTCCTTGAGTACAGACTCCCACTGAGCTCAGGATAAGCAAAATCCTGCAAGTATTTTCCTTGAATGTTACACACATACAAACCACTTCCAGTCGAGGATCAAAAGGGAATCCTCTTCCTGTGTTGTAGATATACTTGACTTTGCCAGGCTACCCAGAGGACTTAACGGGATAGATCGGACATCTTGCCAGACTAAACAGCCCTCTTATGAAGGCAAACAAGCACTTCCTCGTGTTATGTTAGATAAAGGCAAGAGGACTTGTGGCTCTTTTTGTGCTACTGAACCTCTAATTCCCATTAATTCTATCTAATGCAGCCAATAGCGAAACAGAATGAGAATACTACAAAATTGAAACTTCAAGTTCGTTATTAGTGTAAACTCAGCAGTTTGTTTTTTTAAAAAAACAACTGGATCCAGTGGCTCAATGTTACATGATCCATTACCTTGACAAATGAGAGCATACAGTTGAGTGCATACTGTGCGAATATTTTTGCCTGAACATGTTCCAGTAACTCATTGTTTCATCATGAAACATGGCTTTGTTCCTATAATCTGATGTTTAAGGAGGTAATATGCTTAAAATTACATTCACAAAACAGTGATGCTGCCAAAGCCCAGAACTGTGTTGAGGACTTTAAAGTACTATGCAGTCAGAAAAGACAATATTACGAGATGGTTTGAAAATAGCTTAACTGTACAGCATTGCAACCTCTCCTTTACATCTATCTTCACTGAGCTGTATCTGCTCCAAATGGAAATACATGAAAAATATTTTTGCATACCCAAATAAACGGTTGTTTATTGGTCTAGCCCAAAAGATCCTGCAATGAATCTTTATAATCTTGCACTTTTATTTCAAAAGATAAGTGAGGCTAGGATGTGAAAGCCCATTGCATCTGACTTTGCTTCTGTCTTTAATAGTGGCCTATTAGAACTTCACACATACACTGGGAACTAGCCAGATGCCAGAGGCAGAGGTGACCAGGGGCTTTCTTACTTCCAGGTAATGAATTCATGCTGGGTTTTATCAGAGTGCCATCTGATTTTATGAGAGCTATCCTAGATACTCAGCCTATTACAAGAATAAAGTTTATGATCTTGGATACTTCCCACAAGATCTCCTGTAAAACCTACTATGGATTTACTGGCCAAAATAAATTGAGTCACTGATTGCCTCTGCTTCCAGCCCATTCTGCTGAGTGGAGCATCAGACTTCTAAATCTCTCGACCCTTAAATCTGATGTGTTTGTATGAGATTGTGTGCCTCTTCTCTCAAGCTGGTCATTGGCCGTACTAAAGTGAACTTGAACTTCTGCCCCAAGTAATGGAGCTACCAATTGTAGATCTGGCTTTTGAATTTAGTAGTGTAAATATCCATTATGATCTAAAGGGGGTTAAGTCCAAAATCCAAGTTTACCCAGCTGCACAACCAGTGTCCTGGAAGAACACACCACTTCTGACACTGATGAACACAGTACACTTTTGAGACTCTGACATTGTGGGAAATACCAGATGATGGCTTCTCACCTATGTGTTTAACTGTAAAGGAAGGATGTGAATAATATAGGAGAGGGGAAGGCTAGGTGGTCCCCAGCCCTGAAGTTCATTCTGCTTATAAGAAGGTCAGGAATAATAATAATAGTTTATTTCTAGACCACCCTCTCTCCCCAAAGGGGACTCAGGGTGGTTTACATACATATAAAAAGGCAAACATTCAATGCCATAATTTTAAATTACACAACTTCAGAAATTCAAAATGGACAGTAATAAATTTTCAGAAAAGAATTAAGGTTAAAGTAATATGAAATACAGCTACTTAAATACAACATAATCACACTAATAGAACATAAGTGAACAAAGAGCATATATCCCAGAAAATTAGATGAGTAAATGTAAACAGTGCCTGACCATAGTTGTGAATTAAAATAAACCGCAGCAGCCATAATGTACTAAATAAATCATAGTCCTTCTCTTCTCCATACGCTAGAAAACATGCCTATGTGCATAGGTGTGTTTTCAGAAGTTTTCTGAAGGAGAGGATGGTAGGGGCCATTTTTATTTCTTTAGGAACGGAATTCCAGAGGTGGGGAGCAATCACGGAGAAGGCCTCTCTTGTTCCCACCATCCATGCTTGTGATTGAGGGGAGGGAGGACAAGAGTAGGGCTCCTCTGTTAACTGCAGTGTGCAAGGTGGTCTATATAGGATAGTGGTTCTCAACCCATGGGTTCCCAAGTGTTTTGGCCTACAATGCTCAGAAATCCCAGCCAGTTTACCAGCTGTTAGGATTTCTGGGAGTTGAAAGCCAAAACATCTGGAGACCCACAGGTTGAGGACCACTGATATAGTAAGATGTGGTTAGACAAATAGCCAGGACCTGAACTGTTAGTGGAAGGAAGCAGTTAGTAGTGATAGTGGTATATGTTTCGATGATGATGCCAGTGATTGATTTGATTTTTATCCTGCATCTTCTCCAACATCAGTTCTCACAAATTTAATCTGTTGTTTGTCTACAGAAGAGGATGGGGAACCTGTAACATTCCAGATGTTGTCAGAGTATAACACTTCTATCTCTGACTTGGCTATGCTGTCTGGGACTGATGGGACCTGAAGTCCTCTAACATCTGGAAGATCAGATATTATTATCCTTTCTGATCTGCAGTATCTTCTTTCTATATTTGTGAACTTATTCAGTATCCTGATCTTCTCTCAAGATTAGGGAGCAAGGCATATTAAACCACATTAAAACACCTAATAAAATATAAATATGTAACGATATGTTCATTTTTAAACATCTTCAAACATCACTTTAAGAAATATCCTTATTAAGCATCTGATAAACTGAATGAGGAAAAAAGCATGTCAATTTTGGTTGGGTTTCTTTTAGCTCTTCTCAACATCCATGGTCATGTTTATGCAAAGGAGGTATTTCCAAATCTTGTCAATCTCACATGTGGAACCATGTTCAATCCACCACATTTTGCAGTCAGTTACAGAAGAAAAAGAGTGAAACCCTCACTGATGATATCAAGGAATACAGTATTCAAAATGTCAGCCAAATTTTGGCACTCAAGGCAGAAATTCTCACAAGTGCCTTTTTTCATTCCTAATAGCAAAAATACAGTGCAAATTAAGCTAAGACCCTGCTTCTAGCACAGTCCTAGTCATCCCTTCCATATAGGCTCATGTAAAAGGGGGGAGGGGATATAGAATGAACATGGAAGTGTAAACACATCCTAATTTTTTCATCTTCAAGAGAAATCATTAACATATGTTGCAAGCATGAAATATTTTAATCACCACTTCACTGTGAAACAGTCAGCAAGTTCCCCAGCACAGGCCATATATAAGCTCTTCCTCTCACTCCTGTGTAAATGTTACAGAAGTCTGGAAGGACAGGTCAAAATAAAGTAAAATCATGGTACTTCTGGAACTGTTTGCAGCAAATCAAAGTCTCCTGGACTTTAAACACACTGTGAGAAAGATCTAAAGGAATGGGCTGCAATCAATTACACCCCTATGCACTAAAAAGTGCATTTCTAATTAATGCATGTGTATATGCTGGAGAGCAGCATATCTTGGAAATGGCTTTTGATCATGTAGAATCCTGTGTATCCATATATGCATGATGGGGTGTGTATTATAGTCGTGGTACTTAGTTGTCACACAGATGCCAGTTTCAGGACACAATAGGAAAGCCCTTACTAGAGATGTAAATTAATTTCAGTGGTTTTGAGATTCTTACAGAAATTGCACATTTTATTTCCCTTGGACTTTGCTGTTTGACAAGGGCTTTGATCTTAATGTGGCAGTATGCATACGCAACTTCCTTATATAAGCTTGTATAAGAAGGAATCGAATACAGTACCTCCTTGCACAAACAGTTCTCTTTCCTCTATTCCATTGGCTTGGATGGCAAAATGGGCAAGTTCATTTGTTGGTTGAGTATCAGGTGGCCACTGATGTGTAGATATTGGTACTGCACACCATCTGGCAAAACATCTCTTTCAATCTCCCTTAGCTCATGATTATGCTAGCAGGAATTTTTCATTCCTCCAGCATTACATTGGATCTCGGACAATGTCTGAGAATCAAGAATGTCTTCATTAATGAGACTTGCCATACATTTTGCATGTATAGAATCATGCATACAATTTTAAAGTGTGAAGAGCTAAAATTGGAAAAGTGTGCAGACCTCACAATCTCTGAGGATGCTTGCCATAGATGCAGGTGAAATGTCAGGAGAGAATGCTTCTAGAACATGGCCATATAGCCCGAAAAACCTACAACAAACCTGTGTAGATATGTTTTAATCAGTAGGGAAAATTGCAGAAAAAGACTGTGTTAGGAAAAGTGTGCAAATAAATGCATACACGATAAATATTGTGAGCAGAATATCCATGCTTATTTCTGTTGAGGAAACAAACACAGACATTCTTACCTGATAAGAGCAAAGGATGAGCCAGGAATGCAGGTAGTTTTTGAAGAAATACAAAGAAAATCAGTCCCTTTTACACATCTTGAGTGCTGACTTCTAAGGCAAACGAAGTCTGCTGGCAATGGTGGTAAACAAGCCATGCTTTTGGTTAGGTGTATTTTATAAGGGCAAGATTAGCAATTTCTGGAATAAAGGCTGTAAAGTACCAGTGAATGAGTTACAAATCCTGCACATTTTTACATGGAAGCAGAGCCTGCCATGGTCAGCTGGGCTTATCTTCAAGAAAATGTGCAGCCAAAGACGATGTCCATTTTCATGAAATATAGGACAACGTGGACAACAAAATGCAAGGAAGCTCCAACATGTTCTGTGACTTGCTAATGGGTAAAATTCAGTTAATCAGTTTTACTCAACGTTGGTATCTACGTTGGGGATTGGAAATCCCTAATGTTGTCTAGTCACCCTTTGGCCTGGTTGAGGATACGCAGCCCATGTAGATGGAATCCAAGTCTTATTGAATGCAGTGAAGTTTGCTCTTGAGTAAGAATGCACAGGGTAAAATTGCATAGCATGCCAGTCCTGACATATGGCATAAGGTATTTGTCCTGCTTGACATTTTAAGAGCAAGAGACACCATCTTAACAGCCCAGGTTTATCAAATTCTTTCAGCATTTCCTGGGCAAAAGACAGTGAATGTAACAGAAATGGAACTCTGTTCTACTTGATTTCAATTTTCCATTTATTTCCTGTGATAGCAGGTAGGAAAGTATGGATTTTGAGATGATTTAGCAGGCCAGTAAAGTACTCTATGTTCAACACATGATGCTACAGATGGCTCCCCAGAATGGCAATTTGGGAATGTGAGCTATTGTACCTTCTGTGTGGGAGTGGGGCTTTTGTGGGGGTGGAAATGATATATGTTTCTAGTACTTCTACATGGTGTGCAACAGAAGACAGTTCCACACAACTCCCACACCCACATGAAGACTAGTCACAATCTGTGCATTCTTGGCAAGGGATAATTGCTGTCCTTCTGACTAGACTATATGTTGGTGTGTGAGGTACATAAGTCAAAAATTATCTCTACTCAGAAACCGTGTGTGAGACAAAGAGATTCCACATCAGTTTGTCCCCCACATTTGAGTCCTATTTTTGATCTCTGTTGCTATATAGATATGTTTGTTTTTGAAGGTAGCTTTCTAATTCTGAGTGGTGTGAAACAGAGCTGAGTTTGTAAAAAAAAAGCTAGTTCTCTTAGTATGGTGCAGTATGTTGGTGTAACTATTGAAACATAGGTGACGGGTGAAAGAAAAAATAAAGCTACTAGTGCAGTGGCTGTAAAACAGGAGTGGGGTGCTGAGGCTCACCTTCAAAATTTCTCTGGAGTTACCCCCCCCCCCCCGGCCACTGAACCGCTTCAATATTTTTAAAAATCCTGGACTGACTTTTGAATGATTTTTCGGGCTATATGGACATGTTCTAGAAGCATTCTCTCCTGACATTTCACCTGCATCTATGGCAGGCATCCTCAGAGGTTGTGAGGATGCCTGCCATAGATGCAGGCAAAACATCAAGAGAGAACATGGGCATATAGCCCAAAAAACCTACAATACTCCAATGATTCTGGCCATTAAAGCCTTCGACAATACATGTGGGTGATTTGTTTTCACTTGAAAGTGTCGCCAAATAGCCAAACCACACACAAATATGGTTGTGCCACATAACCTTATACCATTGCTCCCATCAACGCTCCTGTCTCCAGAGTACACTCTCCTCCCTTTATATGAAGGTCTCTTACAACCCGTGTTTATACGAGCTCTCCTTCACAAATAATCTACTCCCATTATCTCACCCTGAGTTTTTAACATTTTATCCCATACATGCGGCCCACTCCGTCATTTGTGATTTTGATATTGCATTTGCACTTTGTTCTTTTATTTATATGTTTGTATTTTACTGTGTTATTGCTGGTGTTTTTGATTTTTATTTTATTGTAATTTGTTGTTGGGCTTGGCCTCATGTAAGGCGCCCCAAGTCCCTGTTGGAGAGATGGTGGCGGGGTATAACTAAAGTTTATTATTGTTGTTGTTGTTTAATCCACACACATAAACACACACAACTGTTCCTTGGAGTCTCCAAGCCTTCAAAATAGCATCTAAAATGCTAGAAAATGGCAGCAATAAGTGATCTTGCTTCACTTCTGGTACCGTCAGTCTGATTGGATATAGCCAGTACAGGGTATTATTGGTGAAACTTGGGCCCTGACCCCTGTACAGTTGCCTATCCCTACTATAAAAGAAATAAAACATTTTTCCTAAAATCTAGTCAATTCTATCTGTTCTTCCTTCATCACAACCCACCTGTCAGGGGTACTTTTTCTGCATGGCAAGGAGTTGGATGAGATGGCCCATGTCGTCTCTTCCAACTCTATGATTCTATTATTCTACATCTGTAAAAAGTACAACTGCCTGCAGAGTGCATCACTACAGGATTCTGATTAAAGTCAATGATGTTGTTGTTGGTGATAATGGTAGCCTTCAAGTCATTTCCAATGAATTGTGAACCTATTATGGGATTCCCTTGGCAAGATTTGTTCAGAGTGGGTTTGCTTTTGCCTTCCTCTGAGGGTGAGCGAGGGTAACTTGTCCAAGGTCAGTGTTGACAAGTAGTTAAGTTTGCTTTTTGGCAAGTAAAGAGCTTCCCTGTTGCTGTTGGATTATTGTTATTGTTGTTGTTGTTGCGTTCCTTTAAGTTGTTTCAACTTATGGCAACCCTAAAATGGGGTTTTCTGGGGCTGAGAAAGAGCTTCCCTCCTTTACTTTAAGTCAAATTCAAATATGAGAATGGTTCTCTGTTTCCACACCATGCATAAGGAAGAGATGGTGGGACAGTGAGAACTCCTCCCAGTTCACACAGAGCAATTTCACATTGCTTCTCCAAAATTTGTTTGGGTTCTTGAAATCCCACATATAAATTTGGTTGTTTGCCTAAGCGTTGGCTCCATCATGCTAGCCTTTAACTGTGGTGTGATTTTGACATGCATTAAGGAAATGAGATTGAGCAGTCTGCCTAATAGCGGGTCTGTCAGATAAGCAAGCATTAAAACAGTTTGTACATCAGTTTACTCACATTTCTCAAGGGAATTGACAAACCAGGCTTTAAAAGGTGTAAATTTAGATGTCTTCTGACACACAGAAACTTGCCATCTGTTAATTACATAACAAATGCAACTTGAAAACAAAATAAGTATTACAGAGTCTGAAAGCTCTCATTCAGCGCCTTCATTGTCACTGTTTCATTTGGAGCATTTTATAATCTTCTTTGAAAATATTACAATGTAACCATTATTTTTGTTTCAATATTTTCCCCCCTGTTGCTACTCATGTGCCATCTATTATAGCTTTGATTAAAAGCGCAGTGTGTACCCCTGTGCAAAAACACTGTCTATTTACATCGAAATCATTGTCGGAGGAAGTTCTGCAGAACCAGCTGAGAGAAGCACAAAGGTTTTATCTGACACTCATCTCAATGGGAGAGTTGTTGTGCATGAAGTGGTTCGTTGGGTACCCACATATATAAGGAGAGCCCAGAGAAAGTGAATGACTTGAGTCATGTGTCTGTCTGTCTGTTTGTTTATTTATTTATTTACTATATTTATATCCCACCCTTCTCACCCCAATGGGGACTCATTGCAGCCTTATAATATGCAATAATTCAATGCCACATAAAACAGACATATAATAAAATAAACATATACATCTAAAATATATATTTTTTTAAAAAACACATAAATTTTAAAACCAATGATTAAAAACCATACAATCCAAAATCATAGTCCAGGAGCCATTCCAATCTTGATTGCACATATTCCATCTTCACTTATCACACTGCATTACTGTCCAAAGACATCCATGTTTTTAGTTTCTTTCTGAAGGTCAGGAGGGAGGGAGCTAATCTGATTTCACTGGGGAGGGAGTTCCATAGCCAAGAGGCCACCACTGAGAAGGCCCTGTCCCTCATTCCTACCAACCGTACTTGTGAAGGAGGTGGGACCAAGAGCAGGGCCTCCCCAGAAGACCTTAACCTCTGAGATGATTCATAGAGGGAGATATATTCGGACAGGTGAGCTGGGCCAAAACCATTTAGGGCTTTATAGGCTAAAGCCAGCACTTTGAATGGTGTTCTGTAACAGACTTGCAGCCAGTGGAGTTGACATAATAGGGGAGTTGTATGCTCCCTGTACATCACTCCAGTGAAAAATTTGGCTGCCAGCCATTGAACCACTTTAAACTTCTGAACAGTCTTCAAAGGCAACCCCATGTAGAGTGCATTGTAGTAGTCTATTTGAGTTGTAACAAGAGCATGGATCACCGTGGCCAAGCCTGGGTACAACTGGTGCACAAGTTTTAATTGTGAAAAAGCTCCCGTGGCCACTACTGAGACCTGGGATTCCAGGCTCAGTGATGAATCCAGGAGAACTCCCAAGCTACAAACCAGTGTCTTCACTTCCCCTGCTTACTATAGGGACTCTGCAATACCTAATATTAATTAGACAAATACATACTTGGACTGAAATGTTCAGATGTTGAAACAGTGATTTTGTTGGACTTTAGCTCCCAAAGCCTTCCAGCCAGCCAGCTTTTAAGATACTTATGGCCAATTGCTTTATATTAGCTTCTAGGTTTATTACCAACCTCTACAACCTGGAATTTCTTTGTTTGTGCTTGAATACAATTCTCACCATCTCAGGCCTGCATTACCCATGTTTGGGAATGATGGGGGTGCTGAATTCAGAGAAGTTGGTTGGTAAGATTATTTAAATTGTTTTGCAGTCGTATGGGTGAATTTATAACAACAAACACACCAAAGAGCAAGAAAGGGCAAACAACATATGCAGTAATGTAATAGAGGACAAGTTACAGTTGGTGGGGATTCTTGATTAACAGACACTATTGGTGCATCTACAGTGTAGAGTTAATGCAGTTTGACATCACTTTAACTGCCATGGCATCTTGGGATTTGTAATTTGTAATGAGACACCAGTACTCTTTGGCGAGCCATGGCAGTTAAAATTGTGTCAAATTGCATCAGTTCTGCAGTGTAGATGCACCCCAAGACATCAGCTGCCAGACCTCTAAAGCGTCTCTGTTTCCGCTGAGATTCGTTGTAGCTTTCACAGTGACAAGAAGAAAGCAGGAAAGGTTTTCCTACAATATACAGTACTGTAGTGAAGATTCACTCTTGTGAGAAATATTTTGAGGTGGCTGGATCTTGAACAGGAAATTAAAATATATTCTGCTTACAAAATACTTCCTTGTAAAATGAAAGCTAACAAAACCTAT
Source organism: Anolis apletophallus (assembly GCA_030556195.1). Taxonomy (NCBI): domain Eukaryota; kingdom Metazoa; phylum Chordata; class Lepidosauria; order Squamata; family Anolidae; genus Anolis; species Anolis apletophallus. The sequence goes on along the minus strand of JARBWK010000006.1, from coordinate 87,263,175 downwards.
TTGTTGATACAAGTCGATACAGTTGTTTGCACTTTCTTATGGTCCTTTGGGGGACCAATATGTTGAGTCACATTTTACTAGGGGTGAATAGAACATGTGCAAATTTACTCTTTTTATTTATTTTTTTAAAGGCCAATCATTTTAGTCCATAGGAACCCCCGGTTTTGCAATGTGCCAATAGGTCAGAGGTTCGAATCTGGGGAGATCATGGATGAGCTCTCTCTGTCAGCTCTAGCCCCCCATGTGGAGACACAAGGATGGTCAATCATCAAAACATCCGGGCGTCCCCTGGGCAATGTCCTTGCAGGCTGACAATTCTTTCACACCAGAAGTGACTTGCAGTTGCTCCTGACATGGAAAAAATTAGTTTATTAATCTTGCAGCAAGAATGAAATGACCACAACTCTTTTGCTATAATTTCAGTAGGCATTGTTTTGCTTTTGCATAAAGACACCATGTTTTTAGCATGGAATTTATTTAAAAAAGAGTTCTGAAATGTAAAAGATAAAACATGTAATATGTTTTGCTTTCCACATGTTGTTCACTGAGGAATTAGTAATTCTTTTGTGAGTATGGAATAAGCAAAGATGTGCGTAGACCACTTTAAATAGACCACTACACTACTATGTGTAGTAATGGAAATGTCTTTTTTCTTTCCACCCCTTTTTCCTCCTCCACCACCTCTTTCTTCTCAAAGAAATATATAAATATGGTGTTAGGTGGTAATATGGGAATGTTACTTTTTGGACTACCAAGTATTCCAGGGATTATGCAGATGTTTTAATAGTAAATTTTCCCAGCTCAGAGTAAGGGTGACAATTGTGTATATGCAAAGCAGGCAAAGTCTTCACTCTTATTTTTTGCCACTCTCCCATGTCTAATGTGCATTTCTGCCCAATGTATATGTGACAGGAAAGAGCATATGATAAAAGTATTTTCATATATTAATGAGAACATTGAAGCTGCAGAATGCTTCAAGGTGCCTCTGTTAAATTATATATCTAAGGGGCTTTGCTGAGCTGTAATCATAAGATGAATTCAGACCTTCACGGCAAATTTATATTAAAATATAAAGAACAGTTCTTTCCGTCGAGATAAATTCGTTTTTGTTGTCGTCCTTGTAGCATCCTAATATTGAAATTCATGCAAGATCAGCATCACAAGGCAAACAGCTGCTTTAACAAAATAAGATGGAAAATATAATTTTCCCCCTCTTGAAGTTCTTTGAATTTCTTTTGACATTTTGTGATAGTATACCTTGTACACACAGAATCTCAAAACACACAGTTAAGGCTTCAGTTATTCGAAAACTCTTCCCTTTCAGCTTCTGATTAACCCCTGAGTGCTCAATCCTTTTGGTGACTGAAGTAAGAAAAAGTGCTTCCTGCATCTGAAAGACTGATAGGTTGAGCTTAGGCCCCATCTACACTGTTATATAATGCAGTTTGAAATTGCATTATATGGCAATGTAGATATGGCCTTAGTGTCCATTGTTGTGGATAGCTTCCATACCAGTGAGGCAGTGGTGATTCACTTCTAGTTTAACTCTAAATTTTGAAGGACCTTATCCAAGAAACTGCCTCCTATCTGCAAAATACCTTCAGCCTTTGGTTATCTTGTTTAAAGGTCAGACTAAAACCCAGATAAGATTCCCACTCATTGACAATATTTAATACGTGTTACTTTTAGAACATATTGCAATAGTATTGAGGAAATTGGTAATTCAGGGTCTGTTTGTTTTCAGTCAGGAGTGGATTATATGTATAATCAGGGAAATAGCTATGTTGGTGGTGGTGTCTCCAGTGAGATTTGAACTATCTTCATAAAGAGTTGTTGTGTATCTTCAAACCATCTCTGACTTATAGCAAACCTATCACAGTGTTGGTTTTTTTTTTTGCAAGATTTGTTCTGAGGAGGTTGCTGTTGCTTTCTTTTGAGGTTCAGAAAGTATGTGACTTGCCCAAGGTCACTAAGTAGATTTCTAGGTTTGTGAAAAGATTCGGATCCTGGACTCCCAATGTCCGACCTAGACCAACAACAATCAAATCACTACATCATGCTCAATAATTTCATTGCAACTTACTTAGTTAAGATTATTTGTACAGCTCCTTATTGTGTTACTTCAGCCAGAGGCCTATTAACGGAAGGTAAGACTAGGTATGCATCTACCATAGAATTAATGCAGTTTGACACATTGCCATGGGTCAATGCTGTAGAATCATGGGAACTCTAGTTTGGTGACAAGCACTCTGGTAGAGTAGGTGTAACACTAGCTATAATTCCCAGGGTCCATAGCATTGAGCCATAGCAGGTAAAGTGGTATCCAGCTGCATTAATTCTACAGTGTAGGTGCACCCTAGGAAGCAGGAGACACAATGTCTTTGACAGTTATGATACCTTGGTGGTGCAGATGATGCAGTGAGTGTCATCTAAGAGTATTGATGTGACACACTATCAAAGCTGCTATTACTGCTATATTTTGAATTATATTGCATTTTAGTCACAGTGGTGAGTACCAAAGATGATGGCAGAGGGAGGGGAAAATGATGTCGAGTTACAGGGGAATCTTTGTTTCTAACTGTAGGTCCTTCTTCAGTTATCAGCAATGACGACGACTCGGCAAGTCCTCTCCATCACATCTCCAATGGAAGCAACACCCCATCATCTTCTGAGGGTGGCCCCGATGCAGTGATTATTGGCATGACAAAGATTCCTGTCATTGAAAATCCCCAGTATTTTGGGATCACGAACAGTCAGCTCAAGCCTGATACATGTGAGTACACTGATTTCCCCTCTCTTGGATTTTGTATGAGATTTTATATGTGTATTGCCTCCCATTAATTGTATGTAAATTTGTGTGCATGTGTGTGTGTTTTTTAAAGGGAGAAATCAGAATCTATTGAATTATTTGTTTTGGCAATGAGCACATTTAAATTTTGGACTGATTTTGAAGCTTAGATTGTGCCAAATATTTAGCATGTCAAATAATAAGTGGCAGTTGCACAAGAATACAGACATCATAGAAGTATTTGGCTTTTAAGCAAACTTTTTTTGTGTATATAAATTTAATAGTTTCTCTTAAAAGCCCTATGGTAAAGCCATTGTTGATATTCTTCCTGTTGATTTGTTGACAAGATGGTTCAGTGGATAATACCATTATAGCCTATAGTTAGGTTTCACATTTTCATGCTTCCTTATTATCAATTTAAAACTTTCAAATAATGTTTAAGGAACACTGGAAAGAGAGGATTGAGTTTGAACCATACTCTCTTGTGTATTAGTTTTCTGTATGCAGGTTTTGGGCTTTGTTTTGTTTTGGTTTAAATATGGAGGGGCATTAAAAATGAAGTCTTAATGCAAACCATTCAATTATCCCAAGCTCTACCACACCCTTCAGCTGCTTGGGAGGAGTATTTCAAATATCATTTTATTGGTATCCTGAATGCAAATTTAAATTTGGTTAGAAAAGGTAAGGTATAATTGTATAAAATGTATTTTTTGTAGGGTAAGTATTTTTTGTAGGGTAAGTGTCTTCAAAACTGACATTCTTTTTCTACTGTAGTAATCATACCTTTAAAAAGTACATTTATTGTACAGTATGTAATTTAGCATTCCATTTTCCAAAATTTCAATTCATTATTGTTGAATTACACAGGATTTTGGCATATTTACAGAACATGGGGGAAAATGGTTAAAAAACATGTTACTCCTCAATTCAATAGAACTGAATGTTTTGCATTAATCTGTTCATTTGTGTGCCAAAGATCACATCCCTTTGTACAAACCTGCCCAGGCCCTGAGATCTTCAGGAGAGGCCCTTCTCTCAGTCCCACCTCAATTTATTCTGTGGCCAAACGCTTAACTCATAATGCTCTTATCTCAAAATACTTCTAGTAAGTAAATCTGTGTGCTGGGATGGGATAAGAATTATTAAATGCATTTATTTATTTATTTATTTATAATTCAAATTTAATAGACCATATCTCCCGAACCTCGTAGCGGTTTACATAGATAAAAACGTACAATCATACAGCATCCCAACATCATTAAAACATCATTAAAACATCCTAGCAACATTAAAATATTCCTAAGATACAACATGAAAGATCCAAAAAAAGGGGGGCGCCAGTTTGTGGCACAACAAATGGTCAGAGGTGGATTTGTTCTACAGGGCGTTAATCGATCGCCAAACGCCTGCCGGAATAGCCAGGTATTGCAGGCCCTGCGGAAGTCCATCAGATCGTGCAGGGCCCACGTTTCTGCTGGCAGGGTGTTCCATAATGTTGGTGCGGCCACTGGAAATGCCCTCCGCCGAGTGCTAGCCAACCTACATAATTTCGCATCAGGGATCTCGAGGAGGTTGAGGTCCTCTGAACGCAGTGATCTTCTGGGTACATATGGGGTAAGCCACTCCCTCAAGTACACTGGCCCCAAACCATGTAAGGCCTTGAAAGTCAAGACTAACACTTTGAAGGAGATTTGGAACTCAATCGGTAACCAGTGCAGTTCACATAAGAGAGGTGTTATGCCCGCTGTTCTGGCAGCTCCTAGCAAGAGGTGTGCAGCCGCGTTCTGCACCAGTTTAAGTTTCTGAATCGTCGCCAGAGGTAGGCCAAATTATAGCGCATTACAGTAATCGAACCTCGAGATAACCGTGGCTTGGATCACCATGGCTAGGTCGCAGCGGGAGAGATAAGGAGCCAGGCGTCTAGCTTGCCGGAGGTGGAAGAAATTTGTGCCTCCATAGACAGCTGGGGGTCCAACTGGACCCCAAGGCTCTTAACTGACGACTGCGGGCATAGTGCCACGCCATCGAAACTCGGCAGCTGGATCCCCTCCCTACCCGCGCGACCCAACCACAAGATCTCCGTTTTCGCCGGATTCACCTTCAACTTACTGGCTCGCAGCCATCCAGTTACGGCTTCTAGGCAGAGTTGGAAATTATCGGGTACAGATTCCACCCCAGCAGCCATCCTCAGAACGAGCTGGGTGTCATCAGCGTACTGATGACATTCCAGCTCGAAACTCCACACCAATTGGGCGAGTGGTCGCATATAGATGTTAAATAACAGCGGGGAGAGGATGGCCCCCTGGGGGACCCCGCAGTATAAGGGGGAGCCCCCAGAGACCTCCCCCCCACTTCACTCGCTGCAGGCGGTTTTGGAGGAAGGAGGACAGCCAGTTGAGGGCTGTCCCCCTAACCCCCGCCACCGCCAGGTGGTGTGTCAAAAGTTGGTAATCGACAGTGTCAAACGCTGCCGTAAATCCAATAATATGAGCAGCGCCGATCTGCCTCGGTCCAAATGGCAATGGAGTAGGTCTGTGATGGAGACCAGGACAGTCTCTGTCCCATGCCCAGAACGGAAGCTGGATTGGAAGGGGTCTAGCCAGGATGCATCATCCAGGAATGCCTGCAGGTGCTCCATTGCTGCCCTCTCAATTACCTTGCCCAGGTACGATAAATTAGACACTGGGCGGTAATCGGAGGGAACCGCGGGATCTAGTCCTGGTTTTTTCAGCAATGGAGTTACCACTGATGTTGATTAGTTCTAGCCCCCAACCCCCCTTACATGTGTTAAAAATAGGAAAATGTACTTTATAAATTACTAATAATGTATAAATGCACATTCACATGGAACAATAAAAAAGAATTATCAACTTTCAAATGTTAGGATCACAAAGCTGTGGCAAGGAAGCACATTTGAGGCAACAAAATGTGTGTGGCCAGTGTAACAACAAGGCAGAACATGCACATTCACATGAAATGAAAAAAGAAAGAACAACTTTAAAATTCCAAAAAAAATTCCATATATAAGTGAATCATTCTGAAATTTGGTGGGCTAACAGTGGTACATGTGTTCTACCATTGTAGCAAGTTTCACCCTAATAGCTTTAAAAATTAGGAGAAAGGAGCCCCTGAAGTTTCCCCAATTATAGTAATTTGTGCACAATTACTGCAGCGAAATAGTAACAAAATTTTGTTACTCTCTGTTCTCGTTATGGTAATAAATGTTTCACTGACTATACTTCAGAAACACTTTAGAAATGAAATGTCAGTGCGCCCCAGATTTGTATTGGCTTTTGAACCATTTTTTTGAATGGATCGCACATCCCTAGTAGCTACCTTGTCTTTCACGTTTCAACAATTATCACTTTCCAGCAATTCAAAACACATAATCTTTGCCATCCCTTGGAAGTGATAGGAATTGGCAGACCTTGGAGAGCTACTTATAACCACAATTAATGTAATGCCAAGTTGAAGTCATCCATAATTGAGCAGTGGTAAGATGCTGCTCTGGGGCTTTCCAAACTTTTGAGAAAATGGGCATGTGAAAAACAGGAGCTGCAGCTTTCATGCCCTTTTCTCATATGTATAGATCAAGCTCCACAACTCCCAGCAAATTAGATGATTTAAAAAACCACAGTTAACAATTCACTTTTTTATTTTGTAAAATAAAAGTTTCTTATCTAAATCAAAACAAGATACTTCACTGTTTCTTTAATTGATCTCAAGCCTTCTTCCTTTGCTTACAGTGCTTGTTTCTCCCTTCTAAAATTATTTAATACTTTATCTCTTTATCTCTGCAAAGGAAGTATCCATTAGACCATCTTAGAATCATAGAATTATAGAGTTGGAAGAGATCTTGTGTGCCATCCAGTCCAACCTCCTGCCAAGAAGCAGGAAAATCGCATTCAAAGCACCCCAGATACGAGTAGATGGCCATCCAGTCTCTGTTTAAAAGCCTCAAAAGAAGGAGCCTCCACCATCCTTCAGGGCACAGATTTCCAATGCTGAACAGCTCTCACAATTAGAAAATTCTTCCTAATGTTCAAGTGGAATCTCCTTTCCTGTAGTTTAAAGCCATTGTTCCCTAGTCTCCAGGGCAGCAGAAAACAGGCTTTCTCCCTCCTCCCTATGACTTCCCCTCACATATTTATAAATGGCTATCATGTCTCCTCTTAGCCTTCTGTTCTGCAGGAAAAACATGCCCAGCTCTTTAAGCCACTCCTCATAGGGATTGTTCTCCAGACACTTGATCATTTTAGTTGCCCTCCTCTGAACACATTCCAGCTTGTCAATATCTTCCTTCAATTACAGTGCCCAGAATTGGACACAATGTGATTCTAGGTGTGGTCTGACCAAGGCAGAATAGAGGGGTAGCATGACTTCCCAGATCTAGACCAGACCTGGGCAATTCCCGGCCCTCCAGGTGTTTTGGACTTCAACTCCCAGAAATCCTAGTCAGTTTACCAGCTGTTAGGATTTCTGGGATTTGAAGTCCAAAACACCTGGAGGGCCGGCAATTGCCCAGGTCTGATCTAGACACTATACTATTTATGCAGGTCAAAATCCCATTGGATTTTTAAGCCACTGCATGACATTGTTGGGTCAAGAACTTTTTCACATGTACCACTATCGAGCCAGACATTCCCCATTCTGTATCTTTCCTATGCCAAGATGGATTTCCTGAAACAACAAACCTTTCAATAGTATTTTCTACTGCTTTCTATCACCATGTCGTATTTCATTGGCTATGCTTTATTCTGCTTTGTACAGATGCCAAATAAACTTAATTTTCTTTTCTCACATTGCTTGAAAAATATTTTGTAACTTGCCAGTTTTTTTATAGCACCTCTGTATTAAGATACCTTTAGGCCAAGGTGTAAGAAAAGTTGCAAATACATCTTTACATCCCTTCTTCCATCCAGACTTCAAACCATATGCCTTCTTTCAAACTACAGTGAATAGAACTCTTTTAAGTGAAGATCAGAAGTGAAGAAAATGATAGGTTATCTATTCTAGCTTTGAGCCCAGAGTAACTAAACTACTACACACTTCCTTTGTACAATATATAGTGATACTTACAAATAAGCTAGGAAGGCTTTAAAAAAAAGGAAGAAGAAAAACAAAGTGCTATTTATCTCCAAAGAAATTTGTTTCCAAACAAAGGGAAAAGATGTATACTTTGAAGTTTGTTCTTTAAAAAATGTTGTGCTATGCTCCCAAAAGAGATGAAATGGGCTTTCTTTATTAGGGACAGACCTAACACCATATTTTATACCTCGCAGGGCAAAAAGGCTTTAGCAAAAGTTTGAAATGATTTTTTAAAAATACAAATAAAACAACTGTCAAATGACACAAGATCCTTCACACCATGTGAAAGGAAAAAAATAAGGGGATATTCAAAATATCATTGAGAAGAATTTCTTTGCTTCATGCACACAGTCAACTAGAAAGAGAAAAACTCTCAAATTAGTCAGCATTAGATTCTTCCTTGTTTACAACCTATTACACAAGCCAATTGATATCAGTGCATAAATATATTAATTGTTTGATTAACCTCATTGCAAAAAAACCTACTTGTGATAGAGAAAAAAATAAACACAGATCTGAATTCAGCATGAAAAATTCTCTAAGAATTACCTAAAATCATAACTAATGAAAAATACTTGTTGGCTTGTGGTTAATTGGATTCTAATTGATTCAAACTATGCTAGTCTCATTTCTGTTTATTACAAAAAGTTTGATTTTATTGACTTGTGTTTTAGTTCCTTCTTCCTTTTAAAACCCAGAGATGTATAGTCAGGTCTCCACATTTGCAGGGGTTAAGGGCACAGGAGCAGCACAAAAGTAGAAAACCCACAAATATCTCTAGGCCCCTCAGCTCATAATACTGTCACCTTATTTAAAACATGAAAAATACATTACATACATCTTATGCATTTTTAATTTAATTTAATAAACTTTTTAAAATTTTCTGTAGTCCTCTCATCTGTGATTTTCTGCTGAAGGCTGCAAATTCCATACAAAATCTCTATTTAACTACTGACACAATCCGTGAAAGTTAAACCATAAAAGTCAAGGTTTAACTGTGTGATCTTGTTCATCCCTACTTCACTTCATTTCCTGTTTTCACAGCATGCCCCTTGCACCACTTGCTTTTCTGTCTCTCCTTTTCCATCACTGGAAAATCTGGCATCGTTTGTGCCAGATTTGCACAACCTGCGACCTTCCAGATGTTATGAACCATTTAACAATCTGGCTGAGGCTTCTGAGAGTTGGAGTCCCAAACACCTGAAAAGCCACCGGTTGTGTACCATTGTTTTATGCCCTTGCAGTATGCTCCTCACTTGCCTCATATTCATTGCCACTTACACCATTTGCTTTACTGTCTTTCCAACTCCCTTCTTGGTCTCACCTAATCAAGGGGAAATGTTTTTACCTGCCTATGGGGAGGAAAGCAATGACCAATCTTGATGAAATTGTGAAGAGTAGAGACATCACACTGGCAACGAAGATTCACATATTTAAAGCAATGGTATTCCCTGTAGTAACCTATGGATGCGAGAGCTGGACCATAAGGAAGGCTGAGTGAAAGAAGACAGACACTTTTGAACTGTGTTGTTGGAGGAATATTCTAAGAGTGCCTTGGACCACAAGACGATCGAACCAGTTCATACTCCAGGAAATAATGCCTGACTACTCACTGGAGGGAAGGATATTAGAGGCAACGATGAAGTACTTTGGCCACATAATGAGAAGACAGGAAAGCTTGGAGAAGAGAATGATGCTGGGGAAAATGGAAGGAAAAAGGAAGAGTGGGCCGACCAAGAACAAGATGGATGGATGGTATCCTTGAAGTGACTGGCTTGACCTTGAAGGAGCTGGGGGTGGCCCGGCCAACAGGGAGCTCTGACATTGGATGGTCTATCAGGTCATGAAGAGTTGGAAGCGACTGAACAAATAAATGACAACAATAAAATGAAAGGCAACAAGGGACAGATATCCCCCGGTCCCCATCTACACTGCCATATAAAATCTACACTGCTAGTTCAAATCAGATAATCTGGATTATATGGCAGTGTAGATCTAGCCTAAGTGAGCAGATAATCGTAGGGCTCATAAAGTTATACCTTCCGAATGACCCTATTTGGTATGGACAATCCTGATCAATCCTTTGCTGTCACAGTTTTTTGCTTCTTTGAAAATCTCAGTTTCTGTCTCCTACATTCATCTTCCCCATTTGTCCTTATCTTGCTTTTAAACTTAATTCAAAGTGTGTTCAGATGAATTCATGAAACTGGTCCTTTCATGTGTAGTTTGCCCTGTTTGATCTCTATTCTGGCTCTTACAGAAACCTGGATCTCATAGACTTCATATGACTGCATACACGTAGGATCCAATTTTGTGTGAATATTCCTGTGCCAAAGACTGAACACAGTACTGATTTATTTCGTTGGGTGATAGAGTTTATTTCCAGTATAATGTATTAAAGAAGCATAGGTTTTAAAAGACAGATTTGTTCTAATATTGCTTAATATCAACTGAATTCTTTTCCCATTTGAAATTGTATTAGAAAAATAAATACGAGGCCAAAGGAGGAAAAAATGATAAATGCTAGAGTATAATGAAAAAAATCATTTGATTTTCAACTGTAAATGAAGTCATGTGTGTATTTTTTTAAATAGCATTGAAGTCTGTCATGAATCTTAAGGTGAGAACACTAGGAGTAAACCAAAGAGCATGTAGCCAGGATTATTCATAAATCAAGCAAACCTCTTCTCTCCAATTCATTTCAAGAGATCATATCATTAATCAAATGTTTGTGCTTACATTATGATCTTTGCCTCTGGCAAGTGTTCCAGAGATGAGCTGGAAAGAAAGTAATTGTCGATTCAATAATCGAGTTGTTGACAAGCCAGTGTGCAATTAAAAGAACAATGCTATTGCTTCTAAACAATTTTTTTTCTGCTGTAATACAATGGGATGCTGGATAATGAATAACCTATTAATATATGGAATTCAATACAGCAGAACAGCATCAAGTTCACAGATAGTATGTTTTAAAAATGGAATACCCTAAAGGCACAAGATTCAATCTGATGTTGGATGCTAAACTGGACCAGCACTAGTTTGTACTTTGATGGGAATCCACCAGCAAATACCAGCCAATGTAGGCTAAAACTTAGGGGGGGAAACTAGGAACACCAGTGGGTGCTAGAAATAATATCATATGATTGCTGATTGGCACAACCTGGTGATCACAACCAGACACAGTGAAGACATCTGCCTTTGTGCTTTGCTACGCTGCTGGTGAATATGCATGCCCAGTGTGGAACACATCTCACCACGTCTTAATGAGACATGCCGCATTGTCACAGGATGTCTATGCCCAATATCGCTGGAGAAATTATATTGTTTAGCCAGTATTGCACCACCTGACACCTGTCAAGAAGTAGCAGCCAATAATGAAAGGATTAAGGCAGTGACATCTCTGGCCCAACCTCTTTTTGGATATCAGCCAGCATGCCAATGTCTTAAATCAAGAAATGGCTTTCTAAGATCTACAGAGGTACTCGCAGGAACACCTCAGCAAGCAAAAGTCCAAAAGTGGCAGGCTAAAACCCGGAACACCAATCCATGGCTGATACCAGATGAGAGACTCCACCCTGGGTACACAGAAGACTGAACAACTAGGAAGGCACTGAACAGACTGTGCTCTGGCACCACGAGATGCAGAGGCAATCTTCAGAAATGGGGCTACAAACTTGGACATGCGAATGTGGAGAAGAGCAAACCACAGAGCACTTATGACAATGAAGCCCTGTCACATGCACAATGGAGGACCTTCTTACAGCAACACCATGATAAAATACATGATAACTGTACCTTCCATTCACTTCTGATACGATAAATAAATACAGCCCAAGATAACCCTATGAAATGTGTGGGGTTGCCATGGGTGAATTAAAAGTACACAAACAGATGTTAAAAAAGAAAGTTGAGTTTCTTAGAAAGTTACTTTTAAAAACGAATTCATTATGTAATGTGTTAAAAAGCTGCCAGCCTTTCTTACCATTGAAATTTTGAAAAGTAATTTGTTGTGTTACGTGTCACATAATTAATATTTGTAGTACTTAGAAAAAGACATAAAAATCTCCTGACTCCTGAATACTCATACGCTCACACAGAAATCAAAATTACTGTAGTTCAGCTTCTTTGATCCTAGGAATAAAGAAACAGGATTTATAGATAAACCCTGGAATCGTTTATAGATTAAAAGAAACTGTCCAATTCTGTTTTTCCATATGTGTGTTTTTTTAAAAAGGAAACTCACATTATTTTGAATGTATGAAGAAATGTGTGGGTTTTGGTAAGCTCTTTTCCCGAAACAACAATGACATTCTCAATTCCCAAGGTCAATTTAGCATAAACTGTTAGGACCAGTGTGCTCTGATTCACATAGAAATTGTCCATCCTGAAACTGTTAAAGATTTCATTGTTTGTCAGAAGCAAACTGAGAATAATAATAATAATAATAATAATCTTTATTTATACCCGGCCACCATTAAAACATAGAACGTTAAAACAGCAGTAACTATTTGATAATTTGTCTGATTATTTAAATGCACACCCAAAAAGCCAGGTCTTAAGCACTTTTGCAAAAGGTGGCAACTCCGACATTACTCTAACATACGGCGGCATAGAGTTGGAGCATATGTCGAAAAGGCTCTATGCCTTGTAACTTCCAGGCGTACCTCCCTAGGGCCTGGTGTGTATAGAAGATTTTCCTGGATGGAACGAGGTAACCACTGATGGAAAAACGGAATGAGATACGAAGGTCCTTGGCCATTTTGAGCTCTAAATACCAGGATCAGAATCTTGTAAGAGATCCGCTGTTCTATTGGTAACCAATGCAGCTGTTTCAGGATCGGTGTAATATGGGACCTCATAGATGAACCCGATAGAAGCCTGGCTGCTGCATTTTGGACTGTCCGGATCTTCTTAGTTGACTTTGGGAGGCTGGCATATAAAGCATTGCAGTAGTCCAGCCTAGTGGTGATTGTTGCATGGATTACCGTTACCAATGCTTCTGCCGGAAGGTAGTACACCCATTTTCTAGCCTGGCGAAGATGAAAAAAGGTCTGCTTGCTTATGGCAGTGATCTGGGCCTCCATCGTCAATGATGAATCTCAGTTTTTGCCGGATTCACTTTGACTCTGCTCGCTCGCAACCAATTCATCACTGCTACCAAACGCAACTTAAAGTTCTCAGGAATCGCAGTTGTCTCAGGTTCGGGACGCAAGAGTAGCTGTGTATCGTCTGGATACTGGTAGCACTCAATACCAAAACTCTGCACCAGTCCAGCAAGTGGACGGATGTAGATGTTGAACAACCCGGGGGAACTCCACAGCAGAGGTAAGAGCTCTCTGAGCTTTGGCCCATCCACTCCACCCTCTGTCTCCGGTCCCAGAGAAACAAATTGAACTATTTAAGGGCTGGACCTCATACACCAGACATGGCCAGACGATGAATCAACAAATCATGGTCCACAGTGTCAAATGCAGCTGTGAGGTCTAGGAGTACCAGTAGCGATGATCCGCTTCGGTCTAACTGACGACGAATGTCGTCAGTAATAGCCACCAAGACAGTCTCTGTCCCATGACCTGAGCAAAAACCTGATTGGAATAGGTCCAGACCTGCAGTATCATCTAGAAAGCATTGTAACTGCCCCGCTACTGTCCGTTCAATTACTTTGACCAAATACGGGGGATTTGAAACTGGGCAATAGTTACCAGGTGTAGCGGTGTCTAGGCTCGGTTTTTTCAAGACCTTTATTTGTAAATGAGAGCTCAAGAAAACAGGGTTGTGGAACCAAACATTCCCTGAGGGGGGACAACGATGTATACTCCAGTGACAGAAATGTTGGGGGAAACAGTAGTGTGAGATTGTGTGCCTACTCACCAAAGGCGCAGAGGAAGAGCTGGGTTTTAAGGTTCTTTTTAAAGGTTTCTAAGGTAGAGGCTTTCCCAATCTCTCCAGGTAGAGTGTTCCAGAGCCGGGGGGTCACAGAGGAAAGGCTCTCTCCCTTGTGCCCAGCAGAAGAGCCTGTGAAACTGGTAGGGGTGAAAGGATGGCCTCCCCCAAAGATTGAAGGGCCTGGGCTGATTCATGGAGGGTGATATGGTCACGAAGGTAGGCGGGTCCCAAACTGTTTAGGGCTTTATAGGTGATAATTTGCACCTTGAATTGGGACCGGAAGATGAAAGGCAGCCAATGAAGCTCCTTAAACAGGGGGGTTGACCGCTCCCTGTAAGTCGCCCCAGTTATTAATCTGGCTGCCGAACGTTGGACTAGTTGTAATTTGTGGGCCATCTTCAAGGGTAGCCCTACGTAGAGTGCATTGCAGTAGTCCAATCTAGAGGTAACTAAAGCATGGACCACTGTGGTCAAGTCAGACTTCACGAGGTATGGTCACAGTTGGTGCACAAGTTTTAATTGTGCAAAGGCTCTCCCAGCCACCCCCAACATCTGTGCATCAAGTGTCAGCGCTGAGTCCCGGAGGACCCCCAAACTGCGGATATAATGGATAAAAAAACACAACCAAAGTTTAAAAACTTGGCATTTTACTAAATGTCCTTTGACCAATAGCTGGCCAGTTGGGTGCCTCTGGTGTTGCTATAAGAAGGTCCTCCATTGTGCATGTGGCAGGGCTCAGACTGCATTGCAGAAAGTGGTTTGTGGTTTGATTTTCTCCACACTCACATGTCGTTCATTCCACTTTACAGCTCAATTTCTTAAGGTTGGCACTGCATCTCGTGGGACCAGAGCACAGTCTGTTCAGCACTTTCCAGGTTGCCCAGTCTTCTGTGTGCCCACAAGGAAGTTCCTCATCCGATATCAGCAACTGATTGAGGTTCTGAGTTTTTACCTGCCACTTTTGGACTCTCGCTTTTAGAGGTGTTCCTGCAAGTATCTCTGTAGATCTTAGGAAGCTGTTAAAGATTAGGAGGAACTTGCAAAAGAGAGATAGGGAGAGTTACATGGCCTGATTCAGTATCACAAACATGGCAGAATGTGTAGGGATTAAAACTCAGGCTTTCTACAACTATGCACTCAAAGCATGGAAAAACCACATTTTTGAAGTACAGCTCCAAATGGTCATACTGGCTGAAGACAGTTGGCAGCTTGGTATAAAGATGTACAGTATCTTCTCCCAAACCCTGTGCATCTTTCAGCCCCACTTTTTTCCCACATTCCAATTATGTGAGTTCTTTCCATCACGTTTATACAATTATTTGCAAATGCTGGAAAGTATTTATCTGGTTTCTAAAATCAACTGAATTGTTTTCCTAGAGAGAAAAGGGATTATGCTTAAAATAGGAGAGGGCATGTGTTACTCAAGTGCCACCCTGTAAGCCAATCCCCACAAACCCCCCAAAACAAAACAAAAACGATTTGAAACAAAATTCTTCTTTGTAATAAAGGGAGAGGGAAAGAGGGTGGCAGAAGAGGGCTAGAGAGATGAGAGCCATGCCATGCCTTGTGGCCTCTAGGATTTTACACAACAATGTTTTAAATTGAAGCAAGATTTTGCAGCTGTGCAGTCAATGCCACATTGCAGGCAATTAGAGCTATTAAAAAGATTTTCCCCCTTCATTCTTTGACAGTGTATCTGTGGAATCTGGGTTAAGGCGCTGAAGGCATTTGGGAGTATTACCATCTCTTTTGATATTTTTCTTGGCTGGTGTTTACAACAGCCATGTTGAATGATGACAGAACTGTTTAACTGGCTTTCTCGGGAATTTTCTTTTTGCTAATTTCAGTTATTCTTCATCTTGGCACTTCTTTCGGAGCCACCCAGCTCTTTGAATTTGTGCTGGCCAGGTTTGTAAGAGGATTTTGCCTCCAGCTTGGCAAAAACAAGACAGATCCTGGGAAATAGGGAAATCACAGAAGGGCTAGGAAAAAATGTCTACAGCAGGAAATTGCAAACTTTCCTGACTTGATAGATGTCAGTTATCAGCATTTTTATTATTGGAGTGAAATTTGTGTGGCCGAAAGCCTATGTGTGTTTCTAACATTTTTGTGACCCTCAAGTGCATAGTGGAATTTGAATTGAAATAAGTCTCAGCATTCTTTTAATGCCCTTTATTGTTGTGATTGGGGCTGCGGTGGCGCAGCGGGTTAAGCCACTAAGCTGCAGAACTTGTTGATCATAAGGTTGGCGGTTCGAATCTGCGGATGGGGTGAACTCCAATTGTTAGCCTCGGTTTCTGCCAACCTTAAGAACATAAGAAGAGCCATGCTGAATCGGGCCTCAGCCCATCTAGTCCAGCATTCTGTGTCACACAGTGGCCCACTAGTTCTACACAGGGATCTCTAGCAGAAAGGAGGGCAAAACCCTCACCTGCTCCCGACCCCCACAACCAGTACCCGGGAAATCCTGCCTGCCTCCATCAACACAGAGGTGGCACTTGGATGTCCATTTCAGTAACTACTGATTCCCTTGGTATCCATGAATCTGTCTAATCCTACCTTGAAGCTGTCCAGGCTGACAGCTGTCACAACCTCCTCTGGAAGTGAATTCCATAACCCAATGACCCTCTGGGTGAAGAAATACTTCCCTTTATTAGTCCTAACTTTCCTACCTTGGAGCTTTAGGGAGTGCCCCCTAGTCCTAGTGTTGTGTGACAGAGAAAATATTTTTTCTTTATTCACCTTTTCTATCCCATGCATGATTTTATACACTTCGATCAAGTCACCTCTTAAATGCCGTCTTTCAAGGCTGAAAAGACCAAGGCGTTGCAACCTGATTTCATAAGGGAGCTGCTCCATCCCTTGGATCATTTTTGTTGCCCTTCTTTGTACCTTTCCAGTTCCGTTATATCCTTCTTGAGGTGCGGTGACCAGAATTGTGCACAGTACTCCAGATGTGGCCTCACCATAGATTTGTAGAGAGGCAATACAACATTTGCCGACCTATTTTCGATTCCCTTCCTGATCATGCCAAGCATAGAATTTGCTTTTTTCACTGCTGCAGCGCACTGGGTTGACATCTTCATTGAGCTGTCCACCAAAACCCCAAGATCCCTTTCCTGGTTTGTCTCAGAAAGCTTTGATCCCATCAGTTGATAAGTGTATTTGGGGTTCTTTGCCCGATGTACATGACTTTACACTTGTTTAGGTTAAAATGCATTTGCCACTTTGTTGCCCATTCACTCAATTTCGAGAGATCTTTCTGGAGCTCTTTACAGTCAGTTTCATTTTTAACTACCCTGAACAGTTTAGTGTCATCTGCAAACTTTGCTACCTCACAATTTACTTCTACATCCAGATCATTTATGAATAAATTAAAAAGTAACGGTCCTAAAACTGAACCTGGGGGTACGCCACTTCTCACCTCTTTCCATCCAGAGAAGTGTCCATTTATTACCACCCTTTGTTTCCTACAGTTTAGCCAGGTTCCAATCCAGGACAAGACCTGTCCCCTGATTCCATGGCTGAAGAGCTTATTTAGGAGCCTTTGGTGAGGGACTTTGTCAAAAGCCTTTTGAAAGTCAAGGTAAACAATATCGACTGGGTCCCCTTCATCTATGTGTTTATTTACACCCTCAAAGAATTCTATCAAGTTAGTAAGACATGATTTGCCTTTGCAGAAACCATGTTGATTTTCCTTCAGCAATGCCTGTTCTTCTATGTGCTTAGTAATTTTTTCTTTAATAATGGTTTCCATCACTTTGCCTGGAACTGAGGTTAGACTAACTGGCCTATAATTTCCTGGATCACCCCTGATCCTTTCTTGAAGATCGGAGTTACATTTGCCTCCCTCCAGTCCTCGGTACAGTGCCTGATCTTAGAGAAAGGTTATATATTTTGGCTAGAATTTCAGCAATTTCACACTTGAGTTCCTTAAGAACTCTGGGGTGGATGCCATCTGGCCCTGGTGATTTATTGACATTTAGTTTAGTAAGGCATGTGAGAACATCTTCCTTGTTTATCTCTATCTGGTTTAATTCATTTAATTCCCTCCCTGAAAAACTGACTCAGCTGCAGGCATATGTTGTCTGTCCTCCTGTGTGAAAACGGAGGCAAAGAAGTCATTTAGCCGCTCAGCAATCTCCTTGTCTTCACTTATTGTCCCTTTCTTACCATTTTCGTCAAGTGGCCCAACTGCTTTTCTAGTTGGGTTTCTGCTTCTGATGTACTTAAAGAAGTTTTTGCTATTTTTTTTTAATGTTCTTAGCTATATGTGCCTCAAAATCTCTCTTGGCTTTCCTGACGGTTGCTTTGCATTTAGTTTGCCAGAGCTTGTGTTCCTTTCTGTTCTCATCAGTAGGAAGAGCCTTCCATTTCTTAAATGAGTTTTTCTTCTTTCCAATCACATCTTTTACTTCATTTGTCAGCCATACCGATGTCCTCTTGGACTTTCCCGGCCTTTTTCTTATTTTAGGAATGCATTTTAGTTCGGCTTGTTTTAAAGTATTTTTAAACAGTTTCCAAGCATTTTGGAGGGATTTGATTTTTTTTACTGTTCCTTTTAGTTTGTTCTTTACTATTTTTCTCATTTTGGTGAAATTCCCTTTGTGAAAATTTAAGGTCTCTGTGTTAGTTTTCACTGTCAGTTTGCTATCCAAACTTAAGTTGAAGGTTATTGTGTTGTGGTCACTGGTACCTATGGGCTCTGTTACAAGGACATCTTGAACGAGATCTTGTTCATTAGTTAGCACCAAGTCCAGGATCCCCTTTCCCCTGGTTGGTTCCATGACCATCTGCTCAACCTTGCAGTTCAAAAACATGCAAAATGTAAGTAGAGCAATAGGTACAACTTTAGTGGGAAGCTAACGGTGATCCATGCAGTCATGCTGGCCACATGACCCAGGAGGTGTCTACTGACAATGCAGGCTCTTCAGCTTAGAAATGGAGATGAGCACCACTCCCAGTCAGACACAACTAAACTTAATGTCAAGGGAAAACCTTTAACTTTTATTGTTGTGATTTGCCTTCAACATGAATCTCGATTTGGAGTCCCTGCCACAAGGTTTTAACGGCAAGATTTATTCAGAATAGATTAACCAATACCTTTTTCTTAAGGCTGAAAGTGTGTAACTTGCACAAAGTCATCCAGTTGGTTTCCTTTCCTAGGTCGTATTGACTTGAACCCTAATGTCTCAGAATCCTAATCTAATCCTCAAATCACTATACTACATCATACTATTCCCTTCTTTTTCCTGTGTGGGACCTGTGTTACATGGCGATGCTATGTTAACTGCAATATAAAAATACAGCAGGGTCTTGCTTATCCAACATAAACGGGCTGGCAGAACATTGGATAAGTGAAAATGTTGGATAATAAGGAGGGATTAAGGAAAAGCTTGTTAAATGTCAAATTAGGTAATAATTTTACAAATTATGTAAACCCCATAACACCATGTTTTACAACAAATCGACAGAAAAGGCCATTCAAAACACAGTAACATTACGTAGTAATTACTCTATTTACGAATTTAGCACCAAAACATCGGAATGTATTGAAACAGCTGTGGATCCAGGTGGGAGACAGACTGTGCTGGATAATGCAGAACATTGGATGAGCGAAGGTTGGATAAACAAGACTCTACTGTAGTGTGGGAATATGATATACATCTAACTTATTTGGGACAGTAGAAGAAGAGAGGGTATCTCAGGGATTCCTTTTGCATGGCCTAATTAAACTGGACCGAACAAAACCATGTATAAATGTATGGCCAGATTATGTTTTGTGAGTTGAGCTTTCTTAACTTGTCCATGACAAAGTGGCTTGAATAGAATTTGCAGTTTTGCCTTCTGCGTGCCCTAAGGCTCATACCCTAAGTTTGCAACCAACTGTGGTGCTAGTAGCTATGAGGAAATTGTAAAGAACATTGTAAGTTGTCCAGTTGACTCCCCATTTTTATCCTGCAAGCAGATGTTGACTAACAAATACCTTAGCCTATTCAAGATTAGTGAATCTGAATTAACAACACTTAAAACACCCTAAATGAGCAAATTGGGGGGGGGGGGTTAAATTAGCACTACAAATGAAGTAAAGTCTGGAGGCTTCCCTTTCTTTTAAGCTGGTGTGGCTTAGTCACACACCTGTCTCTCTTATCTAGAGTTGATACCTTCCTTTCTTTATTCCTTTCTGGCTTTGCTTATCTGGAATGCGGACTTGATATTATGATTCTTGGAATGGTTGATGACCACCCTCTTGATTTTCTCTTCCTGTTGTTGGATAACCTTTGAACATCCTGGACTGGATTAACTATTCATAATTCTTGCACTCCAACTATGTGATTCCTGGGTCACTTGCTGACTGGAGCATAGGACAAAAGGATGACAAAACCCGCTAGCTTCAACAGCAGTCTGTTTTCCTCCCTCCTGCTACCTTCTTTGTCAGCATAGTTTGAAAAGCGATACTGGGATTCTGCTAAATGTTTAATAACATTGATATCTCAGTTTGTTCTTATGCTTCTTGGTTAAACTTACCACTTCATCACACTGGAGGAAATTGACACTTCGCAACACTTTGGGGACAGGCTTGCCAAGTACCATCACATGACACACCCTGCCCCATTGATCCTCCAAGTGCCAAGGAAACATCTCAAGATGCTTCCTTGGCAACTACGGACAGGTAAGTGGGTTTTCAGTAGCTCCAATGGACCTATCTGTATTTTGGGGGCCTTTCCTTCATGCGATGGGGGGAAAGTCAATTTGGCAATATATGTTGCCACCCTTTCCACCATTTGACAGGGAGTGAGCACCAATGTGCCTTGTCTCATTGTCCCAATCTGATGGGGGAAGGAAGGAGGGTGCACGGGGCACCCCAAGGCATCCCATGCGACTGCCGGTAAAACAACACCCTGGCTAGGGGCGTGTGAGGAGTACTTTGTGGATTGTGCAAGGAAAGTTATAACATTTCTATACCAGGTGTAAATAAATACATAAAGAAATGTACTATCATTTGCTACTGATAATTTAGGGTGAGTTGCAGTGTCAGAACCAGAATAAAGCATGTTGGTGACATTCTGGGCACACTAGCAAAAGCCTACCTATCATTGTTCTGCTGGCCATTTACAGACTGTGTTTTTTGTCTGCTTTCCTTTTTTTGGTCCAATGAGCCCAACTACCCTCAGCTTTCTAAGGAGTACAGGAAAAACTACATGAACTACAAGTGAGTGTATTGTGTGAGGATTCACATACTGTACACACACCTCTCCTCCTTTCCCCTGTAGGAAATGAAGTGATTAGAAAGATGGAGTAGATCCACATTACCTTCCCTTACCACTGGGAGAACGTGCACTCTGCCCAAGAATTCATAATGCCAGTGAAGTTTAATAAAGAGAGATTTATGCAAAGAATTTAAAACAAAAATAAGGACCACACCAGGCTAGATGGGTATCATGAAATTTGGTCATTATGACAACAAGGCACGGGACAGGTAATGTAAATAATAGAACATCAATATGCTTTTCACACAGGATTTTTGCCACTCTCCCAATCACTCTCACTTAGAGGAAACCAAAGCAATCGCAAGAACACATGAAAAATTCAAGGCCATAAGAATGAGGGGAACATTTTTCAGAGGTAGTGTAAACAGCTACATCAAGAAACAGGGTGAATTTTTAAAAAGAGCAGCAGTTGTTAGAAGTTTATATCTGTGTGTTCACCTTTTATTATTATGCTGGAGCAGACTGATATGGATGCTTTGAAAATCTTAATATATTACGGGTCATAGAAATATTACAATTCAGGTATAAAAAAACTGTGCCTCACCATTTCCCTTCACCCAACTTTTTTCATTTGTTATTTATGTGTCTTTATTTTTCTCTTACACTCCCAAAAGGATTAAAAAGATTCTCATGGATGTCTGTAAAGTGGACTTGGCTCTCCTTCTAAAAACTCACCGGGGCCACAAAGTTCAGATTCTGAATTTCAGATGAAATTGCCAGTGTTCTAAATTTAGTTGTGATCATCTCTTTCTTTCATAACAATTAAATCATATGGATGAAGTCACTCAGAATCCTTTCCTGTGAGCCATTGTACTTTTCTCATGTTTTGAAGCCTACATTATGTTGCTCCACGGTAACAGAATTTAGGAATTTGGCAGAAAGAAAAATAATGAAACCTACTTGGAGGGATTTTTCTCAATAAGACAACATGTGTG
The DNA here is from genome assembly GCA_030556195.1 of Anolis apletophallus. Classification (NCBI taxonomy): domain Eukaryota; kingdom Metazoa; phylum Chordata; class Lepidosauria; order Squamata; family Anolidae; genus Anolis; species Anolis apletophallus. Next base: position 87,241,207 of record JARBWK010000006.1, on the reverse strand, counting down.
TTGGATGAACAGCAGACTTTGTAGTGGAAATGTGTTTTGGAATCTTAGCATGAAAATGGAGATAGAAAAGAAACGACCACTAGTTGTGTAGTGCAGGTTCCTGATCTCAGAGCCAAATGGGATTGGATCTTCTGACAACTGTTTACTCTGCAATTATGAAGTGCAGAAAATCCAGATTTAGATCAAAGTAATACTTCCCCAGTCTTTTTAGAAAAACAAAAACCCAAAATCTTTTGAAATAGGCCCAGGGATTATAAACAAATAATTCAGAAGAGTTAAAAAGATTTCCTCAAAGTGATACCACTCCAGCCCAAACCAATGCATTACAAATGCATCAGAAAGTCCCATTTTAGTCATGGACCATTTGTGCAGTGACAAACGTGGTTTATATTGGAAAATATTTGGCGGTGTGTTCCCAACTTAATTGGAATATACACTCGAATCCAATTATGTATCTTCTGGTAAAAATGTCCAGCTCTGCAGTGGAAATTTTGTTTAATAATATTGCCTTCCCGTTTTAAGCTGAGGAAGTGCATGAGCAAATTCTGGAATATCAAGTTATTTTTGTTCATTTATATGTTGTAAGAACACTGGTCTTGAAAGTCTTTTTGTGCTGCAGTGGTGCTTCCAACAATTAATGCACCTTTAGTAGACACGGCATGATGGTAACAGTCTTGGACAGCAATGGTTCCCAAAGTGACCCATTGAAAGTGGAATCAGGTGTCAAACAGGGATGTGTTATTGCCCCAATCTTATTTTCTATCTTCATCGCTATGATTCTGTACCTTGTTGACGGGAAGCTTCCCACTGATGTGAAAATCTTATATCAAACAGATGGCAAAGCTCATAAACCTCAACAGGCCAAAAGCCAAAAGTAAGGTAACAACAATTTTTGTTATGGAACTCCAATATACTGATGACAGTGTAGTCTGTGCCCATTTAGAGGCAGATCTACAGGCAATTTTAAACACCTTCACAGAGGAATATGAAAAGCTTGGCCTCTCACTTAACATTGAAAAAACCAAAGTGCTCTACCAGCAGGCACAACCCAATCCCTCTGTAATGATTAAGCAATACAACTCAACAGTGTAATGCTAGAAAATGTTGACCATTTCCACTATCTTGGCAGTCAACCCTCCACAAAAGTTCACATTGATGCCAAAATGCAACACCATCTTATCTCTGTGAGTGAAGCATTTAAAAAAATGAAGCATAGAGTGTTTGAGGATCAGGATATTCATAGGGATACCCAGGTGCTTGTTTATAAAGCTATTGTCCTTCCAACTCTGTTGTATGTCTGTGAAACAAGATCAGGTTACAACATGCTCCTTCCAATGATGGGAATATTGAATTTGGTCAGTTCTGATGGCTGGAAACTCTGTTCGAATCATTCATTGTATGAACTTTCTCAAATCCCCAGATTTATTTCAAAAATTGTAAAGATTTCAAGATTTTATATATATTGAAAAACCTGGAATGTCAGAGAAAGCAGATCTGACAGATTTCTTTATCCTTAATTGCCTTGTGGCTGTCCAGAAATCTTCTGGAGAACTTTATGTTAACCACTATCTTTTTGTTGTTGAGGATAAATAGCAGTGGATGGTGGGATTGTGTCTCCGTTTCAGGATCCTAGGATGAAGAGCAAGATTTTTTAACAAAATTAAATAAACAAAGGTAGAGTAGGTCTAGAACTTCAGAATTTGAAGCCTACTATCTTAAGGTCAAGTTCATTCGGCTAATTGAGTCAAGGCTGACTAAAGCTTATTCAACTGTTGCTGACCTTTCTCTTCCTCTGTGTGTGTATTTTTAATTGCTCTTTATCCGCGCATGCCCTCATTCAGCAAAGTCTTGCATCTGCCGGAAGATTGGATCTGTGCCCTTTTTCTGAATACTAACCAGTCTTGGATGTTTGCCTGGTGCCCACTTTTAAGCAACAGTGGTGCTATGTGTATGTGGGGGGCAGCAACTGTGGATACAAATTCTCCTATTGTTTCTTCTTCTTTCACTTGTATCAGAACAAAATGTCCAAGCCCATCTTCCTTTGCTTCCCATTCCATAGAAGGAAGGCTGTGAGCGGGTTCATTATAGTGTGATAAATTGGCCAATAAACTTGCTGGGATTGTACTGCGGAAGTGTTTGGGCAGCTCTTGTTCCTTTAGTGACAGCTGCCTGGCATAAAATGTTGTAATTATCAACTTAGCAAGAAAGAGAAAGAGATTCAGTGAGTGGGAGAATGAAAACAGATGCCTAGGTACAGACAGCATCAAAGAACCTTAACCAGGGTGATGTTTATTTCACTCTTGGGCCTCAATTATATCAAAGGGCCTGATAAATTAACCTCTGTGTTGTCGTTCAGGTAGATGCCTCTACTGAAGCACATGATTGAACTTTACCCATTTGTAGGAGTGTTTTTCTTCTGCTTGAAAGGCTTGTGCACAGTAACAAGGTAAAATGCTCCACACCTGCAGCATGTGAAGTCCAGTGCATGGCTACTGCACTGCGATCACCACTCAGTTGTTACCTCCCAATCCTCCAAAGAGGAACAGATCTTAGTTCAAGATAAAACAGGCAAAAGTCATCAGTTTAGTCAGTTGTTTAATACAGAATACAGAAATTCAGAATATACAAGCTCGTGGGTGCCAAAATGCATTTTGGACACACTGCAGGGAAATCAGGCACTTTTTATAGTGTAGTCTTACATAGGAGTGATATATGTGAGTGAATTGCAAACAGCCATGTATATCACTAACCAGTCACCAGTGAAGTTACCTAATAATGCAATAGCAGGAACTAAGCCCTTCCACACAGGGTGGAAAATGTGCACCCTCCTGGATTTTTACATGGGGCGTCCAAATGACGCCTCATATAAAAACGCATTAATTCGCCACAAAGCAGGAAAACCCTAATCAAGTATGGCCGGTGTCTGGACTTCCCCCTCAGAAGTCCTGGACAGCCCTCTTAGGTTTTCTGGGCTGACTCAGCCCAGAATATGCAAGAGGGCTCTAATGCCCTTCCCAGACCCCCCAGAAACATTTCTACGTGCCAGGAGAGAGCTGGCAGCAGGGAAATGCTGGCCGGGAAAGTAATTTTTACTTTTTAAGACTTTTTGGGGAGAGTGGGTTGTTGGTATCTGGGTGCCTTGCCGAAAGGACACCCCCACCGAAAGCACAAGCTTTCTGAAGTGTGTGTGGATTCTAATGCGGGCCCAATCGGGTTTTTAAAAACTCAATTGGGCGCTAATTAAAGTCCTGTCTGGAACTGCCCTAGAAGGGGGAAGCATTGTTTCCCAACAGCCATTGCATTGTAAGCTGATGAGTCGACTATCTTGGATGATGAGGCTGATGTGGCTGTCTTTTTAGGATGAGTTGGCTCTTAAATTCCATTTTAAACTCTTGCTATCACAGTGACAGATCTCATGAGAAGGTTAATAGAATAATAGAATTATAGAGTTGGAAGAGACCTCAGGAGAATGCAAAAATGTAAAAATGCAAGGCAGTCATGTAGATCTTCATCAATATACCAACCCCCCAATTGTCATCCCCATTGGATCTTAACTGCCTATTTAGAATGAAGTTGCCCTAAAATACTATGCATAGCAACAGCAAATTATTGTTTGGCAAGTCCACACACACACACACTTGCAAACATATACTGCAACTAAGCTCAAAGATAACAGTCAAAGCCAAGGGGAATCGCAGTCAATATCATCATTCATTCTCATTGTAAATCTCTGGCACTATGGTCCTATAAACCTTGGCTCTGTTATAAGCCCTGGCTGCTTTACACCAGTGTGGTCAATCCCTAGATTCTCTAGCTAAATGATCTCCATAGGTAGGTACAAGGAAAAGCCATTTATCTGGGTAACCGCAGTGGAGCTGAATAGGGAATTCAGTATGATTATGTATCTGCAGGAACAGTATCTGCCATTTTGTTTACCAAATCTGACAAAATATGTCATCTCTAGGCATTTTCTAGGTCCTCGAGCACAACTATATGATATTCTTGGTCTGGGAGTTCTTCATTTCAATCATTTTTTTCTATTATCCATAGTTTTGCATATCCTTGCAAAGTCTAGGGATGTATCCCCACAGATAGAGTGTCATACTATAAAGGGCTACATGGACTGATTCCAAAGTCTAAAAACAACCGTTGTTCTTTATATCCATATCAGCAAAAATGTAAATCTGGTCCAGTATAAAGCATTAAATCTTTAATAATAATGGAGAGCTTGAGATAAAATGTACACAGGGGTGGAATAGTAGACTTCAAAGAAAGTGTCAAAGAACTAAGACTGAAGTCTCTCAACAGCCAATTCCTTTGGCAGACAGTTGTGCAAGTTCTGTGGCAATATTGCTCCATTTTGTCTAATTTCTCCTCTCTCTTTCTAAACCCCAGGACAAGGGTGTAAGTCATATTTGCTAGCATGAAATATTTTCCTTATCCTGGCTGTTGAATGAGACAAGCAGAGTCACGGGAAGTTTAATTTAAGAGGAGCAAGTGAAGGAAGCCAATGAGTAGGTTGGATTTAATTAAAAGAGGACATTCGTTATCTTCCTGGATTATAGGATGTTTTCCCAATCTTTCCAGTTGGGCTTTTTGTTTTTTGGCAATGTAATAAAGCAGAGCAGCTGACAAACACATAAAAAATGGAAGTGACAAGAGATAAATATGGTCCGTTTTTAGTATTTTCCTCCTTCTTTTAATTCATTTTTGAAGCAGAGGAGTTGGGGATTGTTTTCTGCAGAACTCTCTCAATCCTGATGATCACAGACATCCCAAGATTATGGCTGACAACCTTGATCCCCTTTGGAAATGAAAGTATGCTTCCTTGAAACCTTTTGAAGTTAACGCACACTCCCTTTTGGCTCTGATGTCAACCATCTCAGTTCTGTTGTTTCCTCTCCAACAGCTATTAATACAAGCACATAAGAAAAGCCCTGCTGAATCAGACTAATGGCTTACAACTCTAGCTTTCGTATTGACAGTGGTCAAGCAGAGGTTTGCAAGCTGGCACTGAGGAGAACAACCCACTCCTGCTGTGACGCCTTTGCACTTTTTGTTCAGAGGCCTGCTGCCTCCGATGTTTGCATTGGCTTCATGAGTAGTAGCCACTGATAGCTTTATCCTTCATGAATTTGCCTAATCTTTTAACTGCGGCGAAATACAGAAGTTGTGATTCACTACAGCTAGTTTCACATCAACAAGTGTTAAGCCTGTTTTGTCAGTAACATTACCACCAGTCTCCACTAAACACTTATATTGGTTACATGCCAGAATAACTGCCATGACTTCAAGTGAAGAATCCTGATACTATTGTTCAGCAATGCATTTCTTAAGGTTTTGTTCCCTGCTGCTATACCATTCTTTACATTATGTTGGTTAGGGATTGGGAGTTGAATGCTATGGTTGGGTGTTGGCTTTATCTTATTTAGCATTTTGGCTCTGGTTTCTTTTTGAGGATGACATGTGGAATCTATTGAACTTAATCAGTATAGACATACATCAATTAACAAAGTTTCTGAGAAAGGGCCCCAAACACCAAATTGGACCAAAAGTTGAGATTGCCTTTGAAGACTGTCCAGAAGCTTCAAGTTGTCCAGTGGGCAGCAGCCAGGTTCCTTACTGGAGCAGGGTACAAGGAGCACACAACCTCCTGATGCACCAGCTCCACTGACTGCCAGACTGCTACCGAGCACAATTCAAAATGTTGGCTTTAGCCTATAAAGCCCTAGCCTATAAAGCCCTAATGATTCCAGTCCAGCTTACCTGTCTGAATGTATCTCCCTCTATGATCCACCTCAGAGGCTAAGATCATCCAGGGAGGTCCTGCTCTCAGTCCCACCTCCTTCGCAGGCTTGGCTGGTGGTGATGAGAGACAGGGACTTCTCAGTGGTGGCCCCTCAGCTATGGAACTCCCTCCCCAGTGGAATTAGATTGGCTCCCTCCCTCTTGACCTTCAGAAAGAAAGTGAAGACATGGATGTGGGACCAGGACTTTGGACAGTAATTCTCAGTACAATAAGTTACTATGGAATAGAGCAATTTACAACCGGAATGGCTCCTGGAATATGCCTTTGGATTGTGTAGTTTTAATTAACCTGTTTTAAGATTGATATGTTTTAATTATTTTGGTTTTAATGGCTGTGTTTGGTTTTATCCTATGTATGTATGTATATGTGGCATTGAATTGTGCCTTTTTTGTTAGCCACTCTGATTCCCCTTCGGCGTGATGACATCCTGGGACTTTTGATGCACAAGCCAGACTAAAATGGATTAACTAGAATCCTTATACTTTGAGGTGAATGCGACAGCACGGTTCCAATCCAATCTGGCCCATCTGTCTACATGGCTGGCACTGTCACCCACTTTTTAACCTATTATTGCTGCTATTGTTATTTTATTTGTGTATTAATCATTTGTGTTTAATCAACAAGTTTAAACCAGACAAATTTAAAACTAGCAATAACAATTTTATAGGATTTTAAGCCACATTCATGTGTAGATAGGGAAAATCAATTGGACCCCGAGGATTTTATTTTAAAAAAACTGTGTTTTTACTTGGCACCAGAATGACACAAGTGCTGGTGTCAATCAGCCCTCTGTAATTAGGGTATTTCACAAGCAGTGTGTCACAGAAGAGAAGGGCCTCTGGTTCTCTGGAATCAGATATAGTTTAGTAGTAAGATAAACTGGCTATCTGTAATGACTAAAGGGACCCATACTTCTATAGTTTGTAATAAAAGGTTAGTTAGGCACAGGTCAGGGATTCTGTAAATGCAGGACAATCTTGTCTCAAAGCTGGAGGTTGGCCATGCTGTTCCTTCTTTCCAATTATGTGAATGTTCATGCTTTATTAGTTTTTCCTTCAGTTTCCTGAAATTATAAATCATTTGGAAGCAGAAGAAATGAAGTCTTCCCCTGGTGGCCAGCTCCCCCTGGTGGCCAGAGTTTGCCTCTGTTCATCTATATGTTGTGTATGTGGAAACGGCAGGGATTGTCTGCTAAGTATGTGTATCTGTAATCCGCTCTGAGTCCCCTTCGGGGTGAGAAGAGCAGAATATAAATAAAGTAAATAAATAAGTCAATGGACAGAATCTAGTTGGTTATTCCCAATTGGAGTAAACCCATTGAGTCAACAGTTGAATTGTGAATCAACACATAAGTGAATCCCATTGATTCACCGGGTTTACTTTAATGGGGAATAAGATTAGAATTAAGCCTGACTTCAGCTACTAAAGTGAACATAGAATGTTGTACATATACTGTTGTATTAATTTCATCATTCAATAGTCATGTCTTTATCCAAACTGGTTCCATCCAGTAGTTTCAGCTGCCATGGTTCCATCTTTTGGAATCCTGCATTTTGCAGCTTTGATTTTGGAGCTCACTGCAGTAGTTCAGTGGAGTAGACCAGAGCTCTTTCACAGAGAAATCTAATTATTCTACCAACCATGAATCATAGGATTCCATAAGATAGACCCATGGCAGCTAAAATAGTATTAGGCTGTTATAACTGTTTTCTTAGTTTGTTTGGATAATTAATTCCTTAAATTCTTTGCCCAGGGCATCTCTTGCTTTTTCCATTGTTATATATTCCATTGCTTTGTACTGAACTGTCTAGATGTCTGTTCACACTTTTTTTTTTGCATCACAGCTTTTGGCTGTTTTAGAAAGAGTTATGATTCAATTAAAAGAGAGAGAGAGGAAAAAAGATTAACAGATGCCACTGTTATTATTTGTTTTCCCTCAAGCAGTGTGGTAGGATATAGGTCTTGGCCCCTGATGTTTCATCTGTTCTGCAAACAGATGAATGGCAGCGGATCGTTCACTTTGCAAGACCTTTCCCACCATCTCCATAAGTGGGGGAAGATTTGCCAGTCCAAATTCCCAGTGTGATGTAAATAATAGAAACACAGGCACCATTTGAGGAGATGAAATATCAAGCCAGTTTAGCTGCAGTAAAACACATGAGGCTGTTCAGATGGTGCTGGCCATTGCTTCCCATAACCTCTGAGTGCCAGTCCTGCTGGCTCAGTCTGCTGGGAGTTGGAGTATCAAACGGTTCTCATACTCTACAATGCAGCAAGTGCTATTCTGCACTGTTGTTCTTGTCTCCTTTCAGAAATTCATTGCTAACACCCACTTTACCTTTGTTTTGCAGTTGTCCAGCACATCAAGCGACACAATATTGTTCTCAAAAGAGAGCTGGGAGAAGGAGCCTTTGGGAAAGTCTTCTTGGCAGAATGTTATAATCTGTGTCCTGAGCAAGACAAGATCTTAGTTGCAGTGAAGGTAAAGAGGCTGAATCTGTATGATTAACACAGTTCATGTAACCCTAAAAGAGAATACCTGGATAGGGCTTTATAACAAACTGTATTTGTAGCAGTCTGTACTTGCTAGCCCTGGCCTCAGTTTGGTGTGCTCAGCAGAAAGTGTAAGCATAACCCTACTTATGTATAAGTATAGTGGTTCATGAGATCAGAGACCCATTTAATTGGTTCCCATTTCAGTGGAAGGGTCTAAGCCAGTGGTTCCCAAACTTTTTTGGCCTACCACCCACTTTCCAGAAAAAAAATTTTCTCACCGCCCCCTATAAATTATTTTTTTAAAAATTTAATAGCAATGAAACAATTAAATATATGTATTAATGCAGTGGTCCTCAACCTTTCTAATGTCGTGAACCCTAAATAAGGTTCCTCATTTTGTGGTGACCCCCAACCACATTTTCGTTACTACTTCATAAATAATTTTGCTACTCTTACGAATTCTAATCCAAGTAACTAATATACAGGTCAAAGCGAAGGGGGCGGGGCCAAAGAAGAGGGCCGCGCAATCCCTCCTAAATAGCCAATCATTCACCGCCCCCTTAAAGGGGTTCATTGCCCCCCAAATTACCCTGAGCCTCCCACCGCCCCCTTGGATTGTCTCACCGCCCACCAGGGGGTGGTACCACCCACTTTGAGAATCAGTGGTCTAAGCCAAAGGTTTCCAAAGTGTGTGCCGCAACACATTAGTGTGTCTGCTGCAGTATGTAAGAGTGTTGAACAAACATAATGAGAAACCTGGTCCCCATGTAAGCTGTCCCGAGTCCCTTCGAGGAGATGGTGGCGGGATACAAAAATAAAGATTATTATTATGTTATATTATTATTATTATTAAACTTTTGAATCTATGTGAAATAAGCAATAAATAATATATTTTTAAAAATAACTGAAATATTTTCATGAGATATGTTGTGTACCCATATAATTTGTTATTACAATTTATGTATCTGTCTATATCTCTTATAAGTGGTTGGTTTAGTAGTAAAATGAAATTACTGTGCTGATACACCTCTAAAAAGTATGTCACTAACATGAAATGTTTGGAAAGCTCTGCTCTATGCACTTACAGTGGGCTATGTTTAGGTCTCCTTTTATGCCCCTTGGTGAACATAATGAAAATGTGGACAGAAACACCCACTTGCACACCTTCAAGGAATACAATCGGAAGGCATGGGCAGGACTACAGTGCATAAGATTTGACAGATCTGGAACTCTCACTTTGTAGTTAAGCTTTATCTCTCACTCAAACTTACTTTGTTGTTAGTAGTCTAGCTGTCAGCTTGATACAGAGATGAAATATAAGAGCACAAATAATGCAAGAAGAATCTGGTCTCCCTCTCATGCAGTGTAGTCCTGTACATGTTTACCAAGGAGTAAATCCTAACTGAAACAAAGATCAAGGGTATATTCATTCATTTTGCATCTTAGTAGAATCTTCCTTAATTCATAGTTTTGCAAACAGCATGCAAAATGAACATGCATTATGTATCAATATTCATGTTTCTGAAATGTGTAGTGCAACTCTCCAACCAAAATAGTGTACAAAATGCATGTGTTTATAAAATTGTGTACATTTGTGAAAACAACATACAAGAATACATTGGGGCGGGGGGGAGGGAGGAAATTGCTTGCAGAAATGCATTCATATTAGCCTAAATATTAACCTTCTGGGAAAATATATGTCAAAACGTTTTGTTGTTACTTTAAAAAAATCTCAACTAGAAAAATGAGAAAGTGAGTGAAACCAAAATTGGTGGAGTTGATAACCACTAAAAAATTAGGCTTAATTCTCAATAGCTATGTATCAGATTGGACTGTTACCCTAAGAGCTGTTCTTGTCCTTCCTTTTCTACAAAAGTGGTTGGTTGGATTCTTTGGTTTTTCTGGCTGCAGTGAATATTTTGTCACTAATATGTCCATTTCTAAAAGATTTTAAGCAAAGAGGATTCTGAGCAAGTTTCCCCAATAGGGAACATCTTGTCAATTAATGTCTGAGTGTTGTCACTATTTCTTTTTATTCACAGGGTCTTTGACATGCCTCTCGGTTGGTTGCTGGGCAACCTTGAAAGGCATTGTGTATACAGGTTAGGAAATAGCAGTTATTAGACCCTGTGGGAAGGCAAAAACTCAAAATGCTTTACAGGATAGGAGGTAGCAGGGTGGGGGGGGGTGACAAATATTCTTACTTCCCATTGATTAATGACTTAGGAAGCAAAGTTAATGAAAATATCTGAATTTATATAGAAAGTGGACCGATATACATGCCCACACATGCAGTTTATTTGGAAAGAGTTTTAGCAGTGTGCAGTCTTTCTGAAAACAGGACTGAACTGGGATTTAAGGACACATAGGACAACTATTAGCCCCCTAAAGTAAGGAGAGGTGGGAGTCAGAGCTAAGAGAAAATAGCCTCCCAAAATTCTCTATCTGGGTGACTCAAATGGCCAAAAGTGGGAGCTCTTTCACTGAGTATTGGGAAAGGTGTGTATATGTTTTTGTGCTTCTATTGTATTTTAATTTCTATGCTTCGTGACCCAAAAGATTTGATTTTTTAAATTTTTATATTCATATTTTTGTGTTTTTTAAAATTTGTGTTGTATTGTGTATTATGTTTGCTGTTAGCTGGCTGAAGTTCCTATATCAGGAAACTTAATACAGAAAACGAAAATGAGAATAAACACAATATTCTCAAAGGGAGTGAAGATGGACACAGCACTGATGCTTGATGCTCAGGTGTCAGTGGTGGCCAGGAGAGCCTTTGCACAGTTAAAGCCTGTACGCCGGTTGTGACCATACCTCGAGAAGCCGGACTTGGTCATGGTCGTCCATGCTTTGGATTAATCCCGATTGGATTATTGCAATGCACTCTATATGGGGCTGCCTTTGAAGATGTCCCAGGAATTGCTATTGGTACAAAGGTTGGTGCCCAGGCTTCTAATTGGAGCTAAGTATAGGTAGCGTAAGATGCCCCTACCGAAGCAGCTTCACTGGCTGCTGATAAGTTTCCAGTTCTGATTCAAGGTGCAAGTTATGACCTACAAAGCCCTAAATGGTTCGGGCCCTGCTCATCTTTGTGATTGCATCTTCCCCTATGAACCGGCATGGGCTCTAAGATCTGCTGGGGAGGCCCCCCTTTCGCTTCCGCCTCCGTCACAAGCACTGTTGGTGGGGACAAGGTAGAGGGCCTTCTCAGTGGTGGCCCCCTGACTTTGGAACACCCTCCCCGGGGAGATTAGGCAAGTTTCCACACTGTCCTCTTTTTGTAGGGACCTGAAAACCTTGATGTTCTAGCAGGTTTTCAAGAATGATTAGTTCCCAGTCCCATGCCCTACACTATCAGTTAGTACTCTGTTCTGCGCTTTCTTCACTTCCCTGGCCTCATGATACACCCTTGACACTATCCCTTGCCCAGGCCTTTTTTCGTTGACCATTCTCCTTTTGTAGTCTTAGCCATTGGTTTTATTGAACCTTGTCTGATGGAGTTATAATTGCAATTGATTTAAATTTTTATTGTGATGTTTTAGTATGATTTTTGTGTTTTATGATACTTTTATTTTAATCTGTTTGTATGATCTTCTTCTTAGCAATTATATGTTTGAAACTTCCCTGAGTACCTCCGGGAAGATAGGGCGATATACAAATAAAGTTTTATTATTATTCTGTTTTCTAAGAGTTCCTCGGGAATAAGGCTTACCGCTGGCAGTGACAGCAGCAGCATTTGTGTCATTGTTGTTGTGTTATTGTGATAGTAATGTAGTTGCGGTGGTGATTTTACTTCTGCAAGCCACAACTACAGCAATTGTGTAGGAAGCCTGTTCATTGTTTTTCATCCTCAGAATGCCTCACATCAAGTGTCATTCCAGGACACTCTTGGTGGGGAAAGGATGGCGGCGATCACAGAAAAAAAATGTGATGGTGAATATTTAGCAAGCCCGCCCTCATTCTTGGGGAGGCGAGAAGAAAAAGATTGGTGGGAAATCCCTGTTGCCATTGTTGTTTTTGTTGTTGTGTGCCTTCAAGTTGTTTTCAACCTAGGGCAATCCTAAGGTGAACCTATCACAGGGTTTCCTTTACAAGATTTGTTCAGGAAAAGTTTGACATTGTCCTCGTCTGTGGCTGAAAGACTGTGACTTGCCCAAGGTTACACCATAGGTTTCATACCCATGACCATAACCCTTACTCACATATACACTTCCCATAGCCTTTAATGAAGATGTCGCTTTACTATTCTGAGAAATACGTGTGTGGCAAATACTCAAAGCAGATATTCTAAAGATAGCTGCAGCAGTTCTCTACCATCAACTAGATGTTTGGGCTTTGAGACATTTTACAATTGGGTATTTCACCAATAGAGTCAACAAGTAGATACTTCTCAGTGATCAAAAGCAAAAGTTCACTGCCCCATCTTGCAGTTCCATCAAATTTTATTACCAGCAGTTTAGGCTCCACAAAGGCTTGTATTTGCTTTTCAAGGGATGTTTTATGATAATTTCTTCTTCAGAGTATATATGAAATTCTCCCCATCTTAATTGCTAGAGGCATTTAATATCTCTATGTCTGAGCACAATATTTTTCAGCAGAAAGGTCAACATGCTATTGAAGTCAACATTAAAAATAACAATCAAGAAAAAAAATATTGCTGAAGGAAATTGGCATCATGTAAGAGAGTAATTAACAGTAGACAAGGGGAGTTTATCCCTATTACATTATCATAGAACTTTAACTGCCAGGGAGGAATCATATTAATTGGTGGATTTATAGTTTGTAGAGGAAGTTAGAATTTTCTGCTACAGAGTTTTGGTGCCATTTTCCTGAACTATTGCACTAGAAGTCTCTCATAGAAAAACATAAGTACATTTGGCCCCCCACATCCATGAGTTCAACCATCCACAGCTTGAAAAAATACTGTTTTAAATGCTTGATTTTGCCATTTAATCAGGGACACCATGTTATATTTTTATTATATATAATCAGGCTTGAGACTCTACAAGTTTACATATCAAACTGGAGCAGATGCCTACACACCCCAATAAACTACAAATTCCCCTCTAGTATGTCACCAAACTACAGATACCAACGTATAATGAAGCCACAACAAAGAGGCATAGTATGCTTATAACTTTATAATATACTCAAACGCTTTAGTTTTCTATGATGGCAGGGACTTCAGTAATAATAAAAAACCCAAAGCTCATACTTATGATTCAACATCCTCCAACTTTATTGTTTTTCCTGAGATAAAAGAAAATCCGTTGTCATGCTTCTGAAAACGTTTGTAACATTTCTCTCCATTTTGCTGGATTCTTTTCTTTGTAGACACTAAAAGATGCAAGCGACAATGCCCGCAAAGACTTTCACCGAGAGGCGGAACTACTGACCAACTTACAACATGACCACATTGTGAAGTTTTACGGAGTATGTGTGGAGGGAGACCCTCTCATCATGGTCTTTGAATACATGAAGCATGGGGACCTCAACAAATTCCTCAGGTAAGTTTTTTAAAATAGTTAATTCTAATCATGTATAGCCATGGGATGTGTACCCAGAGAGGGAGATTGTGTTAATCTGCTTATATTTATCAAAATCCAATGATTATCTCTATTTTAAAAAGTTTTAATTGAGCATGTACGGCAAACCTAGTACAGGTATCACCAACCAAAGATATTTCTAAAAATCAATTACTAAATCCCAGTCCTTAGCTTGATCATAAACTGAACATATGTTTGCTGTGAACTTCCGAGATGTTTAAGATCATCTGGAGAGGCCCTGCTCTCGGTCCCGCCTTCTTCGCAGGCGCGATTGGCAGGGACAAGAGACAGGGCCTTCTCAGTGGTGGCCCCTCGGCTTTGGAACACTCTTCTTAGTGACATCAGATCTGCCCCCTCCCTCTTGACATTTCACAAGAAAGTTAAGACCTGGCTGTTTGACCAAGCATTTGCAGATGAAGCGTGATTACCTAAATTGAGACCTCAGGAATGATAACGATGCAATGGAAATCGATTTTAATAATGAGACACTGAGATTGTTTTTTAATTTTTAATTGCTAAATTTATATTTTTATATGGTTGTTTTATTAATTGCTGATGTATTTTATATGTGGGCAGTTCTTGCCATGTGTACACTGCCTCAAGTTGCCTCTGGGCTGAGAGGGGCAGGATAAAAATACAATAAATAAATACATAAATAAATAATAGTAAGGAAGATTAAATTGGGTTGCTATGAGTTTTCTGGGCTGCATGACCATGTGAATGTTGTTCCCAGTATTAAAAAAAACCTCTAAAATCAGGACAGTAGATAAAGAGGAACACTAAAAATAAACAGGGGAATTCCAGACAAGAATCAATCAGGGCCAGCTAACATCTTCCAACAAAGGATCCCTCCAGACAGCAATCAGCCAGGCTTTGAAGCTTACAAGGCCATTAAATGCTGCGCTAGATGGCCAATTGCAATATTCACACTTGCCTCAAGCAGACAAGAGTTTTTTCTCCCACCGTGGGCATTCTACAGATATATAAATGCTTGCCTAATTTCCAACAGACCTCACAACCTCTGAAGATGCCTGCCATAGATATGGGTGAAACATCAGGAAAGAATGCTTCTGGAAAACTCACAGCAACTCAGTGATTCCATCCATGAAAGCCTTAGACAACACGTTGGAAGTTAAATTCATATATCCCCGATCCTTCTGACTTCTGGTTTCAATCATTTAAACTTGTTAATTCTGGCTGATGGCAACTCTGAGACATGGAAATATTGCTTCTCAAGTGTTGCCTTTGCTTTTTTCTGAGACTGTGAGAGCATTACTTACCTAAGCTCACCTAGTAAGTTCTGAACTTTGATCTGTACAGCTGTAGCAAATGCTCAAACCACTACTCCTTAATATCCTACCTACTGAGCACAATTATGCTAAATATAGGAAAGTGAATATGAGTGGGATGAAGTTAAGTTAAAATATCATCTCAGCCTTTGATGTTAGCATTTATTGAATTAGTAACATGGAAATTTTCACATTCTTGATATTCGATGAATTGTTCTCAAATGCCAGGATCTAAGGCCCCTTCTACGCTGTCAGATAATCCAGGATATCAAAGCAGAAAATCCACATTATCTGATTACAACTAGATTGTCTTAGTCTATACTGCCATATAATCCAGTTCAAAGCAGATAATGTGGATGTTTAGCTGTGTAGAAGGGGCCAAGGTCTATCCACTCAAAGCACATAACACAGTAAGACATACTCGTATCCACGGGGTCTACATACTTGGCCAGACTGAGGTTAACTAAAGCACAGATATGTTTTAATTGGCCCAACTTCTGGTCCCAGTATACCATAATGTTGCTCTGGAGGATCTATCAAATCCCTACAGAATAATCCTCTCTAGGAACTTTATAGGTCCTATAGTGCAATTCTTTGGTAAGTTCCCGTGAAAGCATACCATAGAATCACCTGGATGACATAGCTAACTCCTAGAGCAGGGGTGCTCATTAGGTAGCTCACGAGCTACTAGTAGATCTTCGACCTTCTTCCAGGTGCTCTTCGGGCCTCACCAGCCGGAAGGAGTGCTCCTGCCATGCACACGCACCCTGCGTGCATGTGTGCTCCTGCTGCTGGCTTCCATTCTCGCGGTGCTTCTTTCACCTGCAGGGCATTGCAGGAAGAAGGAAGCATGAGGCGGGGCCTCTGGAGGGAGTGCCCTGGCTCTTTCTCGTCCAGAAGCAGCTGTGCAGCCTCCGTTGCTGATGAGACAGGCAGGGTGGAGCGCTTCCTCTGGATGCCCCGCCTCATGCTTTTTCCTTCCTGTGATGCCCCGCAGGCGGAAGAAGCGCTGCGTGGGTGGAAAACAGCAGCAGGAGCGTGAGCGGTGGCAGGAGAGCGTGGCGGCAGGAGCGCGCAGGAGCGCGCGGCGGTGGGGGCAGGTAGATCTTTTGGACTTGGTTGCTTTTAGAGTAGCTTGCATGCTGAAAAAGTGTGAGCACCCCTGTCCTAGAGTACCAGTTTACATGTAAGTGAAACTGTGCATATGGCTTCTGCATTATTACATTACCTGTGAACAAATTGACCAGGGTTTGGGATTGGGTACAATAGCTTATGTTTCATTTAATGGGATATTCTGTTTTAGCAGAGTTCTTAGCCAGTTTTGTGGAACCCTGGGCAAGTGTCCTGTCTCCTTCCTTTTTGCCGCCAAATGTTGCTCCAGAGAAAGTACAATGACTGGGCTTTCACCGTGGCCACAAGTTTCACGTTTGCTTATCTTCAGCAGAAATAAAAGCCTCAAACCACGTGCATAAGCACATTTAGATATAGCCACATACCATTATGTGAATTCAATTAGATTGGAAAGACAGGACTTCAAGATCCTATTTCCTCCTGTTTGCACATTTACTGTACATGCAGTTGATATCTGAGCAGTGCTTATCTTTCTTAATTGGCTATCAGCATTTCTAATCGGAAAGATCATGAGTACATCCACACACAGGACTCCTTCTGTGCTTTGTGTGTTCAGAAAGCCCTTGTAGATGATTATACTCCCCACACTGTGGTCCTTGGGCGGTAATACATAATTGTATTAAGCAATACAGTTTTTTTATTCTTAAAAACCATGCATCATTTCTATAGGAGCAAAGACCATGCTTACCTGGGACTAAATCCAAGGATCTAAGTGTTGAACTGCCATCTTATAAAGATATCTGTGGTATTTATAGATAGATGCTGCTAATAGCTCCACTGTGAATTAGTGGAAAGGGACAGCCTCCCACAATTGAATGCATGCATTAAAAATTAATAATAATGGCACCCATTTAATAGCATTTGAAGCTAGTTCATTTATAGTTTCTGCTATGATGTTGTTTTCTGCCTCTCTTATTTTTGTTCGGAGCGACACTCGAGCAATTTATGTTTGCTGCTGTTGCAAGTGTATGTACACACAGAGAGAGACACACACTTAACATGATACAATTGCATTGTTATACAGTGTTCCCTTGCCGCTTCGCGAGTTTTTTTTTACCGTGGACTCACTTTATTGTGGGTTTCCATGTACCCTCACAGTCATACTCCTCCTCACCTTCCCTCCCTCTTTGCCTTCCTTCCTCTGCCATAGTGACAGAGGGACCTTCCTTCCTCCACCATGGTGCCAGAGGGACTTTACTTCTTCTGCCATGGTGCCAGAGGGGGTTTCTTCTTCCCAGCAGCCACCTTGGCTGCGGGAGAAGTTCCCACCAGTGGAGTGGCCAGCCAATGGGAGGCTGACCCTGCTCTCCCTTGATTTGTTGGGCTGCAGAAGGCCATGCCAGGTAGCGTGCCTTCCCTTACTGGTGAACTTGGCGGCGGCGGCAGCGGGCACGTGGCAGCACTGGTTGCAAGCAGCTGGAAGTGGGTTTGCTTTGGGCCTTTGGCCCAATTTTTGGGGGGGGGGGGCTTTTGTCTCCTGGGACTTCCTCCTCGGCTGGCCTTGGGCTCCTTCCCTCCTGTACTGAGTATTCGTGCCAAGTTTGGTGCAGATCCATCATTGTTTGAGTCCACAGTGCTCTCTGGATGTAGGTGAACAACAACTCTCTTTGAATACCCCTATTTTGCAGATTTTCACTTATCGCAGGTGGTCATGGAACCCCCGTGATAAGTGAGGGAACACCGTATTGACTATTCCCAGCTCTATACTCCCCCAATTCCCCCCACCTTACACATAATTTTATACAAATACTGCTCTCTCCATTCACTTGCTTTTAGTTATTCTAATTTTATCCATTACATACAATTCTTGTGGTATGTTTTTGTAATTGTTCATCCATAAGTGTTGTTTCTCATATGTAGAATATAGGATTACTCATTTTAAAACCCCTAAGTCTCTTTAACCTGAACTGAAAGCTGGCATTCTTCTGCTGTTTGACACAGCTTATGATGTAAAGTAGATGAAAGACTGCACATAATCAGGAGCTCAAGCTTATTTCTTACCCTGCAGCGCCTCCCAAGGCCACTGAGAGAAAATGAATTCTTGTAGCCTAAACCCGTCTCTCCCCAGCCCTGCAGTGTCTTGCAGAACAGCCTCAAATTTCAGGTCAGGATTTGAAGGTCAGGAAACCTTCCTGAACAGTAGGTAGCATTTAGGTTGAAGGAAGGATGAGTGATAGAAGAATTAATGCTGTCATGAAGAGTTGCTTTCCCCTGTAAATTGAAATTGGTCAGTCATGAATAAAGAGAGCTAGTGCCCTAACCCTCCCAAGCCCTCAAAAGTAAGATCTTAGTTGATGGTGCCTAGTAGTTTATTTACAGAAGCCTTCCACAATCTCAATGTGTTGGGTTATGGGCATTGTAGTCCAAAGATCAAGCAGGTGTTAATCTGGGAAATTTTGTTTTAAGCCAATGGCCAAGTTTCTGTGTGGAAAAAATTAGTGTAATAGTTTTGCATGCAGAACTGCACTGTAGGTAGCCATTCAGCACCTCCTGGATGTTCCAATGAGTTGCTGCAAGCCCTCTTCTGCTATTCCATGGATGGTAGAGGTGAAGATTGGAGAGGTGTCTGGTTGTGTCTCTGTAGCCAGATGAAGAATGATTACATCATCTACTGAGGTCCATCAGGGCCCTCATATGTTCTCGGTTGATAATGTGGCTAGCCCTGGAAACATAGCAAGATACTTCTCCAGTTCCCCCACCCATCTGTTGGAAAGGCCACAAGAGCACAGCAGCTCAGTGGTACATCTGTGGGGATGAAAAGTCTTTGGCATTGTAGAGTGAAGAAGGGAATATCAACCTCCAAACAACCAAAAAATTAAGATATGTACTGGCACAGAATGGAGTTCAGATGCCAGTCAAAGTATGGTGATGTACACAGACTCCAGAAGCAATGCAGCCACTAGGCATGTTTTAGAATCCCAAAATGGCAATTCTTATATCAAATGGGGGGGGGGATTTTTTTGTTTATTAAAAAAAATACTTAAAAAAAAATTCCAAAAATTTCTGAAATGTAACTTAATTACTTATGAAATTTTTGTTAGTAGTTCTAAAGTAGGCAAAGCAGGGAAACAGGACTGATACTGTTTTAAACACAGGCAAATCAAGGGGCAACATTTCCCTTGGTTTCCTTGCAGGGAGATATAAAGCATTAATATATTATTATTATTAATATTATTAAAGGACAGGGTTCCTTTGCAGGGACACATATAATGCATTAATATATTATTATTATTAATATTATTAAAGGACAGGGTTCCTTTGCAGGGACACATATAATGCATTAATATATTATTATTATTAATATATTAAATAAATGCCTAGGCCTACCTCTGGTGCGGGCCTTGCTAATCTGTAGAGTTCTCCTCACTCCATCTTTTTTTCCCCATTCAGTTTTACCATAGCAGTCTAGGACCTCCGTTGGAACTCTATGGCTTTTCTTGATTCTGAACTCTTCCTTCTCCTCTCCGTGCTCTTTTCACTCCTGCTGCCCTTCTCTCAGCAGTTCTTATGTCCTCCTACTCTGTCCTTCTATCTAAACCCCCTTCCTGGGTGTTTAAATCGCTTTTTTCGTCAGTCCTCCAGCCCCTCTAGGAGTCCCGATTTCGGGCTCTCTATCGTTTCCGGCTCCCTTTTCACTTCCTGGAAGAGGCCTTCCACTCTAATTAGGCTGCAAGCATGGAAAGGCCCCGATTTCACTGTGAGTTATGTCTGCAAAGCTATTTTGGAGGGGGAAATTTTCCTGTTGGGGGGACATCCGAAATATTTAATAATCTAACGAAATTTTGGGCCCAGGGGTGCGTAAAGAAAGTCCACTTCCGGGATTGGCCTTGCGATCCGTATAAACTTGAAAGGCCCATTACATACGAATCACTTACGATTTCTTTTAATTTCCGTTTCATTTTTCTCATGCCTAGTAGCCACATAATGTGCCTTTTTTCTGGATGTCAGAAGCTTGCCCAATGCAATCAAATGGGGAATTGATACTATATCCATTCCAGGTGAATAGTCGCATAACACTGTATGTGATACCGGAGTGACTGGGGTTACAGGTTGTGACAGGAAAGACACGTGACTAGAATGACTGAGCCAAGTTCTCTCCTCAAAGTTATTTTATCCTCTATGTAACTTTCTACACTTGCACAACCTTCCAGGTCTAGTCTTTACTGCCAAGGAATTAGGATGAGGTTGTATTTGATTTGCAAGAGCCCTCACATGAACTGCTGATGTAATTAAATGGATCTGACTACCTATCAAACTATCTGTCATCTATCTATCTATCATCTATCTATCTACTTTGGACCAGTGTGTGCAGTGTTATACATCTTTAGAATCTGCACATCTACAGAGGTTTTCAGATAGTCATCTGGGCATAGGTAAAGCACTGTAAAAGCAGAGTCTTGGTGCTTTATCAGACTAGCGTTTTAAAGTGGGCACATTTGCTTTCTTGGCATCTTCTACCTTCTGCAGAATTTTGGAAAATGTAGTTTAGGGCAGGGTGTTTGGAATTCTCAGCTAGAGAGGCCCTTGACTTTCCAATCTCCATTTCCCAGGGTTTTGCAAAAGACAGACGACACTAAGAAAGTGGAGATGTCCACTTTAAAATGCTATTCTGATAAAGCCCATAGTGACTTCCAGGTCATAGCAATCCATTACCTTTTAACAGTTCATTTCCAAGTCAGAGCCATCATTTATTTTGGTAAGAAGTTCCCATAATTGTGGAGCTGAGCTCTAGAATTTTAAAGCAGACATGTTTAATGCACATAAATCAGAAGTTAATATCACAAAATCCACTCTTTCAGCATTTGCTTTTCCTGATTAGCAGTGCCTTGAAGCCCCTCAACCCCCCAGGCTGCATGCCTGCTTGTAACAAAAAAAGCAAACTGCCCCCAAATAACTTTTCCCAGGTCTGGTCAGAAGACACAAAGTCAATGTGATAAACACTAGGATGGATATATTCTATCCTTATCTTTGCTCCTGTTGTCTTGAATCCTGTGATTTGTCAATAGAGTTGAAAAGCCAAGTTGTCTTCTTCTAAAATAGTCAGAAATGCAATAACTGTCCTGCAGGCCATTAAGAATAGCAAAACTAGCCTTGTGCTATAATGCTTGTTACTTGTATACAATCATTCTCACTATCACAGATCCCCCAGAGTATGTTCTGTGCTTTGTTTAAGGCAGTGGTTCTCAACCTTCCTAATGCCATGACCCCTTTATACAGTTCCTCATGTTGTGGAGACCCCCAACCATAATATTTTCATTGCTACTTTATAACTGTAATTTTGCTACTGTTATGAATTGTAATGCAAATGTCTGATATGCAGGATGTATTGGCACAAATATCCAATACGTCCAATTTGGCACAATTACCCGATACACCAAATTTTGAATACTTGTGGGATTGGGGGGGGGGTAGATTTTGTCATTTGGGAGTTGTAGTTGCTGGGATTTATAGTTCACCTATAATCAAAGAGCAAACCCACAAACAATAGAATTGGGCCAAACTTTCCACACAGAACCCCCTGATGGTCTTTGTTATCTGATGGTCTTTGGCAACCCCTCTGACACCCCTTCGCGACCCCTCCAGGGGTCCCGACCCCCAGGTTGAGAAACACTGGTTTAAGGATTATTCTCTGATTGTGAACAGAAACCTGTTTTACCTTTTAACAATCCTTGTTTTTTTCCTAGTCACTTTAGAACTAATAGAAGCAAATGGCCTTTCCTGATTTGCTTTCATTATGTCGGCAAGAATGCTGTCATCGCTGCCCTCTTATTTGAACTGTTTTGTAGCTCGGCAGAGGTTGCAGACGTTCATGGAATCAATGTTAAATAGGACCTGGAATAAACAAAACAAATTTACAGATCTCAATATGTTCTGTGAAAGGATCTGAATGGTAACAAATGTATTTGTAATCATCCAGTTTCACATCACTTACCACATTTTACATAAAAGGAAAAGGAAATGAAAATAGATTTCATCATACTGCTTCAAAATTATTTCTTACATTGATATTTCACCCTTTCCCCAACAAGACTAAGGTGGCTATAGAATGGTTCCAAACAAGTTTCTGGGGTAGGTGGGCTGGACATCCAGCAAAATCTAGAAAGCCATATGTTTACTACCACTAGAATTTGACCTATTTATGCTCAGACATGTCCGGCTCGGTAACAACAGCACAGACTGAAAGTACGAGTACTTTGCTTTTGTTAGTACAAGGTCTCATGACCCAGACCTTGAGATTTTCATACTACCACTCCATACCTGGAATATTTAACTATGATAGTGATACAGAGTGGAGAAGACATGGAAATAAACAAAGACCCCTATCTACACTGCCATTTGATGCAGTTTGAAACTGCATTATATGGTCACTCTCTAGACTCATATAATGCAGTTTAACTGCATTGAGTTGCATCATATGGCAGTGTAGATGAGACCAAAGAAATTCTGGTATCTATGGCTCTTGGATTTTTAATTCCCACTGGGATCTAATCATTGCTCTTAAGTGTGTTTTCTACTATTAAGGTTGTTTCTTATTTACAGGAAATGTCTAATTTGAGTTTCCTAACATTATTATCTGTTCAATGCAGGGCACATGGACCTGATGCAGTTCTGATGGCAGAAGGTAATCTTTTGGCAGAGCTAACCCAATCACAGATGTTGCATATTGCCCAGCAGATTGCGGCGGGCATGGTTTACTTAGCATCACAGCACTTTGTGCACCGTGACCTCGCCACTCGGAATTGCCTAGTTGGTGAAAACCTGCTAGTGAAGATTGGAGATTTTGGGATGTCCAGAGATGTGTACAGCACAGATTACTACAGGGTAAGAGGGTGCTTTTAATATCTGTAGCTTTTGTCTTTTATCTTGCTGCTGCTACTGATTCTGGAGTTTGTCTTGCAACTGTCCCCTTGTGGTTGCATATAGATGTTATTTAACATCTATATGCAACCACTTGCCCAACTCATGTGAAGCTTCGGGCTTGAGTGCCATCAGATGACACTCAGCTTATTCTGAGGATGGAGGGCCAGCCTGACTCCGTGCCCGATAATTTCCATCAGTGCCTTGAGGCCGTTACTGGATGGTTGCATGCCAGCAGGTTGAGGGTGAATCCAGCAAAGATGGAGATCCTATGGCTAGGCTGTCCAGATGGAGGGGAGATCCGGTTGCCTACCCTGGATGGTGAGGCATTATGCCCATCGTCTTTGGTAAAGAGCCTGTTAGACCCTCTGTTGACAATGGAGGCCCAGGTCACCGCTGTAAGCAGATCCACATTTTTCCATCTGTGGCAGGCTAGACAACTGGCTCCCTACCTATCTAGGAGTGACCTGGCTACGGTGATCCAGACGACGGTCATCTCAAGACTGGACTACTGTAATGCTCTTTACATTGGCCTTCCTTTGTCGGTGATCCAGAATCTTAAGCTTAGGCGTCGAGTCTTCACGATTGTGGCTCCATATCTGTTGAATGCTTTGCCGATAGAAACACGAGCCACCTGCCGATAGAAACACGAGCTAACCTTCTTTCCGGAGGGCGTGCAAAACATGTATTATTGTGTTTTATTTGTATTTTAGGTATTTTGTTCCTTGGATATTTGTAAACTGCTCCAAGCCTTCGGGGAGTGGTGGTATACAAGTCGAAATATTAAATAAATAAATAAATGTTCCTCTTATTATTAGCAGGGTTGAGTTTCAAGTCCCTTGAGAAATGCCTGCTGTTGAGGGCTTCAATTGTATTATATTTATTTGACTTCTATCTGGGAGATCTAGGTTAAAATCTGGGTTGTTGTGAGTTTTCTGGGCTGTATGGCCATGTTCCAGAAGCATTCTCTCCTGATGTTTCACCCACATCTATGGCAGGCATCCTCGGAGGTTTGTTGGAAATGTGGGGTTTATATATCTGTAGAATGTCCAGGGTGGGAGATATATCTGTGATACATTCCACAGATATATAAACCCCAACAAACCTCCCACCTTTGATGATGCCTACCATAGATCTGGGTGAAACGCCAGGAGAGAATGCTTCTGGAACATGGCCATGCAGCCGGAAAACTCACAAAAACCCAGTGATTCTGGCCATGGAAGCCTTCGACAACACATAGGTGAATATCACTTCTCATAACTGAACTGAAGCAATTCATTAACGTTTTAATGTTAAATGAGCTTGTGTTTTATGATTTAATTGACAATGGTATGTTATTATCGTTATGTTAGGCTTCTGTGTGTAAGGCATTAAATTTTGCCAAAATTATGTTGGAAACCACTTTGAGTCCCTTGCTGGGTGAGAAAAGCAGTATACAAGCGATGTAAATAAATTAATAAATTGATAAATAAAGATTGCCACTATGTAAATGCTTTTTAAACCAAGACACTTTTTAGAGGGTGATAGCTAGCTCTGCACAATACCCAAAAATACAGCTTCTGTGGCTGCAGAATATGTAGTTCTGATGACTAAATCCATGGGGCTAATAATAGGAATATGTTGTCGCTTTCCTTTGCTTATGCATTAACTTGGATTTTCCACATATTGAGCTATTGGACTATAGTACTCTTCTGACCTAATGTGGTGTCTGTGAGTTTAATTTAAAAACTGGGTTACTCTCCAAGCTATATTTTCTTTCTCTTCATCAGTAGCTTACAAGTTTCTTCTAAGGGCTGAGAGCTTATCGACAGACTTGTATGACCTGAATAAGGAAAAGGCATTTTTCAACAAATGCTGATTGCTCAGTTTGGTCTGTCACATTGATTTTTCTAAAAACTGGCAGAATACTCATCACCACCCTATCTAGCCTGAAATCTGGAGATCATACTGAAGGGAGGTGGCAGCAGAGTTAATTAAAGGGACATGCCATAGTTGACAGTTATTAGTTCGCTTTTTAATGCGATGCATGCTTCTAGTATTAGTATTTGGTGCCCTGTCTTCTTTTCTCAGTGTCTGCCTTCTGATGATGACATAATTCTGTCCTTGTGTATTCGTCTGAATTCTGAACTCATTGTTTAGCAGGAGTTAAGTCATTGCTTCTGAACCAATTTGTTAAGTATACAAGGGTCTTTGGAGAAGATAAAAGCGTGAATGCAAACTGATGGTTGTCTTTGTTGTTACTTCCTCTAATGAGGCAAGTGGCTGTGGTTATTGCAAAGCAGCGAGTCGTGGGCTAATGGCTTTGATCCCAAGTAAATGAAAGGTCATGTCCATATGGCACTATGGTCAGAACGTTTAACCATCTCTGCCAGCTCATTCTTTATTTAGTGGGATGACTCTGTGAGAAGACAGAACCTATTTTCAGCAGCTCTATTATCTGAAACAGCAGGCTTCAAAATGAATTGTTACATATGGTTAGTGGAAGACAGAGGAAGTGGCACACAAGGACAGTATTTATTTTCATACAGCTGTTTTAATTAGGAACCAAGGAGAATACTTTTATTTTGTTTTGCATTGTCTGTTTATTGCTTCGTTGATCCAGACCCAGCAATTAAAAAAACATCTGAACTAGATTTTTGTCATATGTTGTCTTCTGGAACTGTAGGGTTTCCAAGCCACTTGATTACATCACATTATACAAGGGAACTTGAGATGGAGAAGACAAACTGATGTGCAACTGTGTAGAAAAAGCTTACTATTAACCCGTTTATATCTATTTCGGTAGGTTCCTTCCATGGTGTCTTCAGCCCAGATATTTTTACACTCAAATTTTGTGTCACATTTGTAGTTTTGACAAGCAATACTTTCTGCAGGGCAGTGACAGCCATTAGTACAATTGTGGCTCCGGAACCCTACTTTTTGTGTCCAAAATACCTGGCAGTCCCTACAATTCTTCTGAATCTCCTCCAAAATTTTGATTGTTTTCAGTATGATTTTCATGCAATTTTTCAGCCCAAAATGTCAGAAACTACCTAACAAATCTGGAAGTTTAGCTCTTTTCCAAATCATAGCAAATGTCTGTTTTTGCCTGAAAAAAAAGTTGAAAATGACAATTATGCAATGCCATTTCTGGTACATAAATAAATAATAACAATAATATATTTATATTCCACCCCCCCTCTTCTTATAGACAGACACAGGAAAACATCCAAAGCCTTGTTACAGTGAAATACAATGAAACACTAATAACACAGACAAAAGCAAAAGCTTTCTCTTCTCTGGTTCTGGAGGTGGTGCTCATCTCCAGCTCTCCATTTTCAAGCTGAGGAGCCATTGCGCCACCTGGTCACTTTGGCCAGACATGCCATTTGGCCAGAAGAGAAGGGAATAGAAGCAACTCCTGGTTGCAGGGTAATAGCTGAAGTCTTGTATCGGCAGTGGCTGTTGACTCTATTGTAGGTGAGGTAGTGAAAATTTGGGTTTTACACTGAATTTCATATACATTTACTATGGTGCTAAATCTATTTGCAGAATATTTTAATGACTCCTTTAAGGTTCAGACTGAACACTGAGTAGGTTCGTTATCCACTGACATAGAAACCACCAGTTCACCAAAGCATTGTATGTTTGCTAATTAGAGGTTGGGGAGTTGATTCTAAACTTTTCTTCTTCATTCATTCCTTTCCAGTCAAGGCAAGCTACATTGTACTGCTTATGTTGCAAAATAGATTTCCCCCCTTGTCTATCACTTTTTCACTTCAACATCCACAGCAGTACATGAGGCAATAGCACAATACAATCCAGCACTTGAATCAAGGGAAAGTTCTCCCCCATCATATATAAGTTTCATCAAATGTCTCCACTGGACATGAGTAAGGAACTCCTCATATGGGATGAATTCAGCTTCCTATGATGCTTTCACCCTGTCTAGAAGAGTCCCTGGTGGTGCAGTGAGTTAAACCCGTGTGCTGGCAGGACTGAAGACCAACAGGTCGCAGGTTCGAATCCAAGGAGAGTGTGGATGAGTTCCCTGTATCAGCTTCAGCTCCCCATGCAGGGACATGAGAGAAACCCCCCACAAGGATGGTAAAACATCAAAACATCCAGGTATGCCCTGGGCAACATCCTTGCAGACGGCCAATTATCTCACACCAGAAGTGACTTGCAATTTCTCAAGTCACTCCTGACATGGAAAAAAAACCCAGAACCCCATGCCACACAGCATACGATTTTATGTGAGTTCCGGTGGAAACCCCACCCCAACAAGGGTCAAAGCATCATTGGATGCTTTCCTCCCAGCACAGGAGGCTTCTTGTATTGTGCTGGCTCCAATGAAACCAAGATGGGGCCTCACCAGGAGGGCAATGCTTTCCCCATATGATGGGGAAAAGTATTGTGGAGAAGGAGCTGTATGCGAAGCAACAGATTTGCGCTGCTGCTCCCTCTTTCCTCCCAGATGCCAGATGAAGTGGGATGCTTCTTCTGGTCTTTATGATGAAGCTGTAAGATTGAAGTTGCACAAAGGCTTTGATCTATGCTGCAAGTGTAGTCAACCCTTCACATTTGTGATTTAACTTGATTATTCACAGATTTGTTTAATATGGTCACTCAAGGAATTATTAGGGCCTCATCACAAAGGCCAGGTGAAATGCCTTGCTTTGCCTGGCTTTGCTGAGAAAGGAGAGGGGCAGCTGGGCAAATCTGTCACCCCGTGTGTAGCTCCCTCTTAGTAACGCTTTCCCTGTCACATGGGAGAAGGCGTCACCCACCCAGGGGGGCTCGAGCCAGCACAACATAGGAAGCCTCCCATGTTCTGGGGAAAGCATCCGGCAATGCTTTCACCCTGTTTGGAGATGGGGCCTCCACTGAAAGTCACACAACATTATGTGATGGCTGGCGTGAAGCTCCGTCCATTACACAGGGTGAAAGCATCCTAGGATGCTAAATTCCTCCCATCTGATGAAGTTGTTAGTCCTCCAGTGTGACTCTGTGGTCAACTTCCAGAAGAGGAGGACCTAGAGCAGTGGTTCTCAACCTGTGGGTCCCCAGGTGTTTTGGCCTACAACTCCCAGAAATACCTGCCAATTTACCAGCTGTTAGGATTTCTGGGAGTTGAAGGCCAGAACATCTGGGGTTGAGAAGCACTGACCTAGAGATTCTTAGAACACATATCTAGGACCAACTTCTGCTGGATTCCTAGGAAGGTATTCTCTCAGAATTTTTTTAAAAAAAACACATTTTAATGTGTGGTTACCCTTCTTTGGCAGGAGCCCCACATCTCTAAGCCCAGTGAATGTGGAGGGCTGATTGTAGAATTCAACATACCCTGTTCCTCAGGATGTTGATGTAGCACAATGCCCAAAGCTCACTTACTGACCTAGTTTCCCATTCCTCTGTGTTTCTAGCACAAGGCACAAACAGGTGCCTTTCCAAGCACGTTTGGCAAAGCAAAGACTGTCCAAGTGTGATTGGCTAGAGTCATTTGTAGGTCTGGTTCATAGGGAATCATATTTAGGAAAACCTAGTGATGGAATATGAAACAACTATAGTAAACACACTGTAGCACCCAGTAAATTTGCATCCTTTGACTGTATACTCTGCTGCCGAATGTTGTATCAGCTGTTCATATGTCTGGTTTGTGCATTTCTTAGCTTGGCAATCCACAGTGGAAAAGAATGTTGCAGTTCCTTGATAATTGTGCTTAGAAACTGGCACTCCAGATGCTTGCAGTGATTTGCTGAGATGCTACATTGCATCCTAGATTGCGGTCTGCAGCGTCTCCCTTTACAATGAAAACAAGGCCAGCTCCTCGCGCTCTTATAGTGAGATTGTTAATAATATTCGGGACTGTGTAGGCACAGCGGTTAAGTGACGCTGCAGGGACAACTGTGGAGAGAGATAACCTTTGGATAATTGGCATGTTGTGCTGTTGCATGGTGTTAGCGACACAAGCGTTGTTTGTTTTGAGCCTGCCTGGAATAGCAGAGCAGATAGGGTGGGAAAATATCTTAATTACACAGTGTAGCAAAGCATCATATAATGAAATGATTGTTTTTTCCCCAGAAACCCAGGCCACCCAAGCCTTAAGACAAGAAGGACATAGATTACTCATTATGTGTTTGTTTATACGGTCTTAAGTGCATACTTCCTTTTCTCCTCTTAGAGGTATACCTTTAAACAGCTAATGAAATAAGAAAATGGGATGCTGCTACTGTATTACTACTACTACTACTACTACGAGCTATCTTTATTTATACCCCCACTCCACCTTTCTCCTCATGGGGACTCAAGGTGGCTAACACTCCACACTGATCATGGCATCTTATTCACAGAATCTTACAGCAAGATTGTAAGGATTGCGTGATCAGGGATGTGAAAATTTCTCTGCCCCAATTTATTGAGTTTTTTTAAAAAAAATCCTCTTATATTTTCCCTCCGCATGATTATTTTCTATCAGATTGTGTGACTTGGGGTGGATTTTTGTCACATGGAAATTTGTCCACTTTTTCATGCTTCCTAATGTATTTTCATTGAGACAGCCAATTACAATTAAATGTTTTTTCCCCACCTCTCATCTCAATCCATTTTTAATCAGCCTGTGTTTTCCCACTGCAAAACATCTGTAAAGGACAGAAATAATGGAACAGCAGTGCAGTTTGTAAGAGCGCAAGTCCTTGAGGAAGACAATGATATATTACAGACCACTCTTTGTCAGTGCTACTTGGTGAATCCACTCTGAAATTTAAAGATAACATTCAAAGGACTGAATTTATTTGAGAGTTAGGATTTAGCAGTTTGGGCAAAATCCTTTAAAGCTTTGGCCAGAACTGGAGCCGAGCCACTTCCCTCCTGATGTGGAAGTTAGTAACCACCACTTTTCTTTTCACTACAATTGCCAACTATAGAACCATTTTGCTTTTCCACCTCCAAGGCTTCTTTGAACACAGGAAGAGATCCCACTGAATAGCGCTTATGTCTCAGGAAGCGTTTATAAGATCTAGCTGCAGTCATCCTAGTGGTAATTAGTCAATTTAGAAATTAAAAACATGCCATGTTATCATGCTGGAACATAATACAATATGGCCTAAATTCTAAAATTGTGCAGGAATTGCCAACAGAGCAAGAGACTGAGAGTTGGGAGAGGAGACCATCATATTGTGTTAATTTTAACTAATCATTTCCCTTCTCACATTAAGAAACATCCTTGGAGACAATTAATTGCAAAGAATGAAAAGAGAAATGCTTTAAATATGAAAAATGGAAGCTTGAGGATGTAACCAATTTCTGTAGTTCTGTAGATGGATTTTTGAAAAACAAAACAATTTGACATAAACAAAAGAAATGGAACAAGGGCGTTTTTCAGATGCAGTGGGAAACAACCGATTTTTTCCAGAGGTCCGTAATGTTTACTTCCAAGTATGGTTGTAATCTATTAAATGGTCCTGAATGTCAGGAAATGTGGTAGTACGTAGTGATCTTGTGTGATTGTATGTGTATATGCCTTCAAGTCACCTGTAGATTGTGTTGTCAAATCACTGGGTTGCTGTGAGTTTTCTGGGCTCTATGGCCATGTTCTAGAAGCATTCTCTCCTGATGTTTCACCCACATGCCTGCCATAGGCATGTGGGTGAAACGTCAGGAGAGAATGCTTCCGGAACATGGCCATACAGCCCAGAAAACCTGCAGCAACCACCTGTTGATTAATGGCAACTCCATGAATTTCATAGGGTTTTCTTAGGCAATCAGTACCCAGAAGTAATGTTAACAGGCATTCATGGGCAATGTCCCTTCCAAGTGTATTTATTGTGCCCTAGTTTGCTATTTCATGGAAAACCATGTGAATTGAAGCCATCATATTGTAAAAGTAACCATTGCTTGTATGTTAGAATTAATAAACACTCTTTTATGCAATAAGTTCCTGACATTAGAAAACAACAGAATGACAAATATAATTGCTTCTTGTGTTCACAACAATGAATTCTCAAGGAAGCTGTGGGCAAATTGTTACATCTCACTCCATAATACAATATGGCTTAAATACAATAGCTAGTGCTAACCAGAATAGATCCAGTGATTCGCTGATATTTTCATTTACATTCAGCAGCTGATTCAATGGCTTTCTTTTGTCAAGGATCAGTTATTTGGCAAGAGATGTGGTAGTAGTGATCATGTGTCATTGGCTGTGTATGTACCTTCAAATTGCCTGTTGACTTATGTTGTCCCCATGAATTTCACAGGATTTTCTGAGACAATAAATACTCAAGAGTGGTTTTGCCAATTCCTTTGTTAGTGGACTGCCATCCAAGTATTAAGCAGGGCCAGCCCTACTTAATTTTCAACATCTGATGTGGTCATGACCAATTGACACAGGGGAGGGGGCAATACTGTCGACTTTGCTATCTCTGTTGCCATCAGCTGTGTGGATGAAACATAATGAAATGTACACCCTGGTGAAGCATTAGATGCCCCGAAGCACAATTAGTGGGAATTCTCCTTTTAGCTTACAGTAGAAGAACAATGATTGGCAGCACTTCAAATCCTGTGTCTGAAAAACCCAAGGATAAAAATAAAATTAATTTCTCATTAAAATAAAAGTGCCAGACAAAAAGCAGCATCCAGAGTATTAAAAAAAACCACAAAAGAGAGAAAGCTAACAGTAAAGAAGAAAATAAAGAGCTTTTTTGGGAAAGGAATGTTTTGTATTTTTGGCAGGACACACAAGGAGAAAGAAATAGCCTATTTTCTTGGGACAGTGCACCTACCCCCATGGGGAGTGCTGCCATATTTAGAGCTCTTCATGCACATTGTCACCAACTGTGCCTCAGAAGACAATGAGCTGTACAAGAGATCCCCACCCATGGATCTTAAGGGACAGAAGAGACTGTTCTTCTAGTTTTCCAAAGCTCACTCAGAATTACAACTAAAAACATTTGCCCTTTGTTCTAAAGAGATTTTCTGTTTTATAGTATGGAAAAGTTACCTTTTTGGACTATAAATCCTAGAATTTCCCAGGCATCAAAGCTTCTGGCATTCCTGTCTGGGGAGTTTTAAGCATATCGTTCAACGCAATGGTAGGTGTACATAGAAGGCCATGTAATCCTGCTTCTTGTGTATAGGGTCGATATGTTGTTTTATGATTTTACTTTGTTTATATACACTGTTTTAACTCTGTTTTTAATGTTAAAGTTTTCATGTTGTAAGTCGCCCCGAGCCTGACGGGAGTGGCGACGGATAAGTCCATATAAATAAATAAATAAATAAATAAAATGTGGCTTACAAGAGTCTATATCTCTTTGTTGGGAGGTTGGGGCTATTCTCTAGACCAGTGGTTCTCAACCTGGGGTCCCAAGATATTTTTGACCTACAACTCCCAGAAATCCCAGCCAGTTTATCAGCTGTTAAGATTTCTGGGAGTTGAAAGCCAAAATATCCAGGGACCCACAGGCTGAGAACCACTGTCTAGCAAACCACAACAACTGATAACTGTTTTGTTCATTTCTTTGATTTAATATATAACACTATGTATCTCTCTTATTGCCATAATCTTGTTGGGAGGTTGGGGCTATTCTTTAGACTTTTATATCAAATAAAACATTTCCACAGCAACTGTAATCCCTAGGAAGGCAATGCAGAGATGGAAGATGTAAGCTGGCACTAGACTGCAGAATCAATGTAGTTTGACACCACATCAACTGACCTGGCTCAGTATTATGGAATTGTGGGAGATCATGTAGTTTGATGAAGCACCAAGACACTTTGGACACCTGCAGTTGGTTTCATCATCAAAGGGGAAAGAAAAATTGATATGCCTCTTTTGTTTCCCCTCAGAGCCAAGACCAACCATATTTTCCTTCTCTAAATTGCATTCCCCACTTCCTTTTGCATCGGTAAGTAGCAACAGTGGCCCTCCCTGGGACCTGATCACTGCCTGGGCAAAAGGAAGACATATAGGATCTTATCCTGTTGTTTCTCCAAGTTCTCATCTTTTCTTTGAAGAACTTGCATTAGAGTTTAAAGAAATGGCTTTGTGGCCCCCCGTCTTTAGAATTCCCTCCCGGGAGAGATTAGGATTGCCCCTTCATTGGAATCCTTCAGAAAACAATTGAAAACCTGGTTCTTCCACCTGGCCTTCAGAGACTAGGCTCCCCAAATGCCCCCGTTTCTGTGAGACCTTTTCCCCCTAGGTGACCCTCTGTGTTTCAGTACTACTCCAGTTATCTCCCCCGAGTTTTTAAACCTTCTATATGTTCATGTGGCCCGACCTGTCGTTTCTGTTTTAGATCCACTTGTGCTGTTGTGTTTTCACATATGTATTTTATTGTGTTTATTGTGTTTATTTTTCGATGTTATTGATTTTTGTGATGTGTTGTTTGGGCACAGCCCAATGTAAGCCGCTCCGAGTCCCCTCCGGGGAGATGGATATGGGTTAGAAATAAAGTTTTATTATTATTATTAAATTCTATGTATTGTCGAAGGCTTTCATGGCCAGAATCACTGGGTTGTTGTGAGTTTTCTGTGCTGTACGGCCATGTTACAGAAGCAATTTCTCCTAAGGTTTAGCCTGCATCTATGGCAAGCATCCTCAGAGGTTGTGAGGTCTGTTGGAAACTAAGAAAATGGGGTTTATATATAAATAATAATATTTTTTATATATAAACATTCTGTGGAATGTCCAGGGTGGAAGAAAGAACTCTTATCTGTTTGAGATAGGTGTGAATGCTTCAATTGGCCAACTTGATTAGCATGTAATGGCCTAGCAGTTTCAAGGTCTAACTTCTTACTGCCTGGGGAAATCCTTTGTTAGGAGGTGATTAGCCAACCCTGCTTGTTTCTGGTCTGATATCCCCCTGTTTTAGAGTGTTCTTTATTTACTGAACTGATTTAATAGGTTTTTTTTAATACTGGTGGCCAGATTTTGTTCATTTTCATGATTTTCCCCCTTTCTGTTGAAATTGTCCACATGCTTGTAGATTTCATGGCTTCTCTGTGTAGTCTGACATGGTAGTTGTTGGAGTGGTCCAGCATTTCTGTGTTCTCAAATAATATGTGTGTCCAGGTTGGTTCATCAAGTGTGCTGCTATGGCTGACTTTTCTGATTGAAGTAGTCTGCAGTGCCTTTCATGTTCCTTGATTCGTGTTTGGGCAGTGCTGCGTTTGGTGGACCCTATGTAGACTTCACCAACCTACAATTCCCATGATCCCATAGCATTGAGTCATGCCAGTTAAAGTGGCATTGATTCTGCAGTGTAAATATGCCCAAAGAAGTCTGCCACATAATAAGAAAATACAATAATAACATCTACAAACAAAATAAAATCTGGCTTTTTCTCCTGGTGTTCCTGCCATTGACTTGCATCAGGTTGTTCCTTGCTCCTCTGGTAAATACACATAGAGAGGGAGGGTATTCCTTCAAGTCTCAAGATCCCAAGGCATTTAGGGCCTTGTATGTCATCCTCGGCACCTAGATTTCTAAATAAAATCACCACAGTGCCCTAACCAGCACTGGTTGAGATCCTCCACTGAGGTTGTACAGCATCAATTTTGATATGTTAAGCCTGTATCTTGGGAAGTCTGATCTGGCTACGGTCATCCACGTTCTGGTCACATCCTGAATAGATTACTGCAATGCACTCTACGTGGGGCTGCTTTTGAAGACAGTTAGAAAATTGCAACTAGTCCAACGGGTGGCAGCCACATTACTAACTGGAGCTACATACAGGGAGCATACCCCCTGTTGTGTCAGCTCCACTGGCTTCCGATCCACTTCCGAGCTCAATTCAAAGTGCTGATTTTGACCTATAAAGCTCTATACGGTTCTGGCCCAGCTTACTTTTCCGAACACATCTGCTTCTACATCCCACCTTGTAATGTAAGATCATCTGGGGAGGCCCTGCTCTCGCCAACTTCTCAAATGCAGTTGGTGGGGACGAGAGATATGGCCTTCTCGGCGGTGGCTCCCCGCCTGTGGAATGAACTGCCAAGCAAAATATGATCGACCCCATCCCTCCTAGCATTCAGGAAAAAAGTAAAATCTTGGTTATGGGACCAGGCTTTTGCACATCAGCACAATGCAGCACTTTGGATTGGAATTGTACTGGCAAGTTGATGGATATGACTCAATGCTTATTTTGTGGACAGAACACTGTTTTAACTCAATTGAATGTGTATTATGTGTTTAATGTTAACTGTATTTTAATGCTGAATGTTTATGGTTTTATATTGTATGTTGTATATTGTGTATCGGCATCAAATTGCTGCCTTTTGTCAAGCCGCTCTAAGTCCCCCCTCGAGGGTTGAGAAGAGTGGGGTAGAAATAATGTAAATAAATAAATAAATAAATTGTAAGCTACAATGAGCACACAACTGAATGTATAGCCAAAGTAGTCCTGTTCAC
Organism: Anolis apletophallus; assembly: GCA_030556195.1. Classification (NCBI taxonomy): domain Eukaryota; kingdom Metazoa; phylum Chordata; class Lepidosauria; order Squamata; family Anolidae; genus Anolis; species Anolis apletophallus. The sequence continues at coordinate 87,205,684 of JARBWK010000006.1, read as the reverse complement.
CTTGCACTTGTAGAAGGGGCAGTCAGATGCTCTATGTCTGAGAAGGCTTATATTTGCATATAGATCCACTTCTATGAACTAGAATAAATTTAGACCTTTTACAGTAGGGAAAATGTCTAATCACTCCAGTATGTGAGACACTAACAGGATTCTGGCCTCTATCTGATATTTGTTTCTGAGAAGTTGACTTCAGCCTTCCATGTTTCCACTAAAGCTTTGAAAATTGCTTTCTGGATACAAGTCCCCAAATCCCTCATCCATCAGAGCCATTGGCTGAGGGATTAATCAAAGGTAACTTTTCAAAGCTTTAGTTCTATTTGCTGCTTTGTCGGTGTTCATTCTGATTGTTTGTCTTGTCAGAAACCCAGGCGGGTGAGCTTGCTTTGCAGGCTCCTAGCACAAAATACCTTTTCATTAAGAAGAGCTAATGAATGACAGCAGGATTGCTATCCCCTCCTGGCTTCCAGGCTTTAAATAGTGCTGGGGACTTGAGCTGTCCATGCTAACACAAGAGTGCCAACATAAGGAAGAAGTTGCTTTTCCCTTTCAATCTCTCCAGAAATGTCAATCTTTGCAGACACCTGCAGGTCTTAGTTGTCATTGTGTAGCTGTATACCTGTGTGGGCGAGCAGTGTCAAGCTCTCACACAGGAGAAGCCAGAGTGAGCTATTGAGGAGTCAAGCAGCTTGCCAAGGCAACCACATGGGTGTTTGAACTGAACCGTCACCACTGGAAGGCTTCTTATGAGATGCTATTTTGGCAAATGGTACTCGAGTGTAATTAGCTCCTTCCTTCTCTTCATTTGATTTTCAACTCTACTGGTTGTCATGATGATTGCATCATGTTGGAGGATGTTCAAATATGACAAAGGAGACTTTAAAGGAGGGGGATAAAGTCTCTTGTAATGGCTGGCTTTCTTTTTGACCCAATGAAAGTGCTTTCTTTTATTTTAACAAAATTCTTAATAATGATTATTTTTTTTAAAGTGCTTCCCCTACAGACACACTCTAAGTCTTACCTCCTTCACTTTAGAGTCATTTTCTGTAAAAGGGCCCTGGGGAAAAACAATAAACCAAGCAAAATGATAAATGGGTTGATCTTAAAGGTGTTACAAGACTGTATTTCTCCTTACTTTACTTTATTTTTTACATTTAAAGAGATTGGCAACTGAACTGAACATAACATGTTTCAATTTTTTTAAAATCAGGTTTTGTGATGATGATGATGATGATGATGGAAGTTTGTTGTTTATTCATTCAGTCGCTTCCGACTCCTCGTGACCTCATGGACCAGCCCATGCCAGAGCTCCCTGTTGGCCATCACCACTCCCAACTCCTTCAGAGTCAAGGCAGTCACTTCAAGGATACCATCCATCCATCTTGCCCTTGGTCGGCCCCTCTTCCTTTTTCCTTCCATTTTCCCCAACATCACTATCTTCTCTAAGCTTTCATGCCTTCTCATTATGTGGCCAAAGTACTTCATCTTTGCCTCTAATATCCTTCCCTCCAATGAGCAGTCAACTATGGACTGGTTGAATCTTCTCGTGGTCCAAGGCACTCTCAGAATTTTCCTCTAGCACCACAGTTCAAAAGCATCTATCTTCCTTCACTCAGCCTTCCTTATGGCCCAGCTCTCACGTCCATATGTTACTACGGGGAATACTATTTCTTTGACTATGTGGATCTTTGTTGCCAGTGTGATGTCTCTACTCTTCACTATTTTATCAAGATTGGTCATTGCTTTCCTCCCAAAAAGTAAACATCTTCTGATTTCCTGGCTGAAGTCTGGCTGCAGATGAAGGAAGAGATTGGGTATAATTCCACCATGGCAGAACTTTATGCCCTTACCTTGGCCAAAACATTTTTTTAATTAATGAGGGAGCTGAACAAGATAAAACATTCCTAGGACACAGATGTGTTCAGATCCATATATTAGTCCAAACTTTATATGAGCCATTCAAGTTGCTGACACAAAATGGGTTCTGCACTTGGATGGCTCCTTAAAAATTGAGAATGATGTCTGAAGCAGAATAATTGCACCAGTAACCTGGAAGCCACCAGCCTCCAGTGTACTGAGTGAAGAAGTGAAGGATGCACAGAAGGCTCCAGTACAGCTGGGAAAAGTCCAGATGTGATTGTTCCCGCTTCCTGTGCCAGTCTTAAGCAGAAGTTTCATTATCATTATGCATCATGAGTTTTAATTTCAAAGCTTATGGAGTTGAAAGGTCTGCTCTCATAACCAGATATGTTGTTTTTGGCACCAAGATTTGAAAGCTCAATGAGCTGCTTTCTGCAACTGTAATTTTAATTACATTGAGACGCTCCCCTGCCTTCTGTGAAGCACCCACCCAAAGTCTTAAAGGAATCCGGAGACTGCTGGGCACGGGCAGGTTAAATTACAGTTATTAGAAGGAAGTTATTTAAACATCAAAGTTGACTATCTTGTGCAGAGTACATGTCCCTGAAATGCACACCAAACAAAATGTTTGCTTACCACTCCAAACTTCCTCTCGTTTATTGCAGCTTGCCTGAAAATCGATTGCCATGTCCTGTTATTGTTTTCTTTTCTAAAGAAATGTGCTTTTATTTGGGCAGCAGGGGACAAGGAAAAGTGTCCAGATGGCTCAAGGCAGGTAACTAGTTCAACAAGGAGTCAAAGGCCCAAATACCCTTGTTGCACAATGCTAATAGTTTCCCTTCTTCAAGCGCCATGCATCACTGGCAAAGAAAGAAATACAGAATCTGCTGGACCACTCTTCCTTCGTGGCCACTGTGCCCATGGACTTTCCCCTTCCGCTGACACATTTCATCCAACCAAGATGTAGATTGTCCAAAGGCTGCCACATTATTTAGGCACAAGGGACAGAAATCCCCCAAAGAATCTCTTTTCTATTCCTGGCAGCCAAATAAGGAACCTGTGTTTTCACAACCTCCCAGATCTGCTTCTCAAAGCATCCCACTCATTTGGTCTAATGATAGAGACAGAGTCTCCTTCAGCACTGACCTTTTTTAAAATCAGAAAGTACTTTTTAAACTATTCCAGTTTCTGAAAGCTTTGTGAGGGAGCTGCTATAGAGAAATAAAATAGAGAAAAATCATATGTGGGGTGGGGGTGCGCTTTTGAGAACCTTTCCCCAGAAAAACACCACAAAGTGAATTAAAATAGCCTTGGTCCTAAAACAATCACATATAATAAGTAATGCAGCTTACGAGGAAGGTGTAGAATTTAGGGGGGAAACCTGTTTGAACTATGGTACCCATAATCTGACAGATATTATGGCCAACATCAGCACTATCCCTTCTCCAGTATTGATGTAAGGCTTTTCTGTACAGGACAGAAGGGTACTTCAGTCCTGTAAGTCAGTAGGGTGAAGAATTTACTCTGCAGCTTTAACCTGAATATTAATGGAGCTCTCCAAGGTGCTGAACCTAGGAGAGCCTCAGATACCTGTAGTTCCTTTAAGTTCAGACTAAAATCTGGTGTAGGCTCACCTCACATCTCATTGACATGGAAGTCACAAGCTGTCAACGTAGGCTTGCACAGTAAAGCTTTGGCAAATAGCTTGAGTGCCAGACAAAGCCAATAAATAGTCACTTTTAATCACCTTGCATCCTTCCAGAAGGTCTTGAGCCACCAATATGAGTTCTCCTTCCTCTTCTCATGCTTATATTTCTGTTACACCTGTACGTCCATCCAAAAACATGGTAAATGTTGTGATGAACAGGTTTGACATACTGAAATCTTTACTGATTAATTTCTGTCCAAGATAGTGAATATGTTGTCTAATTTAAGTGCCCAGAATTAAGGAAAGCGGCTGTGCTGGTTTCTACCTTAGTAGAAAAATGAGAAGTGTAGCAGCCATAATATATTGGGTCAGTAGTAAATTCTATATATGTGTGCATTTTTGCTGCTGCAATGCATTATTTCAGTATGATTTGTTAATGGGGTGCATATTTGTGCATCTTTAGTGCCTAGGCATAACCAATCTGCAATGGTCTAAGCACTGCCCATAAAGGCAACCACTCTCCCTGTGCCTACCCCCCCCAGCTGACTGTATATTTTTGGAATTCACCAGCAGTGTGCTCAAAATGTTGATGTGGCGGGTTTTGCGCATTTAGAGACTTCGTTTCCATGGTAGCGAGCTTCATGTGCTCGGAGCTGGCAATTCAGGAGAAGGGAACGGGCAGGGAGGGATAAGAGACGGAGCACGAGGGAAAGGAGTCATTAAAGTATGCCAATTAGTATGCAATGCCATGGCTGTCTTTCGAGCATGCCCCCTCAAAGCAAGCAGCGTTTTGTGTCACTGCAGCAGTGGAGGGGGCCATGAATGAGAAGAGAAGGAGTGCTCTTTATTTTTAAACAAGTGGCATACAGAGCTGAATGACAGGTAGCCATTTTACTGACATGAATGTGCCTTATAAAAGGAAATGAAGGGAGAGATTAAAAATGGCAGAGGTCCCTCTGAGTGTTGCTGTGTTGTGGGTGAAGGGGAAACTGTTTGTGGGAATGAGAGGGGCTTTATGATCCTTGTTGTCACTGCCCTTCCCATAGAGAGCAGTTAGAGTTGACTCATCTATGAGTTGCTTAAGCTATTGCCACCAGTGAAAAAAGAAAAGCACACACTACCCCTTTACTACTATTCTTCTGACTGAGAGAGGCAGAGGGGTCTGTGATGCACACAATCCTGTGTATTTTGTTTCCAGTTACAACTTACTTTTGCGGGACTACAACACTAACTGTGCAGGCTGGAAGATAAGAGTTTTAAGCTTCAGTACTATTTTTATGATCAATTACAGCAGTGGTTTTCAACCTGTGGGTCCCCAGATATTTCGGCCTTCAATTCCCAGAAATCCTAGCAGCTGATAAACTGGCTGGGATTTCAGAGAGTTGTAGCCCTAAACCTAATGAATCAATTGGCTTTGTCTAGGTGAACAATTTATTCAGTGTGTCTCCTCAAACTGGGATTAACCAAAATAATTTAGGCCTGCATTCACAAACGTATTGTTTCTATACTCTGAAAACTGATGGAGTATCTGTGGCTAATAGCACATTCATGTATTCAGCCACCAGCCTATTGAAATCAGTCATAGTTATTGTCAAGTAGATGTCTCTAATGTCAGTCTAATGTCCATAAAACCATTTAAATTTAGCCTTGATCTTTGCGCACCATTGCAGCATTCAACTGAAAACAAATCCACTTGGATGAAAGGACCAGAATTGTATGCAGGTTAAAAGAGTTTGAATACAAATAAAATACAAATAAAAGGAACTATGATGATCATAGTGCATACATGATACCCCCACACTTGTTAAAAGCGCAGGCCAGCTGTGCTCTAACAAACCAATGCCGAAGAATTTAGCAAACAGCAAAATTCCCTCACATACCAAAATGATGGGCATTTGCCTGCTGGGCTCCCAGATGGTGTGATGACACAGTATTTCCTCTTCCCTGTCCAGTGCAGCAGAGCAATCACACAGCAAACCTCACATGCTTCCCAGTCACCTGTGGAGCTGAGAACTGGAAGAGTGGCTATGAGCCACACTCACAATGACAGCTCTCAGTCTGATGCTATTTTGCTGCATACCAAATGCTCCAGGGTCAATCTGTTGTGGGTGTGGTTGGCAGCTGATTCCCCTAAACTCAGTCTGTTGTCTGCTCACAACAGACTGACCATGGAGCATTTAGTAGGGAGCAAAATGGTATCCGATGGGAGGGGGGGGGTGTCATTCTGTTGTGAGTGCAGCTGATTCCCTATCTCGGTTCACAGGCAACAGAGGGTGTAGCATGTGAGTAAGTTGATACAAGGCCCGCCTCAAGTCTTGAGAGAGGATGACCTCTTCGAAGAGTAGAAGGCTCCCATGAGATTTGAGATGATGGGACTTTAAGTGGACTGTCGGCCTGTCTCATGTATACAATAGATAGGGCTGGCCCATTTTTGCGCCCAAAGAGCCTGGCAAAGAGCCCAAAGGTCCCCTTGTCTCGCTCCCGCCAACATCTCAAACGCGGTTGGTGGGGACGAGATATAGGGCCTTCTCGGCTGTGGCTCCCCGCCTGTGGAATGCGCTTTCAAGTGAAATACGATCAACCCCATCCCTCCTAGCATTCAGAAAAAAGTAAAATCTTGGTTATGGCACCAGGCTTTTGCACAATAGCACAATGCAGCACTTTGGACTAGAAATAGACTGGAAAACTGATGGATGAGGATATGGCTTAATGTTTATGTTTGTGGACGGAACAATGTTTTAACCCAATTGAATGTTGATGGTGTGTTTAATTTTTAACTGTATTATTTTAATGCTGTGTGTTTATAGTTTTATATTGTATATTGTGTATTTGGCATCAAATTGCTGCCTTTGTCAAGCCGCTCTGAGTCCCCCCTCGGGGGTTGAGAAGGGTGGGGTAGAAATGTTGTAAATAAATAAATTTCTGTCCTAACATCAATTCACCAGAGAGAGATATGCCACACACCACATTTCTTGGGTATCCCAATGCTATGGAGGACATTCCCACATCACCATTGTTGACAAGATTCAACTGTCCAATTGGCTTCTGTATACAGGCAAAGGAAAGAACACCAGCCTCTGGCACCCAAATGATCTTGGTCAATTTAGTGGTGGAGTCAGTAAGTGAAAGAAATGGAAGCCTTTTAAAATAAATTTTGTGGTTGTGTGATTACATGAACATGCATGTAAGGCATGTGGAATGTTCTCCTATATCAATGCCATTGTTTTGCAATATCTAACTATAGGGCAGGTAGTAAGAAGAAGAATTTGACTCTTTATTAGGGGTCTTTACAATCCATTTGGCAGTGAAAATCCTAAATAGTAATAAAACCTCAATAAAAAGAAGCATGTTTTACAATTGCAGTTTGCATTAATTTTTAAAGGCCCAACAATATATACCCACTGAATCAAAGCAATCATAGATCCCATATGATGAACAAGCTTAAGAACCACTTAATATTTAATGAACCTAACCCTCCAACAACTAATAATGTTTTAATAGCACTTGCCCTTTTCTCTGGTGTACAGCCATGCATTTCTAAGGGTCTTGGATTTTTTAAAAAAAATTAAAGACCTATTTGACACCTCTCAGAGCAAGGGTCAGAAACTGGGTACACGTTTGTGTCTGAGATGAATATTGGTAATGCATTATTAACACTAGACTTTACATACTTAGTCACAAATCATACTCATTCAGTTAAAATATTTTTACACAGTCTGGTTCTGACACCCTTGGTAGTCAACACAGTGTGCTTGGGGAGCTCTGTAAGTCCAAGAAATACCAGAGAGCAGCAGAAAGGTCTGTTCGATTTGAGTTGAATCCCAGATATACAGAACTAATGGTGGTGATGTCTGCAGTTGAGACCAGAGATGGGCAGCAGTGTAGGGTCCACTCCTGTCTTGTCGCTTATCCCAGAAATCTCCTGTAGAAGAAGAGGAATTCATAGTCCAAGCTGTCCCTTGTTGTCTCTTCCAGCTCTATGATCTATGTGTATGATGTTGGTTATTGTCTATTGTGACTTGACCTGGGAGCTCTTCGTTATGAGTGCATGTTCAAGGAAGAGGGATGGGGAGAGCTTCAAATATTAATTTAAATGATCTATAAATCATTTAAATTAATAAATCATAGGTTTAGATGGACATCTGTCAGGTCCCTAGTTCAATCCTTTAGTGATGCAAGATGTCCAGAGGCAGAGTCTGCTCTTCAAATGTCTTTTCAGCTGTTTCTTGAAGACCTGCAGTTAGGTTTTTGGATGAAAGCAGCTGTTATGATCTGTCATGTTCAATGTCAAAGGTATTTTATTTTAATAAGGGATATATATCCATCCCCTATTAAAATAAGGGATGGATAGCCCAAGAATACCATAGAATACCAGCCCAAGAATACTATAAAGTCATGATATGGGACTTATAAATGCTTAGAAAGGCAATATTTTGTCAGAAAGGGGATAAATGAAACCACAGACATTGGTCCAATGGATACAGAGGCCATACTGTACCAAAGATCAAAGTGTATTCTTGTGTGTGTCTGGACACGGGCAAATGTGCTCCATTTTGTGGTGCTGATAATCACACTGCGCATTTTGTGAGCTACCTAGCACCCTGTCATTGGGATAATAACACAATATAAATCCAATAAATGTATACATTCTGGGCAGGAAAAATATGAAGAATATGCAATGAACCAATACATTTTCAGTGCACCATCTGTAATCTGGATGGCATTTAAGAATAACTGTAACTTGACCATCTGCTTTAGCTTCAGGAAAACAGCAGTGAGTCCTGGTTTTGTAAAAACCATACATCCTTAAGTACATGGAGAGGTACTTTTCACAAGTAGATCAGTAGCACTGGATATACTTGCATGTCATAAACATAATGTTTGATTTGCACCGTAATTAAACTCTGACACACATCTGGAATAAAATGCTGAATGAACCCCAGTTGAACTTCTGCAAGGCTTTGCTAATATCTGCTATGTCTAAAAGAAAATTTCAGAGTACTCTAACATTTCCTGATAATGTCAGAAATACTGTCAGGGAATTAAAGTAATCCATTCTAATGAGAATTATCATAAGAAGCACAAGGATGGGGTCCCAGATATATAATAGGATGTGAATATAGAATCACAGATGATATGATCCTCTGTGAAAAAGTAAAGAATAAAACACATTGGCCTGAATCCTCTATGGCAGTTGCTAATGCGTAACCTAAGGTCACATACTGATTAATGTTCTATATTTGTGATGCCTATGCAACCTTTGGTTTAGTGGCTATGTAGGGATTATATTAGGCAAAAACTGCCTCAATCACTGGGGGTCTGCTCCCCTGTCAACTGGAAAGCATGTGAATGACATTCATACCCCTTATGCAAGCATTATCTAGCACAAAGGAGAACTACAGCTGGGGTTGTGCTTCTGCCTGTCACATGAGAGGAAATAGAAGTGACAGTCCTGAACCAAAGGGGAACAGACCTCCGTTGGTTACAGTGGCTGCTTCCTGGTACATTGAGTTGTGGCGTTAGCACTCTGCATGATATCATAATCACAGTGCTCACAAATAAAGGATATAGGATCTCCAATACAGGATTTTGGGCCTTGTGCTCTAGTTAATGTATGCCACCTAACTTTAAATTGCCATCTAATTTCCTTTCAACTTTTTCATTCAGGTTGGTGGGCATACCATGCTCCCCATACGTTGGATGCCTCCTGAGAGTATCATGTACAGAAAATTCACCACAGAGAGTGATGTCTGGAGTCTTGGAGTTGTCCTATGGGAAATTTTTACCTATGGCAAGCAGCCATGGTATCAGCTCTCAAACAATGAGGTGCGTCCTTGGTATAGCGGCAATGTTTTGTACCCTGTTGTGTCAACTTACTAACACAAAATTTCTACCTCACTACAATAGTCTCATTCAATATGTGCAAGCTGTTCTGTGAGCCATCTTATAAATTCTCATGCAAGCAGAATCACAAGACCTTATACAGCCGTTCATTAGCATAGCTTTTTGAATTAGACTACTTGTCCTGTCACGACTTCCATAACCATAAGTTCAAGGTTGGGCAGATGTGGTCCTTTAGATGCTGGATGCAACTCCAATATGACAAAAGCAGTGGTGAAAGATTATGGGAATTGTGGTTCAACAACATGGAAGGCTACCTTTTCTCACCTCTGCAGTAGTAGTACCCTACTAAGCTCTTGCAATTTTCCCACTACCCTAGTATTAGATACAAAAAAATTAAGCTGTGATTGATTTAATCTAGTTTAACTGGACCCGGAAACCTCCTTCAAGACACTTGTAGTAAAAAGAGGGTGGACATGTTCAGCAAATGCAAATTGGGAGTTGATCTTGGGGTGCATCAAGTGATAGTCTGGTGAATCAGCAGGAGAAGAATAAATGGGCTCTCTCTTTGTTCCCTTTCTCCCTTTCTCCAGGTGATCGAGTGCATTACTCAGGGCCGTGTCCTACAGCGACCCCGTACGTGCCCAAAGGAAGTGTATGATCTGATGCTGGGGTGCTGGCAGCGGGAGCCTCACATGAGGCTTAACATCAAAGAAATCCACTCCCTCCTCCAGAACTTGGCCAAGGCCTCCCCAGTCTACCTGGATATCCTAGGATAGAAACTCTCAGCATTTCCTCTGATGGAGTGCGTGAATGAATGTGTTCAGTTGCCACTAAACTCCATTACAATGTGTTCTTAACTCCAACAGTATTAAATACAAAGATATGGAGAAGCTTTCAAAGGGCAAGCTGTGTGCATTTCTCCCTCTGTAGACAGAGTGTTGACTTTGTGACATTACTGACATGTCTCTCTTCTTTCCTTCGTTCTTTGTTTCTCTGTTCCCCCACCCTTCGATTTCTATTCAATCAGGCTTCTGCATTACTATAACTCTGCATAGACAAAAGGCCTTAACAACCTGACCTATTATATCAAAAGACCATCACAACTAACAATGCCTTGTTGTATTCATGCCTTTGATCTGGATAAAAAAAGGGAAAACCTGACTCGAACCTGGTGACTTTTACTGCACGGATATCTGGAGCTTCTATGGATTCATTTCTACTTCATTTGCTTTGGCATCCTAGTGGAACAAGGAAGACTGGCATCGCCTAAAGGAATTTTTCTTTTCAAGCTGAGATCAAGTCAGAAGGACAGAAATCTGCACACGGAGTAATCTACTCTATGGAAAAACTAAAAGAACCGATTGTATCCAGCGTACCATTTTAAGATATAATGTAGCCATTGGGTGAAAGGAAAGGAATTCCAAACTTTTCCCTGGGAGATACTCAGAGAAGAGTAAAAGGATGCTGAATTGTACTACCATATTTTGCATTGAGGAATGCTTCAACATGGTCTGTTGTGTAAGAGTTAAACGTGTTGCCTCCATTTCCCTGAAACTACATAGCCCAATGCTCATCTAGGCAAGAATAATCCCCCTTCTGATCGTACTATAGAGATTTCTGATACTACTGATACAACTGTTCCACAGCTAGTCTTTGATCATGTAGGTGAGAGCTGGAGCTTAATAAAATAGATTAATCTTCATGGTCATTTCTGAAAATATGAAGCTTTTGCTACAATGGGACAAGAGGTAGATATGGATGACGCTTATTTTTTATGTTGCTGTTTCGACAGCATGCTCCTTACCTGACCCTATTCTTCTTTCCCTTTTTACCCCTTCCCAATGCAAAGCAAACTCAGCATATCAATAAATATGTGCTGAAAAGAGTTGCTCATTTCGTTGCACATCCAAACAGGCATAGTGCATATAGGAAGGAAAACATGTATTTAGTAGTAGGAAGATTACTAGCTGCATTCAATCATCTGTAGATTGCTACAGGTGCAATAGGTTGGTATAACAATATTGAAGATTCTATAGTGTGCAAAAGAAATGGTTCCAGGAAAACTCTAGTGGGGGGGGGGGGAGCAGGAATGTCAGCGTAAACACTTTTTTCGTGTCAGGAATGACTTGAGAAACTGCAAGTTACTTCTGGTATGAGAGAATTGGCCGCCTGCAAGGATGTTGCCCAGGGGACGCCCACATGTTTTGATGTTTTACCATCCTTGTGGGAGGCTTCTCTCATCTCCCCACATGGAGAGCTGGAGCTGACAGAGGGAGCTCACCCACACTCTCCCCAGATTTGAACCTCCAACCTGTCAGTCCTGCCGGCACAAGGGTTTAACCCATTGCACCATCGGGAGCTCCTAGTGTGAAGATATGGAGCCCAGAACAAGTTTCTGGCAGATCAAGAGGTTGTATTGTGGGAATTATATAATTTTATCCATTGATTTCAGATTGATAGGCATTGTATCTATACGAGGTGGCTGTTGGGCTGAAGTTGGCAGGCTCATGACCAATATTTATGGGAAGTTTAGAAATTTACATGTCAGGTTATTATTATTATTATTTATCATGGATTCTTATGATGAGAAAAAAAGTGACGCTGCTTTCTCTGAGGATGGAAGTGGCTTTGCCACAAAAAGGAACATTTCAAATAACAGAAATGGAGTCATAAACGCACAGCTTGTCAATGTTTTGTTATTGTTGTTTTATTTAAGAAGTTAAGCACTTATTTTTTTAAGTGTTCTTATGATTGTTTAATAATATGTTTTGCTTGCATTTCTTATTTATTAAGGCGCTTTCTTTCCTTCAGCAGTTTGGAAAGATATTGATCTTTTCTTTTGCAATATCTAAATGAAAATAGCAAATGTTTAATAGTGCTGAAGTTGGACTCTCGTATGTCATAGACAAAAGTTGGTGAACGAAGCATTTAACAATGTAACTCTAAAGCCATATCTCTATATATCTATACATCTATGTTAGGTCCTTAATAAGATTTGAACAGGATTTTTAAACAGTGAGGAGTATTTAATATAACATGGACTTTGGCAATTATTTCAGTGATGGCTGGATAATTAATGTGGAAAGGGAAAAAAGTTGACCACTTTGTTTAACTTATTTCTCTATAAGGATTTGTGTCATTCTCATTCATTTCCAATATATGACAAGTATGAGAAATAAAACCCGAGATATCAGAGACTACCAAAAGGCACATCTGTCTAGATATTATGTTCCATTTCAATTTCAGTTGCTTCTGTAATAGTGAAGCTAAAGTACATTGTTTTATGTAATTAACTGAAAAAGTGGAATTCAAATGGTGGTTCCTCCCAGCACAAACACAAGGTATCATTATATTAACTGCAATGTTCTCCTCTCCACGTTCCATTCTTACTTTTGATGTTTCATCATATATACATACTGTTCAGGAAAGTTTCTATTTGTGTTTATTTCAGTTTCTTAGCCTCAGCAAATGTGGATGGCTGGCTGTAGTTTTATTTGCATTCCTTTTTTTCTTTTGGCTTTTATGGTAAAAGAATATAATTTCATTATACAAAATGTAAGGAAAAGAATGAAGCATGAGAACTAGTCATTTTTTAAATTATTATTTACCCTATTTCTATCCCACCTTGTTCACCTCGGAGGGGACTTGAGGCGGCCTTACAACAGGCAGCAATTTGATGCCATACACACATACTGTATATCAAATAAACAGTTACAAATGAAACAAAGCAATTAAAACCAGAATTATTAAAATCAGCAATTAAAATCATGTCACCAAAAACAGTAATGAATATTGGGATAATGAAGAAATCCTTCATCATAATCTTTCTGCCATAGTTAAGAGGAGGCCGTAAAAGATGCAGGACCTACCATTTCAAACGTTAATTAAAGGCATAGCAAGAATATTTAAGGAAAACCACCCCAGTAGCGGTTTGCCTTTCCTTACTGTATAAATTAATATTCCACTTCCACTTTATGGGAGTGAGGGATTGCAACAAATGAAGTCTGAAATTGGAGAACAATACCAAAAAGAGCAACCAAGAATCTGCCAACATCTTGATTTTTTAAAAAAATCAAAAAGTGAGTGAACCAAAAGACTGCAGTTCCATGGAAAGGGATTAGTACCGAAGCAAACATCATTAAAATGTATTATTTTAAAAAATCTAAATACAAATTTTCTTTTACTATGATTTCAACCTGAAAATAACCATATTTATTTATTTTTATTCATTTATTTATTATTCACTTTTATATACCGCTCCTCCCTGCAGGCTCTGGGCGGTTTACATAAAACAATAAAACACACATAAAACAGTTTGGATATGTAAAAACACAAGGGTATGGACAGGATTATCAGGAGGCGCCTAGATTAAAAGCCTGCCTAAAAAGAATCATCTTTCAGGCCCTCCGGAAGGGGTCAGCTCTGTGATAGCGTGGGTTCCGTCTGGTAACTCATTCCATAGAGTTGGTACCACCACAGAAAAGGCTCTTTGTCTTGTTGTTGAAAGGAACGGCAGGAACAGATTGATGGAATCACCAGGAGATTTTGTTCTTCTGAACGCAACTATCTCGGGGGAACGTATGGGGTGAGGCGGTCCCTCAGGTACACTAGCCCTAGACCATACAAGGCCTTAAAGGTCAAAACCAGCACCTTGAAGACAATCCGGTACTCTACTGGTAGCCAGTGCAATTGCTGTACAATTGGTGTAATGTGCTCTCTTGTCAATGCTCCCACCAGCAATTGAGCAGCAGCATTTTGCACCAGCTTTAATTTTCGGGTTGTTGACAAGGGAAGGCATATATAATGACTGCTGAAGGCTTGTATACCAAAACCAATGTAAAATTTGACCAGATGGTATCTTTTTTTTACTTACGGAAAAGCATAATAGAATAATTAAAAATACTCTTATAATATAGTGTGCAGTATCATCACCATATCTCTGTATTAAAGGATCAGATATTCTATGTGGTCAGTTTTATGTAAGAATTGGCTGAAATGTGCCCCGCTGTTGTCGTAGGAAAGGTGTAAATTAACTAAAGCTAAACCAATATTTGAATGGATTCATTGAAGCGCATTTAAGTATAGTAAACTGAGAAGAAAATAAGAAAAAGAAATATACGATAAAGGGAAATAATCTACTGTGTCCATTGCCATGCCTATAACTTCTGCTAACCTTCTCTACACTGAGCAAATATGACAATCAGGTCCCATTTATGAAGAGACAACCTTTATTGACTATGCTACAAACACACACATACACACACTGCATACATATGTGTGAATGGGCGTGTTTACATAAATTTGTGTATAATAGCCACAGTAGGTACATACCTGTATATGTGTTTTATAAATATTTCATTTATGCATATGCAGACATATGTTATTGTGTGTATATGTATAAATGTTTGTACACTGCACATATATTCTTACTGGAGATGTATAGAAGACTGTCAGATCAATAGGTTGACTTGATATAGAGTAAGCTAAGTAACCAAAATCCATTTATTTTTAATTTTCTTCCCCTTAGGGTTGTTTTTTAAATAATGTATATGTTCCCTTTTTCTATATATTGGAGTTTATTACTTAACATGCATGAAGTTCTGCATAACTGAAGAATATGTTTAAAAAAACTACCAAAAACTGGACGGCCTAAATCCAATTGCTAGCCTCAGCCAACTAGGGCAGGCTGAGCTAAAGAGAATTTTATAAATAAGCACTTACATATATTCTAACTAGTTGAGATTTAGGTCATATTATTTACCAAGGTTGCAATCCTAAATATATATACCTGAAAGTAAGCACCATTGTAAGCTACGGAGTTAACTTTTCAGTACACATTTGTAGGGTTGTGCTATTAATGCACACAAACAGCTCTAACCTCTCTATTCAATCTGTTGATTGATTCCAAATTAGTTTAACCTTCTCCCTTGGTGATTAATTATAACTGCAAAGCTATAAACATTTATTTAAAATGTCTAAATATATCTGATTAGAGGTGTTGGATGGGTATGTCTGTTTTGCTTTTTTTTTGTTAAAAGAGAAATAAAAATCCTCACCCCCATTGTGATTTTTATTCACTTGTAGCATTAGTATTTTTCCAAGAGCAAAACGGACTCTTCAGTTACCAGATAAGGCATAAAATGGATTCAAGAATCCATTGGGACTGAATTTCTGTGGATCTGATTAAAACTTGTAGATCTGTTGAGACTTAACCAGTTGCATGGACTGCGGAAGGCTTGCAGAGTATACTGGAGACTATTCTAATAAGGGGACTGAAAAAAGGCAGAAAAACTATGAACTAGCTCAGATATAGTAATAACAACAACAACAACAACAACAACTTGTTTATTAACCCAGACCTTATCTTTTGGTGGAATTTAGACTTTTGGCATCAGAACTTCACCTCTGGCAGTGTTGTCTAGGGGATTCTGGGAATAATTTTTTTACTGTAATCCTTTGTTTATTTTCGAAATTACTAAATCATTGCAATAAATAGTATCCATGGGAGAAGGTTACTTTCTGTACCCCTCTAGTGTCCAGAACTGCAATTACTATTGTTGCGGAGCTTCATCCACTAAAATGAACACTAAAAATTTATGCATTGTATTTTACTCCCCACGTTGAGAACTTATGATGAACCAGTCGACTAGCTATTGGGATGTGTGTGTGGTAAATCAATGGAGTCATATATTCAATGAAGAAACTGACTAGACTCCTTCAAGGGAGTTGTTTATTCTGAATTACCTTTCTAAATAATCATCCAAAATAATCACAATTCAGGAGCCAATAGAGCCAAGTTAGAGTGCTAACCTCATTTGGTGACCACACTCACCTATTTCTCACCTCTGCTAAAGTTTAGTAACATTCAGAGGGGGGTTGGATTAGGTGACCAATGAAGTCCCTTCCAGCTCAATTATCCTCTGGACCCCATCTGCCCAGAGCAAACAGCCATTTGTGGCCCACAACAGAAACGTCCATCTACATGTTTACTCCTAGTCATGCTGATAGCTAAATAAGAGTGAGAGTGTGTCTACATGGGCCAAAAAAGTGGACTCACCTTGCAACTGCTGCTAAGTTCCATATGATGTACAGATGGTTGGCATCAAAAGTTAATCCAAAATGAGAGGAACCAGAATTTACTCCAAAGCTTCCAGGAAGCTCCTGGAGAAATCCAAGTGTTTTTGAGGTGTGGACCCAGCACTGTGTCACCAGGTAGAAGCAGCTCCCTGGCAGATCCTTGCTGGTGATGTTGATTCTGCTGGTCACATGGCTGGATGCCCAGTGATTACCTCATCAGAAATTATTACATCACTAGCAAGGCTTTGCAAGGGAGCTGATTTTTGCCCTGCGAAACAGCAGCAGCATTGGCGATCCCAATAAGTTCTTGGCCACTTGGCTGTCTAGACCAGGGGTGGGCAATTACCGGCCCTCCAGGTGTTTTGGACTTCAACTCCCAGAAATCCTAACAGCTGGTAAACTCCCCTGGTCTAGACACTAAAAGAGATCCTGGGATGCTCCCGCAAAGCATCCGAAGCAGCTTCAGAGAACAGTATTCCAGAATATTTTGGTAAGTGTAGAGAAAAGCCTTGGATTCCCATTCTATTAATGCTTACCTGGGGTTGATCCTCTTTGAATTTGACAGAGCTGCCATCTGAACAGACATGCATAAGATAGCACTTTGAAGTCATCCATACTCACTAATGATAGAGGCAGTTCTTCCTGTGGCCAGCACCAAGCTCTGGCCATAGAAAGGTCAACTTTGCTCTCCTTACTCTTTGAATGAAATAGCGTGGGGGTTTTGGGAATACATATGACTGACATGACTTTTGTAGACCAATCTGAAGTCATGAAACAGCCCAATGACAGAACTGGAACAATTTTTTTGACTAAGACTGCCTTCTTAGGGGTTGTCCCACAGCCTGTGAACAAATTATGAATGTCGCTACAAAAAGAAAGTTTGTATATTGGGGCTCGCTGCTAAAATGTCTGACAGCACAAGAAGATGTATTTTTCTTACCAGGGCTAAGTTCCTGCAGCTCTGATCCAAAAGATCCTATCCAGAGCCTTAGCCAACATTCATTTTAATTTAATTTTCATACATTTGTTGCAAAAGTAAAGCAAAAAAAAGTATGTTGCAGGGAAAACACTGTGAATTTCACACTAGCAACAAAGTGACTATTTTTTGCCATCTTTTAACATATGTCTCAGGAGAAGAATTGGGAATTGGTAGTTATATGTTATTCTTTACTGTCTATGCATTCAAAGCCAGGTCTATGATTTTGTTTGTTTGTTTGTATGTATGTATGTTGTTTGCTGGGAGAAAATTTAAGGAGGGCAATTGGCAAAACAGTAGCAGAAGCAGAAGATGGCTGTTTGTCAGAAAGAGAACAAAAATCAAACTTCCCAGAGACTTACATACAGCTTTTAGGAATCTTTCTGTAATATAAAGTTAAAACCAAAATGTTAAATAAACAGCTAAGAATGTTTTGTAAATCAGCAGTTAAGCCTAGTATGGGTCTGAGTGTATCACAAATCCATTTTATTCAAAAAGTATTCATCCCAGTGCTAAGGACCACTTATAGTATATGTACATAGGTATATGTATATAGATATGTTTCTAGATCTTTCTATATATTTCTCCTTCTCGGATATGATGGAGAGAAAGAGGAAGATTTAGATATCAATATGAATATCTATATTGTCACTCAGACTGTGACCTGGTGTTTGGAGCTCTCTTAATTCCCCCGCCTTTTTAATTTATTTTTATTTGAATGTGGTGTCTCTGTACAGATATCTAGTGGTTCCTGTTTTGCACTTTGTTATCAACATTCATTGCTTTAAAAGAAGAAGGAAAAAAAGACTTATTGCATCTTGGCTGAATTTGAAGTGATGCCTGAGTAGCAATGTCAAAAGTTTTGTCTGTGAATAATGTGACCAGCTTCTTTCAGCCTGACATGGAAAGTCTCTTGTACTAAAGTGTATTTAATGAAAATGATGTCCAACAATAAACAACTTCATCTTAAAAGCCATTACAGTGACTATTACTTCGGAAATTGCAGCACTTTACTGAATTGGTGCCTGCACGTCCTATTCTTCAAAAAGGTGCAGAAATATTTTCTATTGGAGACAGAGCTCAGTGACGTTACTTTGGAAACAATTAAAATTGGATTTTGCATAACTCAAAAAAGGCTTTTTCCAAGCCCTGTTTGAAAATAACATTCCATTTTCCATTGGAAATCATATGCTAGTAGTATTTGGGAGCAAAGTTTGTAAATATTACAGATTTACTTCTTATATGTTTCTGTCTGCTGTCCCACCTTTCCCCCTTTCCTTAACCTGGTCAACTGATGGTTTGCAGAGCTGTTTTCAGATCTGGCCACTGATGCAAGGAGGCATTTGTGCAACAGCCCTTCTATTTTTCCAGGTTGTGTGTGTGTGTGTGTGTGTGTGTACCTTTAAGTCCTCTGTTGACTTATGTCCCTATGAATTTCAGAGGGTTTTCTTGGACAAAAAATATATTCAGAGGTGGTTTTGCCAGTTCCTTCTTCTGAAATACAGCTTGCGGCATTGGGTATTCTTTGGTGAAACTGGAAAATATCCTCTCTGCACTATGCACACATCTACCTATCTTGGTCCTGCCCAAACAGATTTGCTATTTTCTTGAGCTATAGTTTAATGTATTGATTAAATTACAGAAACATATGCCTTGCCCTTATTATTATGTGCAGAGTGAAATAGTGTGCAGCCTATAAATAAACAGATCTTCAGTTTTTCCTTAGACCCTTGAGAAACCTGGGGAAAGGTTGCATCTCAGTAGTACGACACATGCTTCACATGCAGAGGGTCTCACCTTTATTCCCTGCTACATACTGTATCTTCCTAAAATATTTGAAGCCATATGTGGAGTTCATTTACATAAGGTACCAAATTCATAACAAATTGAAACATGAATTAAAGGTAGAAGCATATTGTTGGATAAGAGCAGAATATTATGTACGGATCAAAACTATCAAAATGTCACTACAGTACAGGGCTTGGAAAATTGCATTTTATAGCAAAATAATCTATATCTTAGCACTTTTTTGATTCCCATAAAATTTGTTCAGATTTGGTCGCTCTTGGAAACAAACTCCAAATATAGAGCCATTGTGACTCCGTGTTGACAAAAAATGGAGTAATGTTCTGATGCAATATTGGATAGCTTCCTGTATACACAGATCATTCCATTCTGATTTATTTCTCTTGTTAACCTAGAAATGAAGAAAGGCCAGTGGTCCAGATATTGTTACTGCTCCCAACTTTGCTCTGCTGGTCAGGGCTGATCTAACAATGCCTGGAGGGCCATATGTTGCTCACTCTTGCTTCAACCCAAGCAAAGCTTGGAAAAGGAGATACATAAGATACACATTCATTCTGGTAGAAATCCAGCACCCTCTTAGCATAGCATAAATATCCACAAGTGCAGATAAGCTGTGTGGGTACTATGCAATCCCTGCACAGAATAACAGAATTGCTCAAAATGAATAAATGACTAGGCACCATTGAACAAGGCACAGTGCATGATGCAGAACCAAGCACATAATTCATAATGTGCAACTTGCATAGACAAGATATGCTGTCCTTGCAATTCCACTTCCTCCACTATCATAAGAATACTTCTGTTATACAACAGTAACTTTTGGGTCATAGCATGACAAAGGGTGCATCTACATTGTAGAATTAATGCAGTTCAACACTGTTTTAATTGCAGTGGCTCAATGCTATGGAATCATGGGAACTGTAGTTTGGTAAGGAACCAGTACTCTTTGGCAGAGAAAGCTAAAAACCCTGTTTTTATTTATTGTGTCAGAAGTGAGTTGAGGGTACAGTTATAATGTATTTAAAACACAAAGAAATTTAAAAACTTGACATTATGCTAATTGCCCCTTCACCAACTGGCCACTTGGAGTGCCTCTGGTGTTGCTGCAAGAAGGTCCTCCATTATGCATATGACGGGGCTCAGACCGCATTGTAGTAAGTTGTCTGTGGTTTCCTCTTCTCCACACTTGCATGTCATGGACTCTGCTTTGTAGCCCCATTTCTGAAGATTGGCTCTGTACCTCGTGGTGCCAGAGTAAAGTCTGTTCAGTGCCTTCTGAGTAGCCCAATCTTCTGGGTGCCCAGGGGGGAGTCTCAGTCATGGGGTTTCAGCCTGCCACTTTTGAACTCTCACTTGCTGAGGTGTTTCAGCGAGTATCTCTGTAGATCTTAGAAAACTATTTCTTGATTTAAGGCATTGGCATGTTGGCTGATATCCAAACAGCGGATGGGCTGGAGATATCAATGCTTTGGTCCTTTCATTATTGGCTGCTACTTCCCAGCGAATGTCAGGTGGTGCAATGCGAACTAAACAGTATAATTTCTCCAATAGTGTAGGGCATAGACATCCAATGATAATGTGGCATGTCTCATTAAGGGCTGCATCCACTCTTTTAATATGGTGAGATGTATTCCACACTGGGAATGTGTTCTCAGCAGCAGAGTAGCAAAGCACATGGGCAGATATCTTCACTGTGTCTGGTTGTGATCTTCAGGCTGTGCCAGTCAGCTTTCGTACGATGTTATTTCTAGCACCCACCTTTTGCTTGATATTCAAGCAGTGCTTCTTGTAAGTCAGAGAAGCCTCCCCACAAGATCGTAACACATCCGGGCATCCTCTGGGCAACGTCTTTGTAGACAGCTGATTTTCTCACACCAGAAGCGACTTGCAGTATGCAACCAACCAACCAACCAAACTAACAAACTAACTAACTTTATTTCTTATGAGTCGCCCTCCACCAAAGGTGCTCTGGGCGACTTACACAATTAAAATAAACAGGCTACATAGTCACCGCTTGTTACTAACAATCATAGGCTCTTCTGAAAAGCCATGTCTTGAGTGCCCCTACAAATGTATGTAGATCAGGAGTGGCTCTTTGGTCTGGCAGTAGGGAGTTCCACAAGATTGGGGCTATAATGGAGAAGGATCTCTGTCTTGTGGACTCCAAACAAACCTCTCTAGGGCCAGGGACATAGAGAAGATTCTCATGAGCTGACCCTGCAATACTATGGTTGGACCTACATTGCCATGTAATGCTGCTTGGAACTGTATTATCTAGTCAGTGTAGACCCATATAATGTATTATAGGGGTTTACACTGACCATCTAAAGCAATTCCAAACAGCATTATATGGCAGTGTAGATTCAGCCCACAACTCCCAGGATTCCATAGCATTGAGCCATAGTAGTTGAAGTGGCATCAAACTGTTTTAATTCTACAGTGTAGATGCACCCTTATGTGTATGTCCTTAACAGTATTTTGGCCTCTGTTTTGTTTCCTATGATGCTTGCCAGTCCCATCTACATTTCTCCAGCCCCTGTATTATGTAGAATACAGTTAATTCCTTCCAAGCATCTTTAACCTTTTCAGGTTCCTTTGGCCTCTGTTTTAGCTCGCTGAAGCTCTTTCATCAAATACGTTTGTATAATATTTAGGGAGCTGGCTTGCATGCTAGTGTGCTCGTATACCAATTACCAGAGTTTCAAGTGAGTGTGGGACTGGTAGAAATAGTTGTCTTGTTTCCTAGCAACAGGGATGGTTAAAAAAAAAAGAAACCTAGAGACCTGGTTGCCGAGCAGTGCTCTGTATGTCAGGCATTTGCGCATTTTGCCTTTGTTGTATTTGAATGCTATTTCTAAAATAGAGCTCCTTATTCATCGAGCGATGCTTCCGTCAGCAAAGTTACCTTATTTAAGAGCACTGCAGTCACCTCATGCTCATACCCATAAACCCAATAATCAACATTTAGAGTCATCATAATCTGGAAGTGAGGGCTGGTAAATAACAAAACAGGTACATGTTTTATGCTGGTCATTGACCGTAAAGTTAAAAATTTATTTATTTATTATTATATCTCAAATTTATTTCCAGTTGCACCTAGATAAGGGAACGTGGTTTCTTTAACCAACTTGAGACAAATTGTTGTCCCTAAATTGTTGTCTCATGTTTTTTGAGTGCTGTGTTAAGAGGAGATTAGGTTATTATATTCTCCTATCCATCCTTTAGTTTACACAAAATATTCCGGGTGTTTATTTTCGGTTTTGTCATTTTAGAATCCCAAACTAATGCTCCCTGTCAAATTCAAGCTGCCTGTTGTTGTTATTGTTATTATTATTTAATTCTGATATATTAAAAAGCAAACAAATATGATAGAAAAAGTCTGTTTTCCCAAGTCATATCAGGACTAAAGCCTGGCACGTATGAGGAATCAGGAAAATTGTATTTGCAGTCCCATCAGGGTCTAGTTTGATTGCATGTTTAGACTAAAACTAGTTTCTACAAATCCTTTCTACACACATACTCAACGTTGTAAACAGTCATGGCTGAATTCACAAAGAGGGCTAGGAACAGGCTAACCTTAGTATGGCAAACTTGGGCCCTCCAGATGTTTTGGACTTCAACCGCCACAATTCCTAACAGCCTCAGGCCCTTTCCTTAAGCAGCAGAGGGGGAAAAGGAAAGGGCCTGAAGCTGTTAGGACTTGTGGGAGTTGAAGTCCAAAACACCTGGAGGGCCCAAGTTTGCCCATGCCTGGACTAACTCTACTTCAGTTTTGAACCATAGTATCATACAGTTAGAAGAGACACAAGGGCCACCAAGTCCGACCTCCTGCCATATTTGTTGATTCAGAGTGAATCCCAATTTGATTTGGATTAATACACTCCTGACTGCACATATTTAGGATCCCAAAAACTATCATCAAGGCTCAGCAAAAGGGATTTCCCATCGATTTGCACTGGAAAATCGAAACAGCTGTAACATGTCCACTTTGTTGCACAAATGGCAAACATTTGGAAACACAGCAGATCCGTCGGAACAGAAAACGCCTGCTGACATGCAGAAAGGTTTGAGTGGTGGAGCAGAATCGTGCCAAAAGAGAGATCAGGGTGTGATCACAGATAAAGGCTACCTGCTTTTCCTTCCCCTTAGTGCCAAAAACAACAGCATTTTCAGTTTAAACTGTATCCCTTTTCTCTACACTCCCCTTCAATAAACAGCAACAGCCCCTCTTAGGACTTGCAGTGATGGACTCAAATTTGCTGGGAAAGTAATGCAATGAGACACCAAGAGTTAGGGAGTACTCCCAGTATCACTCTTAAGGAGACATATGCATATGTACACCATATGTACGCACATATATATGCCACTAACAACATGCCACCCTGTGTGTGCCACTGACATAGGCACAGAGTAGAAAGTAAAAAGAAGGGGGCTATACAAAGCACCATTTCCAGAAAGGCATGGGCTGTTTTCTATAGAAAACACTGTGTTAAAGACTGAGGCAGGCAACTGCATGGAGGCCTAGGTCCAATTTCCTTTATAATAAAGGTAAATGTTTCCCCTTGACATTAAGTCTAGTTATGCCCAACTCTGGGGAGTGGTGCGCATCTCAATTTCTAAGCTGAAGAGCTGGCATTGTCCGTAGACCCCGCCATGTGGCCTGCATGACTGCATGGAGCGTTGTTACCCTCCTGCAAAAGCAGTACCTATTGATCTACTCACATTTGCATGTTTTCGTACTGCTAGGTTGGCGGAAGCTATGCCTAACAGTGGGAACTCACCCTGCTCACTGGATTCAAACCATCAACCTTTCAGTCAGCAGGTTCAGCAGCTCAGTATTTTAACCCGCTGCACCGCAGGGGGCCTACCTTTGTAGCAAGCTCAAAAAACCCCAATTTTCTTCTTCAGTCTCTAACAAACTGGCAACTGTATGTGATGTCACATCACTTCCCATTGCCATTTTGAGAAGATCTGCAATGTAACCTGAGGAATTTGAGATCGAGAGAAATTAGGGAGATATATGGGGCAGGCTACAAGTGTTTTTGTGTATTTTTATGCACCTGGGGGCTTTTTGCATGGCTTTCAGCTAAAAAATTGCCTAAAACTAAAAATTGCTGTATTTTTTTAATGAGAAGCTTGCAAGAATCGAGACTGTGAGACACACTTTTCCAAACCCTTCCTGCCACAGCATCTCCAATGCTCAGAGGTCAAGGACCGATGGGATGAAAAGCAGAGATAGACCAAGGGTCAAAAGCAAAGTACTACACTGAAAGGTGATGGGGAGGGCACTGTGTGGACAGTAGTGCAAACAGACTTGTTACTGAGCTCAGTTTCTTTCACTGTTCAGCCCACCATGTTATTTTTGACATATGGTTTAGCTGTATATTCTTCCTCTGACCTCATTAAATCCAGAATGATTTGCTCTGGATCCAACTGAGGCTGGTACAGCCTACTTTGCCCATTGTCTATACCTGCTTGATAAAGTCTGGTGTTTAGGGTTTGTCCAATGCTGTTGCACAACACAGTATTCACAAACAGCTCTGAATCTTTATTGATTTATTTTCACATCACTCACACAAAAGTTGCCGCAAAAGTAAATCATGGCCAACAACTGAACAGAATGTTCCCTCATTCTAACAAAGAGCCCTAATAATTCAGCCAGCCTTTTAAAAAACCCCACTAATTCAAAGCAGTGATAGATTTAATTTGCAGCTGTTGATGTGGCTGCTGTCTTTCCCCATCCTTTCAAATAACAGAAAAGATGTGGCAAGTACTGTAGAAATTTGGTAGCATGCCAATATTCTCTCCTCATAGGCTAATCTGAGGTGGCTAAAATTATAGCTTGCAATCAATGTTCTGTGTTTAGCTGTAAATCATCAAGCTTGTTTCAAGGAGCGAGATGATGCTGAAAGATAGTCTGAACTATTTTCTCCTTCAGAAGTTTGGTTCCATCTGATGAGCATAGAGGGTGTATGCCATGGCTTCATGGTCCATAGACGACCTTTGTGGCTTTAAAAAAATCCCTGAGCGTCATGGGTATCTGCCAAGTGTTGGATTTCTTCAGCCTTCTTTGTCCACCAGATGTTCTTGAGTTCTCTGGTCCTTGTTTGGACCTCAGCTTTTGCACTAGCATAGATCTTTTTCTTAGCAGCACAGTTGACGTCTCTCTGCCATGTTTGGAAGGCTTTCCTTTTTTTGTCAATTAACTGTTGGATCTTGTCATTTTCGTCAAACCAATCTTGATGTTTCTTGGTTTGATATCCAATGGTTTCTTCACAGGCTGTGATGAAGAAGGTCTTCAGTTTCTTCCAATGTTCCTCAACATTTTGAGGTGTTTGAAGGGTAGATGATCCTTGAGTGTTGTTTGGAGAAGGGCTCATTTAGAGGGCTCCTGAAGGGCGTGGGTGTTTATTTTATGCCTTGTCTTTCTTCCTTGAAGTCTGCGTTTGGAACGATCTTGATAGCCATCATGGATTGGACTAACCTGTGGTCTGTGCAGCACCTGTCATTGCTCTTGTGAGAAGCAAGTCACAGTGGTCTCTGGCATGTGTGATTATTACATAGTATAAGAGGTATCTTTAGAGTGTATGTTGTAATGCTGATCCTACTTTTTTCCTGGCATGGGGTCCAAAGCGGTGTATAAAATTTAAAATAAACATTTAGCTAAACACTTTTTTAAAAAAATTCAATTCATTTTTTAAAGACGCATGGTGGAAATAGTTTACAGTGCAACATCTAGATCCACAAAATCAAATTTGAGGATTCATTCACTTCTGGTAAAGTATGGCTACCTTGGAGCCCCTGGTGGTGCAGTGGGTTAAACCACTGAGCTGCTAAACTTGTTGACCGAAAGGTCTCAGGTTCAAATCTGGGGAGTGGCGTGAGCTTCTGCTGTCAGCCCCAGATTTTGTCAACTTAGCAGTTCAAAAACATGCAAATGTGATTAAATCAATAGGCACCGCTCTGGTGAGAAGGTAACAGCGCTCCTTGCAGTCATGCCGGCTACATGACCTTGGAGGTGTCTACAGACAACACCAGCTCTTCAGCTTAGAAATGGAGATGAGCACCAACCCCAGAGTTGGACATGACTGGGAATTTTCAAAGTCATCCAGCACAACTCTGGGATATTATTGAGTCGTGCATCCTTCACTTCAATAGGATTCACTGCTATTTGGAGTTAAACATATCCATGAGAAATAAGGAAATGCATCCCCTGCAAATAAGGGGGTCATACTATATTGCTGTTGTCGTTATCATCATCCCTTCTTTTTCCCCAGTTTGGAATTCAAGGCATCTCTGCTGAAAAAAGTAGTTTAAAATTCACAAAATACAAAAATTTAAAACTGAATTAACTATAAAAATGATTAAATCCAGTTGAAACATAAACCCATAAAAACAAAAGCTAGAGATCAGAAGAAAGTAACAGACAGGACATTATAGAAAGCCCATCCTGCCTAGAGAATCAGCCCTCAAAGGCTCCAAAACACCAGAAATCTTCCCTTTTCACAAATAGAAGATAAAAGCACATCACACTTTAAAAAAAAACCCTGCTAACATAGGTTCTCAACTCAAACACCTGCCTAAATAAAAAAGGTTTTTGGTCTTTGGCAAACACTATAACCCAGTTTGGAAGTGGACTAAAATGAACCAGTTTTGCTGTACAGCAGCTACACAAACACCCCAGGAACCAGTTCAAGGCTGGGATGGTGACCATAGTACCCATTGATTGAGGATCAGAACCAAACCCAGGAAATGCAGTAACCAGGGTAACCCATAGAAAGGACACCTTAACACAGTCTTGCCCCAGGTCCTCTAATTCAGGGGGAAGCCTGAATGCCCCAGGGGCTGTGAAAACAGTTGGCTCAGATCCCAACTGGAACCAGCCGCAAGTGTCCTGACTGTCATGGTCTTGTGCTTCATGAGGACAGGCAGCCTGGGGACACAGGATGGCATCCTCTGTCCTCCACCCCCATCCCTTGTGTTGCAGCAATACCCAACCACAACACACCCCAACACTTGCTCTTACCTAAGGCGGAGTGATGGCAAGCACTGGAAAGCCAGAAGGGAACGGGTGGCTTTTCCCTCCTCTCCCCCTTCCTTTCCCCTTGGCACCCTGTCTCTCTGCATGAGGGGATGCCAAGAGAAAAGGTATATGGTGTATTGTGGACAGGGATCCCCATGACACAAGGGGCAGGGGGAGGATTCCTCAAGGGACTGCCCAATGGCACTGAACTGCATTTGTGCTGTTGGGCAGTAGGGACACCCTCCCAACTCCACGGTAGCTATGTGAGTTCTTGTGAAGACCCCATGATGGATGCTGGATCAGGCATGATTCCTGGACCCATATAGATGGGGCAACAGATTTTCAGATAGTTTCAGGTTTTGCTGCAGGATGCCTTTGATAAGATTCTTGTATCTATATAATAACTTGAAGCAACATGTTTCACATTTTGAACATAACATAAACGAATTGTAATACCAAACTTGCAGCCCACCTACATAGAAACACCCACACCTACACATATATGAAGCCATCTATATATACAGAAACTGCATAGAAGATAGACTATTACTATAAGTATTTATATGCATTACTAACCTAATAACTAAAGAACTAATGCTAAGATGTGTGAACGGGTGGATATTATTAAAACTAGGGGCAAATAGAGTATGTATAAGTAAATTGATAAAACAACTAGAAGGAACACTTCTTATATAGGCTCAGAGGAGAAGATAAAGAAAACATGAGATAATATAAGAAGACAGAAAAATCAACGTGAACACCTCATGACAAGAATCCATACAAAACAAATGTTTTATAGGTGGTACTACACACCTGAAAAGCTAGCAAAATTTAATATGCAAGGGTCGAACAAATGTTGAAAATGTGGGAAAGAAGTGGGTACATTCTTCCATCAGTGGTGGTCATGTAAAAACTACTGGAAAATAATACACACTTAGACGCAAAAAAATTACAAAAAATTAAATTCCCTTTAATTCCAGAAGCTTACCTGTTAAGCATAACAGATTTAAGACTAGACAAAAATAAAGACAAAAATTTATTTTTGATAAGTACGACAGCTAGGTTAGTGCTGGCAAAAGTCTGGAAACAACATAAAATATCAAGCGCTGACAAATGGATTACAAAGATGTTTGATATAATCCAAATGGATGAACTGTCGCAGGGAATAAAGGACATAAGCAAGAAAACAGATTAGTCTGGTTTTAAGACTTGTTAAAAAATGAAAAGATTTCATGATAAAAGGACATCTCTGATGCTAAAGAAGATGAACAAAAGTGAACGCCAGTCTACAAACTACAGGCAGGAACGAAAAATCACACAACAAACACTCAGGTAAGTCAGGTGTGGGGATAATTCTTGGTGGATTTTTTTCTTTTTTCCCCTCTTCTTTCTTAACTTATTTTTTGGTGTTCGGTTTTCTCCTTTTTTATTCAATATGTGGATCTATACTTTCCTATTTTCTATTATCTTATATGTTTTTACCCACCTTCAATGTTTATAAAGTCTTAACACTGAAATAATAATAAAAATATTGTTTTAAAAAAACAGAATCAGGGGCGGTCCTACAGGTAGGCCAAGGAAGCGGCTGCATGGGGTGCCATCTGGGAAGGGGCGCCATCTGGGATGTTCCTCAGGCAGCGCCGCGGCTGCCTGCTTTTGGGCCCCGGCCTTGTGCGCTCCGACGCCGCTTCTGGGCATGCGCGGAGGTTTTCGCACAGGCGCAGTTGCTCTGGAGCTGAAATTGAGCGCATGTCGCACCCCAAGGGCTTCAGATGGCGTCTTTCCTAGGGTCTGCATTTTGCCCACCTGACTCCAAGAAACTTTCCAGCACAGCTGGGTTAACTCCCGGCCCCTGCTGTGGGCCTCTTTGCTGCTTTCATGTGCCTCCCATGAAAGATGCTATAGAAAAGACATGTCAAGGCCAGGCTGGGCCCACCAGGCTGATAGCAGAAGCGGGAACTCGGAGCACCAAGCGCTACTCCCCAGCCCAGGTGGTTCGCGCTAATGAGGCGCCGCATTCTTCAGGAATGAGGTTCTCAAAACAACCCGGGAACCATCCATCACAGGTTGTGACGTCCGATGCACTCTCAGAATGCTATAATTGCTCAGAGCACCCTCCAGTCCTTGTCTCTTACCAACATCACATTCAGGATGAACTGAGAGAATGGCCGTGGGGGCTTTCCCTCCCAGGGGATGCCAGCCAGACATCTCTAAGTTGGTTCGTCTCTGCTCCACTGTGCCAGGACCCTGCTTCATCCACGGCTGGGCTGTGCCCAGCATGCACTCCAGGTCGTCGTTGGAACCGGAGAGAAAAGCCTGAAAGACTTTCCCAGCTAATGCTGAAACCGGAAGGACCTTCTCAAGCTGTTGCTCTACCCTGTTTCCAAGATACCCTTCCTGGCCTTCTTGTGTGCGGCCAGGAACCCAAGGAAGACTGCTTAGCTACCTATTGTCATACTATGCAACCCCTGCCCGGATTCCCTCCGCTGCAGGATCATCTTGGCCTTGTTTACCGTGGATACTTTCTACATAGACTCTGTGGCTGCTTGCTGCGAAAGCCAGGCCTTGATGGGGACCCTGTGCCAAGTCAAGCCACGTCAACAGCGGTAAGCCTTCCCTGCTTTCTAAGTGCTACTGTGGAATCACCTTGCTAATGGCTAAGCATTGTTAGATGAAAGACTGAAGCTGCTAGCCCCACCGCCTTCGGGCTATCAAGGCCTTGTACCAGGAATCCTGCTTTTGTTTGCAACTAAAGACTAAAGCGAATTGCTAGGCAATTCATCTCAGCCACAGTGTTTTAACAGAGCTTATTAGAGACCTTCCTTACACCCGGTTTGGGTCTCAAGATTCCCTCCGCATGGGATTCTGCGTGGGATCTTATCTGTGAACCTTTGGTGTTTGCAGGGAACTGCCCTGTCTACTGCATCGGCAGAGATTCCATCCAGAGACACTTTTGCCCTGCCCTGCACTGAGCCATGCTCCAGGTCACCGAGGAGTCTTGGGACAATCCCATGAAAGATCAATTGCCTGCTGAACTTCCTTGTATTCTTTCTACAGAGCTCAGCCTTCTTGCGCCAGCTGAGCCCCACAGAGATCATCTAGCACATCCCGGCCTTTTGCATTGGCCGAATACTTTCCTGAGCTTTCCCTTTGGCATCCGGCTTGATCCCTGCCAGCAGCCCTATTGCAATGGGTCGCTGCAACCCTGCTGTTCCTGTTTGCTACGGGACTATTTACTCCTTGCTAATCCCTGTTAAAGCTACTAGCCAGAGGCCTTATTACGACTGTCTTTGAACCTTTTACCTTTGTCTTGCTATTATCAATAAAATCCGGTTGTACCCTTGCCCTTGTGTGGTTATCAGGGAGGTCAAGTGCCAAGGGGCCCACAGAGGGGCAACAACGCAGGAGCAACTGCGCATGCGCGAAAACCTCTGTGTATGCCCAGTAGCTCCTGTGCGCAGAAGCCTGTAAGCAAAGCACTCCCTACCGGGCAGGCAGGGAGTGCTTTCCCTCTCCCTTTGTCTCCACCCTGCCACTGAATACAGTGACCCAATTGGGCATGCAGGGGGTGGAGACAAAGGGAGAGGGGAGGGGAGCCAAAGGGGTATTGGCGATGTATTGCCTCCTGACAGCCGCCACCGGAAGTAGCCGCCGCGCGCTGAGGCAAACTCCCTCACCAGGCCCAATCACGTATGAACGCTACCACACCTGCCCACCTTCCCCCGTGTGCACGCGCACCGACCGGGAGCATCAAGGAGAGACAGGCGCAACTGCGCAGGCAAATAGAAATATATAATATTTTATTTTACTTTATTTTGGGTTATTTGAGTTTTATAGGAGTAATGAAAATATTTAGTAGAGGATAATTTTATTTAAATAAATAATTTTATTTATTATTTTATAATAATAATAATATAATAGAATGTTATATTATATTATAATGTCAATATATTATAATATATTTATATTGTAATGTAGTATAATATAATTATGATATAATATAGTATGAGTATGTACTATAATATATTGTATATACATTGATACAATATAATACTACTAATGGTATTGTGATATTATAATTGTATATTTGTTTTACATGGGGGGCGCCAAAATAATGTTTGGGAGGGGCTCCAAAATAATGTTGGGGGGGGGGGACCAAAATAATGTTCGCTTACCATATAAAATTACCTTAGACCGCCCCTGATCAGAATCCATTTGCTTTTGGAATTGAAAATATTATAGATGGAACTCCTTTATATGTTAAATAATATGTAGAATAATTCTCCCTCTTTTCACACCTTCAATGATACAATAGAATTAATTTACTAATAAAACTTGGCGACTAATATACCATTGTTTTCTACTATCACCCGTCACCTTTTTTCTTCCCCTTTCTTTGTTCCGCTTTCCTTTATGTCATAAAACTGTGAAAATGAAGTTTAAAAACGTGTTTAAAAAGTGGTATCAAGCTGCATTAATTCTACACTATAGATGCACCCAGACTTCTGAATGCTTCACGGATTGGAATAGAAGACCCTTAGGGTAGATTCTAGCTCAACAGTTTTATGATTTGATTATTCTATGCCTGTATGTCTGTATCAGCATTCCAGCTGGTGAGATCCCTTGTGTGCCACCTTGGCTGAGCCATGGCTTTACAGAACAGGTAGATTGTGTGGCTGGGCTAAATCCACCTAATGTGACTTAAAGAGTTAATAATGTGCTATGGCTAGAAAAAGAAATGGAGCTAATGGGAATGGTGCAACTTGCTTCCAATAAGCCAAAATGTTAGAGAAAGAGGGGGTAAGAAAGAGGGTGGCTAATACAAGAAGAGAGTTGTATTTACGTCTGGGGTTCCTCCTTGTCTTTTTTAATGACAGGTGCCTTCTCCTCTCTTCTCCTGGAAGAACTACCCTACCATTACATCAATTTGGGTATAATTATAGCCACAATGTCCTCCAACTTTGTTCGGGGTTGTCAGGCATCTCCTTATCCATAGGCACAAGAAAGTCAGTGTAGCTGTCACACACAAGAGATCTAGGGGGGACATCACATATGATATCAGGCTGGCCATCCCTCTTCAGACAGCTGGGCAAAACAAGCTTTTCAGTCTTTCAATTTCCTCCTTACGTGTAACCTTAAAATTGCTTGTCGCTTTTAATTTTTGCCCATTCTGATCTCTTCTTGAATACAGGAATGAGAAAGCATGATTGCCCTTGGTTCTTTGATGGTTAATCCTGCAGTCTACTGTGAGCTCTATATTAAGAAAGGAGGAAGACACAGCATGTTGTTTTGCTTTTGCTTTGTATTTGTGTGTGTGTGTGTGTTTCTGGCGATGCTGGGTTGACTCCTCTGCTAACAGCCTTGATCTCACTGGTTAACTGAAGTTCAGACTCTACGCACTCTAATCTGGCTCTGACATCAGGCCTTTGTCAAGCGAGACTAGTTACCATGGCACTGTATCGAAAATAGAACAAATCCAATACACATCAATACCTGTGCAATAAATAGAACAATGTTCTGCTAAAATGCATCATACGACACTCTACAAGTGAGGCATAGAAAGTAGACTACAACTGTCTCATTTTTCCCCACTTAATTACAAGAAAAGAGCTCTCCAGGTCAGAAACTAGATAAAAGCAAAAACAGGATAACTTATCAAATATAAACAAAATTGCTAGCACCTGTGTCTTTAGCCAGCATCTCTTTCACAGCCAAGTACTTCATGGAAAAAAATTAAATGAACTTGCAGCAAGATAGATCTGGACAGAGTTAATGGATGTCTGGAGTGTGTGCACTTTGGTCTGTTTATGTAAAGTTGGGCTCTTGTGCTGACTTTAAGACTGAGGGTGAGCCAAAGTTGCTTCCAGTTCTTCAAAAGATATTTTAAACAGTTTAGTAATGCACATTCCACTTCCAACATGTTTTAAGAATTATCCATCCAAATTGTTCTTATTCTTAACTAGTGTCATCTGTCCTTGGTGAGGTCTCTGTGTACTCAGATCTGAAATGTAACTTCATAATGTGCAGTGGATCAGCTTGCAACGCCATACCTGATTGGCCAGTTTCAGCCATGTGACCAATCATCCCATCCCGTCCTATCCCGTCCAGTCCTGCCTCCCCCCCCCCTCCACAAGCAGAACAGGAGGCTATCATTCGAGAAAAGAGCATAGCCTTTCTCATAAATATAACAACCATACTACTTAGTCTTTATACCAAAGCATTAGCACGTCCTGCTTGGAATCCATGAACAATATTGTATATGATGAAATCATATTACTTACAAAGCAAGGTCACTAATTGATTCTATCTCATTTTCAATTATATGAGCTCCAGTCAAGGTCATGTCAAAGACCCAGGGGCAATGCTTAAGTAGGGCCATTATGGAGCAAAATGCAACCCAGGCAATACTTTCTCACTCTCTCCTCTGGTACACATGCACTGCTGTTGCTGCTGCTAATTTGCATGCAGAGTTCTATTGATTGCAATTAATCACAGAAGAAAGAGAATACTACAGCCATCCCTCCCCATTTGTAGGTTTGACTTTTGCAGATTTGAATATTTATGAATTCGATTTAAAATGTTATCTCTAGAAATCTCTAGACCAGGCATATTCAAACTGTGCCCCTCCAGCCGTTTGGATCTCCAACTCCCAGAGTTCCTGGCTGCTGAAGTTGGAGGCTCAAACAGCTGGAGGTCCACAGTTTGAAGATCTAGATTCTCCAATGTGACTTACTACCACATCACACAGGGCTTGGGCTCTGTCCTAGGACACTGCTCACTGGAGCCCAGGGCTATTTCTGGTGGATCTACGTCCTGGTTCCATCCTGGAAGCATTATAGCATGGAGCCCTGAGAACATGGTTGGCTACCTGTGTTCTCATTAGCTAAGCTGGGGACCGCATGAAGGAAAACCGGGCAGTGACCGTTTCTCCTGTGTGATGAGGAAGGTGGCGATGGAGGCAATGCAGGACACTTAGGAATGGTTTCCCTCACTGCCTGACAGATTTGCCCCACCGCCTGATGGATTCCTCCACTTTCCCCTGGCTTAAGGTCCTCAGTGTGATGAGGTCCTTGATGGTGAGCTTCCTTCAGTCATACTAGAAGTCCTAGGGATTTCTAGAGAGAACATCACTCTAGGAATCTACAGATATTCCAGTCCAATTCTATGGTTAACTTCCAGAGGAACACAACCAGAGTCACGCTGGAAGACTCAGGATCTTATCACACTAGTGCATCTAGTCCTCCAGAATTTCGGGATATGTAGTTAAGGGAGGGACCTTTAATTTGAAGGGTTAACTATAAAGTAGAGTAACATATACTGTAAGTGGAAGTAGTGGATTCTCTGCAGTCTTAATCTATTGCAGTAGCAAGAGAGGGTTCAGAATTTTTAACAGTCCTTTTATAATTCTAAATAAACCCAGAGCCCCACTGATATGGATGTCACCCACTGCCACTAGAGCAGTGGTTCTCAACCTGTGGGTCCCCAGGTGTTTTGGCCTTCAATTCCCAGGAAGCCCAGCCGGTTTACCAGCTGTTAAGATTGCTGGGAGTTTAAGGCCAAAACATCTGGGGACCCACACTTTGAGAACCACTGCACTAGAGTGTTTTTTGTTTGATTGATTATTGATTTTTATTGAATATCTGTCCACATAACACAACCCTCTATTTCATCAGAGCAAGATGAGCCACAGGCTTTGGGTACATTCTTACTCTTCTAACACAAGGTTACCAGAATATCCTCCCAAATGTGAAAACACAAAAGTACCTCCACTCCTTATAGCACTCCAGCACCCAATACTACCCCAACAAGTCCTTTACAATCCCTCTCAAAATGGCACCAGAATGTGTATTCCAGTCAGGGGCGGTCCGTCCATATAAGCGAACTACGGCGCCCGGTGGAAGAGCGCCATCCACAGTGGAGCTGGGAAGGGCGAATTCCTCCGCCTGCCGGGCGCCGGCGCCTCAGGCAGTGCCGCGCCTCCCTGCTTTGGGGCCCCGGCCTGAACCACAAGCCTATCGGGTCCATGCTGGTGGCTTGCTTCATGACGCTGGTCATCATCGTCTGGTGCGCGTGGCCGCCCTCATCTGGCCCATGCCCATCATCGCCGGCTTCCTGCCCAAGGGCATGGAGCAGAGGAGAGGCGCCAACGCCGCCGCCGGGAGCAACAAACACGCCACAGCCAGAGGAGCAGCAGCGGGAGGAGGCAGAGGAGCCAACGCCGCTGTAAAATGGGAAGCGCCCTTCCCTGGCAAGGCGCTGGCGGGAAACGGGCCTCGGCGCCGCCTCCAAGCACATCAGTACATCGGAGGCGCCGAGGCCCAGTTTCCCCAGCATTACGCCAGGGAAGGGGAGCCGCCCGCTGCTCCCACCTCCATCCTGGCGAGGCGCTGACAGAAAACTGGGCCTTGGCACCACCTCGGCACATCAATACACGAAGGCGGGCGCGAGGGCCAGTTTCCCTGCCAGCGCCGCCAGGGACGGCGATGGGAGCAGCGGGGCTCCCGCCCCATCCCTTCCTGGCGAGGCGCTGGCAGGAAACTGGGCCTTGGCGCCTCCGCCTCGGTGTATTGATGTGCTTGGGAGGTGGCGCCGAGGCCCAGTTTTCTGCCAGCGCTCGCCAGGGACGGAGGTGGGAGCAGCGGGTGGCTCCCTTCCCTGGCGAGGCGCTGGAAATCTGGGCCTCAGCGCCGCCTCCAAGCACGTCAATACACCGGGCAGCCTGTGGAGCTAGGAGGAAAGAGGCAACCCAAGGAGCCTGGGCTCCTTCCTCCGCTGACGCCTCCTCTCGCCTGCCCTCCGCCAAAGAAAAGCGCCTCCCTGCCCAGACTGGGAGCAATGCAGGCAAGGCTATTATTTATAATATTATTTTAGTGTTTAGTGCCAAGTATATAATTATAATATTTATAATAATATATGTATTGTTTATAATGTATAGTATTATTTAGTGTTTACTACAGGTATGCCATATAATATTTATATATTATATTATATTTATAATACTATTTAATACCTATTTCACATTAGTACTAGATATATAATATAACATTTATGTTGTATTATTTATAATAATAACAACAATAATATGTATTAAATATCCATACCAGGTGTATAAAATAAAATATATAATATATAATATATATTATTTTTATTTATAATATTAATTTATAGTTATTTAATGTTAGTACCAGATATATAATATAATATTTTATATAGAGAGGGGGGGGGAAGAGAGTTATTTATAGTATTATTTAATACTTATCTAATATTAGGTATTAAGTAATATATATTCAATATTATTTATTCCTATTTAATAGTAGTGTATGTATGTGTGTGTGTATATATATATATATATATATAGAGAGAGAGAGAGAGAGAGAGTTTTATTATTTAATACCAATTTATATTAATACCAGGTATATAGTATAATCTTTATAAAATATAATATGTATTTATATATTATAATTTATAATATAATATAATTAATATTAGTGCTGGCTATATAATATAATGGATTCCCCAGTGACACAGCGGGTTAAACTGCTGAGCTGCTGAACTTGCTGACTGAAAGGTCAAATCCGGGGAGCGGGGCGAGCTCCTGCTGTTAGCCCTAGCTCCTACCAACCTAGCAGTTGAAAACATGCCAATGTGAGTAGATCAATAGGTACTGCACTGGCGGGAAGGTAACAGCACTCCATGCAGTCATGCCGCGCCAAAATAATGTTCGCTTACCATTTAAAATTACCTTCGACCGCCCCTGATTCCAGTTACTACCTGTCACCATTTTGAGAGGGATTGTAAAGGAAAACAGGCATTTGTGCTTTTCGGTGGAAGAGTGTAGTCTACAGTGGAGTCAGTGGGAGGAATTTGATTTCTGGTTTTGCACATCCACCCACTCTTTTCTCTATGCTCTGTGTCCTGTAGATGAAGGTTAAAGTAGCACAATAAAGGACATACCCAGGCTGATTGAAAAATGCCAAATTTTGTTACTGTTCTCTCTGATACCATGCTGAGTTAAAATAAACCACCCTGGGGGGCTGCTATAAGAAGTCTCTGATCATATCAAGAGATGTCGGGAAACATTCTGGAATAAACAAAACAAGTATGATTCTCCAAAATAAAATTGGAAAAACCAGGAACAAAATCTGGGACTTTCTGTTCTGTTCAGTCTGGATGCATGAAATGTTGACTGATATAAATGGAAGGATAGTGTTTTGCTTCTTTTGTTTGGAGTTTCAGTTCAGAATTGTAAAATGGAAGAGACTCCCAAGGGCCAACTAGTCTATGGCCACATCTACACTGCCATATAATGGAGTCTACACCAGGTATGGGCAAACCAAGGCGGGGGGGGGGGGTGCGACCCCTTGAGCTCTTTTCTCAGGCTCTCCTCTCTCTCGCCATCCTATCCTTCCT
Source organism: Anolis apletophallus (assembly GCA_030556195.1). NCBI lineage: Eukaryota > Metazoa > Chordata > Lepidosauria > Squamata > Anolidae > Anolis > Anolis apletophallus. Next base: position 87,168,043 of record JARBWK010000006.1, on the reverse strand, counting down.
TCTCTCTCTCTCTCTCTCTCTTTACTTCCTTCTTCCCCCTCCCTTCCTTCTTTATCTCCCTCTTTCTCTCTTCCTCCTTCCTTCCCTTCTACCCTTTTGTCCCTCTTTCCCTATTTACTACCTCCTACCCCCTCTCTCTCCTTCTTTCTCTTTTGTCTTTCCTCCCTTCCCTCCCTCTCTCCATTCCCTCTTCCACCCTTCCTCCCTCCCTTCTTTCTCTTTTTCCTTCCTCCTTTCCTCCTGGGGGATGTTTAACTATGAGAAGAGAAGGTACAGAGGGAACATGAGAACCATGTTTCAAGATTTAAAAGCATATCCCATTGAGGGGGGGGGGTGACTTTCTGCTTCTCTAGAGTCCAGGGCTCAAGAGAGCAACAGTTTCAAATGGCAAGGGAAGAGATTCAACTGAAAAGATTAGGGAGAATTTCCTGGAGAGTGGCATAGACTGCCTGGGAGTGTTGGTGGAGTCTCCTTCTCTAAGGCTTTTCTGCAGAGACTATCTATTGGGAGTGCTTTGATTATACCTTCCTGCATGACAGGGGGTTGGACTGGATAGCTCTTGGGGATCTCTTCCAGCTCTAGGATTCTAGGATTATATATCAGGAGTAGACAATATGGCATCTAATGGATACACTTTTTCTTTTCCGTCCACCATCTCATCCTGACCTTTTTTCCCTCATGTCAGGAGCGACTTGAGAAACTGCAAGTTGCTTCTGGTGTGACCAACAACAACAACAAAACTTTATTACGGTCACTGACCAGCACAAAGCGGGCACAAGCGCCCTAAGAAGAAAAGGACAACTCCCCAGTAAACAGTTATTTAAAATTAAATTACAAATCAGTATAAAATATATTTCAAAAGACAGGATATTGTTGCCTTAGGTGTCAATCAATAGCAGCAGCACAGAACTTAGCAACACTGTAAATTATTGTAGTGTTAGAGTCCGAAAGCAGCAGGGTGGAATAATATTTTTCACTGCGCCCCGGGTGTGACCAAGGCTAACCCTTTTGGGATCCAGACGTTTTCTGTCTTTCCTTCACTTTCTGCCTCTGAAAGAGAAAAAGACGGGAAGGAAAGGGCAGGGAGGGGACTTAGGGAGAACCCCCTCCCAGCCCACCCACCTTGCTCCGGTCTGCCATGTGGCCACCAAGTTGGAAAGTTTGCTCATGCTTGGTCTACACTGATCACTTTGAAACTGCATTGTATGTTAATGTAGATGGGCTCCATGTCACAGTCAGTGTAGGACTCTAATGCTGAAGTATCCCTGAGAAGTTGCCATCCAACTACTATTTTTAAAACTCAAACGAAGGGCAGTCTTCCGTTCTGAATATGACTCTCCTCCTTTTAAAATCCCTGTTCTCTTTCCCCATCTTGTTCCGACCATATTTACTAAATGAGAGAACCACAAAATTGGTCTCTGAATAAAAATCACATTTTCCTTTTATAAAAGAACTCTGCAGCAGGGGAAGGGAGGAATAAAAATGAAATTAAGCAATCTTAAACAGGAATATAGAATTACAAGGCCTCATCTGGTAATACCCTTATCCTAGCTACTATGCTGATTATGTTTAGTAGTAATTCCCAATACATTAGAGAACTAACAATGGTATTCAAGTGCTGGGAAAGCCCTAATTCAAAGCACTTGGATTTGAAAGTATTCTAAATAATACCAAGGAGACCATTCTCTTCCTGTCTGCCGAGGTCCTCTTGGCTCCAGCTCTAAAATCATTATTGCGTTTTTTTTTCTATTATAAAGCCATTTTTAAATGCCTCATCCCTCACAAATGCGAGTTAAACTTTCCTGGTGATTAAATTTAAAAGAAAGGTGATTACTAATTCGTAACAAGCTTGATGAATGTCTGCCTTTGTTATGATGTTTGTAGAGACTGAATGTTTTATACTAGTACAACAGTGAAAAAAGAAGGGTGCAGGAGTGCTTGTGCTTTTGGCAAGATTGGGAGGAGAAAGGTATCATTTAGGTAGCAAGGATTTCATCACAGCTTGGATTCGAGAAAAAAAGGAATTCAAATTTATACATACCTTCTATCTTTGGATAAAAAGAAACATGGGAAATGTTGGAAGAAAAAAACCCGACATTTTCATCCATTCAAGACCAGCGCTGAGAGCTTAATTCTTGAGTCTCTTGGCTGTATGTTAGTACTATACTCTTCAAAAATTCATAGATGAAAACTGAACAAATATGCCAAGCAACACTAGAATATGGTCAAGGTTGCAAAGGTTATCGATCAGAATGAACATGCAAATTAAGAGAGACTGCAGCAAGTGGATTTTGCCTGGGAAATGCAAAATTCTGCCCCTTTCTGTTCTCTCTCTCTCTCTCTCTCTCTCTCTCTCTCTCTCTCTCTCTCTCTCTCTCCATGCTGATTTAATCAAGTTCCAACTGGCCTTTGAATCTTAACTTTGTTTTTAACAAATTGCTAAATTTTCTGTATTATGATGTGTTTTACTGGAAGTTGTGAGTCGCTCCGAGCCCTCAGGGAGTGGCGGCATACAAATTTGAATAATAAATAAATTTGAATAATAAATAAGTGCAAACTACCTTTGCATTTTGAACTAAATTTTCAGAAACTGAAGTAAGCTGAGAATAAAAGGAGGAGGTAGGAGTAAGAGAGAGAAACTGGAATATTTTAAAAGCAGCTGAAGGAAGGAGATGGGATTATTTGGGACTGTCCCCACCAAATTAGGACGGATGGTCCGCATGCAGTGAGGCAGGGCTTTATCTCCATCTACCACCATGTTTGGCAAGGTCATGAGGTAAAGCCTTCTCAAGCTGGGTCTACAAATGCATTAGAGTAGGCCCATATAATGCAGTTCAATGTAATTCAGACTGCATTATATGGGTCTACACTGACCATATAAATACAGGAGCTTCCACAAGAGATCCACTTGGACCCCTTCCTTGCTGTCTTTCCACTGACAGACCAAGCCTTTTCATAGACAGGCCTTGAGTTTTTAACTTGATGCAGTAGCTAGAGTTTTTAATGTGTTCTTGCATCCTTTTACAGTAGTCTCACTTATCCAACATAAATGGGCCGGCAGAACATTGGATAAGTGAAAATGTTAGATAATAAGGAGGGATTAAGGAAAAGCCTATTAAATGTCAAATTATGTTATGATTTTACAAATTAAGCACCAAAAACATCATGTTTTACAACAAATTGACAGAAAAAGCAGTTCGATATACAATAACATAATGTAGTAATTACTGTATTTACAAATTTAGCATTGAAACATCGCAATGTATTGAAATAGCTATGGATCCGGGTGGGAGGCAGACTGCATTGGATAATGCAGAATGTTGAATGAGTAAAGGTTGGATAAGCAAGACTCTACTGTATTATGTTTTACATTCATTTTCAAATACTGCTTAATTTGTTATTAAACTGAATTATTGTTCAATTCTTTAAAAAAAATTACATTAGTAGTCTTTTTTTAAAAAAACCCTGAACTTTATTTTAACTTGTACTAATGATGCTTTGAATCTCATGTTAGGAGAAAAGTGGGATATAAATTAAATGAACAAATAGTTGGGAATAGTTATATGTACTGAATTTGGCTGGTGGAAATGATAGCGATGGGGTCATTTCGGTGCATGCTCTGTGGAAATGAAAAAACGTCCACTTTTGAAAAAGGAATGCGTGAGAAATTAAAACAAACAGATATTTTCCCATCGAAGAGACAGAAAAGGTCATGGCACTTTGCAATGCGGCACAGAAGGAAAAAGATTCCATTGGTTTTGCCTGTCACCGAAGAGCTCTGGCAAGAAAATCTAGACTTGAGGAAATTCTCAAAAATTAGTTCCATGCTAAAAATCAAAACAAAAACATGTAGTTGGGAACTTTTAGGTAAGACCACTTTGTGTTGAGGTGAACACTGAACTTCCATGAATAGCCAGTAAATGTTTGCAGGCTTTCCATTGTTTGCAGACTTTACCTCAACCATGTTTTCTTCTTTTCATCTCTTACTTGTGCAAAATCTATGCATTTGACAGTGCACAAGGTTTTGTAAGTAAAGCTAATTTTTATCCGTTATAAAGAACACAATTTATTATCTCTTTCATTATTAGACTAGTGTTAGTGTTGCTGAGTGGGGAAGCTGTTGTTGTTGAGCTTCTCGCTTGCCGGTGTAATTACTCTGCTAAAGTAATCTAGCAGGCAATTATCACTGAAATCTCTCAACACCACAAGCATGTACCAAAAAAACCCGATGATTACATTCAAGGTAAAGGTTTCCCGTTGACATTACATCTAGTCATGTCCAGCTCTGAGGAGTGGTGCTCATCTCAATTTCTAAGCCGAAGAGCTGGCATTGTCCGTAAACACCTCCAAAGTCAAGTGGCCAGCATGACTGCATGAAGCACCTTTATCTTCCTGCCGGAATGGTTCTTATTGTTTTTGAACTGCTAGGTTGGCAGAAGCTGGGGCTAACAGCAGGAGCTCGCTCCACTCCCCAGATTTGAACTGCCAACCTTTCGGTCAGCAAATTCAGCAACTCAGTGGTTTAACTTGCTGCACCACTGGGGTCGCATTAAACTAAACAAAAAAAAGGAATATAATTTTAAATAAAGGGATCAGTTGAGTCTACCAGAATGCAGACATTCTACAGTGTTTTTACAATTAATCCAAATATGTACAATTAATTTCTTAAGAGTTAAAAGCAATTTCTTGTTATTTTTATTACTGGAACATCCAGTTGCTGATTAAAATTTCATGTGAAATTGTCAATGCTGTCTTTAGAATCAAGGCTATTCAGGAGGCTAAGAAGACACTGCTTTGATTTTACTGTAAAAGATTTCTTATATATGGTAGCATTCTCCTACATAGCTATTGGTAAAACTTTTAATATCTTAAGTCTGTGAACTATGTGGAGACAGAAATATTTTCTTGACTACAGATTGAGCATCTCTTATCCAAAATACTGCAAAATCCCAAAATTATCCACATGGTTCGCTAACACAATGTCACCTTTGCTTTCTGACATATCAATATATAAAAACTTTGTTTCATGCACAGAACTATTAAAAATATTGTGTATAATATTACCTTCAGACTATGTGTATATGAAATAACATTTTTGTTTGTTTAGACATCGTTCCTATCACCAACACATGCCATTGTGTACCTATATGCAAAAACAGGTATTTGAAAATCCCAAAAAACTTCTGGTCCCAAGCATTTTGAGAAAGGGATATTCAATGAGTGCAGCAATTCGTATATTTTGGTTTTAAAATGTTTATTGTTTGTGGAATTTTATGTTTCATCAGTTCTATGGCATCTGCAAATTGTCTTGATTTGTGAAACACGAAATTTCACATGACATACTGTAGGAATGTCATACTGTTTTCAGTCATGAATGATATTTCATGTTCATAGAGGCTGTCTCACCATGACATTGCCTGGAAAGTTAATTATATAAGTCTAAGCATTTGGTGCTAAATTTTTTAAGATGATAACAGCAATCCTAGAGCTAGGCCAAAATGCTTGAAAGTCAGAGCAGATGCAATGCATACTGATTTTACGACCCCATACAAAAACAGTGGCTCAACAATTTATACAATCGTAGTAAATTGAAAAAACATTATTAGAAACCTGCATGCAACTACTCAGTTTCTGCAGCATTTTGCAGATTCCAACTTAGAAAAATGAAATGCCAAAATTCAGGATGGGTGCCACCTGGCTACTTTGGCGGCTTACACCAATTCAGCCCTAGTTGACCCAAAGAGCCTGCCTGCTCCCATCTCACAATGCAGAGGAACTTCCAGCAAGGCTACGTGGGTCAACTAGCACAAAGATGGTGTTGCACAGGAAGCAATGGGAAGTGTGGGCTGCATCAAAAGGAGTATAGTGTCTGGGACCTTGTGAGATGTGCCACCAGAATGAAGGCATCTCACCACATCCCGGCAGTGGTCATATGGGGGGCATGGGGGCCTGTCATTCCACTCCCCACTGTGTCATAGCTTTCCCCATGCCCCATCACACAGGGTTGAGCCTTAATTCAGCAAAAATCCACAAAAAATATCAAAAGAAGTAACTTCCGCCAAACGCGGATCTTCCTGGTTTTTGAAGCACGTTAGCACTTCAAATGCTCCAACAAATGCTGAGTAACACGCAAAAGAGGCTGGAATCCAATGACGTCATCGTGGGCCGGGCCGGAAGTCATCCACAAGGGCTGAAGATACAGACGAAGTCAGGAGGCGGTTCCAACACAAAGAGGTAATCCCAGAACGCTGCACCAACAGCCAGATTCAGCAACACATCCAAGAGGGAGAAGGCAGACAGAGAAACATGGAGACAGTCCAAGGGTCCCAAAACCCCAAGGTAACACCTTGCCAGCCGCAAGGATAAGCCCCAAAAAGCCCACATTATATTAGTCATCAGCTCCACCCAAATCAGACGATGCCCCACCTGCATCAGCTGCTGCCCCAGACCCACATGCAGCCTCTTGCCCAGCCCTCCAGCTTTTCCACCTTCTATCAAGACTTAGGTCACCCCAATCCTCTGGGTACCCTGAAGGCCATTCGTTGACATCAGAGAACCCCACAAAAGTATCACTACTTGTAGGCTCATTGCATATATCCTGAATCGCCCGCACTTGAGTCCAGTCCATATCAGTATCACTTTCCTCTGACGTGCTTCCCACACCTTGGCTTTCCTCTTCATCCTCTGTAGGCTCTGTAAGTATTTGCCTGATTCATTTGCATTGCAAAATATCTTCTCCACTACGGTCATGAGGAAGCCTTTCCCCCCTTCTTTGACCCACAGAATCAGCATCAGCTGTCCCACCCACTTCCAAGCCAGAGTTAGACGCTGGAGAAAGAGCCCCGGCCTGTTCCCTACTACCAGTAGTAGCTGAAACTCCAGACCGAAACCCAACAGTAAGTGTGAATAAGTCTAGATCAATTGAAGTAATGGTGCCTCTCTTTTCTGCTTTGACCAGACCTCACCTGGAATACTGTATCCCTTTCTGGGCACCACAATTCAAGAGGGATATTGACAAGCTGGAACGTGCCCAGAGGAAGGTGACTAAAATGATCAAAGTTCTGGAGACCATGCCCTATGAGGAACAGCTTCAAGAGCTGGGGATGTTTAGCCTGCGGAAGAGAAGGCTGAGAGGAGACCTGATAGCCATTTATAAATATTGGAAAAGATGTCATGAAGAAGAGAGAGCAGGCTTCTTTTCTGCTGCCGTTGAGACTACCAGCTTCATCACATTCAAGTTTTAATGTGGACAGTCCTGGTATTCTAAAGCAAACAGAATTCTGGGAAATGTAGTTTGGGAAGGCAAAGGACCCCTGTGTCAGAGAATTCAAAAGGCCCACCCTAAACTACATTTCCCAGAATTCTGCTCTCTTCAGAATACTGGGACTGTTTGTGCTAAAGCCTCAATGTGATGAGGCAGCTACGGACTTGGAGCAATGGGTTCAAATTACAATAAAGGAGATTCCACCTGAACATTAGAAAGAACTTCCTGTCCATAAAAGCTGTTCAACAGTGGAACCAACTGCCTCAGAGTGTAGTTGAGGTTTCTTCCTTGGAGGCTTTTAAACAGAGGCTGAATGGCTATCAGTTGGGGGTACTTTGTGCTTTTACCTGCATGGCAGGGGTGTTGCACTATAGACTCGGGGCCCCTCAGTAAACCACTTGACACTTGGCAACGGTTAAATGCTTTATTTAGAATAAATGGTTAAAGGAAAGAGTCTAAAGAAGATTACCCTGGTGATCCCGATCACCATTCCGAGCACCCCTGGTCTAAAGAATATATCCTATTGATGTTCTCCAACAGCAATAGGTAGCAGCAAAATTGTCTCTCAGGAAGCAAGAATAAAGATATAATCCTCTGGCAAACAGGAACAAAGCAAAGAGTCTTGTGTGCCCAAATGGGCTAATCCAAAGGGGTCTGGAAACAAGGCTTGGCAATTAGTCTTCGGTAGCAGGAAGGCCCAAGGCCCAGGCAGGAACTTGAGTGCATGGAAACCGTAGCGTAGAATCCAACGTTGACGACGGATAGGGACCCATTGCTGGGGCCCAACTTATATAGGAGTTAAAGGCTTTGATTGTCTGACGTCTAGTACGTCGGACATCACTTCCCATAACATGATCCAGCTGCGGCCCTTCTATCCTTGTTACATCGGTTTGCAATGTTTTGCCAATTAGCGCGGGCAGATGGTATTGGGGAGTTAACATCTCTCGGTTCTGCTAGGCACTGTTTATCATTCTCTGACCAAGGTGAATCCCTGGTAACAGTGACCTTGGACAACGGATGAGCCTGTCTTTGCTGATTAGGCTGGTCAGGCCTAACAGGACTCTTTGAAACATTGGTTCTGCTTTGGGATTTAACCTGATAGAAGCTTTGCAGAGGGCCTAAGTTGGGTTGAGGATCATGCAGGGGTGTGACCAGGGGGTTGGACTAGATGACCTATGTGATTTCTTCAAACTCTGTGAGTCTATGATTCTATGAAATAAATATTACCCTAACTGAAGAACAGATATTTCTTGAAACATTAAAAAAATTACTGCTCACAGAATCCTCCATCAGCATGGACAGGTATCTGTAGTTCTGAGTAATGTTTTCAAGCTTTTTACTCAGAAGTTTCTCACTCAGAACATACATTTTGCATAGTGGGTAAATGAAACATGGAACCATAGAGTTGGGAGGGGTACAACCTCCTGTTTGATGTAGGATCTCTAGCTGAAACATCCTTAGCAAGTTGCTATCCTTTTCTAAGACATACTGAGAAGGAGGAGAAGAAAAAGGAGAAGGCAACCCACATGTCCTCCCTCATTTCCCCATCACATGGTGGGGAAGGGACAAGATAAATTGGCATCCTGTCCCCATCATATGGATGAAAGGGTGGCAACTCACGTTTTCACATTGCCCTTTCCCCCATCAGATGGAGGAAAGGACAAAAAATGCAGGTAGCTTCATTGGAGCTACCCAAAACACACTTACTTCTCTGTTATGGCAGAGGAAGCATCTAGCAACACATCCCCTCTGCTTTGGGAGGAATGGGGGAAGGCCAAGCCAGCATCTTCAGATGGCACTCAGCAAGCCCCATCCAGAAGAGGAGAAAACATGTTTATAGAAAATTGTACTTTTAAATCTTATTTTTTATTTTGTTATTGTAGTACAATACAAAGTAGTCATACATGCCAGAACACATGTCAACATAAAGGGAAATTATTCATACCACAGATAAAGGAATATGAAGTTTGCTTTACAAAATAGTGTTGTGTTTTTGGGGTACAGTGATTTAAATCTGGCTTGCCATATACATTCTTTCACTCTTGGCCAGCATGCAAGCAAAGCAAAATGTGTGAAGTCAATGAAATAGTCTAGAAATAGACAGCGGGGATGATTTGATTATAGCTGTGAGGCTAGATTCAAGTAATACGTCATAGTGGCAATATTTAAAATGGCTTAACGATTAACACCACAATAATGAGCAAGATGCTTGGAAGTAGATTCCATTGAAAGCAGGTCAAATTGGGCTTCATTCCAAGGATAACACCTCCGCAGCATTGAGGACAGAGGAGCAGCACTTTGCAGTGTAAATACTCAGCTGTACACACTTCTTCAGAGTTGTCTCTAAAGCTTAGATTAGGGCCAATTTTCCAATAGTCACTGGCCATTAGTCATTCCCACCTTCATTAATGAGGTGCTATTCACGTGGTCATGCCTGGATCCTTTATATGTGTCCAAAACACATATTAAGGAAGTTCCCTGTACTTTAATTCATGTCCCTATGGAAGAACAACCATCTGACGTGCCCATTCTGGATTTAATCCATTTTTCTGGCAGTGCTTCCTGACATTCCCCTGTGGAAATTCCTATAAACATGTTCCAATATGGGGCTGCGAGACAACCGTAGTGAATTTTGTTTTGGTTTTGTTTATAAGAAGAAATATCATGTTGGTGGGGAGGATCATCTCTATGAGATTGCATGTTCACAGGAGAAAACTGTACAAGCATGTCTCTCTGATTTTCTGTTGGCTGCATAGAAACTGATTTAAAGTATGAATCTCTAAAGTTGTCTTTACCATGAGTTTTGATTTGTTCTAAAGATACAGAATTATTTTGGCACACTCTTACTTATCTGTTGCTATAAACTTTTGTATGTGAACTGGCATATAAAACAAATATAATAGAAGAACTGTTGTGTAATAACAGGGAGTGCTCGGATTGAATGAAATCCACAAGACTTAAATCACTGACTGGTAACCAACCATGACGGAAATAATAAAAAGAGAGCTTTAGTTTAAATCACTTACCTGAATAAAGGTTCCTTGACATTTCTTTGTGTATTTTTGACAGCGCAAATCTAATCACTAAAAGATGTTAATTTACAATAAACAACTTGTATATTTTTAAAATATTATTTTAGTAATTTAGCACATAAATATACTTGTTATTGCTTTCATGCTGCAAATGATGCATAAATACATCAAGTATGATAAGAAATAAATCAATCACTGAAATAAACTGTATGACTCATAAGCCAAAATTGAGTTGTCAATTCCAACAACAGTAGACCAATGAACCAATGGGAAATAAGTAACACAATCCTTACATAAATCCCATTGAATTACTGTGTCCTCTTTAAGAGTCTACACTGTGGAATTAATGCAATTTGACACCACTTTAACTACCATGGCTCAAAGCTATGAAATCATGGGAGTTGTAGTTTGGTGATGCACCAGCACTCTTTGGCAAAGAAGGCTAAAGACCTTGAAAGCCTACATCTCCCATGATTTCATATCACTGAGCCATGGTCATTAAAGTGGTGTGAGCCTGCATTCATTCTACAGTTTAGGTGAACCTTAGGTTGGACTGATAATTGGGTTCAGGGCATAAGTTATCACACTGGATTTTAAATGTTTAATTATGTGGAAGTTGAGGACAGATTTTGGGACCAAAATTATAGATTTTGATAATGATCCATTGATAAGTGCAGAGTTATTTCAGAGAGAGGGGAAAGTGCCATTGCACCTCAGGGCCAGTGTCATTTTCCCACCCAAAAATTCAAAAAGACTAGAAGCAACACTACAATGCTTCTTTCAGATTCTCCCAGAACAGAATGAGCTCTTTCTTTGCATCTGTTTATTCAGCAAAAGGGATGGTTCTCTCTCTCTCACTCACACACACACACAACACTTACATTGACCTGTGGATCAGTTGCACCAAGTTTTTTTGGATCGATTTTCTAACTAAATTTCTAGACTTATATGTGAGTATATACTGTGCTTACATTGCATTCATTTACACACCCATGCATTTATAGAGTGTGATAGAAAATTAATTCATTTTTATGAATTACATATCATGTGTGTGATTAGATCTAATTTTAACTGTTATGACAGTCAAGAAGTTTAGGTATATACCAATAGCTACTGTGAATTAGGCTTGTGCAATCCAGGTAAACCATGATGTGTTTTGGTATCCTAGACTTTGGTGAGGGATCCTGATCTATTTTTCGGAAGCCTCCAAAATTTGGGAGGACAGAAATCCATTTTCAATACAGGAAGCCGAAAGTTTTGCTTTCTATATGGCCTATTGGTGGCAATGAGAGGGGGGACTTCCAACAGGCTCCCCTTCTCATTTTAGGCACTGTTTGTCCTTATATCCTTCATTAAGTCCTGGATTAAAAGCATCACAGTTAAAATACCACACTTTCCGCTATCCTTTCCCTTTTGTCTTTAGAGAGGACCAGGTTTAAGTCCCTCTGCAGAGGTTGAGAAGATCGAGATACAAAAGTTTTAAGTAAATAAATGAATAATAAATTTAATGTGTTGATAAAGCAGTTTCTACTCTAGAGGAGAGAGGAGTTGCAAGTCCATGCACCGCACAGCTCTCTCTCTCTCTCTCTCTCTCTCTCTCTCTCTTTCTGCAGGAGGCAGTTTTCCAAGGCATTTTAAGTGGGTTTCCCACTTCCCAGGGAAGGAAGTAGGATTGACCTGGAAGTATCCTACCCTGGGTTTCCTTTAAAAAAACCTCTCTCCTCTCTTGATTTGAAGGCATTGGAGTGGTGCCTTTTCCCCACCTTGCGTTTTGTGGCTTTCTTCCTCCCCACACTCCACATGTAACCGAAAGCAGCCAGTTTTCAACTACTGCTCTGTTGTGGTCAATAAAAAATGGCGGCGGAGCCCATGCCATTATGGGCTTCAAAACCAACTGAACCAACCAAACAAGCTGAAGGCAAACGTTCATAACAAATCTGTGTATAAGCCTACTATAAACTAGAGCAGACCCATAAAATAAATTTCTGAGTGGTAGGTTAACACTTACATATATCACTTTGATTTAATGGGCCAATTCTAGTTGAGGTTGCAACTATATTTAGGCATTACTGCTTTATTTGAGATTTTCAAAAATACAAATACAATTTAAACTTTTAAAAATAATTTTAAAACGTCGTGTATTTCTCTCAATGTTCTTACAGAGTGTGTTTTGGTATAACATCTTTCATTTAAATTCATGAAGAACACTTGGGTTCCAACTTTTGATCACTACAAAGTTGATATGATACTTTAATGCTTATTGTACTAGGCATGAACTTCTTTCTTATATCCTGATCAAAGATGATCCTATTCACATAAATCAGGAGTATGTAAACTATATTCTTCATCCATCTTGCTTTGGTAGGATACTCCATGCTCTCCCCAGCCACTCTCTCTCTCTCTCTCTCTCTCTCTCTCTCTCTCTCTCTCTATATATATATATATATATATATATATATATATATGGCTGTCCTACCACCTTTCTGATGTAGATTTGTGAGGAATATATTAAATCAATGTAATTTACTCATATGTTGACTCATAATTCAAAAATTGATTCAGTGTGTGTGCTGTAGCTGGGACTCATCCGTAAAATTCAGGCCTATACCTGTATATGTATGGACACATATATTATAATATGTATATTTTTGGAAACCCACTTCAGATTTTCATCTCCTTTTGTAAAAGCATTCACTCACACACCTGTATAAACAGGCATTTAAAAACACTGGCTTTGAGGCATTTCCTTGTTTTGTTTTGTAATCATTAGTAGTACAATTATTAATCTTCCTAAAGGCTTTTTGACAGTTAACCACAAGCAGTAAAAGAAACAGTCAGTTGATAGTGATGAGAGTGATGAAATGCTGAAAGCCTTCATTCGTTTTATAGATCTAGCTTATAACCACAATGGTACAGCTTTTAACCACAAGGAAACAAAAGCTTTAACATTGTCTCCTTTCTGGGCATACAAGGATGGAACTTGGGTGAGGTGTTTACTGATCACTGAGAATGCCTGTAAAAATGTGTTCAGTGCTCTTACAAAATATCCCTTGGCAAAGATGGCTAAAGGCCTCCTAAAATTACATGCTTCCATAGCATTGAGTTACTGCAGTTCAAACTGCATTAATCAGTATCAAACCGCATTAATTATACAGTGTAGATGCACCCCAAAACACGCATTCCACGTAGAGTTTGGAGAAGCTACTTTTTTGGTACAACACTTGAAATCCCCCAGTCATCATGGCCATGGCAAAACAAGAAGAGCCAATGACTTACAAATGTACAAAGTATCTAATTGTAGAAGACTCTAGAAACCGAAAGACTGCAAAAGAAAAATTAGCAGTAGAAGAGAACGTCATTTTTCATTAGAGGCTACCAAAATGTGCCAATTTTTTCATAGTGGGAATAAAAAAACTGATATGGGGAAGTTTTTTAAAAAGCAGCTATGTTAGTCTCTTATAGCATAGCATGAGAAAATAAAGGGAGAGAAAAATGTGGCACTACCTTTAAGACTGTTTTTTTATTTTTGTATGAGCTTTTGTGGCTATAAACCCAAATCTTCAGATGCAGTACCAAGTGATCTTAAGGCATCAAACATAATTTTTATAATCATGGGATTGTGATATAATTGAATAGGATCCAGAAAGATTCACGTCATGTTCTTTGCCCTAAATTGTCCAAGCGTTGTGTAAGGTGATACAGGGTTTTCAGATCTTTTGCAGTACCAAAAGAGAGTACTTCCTGTTCTGTCCAAACCTGCTAAACTTGAATATGACTGTTGTGTCTTGGATCTTCAAAGCTATATAGCACCTATGTATTATTATTATTGTGTGCCTTCAAGTTCTTTCTGACTTATGATAGCCCTATAGTGAACCTATCAGGGGTTTTTGAAGCGGAGAGTAGGTGACTTGTCAAGGGTCACCCAATGGGTTTCCATGGCTCATCAGATATATGAATCCTGGCTTCTAGAGTCATCCAACACTCAAACCACGACACCACTTTGGTTCTCTCATCTATGTATTATTCTAATATTAAAGCTATATGTACAGCATGGAAGCTACAGTATGTCTCCCTTGGTGATTGAACTCTGGGATATTACTCAGCTCCCATGTCATTTAAATCTGTTTCTAATTTACCATCTAGATCTCAGGGCTTTAGAAATTATCATCACAAAGAAGAAGGATTTCCACTTCCAATGTTTTTGCTTGGTGTCATAGAGTCACTGAGTCTAGGAACAAAAGAAAACAGATTGAAAAGCATGAAGCTTCTTCCTGTTTCCTACATAGTACAACATTTCCGGGCCAAATGCCTTGACATTAGTTGTCCTGTGAAGGAGGAACACCAGAGACAGATTGTCAGTGATTATTAGAAGTCACGGTTGAGAAGCTATGCAGTTAGGAAAAAGTGTTTGAGACAAGCACTCCAGCAGATCATTAAAGCTTGTCACAAAATGAACTTAGTTTTAATACTGTTCTTTGGGGGGGGGGGAGGAAGGAAAATGGCGGCATAGCCGGAGCCATGTCTCTTTCCCTTGCTATTAATCGAGCAGCACAATTAGAGAGGAATACTGACAACAGACTGATAAGTCACTGCCAAATCACTCTGATCTCGGAGGAAGTTTTGGACTTCACCAGCAACTTTCTATTAATCAACTTGAAGAGAAATAAAAGAAGGGTGAGAAAACAAGCGGATCTGTTTAGCTTTCTAAGGCTTCTGGAAGCTGAAGCAGCGTTTGTCCTATAATTTGTCCTATAATCATTGTTGTGGTTTCTGCAAAGCACTACTCTACTGCTGTTATTCTACTACAGGGAGGATGGCTGTGAGTTCCTCTCCCTGCCTGCATTCCCAGCCTTGTGGCTGCAGTTTTAAATGCTGCCATTTGTTTGTTGTATACTGTTCTTCTGCTCAGATGAAAATCCAAGTAGGTACAGCGGTGCTCATTAGGTAGATAGTGATCTACTGGTAGATCTCGAAGAGCGTCCTGGTAGATCTCGAAGGGTGTCCTGGTAGATTGCAGGCAGATCGCAGGCACAGTGTGTATGGCTCCCATGCCATTTGTGAGGAATGCTCAGGGGCTTATTATACTCACATTTAGTTGAATTCAGTCTTAAAATATATTATATGGCTCTCACTGAAATAAATTTCATAATATTTTGCTTTTATGGCTCTCTGAGTAGTGGGTAGGTAGATCTTTGGGACTTGGTTGTTTTATAA
The DNA here is from genome assembly GCA_030556195.1 of Anolis apletophallus. Lineage (NCBI taxonomy): Eukaryota > Metazoa > Chordata > Lepidosauria > Squamata > Anolidae > Anolis > Anolis apletophallus. The sequence continues at coordinate 87,152,533 of JARBWK010000006.1, read as the reverse complement.
GTAGCTCGCATGCTGGAAAAGTGTGAGTACCCCTGAAGTAGGAGAACAATTGCTGGACTTCTCCCTCTCTCCAATCCAACTATTGTATACAATAGCCCAACATGACACCATGTATTTGGGAAAGGGAGAGTAAATGCATACCTTTCAAAGATAAACATGGAGACAAAAGCCCATGTTACATAAATGACTTATAGGTGATGGATTGTCCAATCACCTTTTCACTTCTTTTCTCTCTGTGGTATCTGACTGTTCTTTGAATTGAGTGTAGTACACATCACTCCATTACATTCCAATGTAAGAAATTAAGACAAACTATCCAAGACCATCTACCTGAATTATTAATATGTAAGCTCTTCCATCTTTAATTGATGGTAAATAGCTAAAACACTTTCTCCAAAGACTTGAAGTAACTTGTAGATATTCATTCAAACCTTAAATCTGAAGGCATGGATTTTTGCAAGGCATTCAACCTCATCTCCCCTCCCCCTTGCTGCTCATGAAAACAATGTGGAGACATGCTGTAACAAGCAAATGATGCCCGTGACTGATAGTCAGCTCTACAAAGTAGTTTCCCATCTACAAAGATTAATGTGTTTGTGCACTGACATTTTCTCCAATTGAAAGACAGCAGTGCTAAATAAAGTATCCCGGGCTACAATAATGGACAGAGAAAATAAATCTTAGTGCTGCTGTCTTTCTTCAAGAGTTATTACATGATGTTAAACCATGTGAAGTGCTTTTCACAGCCTGCAGACCAAGATAGCCTCTACCTCTCTGAGACACTTAAGCAGAACCATTGCAAAAGAGAAATTGTAATGACCACACCTTATTGACTTCCATGACTTCATTCCACTTGGCCCTTAGCTTTTCCTTGCATTTTTGCAGCTGAGCACTTGGGATTCTTCCATCATCAGCAACAGTAAGGCCAGTCTTGGCTTTGGATTTAACAACAACATCTGCCTTTAAGCCTGGTTACATAAGGAGGATTTTGGAAAAGAACAATTGGATTAAAGAAGTACAGCCACAATCCTAAAAACTTCTTTTCTGTTTGATAATTCATCTGGAACAGAACCAGTTTTCATTTTGAACCAAGCCATCCTCACCTCTATCTTCTTCAGACTATGGCATATGGATGGGGCTCAAGAGATGGGCTTCTAAACATAATACAAGTCCAGTAAAGGTAGCTCCATGGCAAGGTTTTATGTAGTAAGGCATCATGCTCTTTGTGGAGAAGCCCAGGCTACATAAAACACAGGAACAATGTGAGGGAGAATTCAGGAGTTTGACTTTTCAGTCATTGGGAATATCTAGCCAAACATTTGTGAATGGAATTGACCTTGTAAGCCAGGCATCCTCAAACCACAGCCCTCCAGCTGTTTGGGCCCCCAACTCCCAGAATTCCTGACAATTGAACAAGCTTGTTAGGGCTTCTGGGAGCTCAAACAGCTGGAGGGCCACAGTTTGAGATGCCTGCTCTAAGCCAGTGTTTTCCAACCTTTTTTGAGCCGCGGCACATTTTTTTACATTTACGAAATCCTGGGGCACACCATCAACCAAAATGACACAAAATGACACTCTAACACAGTAATACATATAGTTAATATGTTTTTAAATGTATTTATACACTCAGTGTGAAACCTGGACCTGTTTCGATGAACACAACATAGATATCCTGGCAGGAATGGCAGAAAGACACACATGAAGGTCTTGCTCAACAGCTGGGAGCTATAGTTCTCCCGCAATCAAAGAGCATTCTGAACTCCACCAATGATGGAATGGAATCAAACTTCCCACACAGAACTCCCATAACCAAGAGAAAATACTATAAGAGTTTGGTGGGCATTGACCTTGAGTTTTGGAGTTGTAGTTCACCTATATCCAGAGAGCACTGTGGACTCAAACAATGTTGGATCAGGGCCAAACTTGGCATGAATACTCAATATGCCCAAATGTGAGCACAGATGGAGTTTGGGGAAAATAGACCTTGACATTTGGGAGTTACAGTTTCTGGGATTTATAGTTAACACACAACCAAAGAGCATCCTGAACTCTTGCAACAATGGAATTGAACCAAACTTGGCATATTGAACTCTCAATTTCCCACGGCACACCTGATGATCGCTCATGGCACACTAGTGTGCCACGGCACACTGGTTGAGAAACACTGCTCTAAGCAACTATCTATTATGTATCAACAAGGGATTTCTCAATGCCTACACTGTGTAAAGCATGGTAGAAGAACCACTTGGGATAGATAATAATCAGCAGAGAATTTATTTAACTCGTCATCACATATATGCTTTTCTTTTACAACCCACCCGATGTGACTTCTCCCCTAACTGGGCTATGATGCAGGGTTTTCCAGTAAAAGGGGGAAAGCAAATGGATAAAAGTGATGAAAAGAAAGTTGATGCATGAAGATTCAAGTAATTTTCTCTTCTTAAAAGCATACTGTATATTACAAATACTCTGTACCATGGGCATGGGGTCTGTTTGTATGGGGTGCAAACCATCACAGGTGAATACCAGAACACATGTGACCAAACAACATCAGCGTGTAATCAAGATGGCAAAAAATATTTATGAGAAAGGATAGACAAACGGCTATTTTCTTTTGCTTAAGCTATCCGAGAAAGCAAGATTCTGCCCTTCTTTGTCCATTTAATTACTTGAGTGTAAACTACTTTTGCACTTCGTATTCAATTCGCTTCATTGGAAATATGACGTGGACAAAGGGGGGAAATTGAGAAGAGGAAAGAGAACCTGGAACATTTTAACAAAATCACAAAAGGTGGAATAATGGAGAATTAATCAGAACTTTCCTTGCCAAATAGGAAGAGTTGGGATGTATAGGAATGCCATGTATTTGTGGTTTGCCTCCACCTTGTTTCTGATTTATTCCAGTCCTAATGTGAACATTCAATGGAGTCATGAAGACTTTCACATTCTGTGTATAGCCCCTAATGTAAACTTGGAGCTACATAGAGATTGTAAATATATATAACTCTAAGTTATGCATTTGTAACCTTCCATAAGGGTGATGGCCATGTTGAGCCCAAATATCAGGAAAAGGGTGGGATAAAAGTAAAGTAAATAAATAAAAATGCTTGTGAAAGTCACAATCACTTGTTGTTTTGCATCTTCAAGTTGTTTCCATCTTATGGTGACCAAGTCATAGGATTTTCTTGACAAGATATTTTCAGAGGTGTTTGCCTTTGCCTTCCTCTGCAGCTCAGAGAGCATAACTTGCCCGAGGTCATCCAGTGGATTTCCATGGCTGATCAGGGATTCAACTCCGGGTCTCCAAAGTCATACTCCAATGCGCAAACTACTAAACCAACACTGGTTCTTGGAGAATGCCATATGTGTCTTCAAAGCTGAACTAATATTGACATACAGCTTAGTGTTAGAATACCTTAAAGACTGACTCTTCCCATATGAGCCTTCCTGAAAGATAAAATCCTCAGCGGAGGCCCTGTTACATATCCCATCATCCCATGAAACTAGGCTGGTGGGTACAAATGACGGGGCTCTCTCTGCAGCAGAACCTGTCTTTGAAACTCCTTCTCACGGAAAGTTGAGTTGGTTCCATCTGTTCTGAGTTTCTATCAAAGACTGCTATTTCACTTGGCTGCCAGTCCTTAAAATTAGGGGTGGCTGGTCTGGCTGTTTCAAACTTTGTTTTTATTGTCTCTGGTTTTAGAATGATTTTTAAAGAGGTGTTTTACTTTATGTTTAGCTATATTATTTAATGTTTTCGATGTTTTCACTCATTGCACAGTGCCTTGGGGGCTGAGACGTGGCAAGCAAATGCTTAAAATCAAATATATTCACCTAAGTGGATCCTTAAAGTGATCATGTGGCTGTGTAGGCTCAGACCTGGTGAATGACAGGAAGTTTAGTGTAGTCCTGTGGCTCTGCTAAGGCATTAATGGCATTGATACCTATCCTAAACCCTCCACAATAAAAAGACTATTGCCATTTTAATCCTCTAGATGAACATAGTAAGAAATTAAAAATTACCGCTAGCCCCAGTCAGCAGGTAAATCCATAGAATCCAAGGGGACTGCTGATATAGGATGAGGCCCCTTAGGCCTTAACTACCTCTGAATACGGGGATATTTTCAGATTGCCGGAACCAGAGGCTTTCCCACAGGTCACAAACAGGTGTCTGGCCTCATCACACTAGAGAATGAATCTGCTTTAAATCTGGTTGCTGCCTCCTGAAGAATTCTGGGGTTTTTAGTTTAGGAGGGAGCCTTTAACAGCCTCACTAAACGACAAAGTCCAGAATTCTGCAAGAAGCAGAAACCATATTTAAAGTGGATTCCCTAGTGGAGTGGTTCTTAACATGTGGGCCACAGACCACTAGTGGGCCACGAGGACGAAAATCTGGTCCATGACCCTCCTTCCTCTTTATTTATTTTATTTTATTTCCTCTCCTTTTGTGCCATCTGCCACTCCTTCCCTGTTGCTGGCCATGGCATATGTTCTGTATCAGAAACTAGAGCTGCTTGTCAGAAATATTGAAAATTAACCATGTATTTTTAATTACAAAAAGTGATGTACAGGCACTGAAAGAGTTAAAATGATGCAATGACTAAGCAAAACCAGTAGGGTAATATAAGCAGGCGAGCCTGTGAGTTACTTGCTCCTCCTGTGTGAGGGCTTCCTTCTGTGTGAAGAATACCTCAGTGTTAGGAGTGCTGTGTTTGACTACTCCAAGGAGAGAGCTGCTTCAGTTTGGAGTTTGTTGTATGTTCTTTATCTGCATGAGGGAGAAGCTCAGCGTGAAGGCAAGAAGCTGAAGCAAAGATATCATAAGGAAGTTATGGAAACCTTGTTTGCTTTTGTAACCATATTTTTCTACAAGAAAGGCCTCCAAAGAAAGATAACAATAGCCTATGTGTGTTTTTGTTTCATCATATACTGGCTACTTGCTTTGGGTCACGCTGGTGCTGCTAAATAAGCAACTCTGCTGTATACTTTTATGGTGAGGGTCTTTTGTTATTAAGCCCATTCACCAAACTGTGGTCTATCCAATGCATTTTTCTGAATCAGCACCCCAAACCGAATCTAAAGCTGACCAAAAACTGATTCGTAACCCTTTTGGTACTAATGTTGGAGAGTGGTCCCTGGTTAAAAAAAAAGAAGTTTGGAACCACTGCTCTAGTGTGATGAGTATGTTTCATGTGGCAACTTAGAAGATAATCCTAACCAAAAAGTTATGGCTTTTTTGAAAAACCAAACAACCCCAAATTTATTTTTATATTGTTGCAAGGAGAACAAGCAAAAAGCTGTTCAAACCCCTTTTTCCCTTTATATAACAGAAGCTGACTGAAAGCTACATATTACAGACACTTTAACAAAGTGCAGAGTACTCAAAAGCGATGGGAAGAGCCATTTTAAAAGTGGGCTTTTTAAACTATTGAAATGGGAAAACGGAGGAATATAGCTGATTAGGCTAAGAAATATGCCAAATTGCAATCACAGCAAATATACAGATGCAAGTGCATATGCCATTTTTTCCTTAGGCCTCCATTCTTCCAAAAAACATTTAATAATGAACAAGCGTTTTGGGTTTTTTGGGGATAAACTATACCAAACTTCTATGCAGTACAGCATAGAGAATGCAAAAATGTGTTAGTCTTTTATTTGCTCCATTTTTCAGAGACGCATTAGCTTTCTTGTTCCATTACACTTTGTATTGGATTGTAAAACATTGACATTCGTGCATCTTGAAAGTAGGCATGGTTTTATATTTTCCCCAAATATATACTTTTTAAAAAGGAGCCCCCAGTGGCACAGCAGGCAGTTCAAATCCAGGAAGCAGGATGAGCCTCCACTGTTAGTCTCAGCTTCTGCTAACCTAACAGATCAAAAACATGCAAATGTTAGTAGATCAATAGATACTGCTTTGGCGGGAAGGTAACGATTCTCCATGCAGTCATGCTGGCCACATTACCTAGGAGGCATCTAAGGACAGCACTGGCTCTTTGGCTTAAAAATTGAGATGAGTACCACCACCCCCAGAGTCAGACATGAATGGACTTAATGTCAAGGAGAAACCTTTATCTTTATGCTTTTAAAATCATGGGCATTTTCTCTCTGTCAGAATACACAGCAAGCCTTGGAAACGAACAGTTTTCTGAGAAAAGATATATTTTATCCAATTAACAGTTTCAGAGGTGTGAACTGGATACATTTGATCAGAAACAAGAACCCAATGAATTTCGTATCCATTATAGTGAATGAGATGTTCAAGGATTATTATGCTCAAGTACTTTATGATAGCAGAATGAAACAACTATTGACAGAACGCTTTTCTCCTTCAACTATATAAATGAAAATAATCTCCCATACTTTTACAGAAATATATAGTTGCTCCAATCCAAAGAAGTGTGTGCGAAACAGTCAAAATGTGCTGCTTAGGCATCATTTGTTGGCAACCGCTAAAAATTTGTAACATTCCTTATCAGTTTAGCAAAGCGGAAAAGAAAATCCTTGAGAGCTTTGAAAAACTGAAAGTTTTTCTGATCCTCTTTTTGTTATCTTTCTTTAAGCTCCTTTATTTCTGGCTTGCTGACACTTTTTTTGCCAGGCACAGCAGTGTTATGGAAACTGTAGTCTCAAAAAGTAACTTTTCAGATCTCTGGATATGCAAAAAGAAGCCACAAAATGAACTGGGTGACCTTAAGGAAGTCAAAGGCCCTTCTACACTACCATACAATCCAAACTATCAAGGCAGATAATCCACATTATCTGCTTTGAAATGGATTATCTGAGTCTGCACTGCCATATAATCCACTTCAAAGCAGATAATCTGGATTTTTTACAGATGTGTAGAAGGGGCCATAGTCTCTCAGCCTCAAAGGAATGCAAGTGCAAGCCCCCTTCTGAGTAAATTCTGCCAAGGAAACACCATAATAGGATAATCATAACTAAAAAGTCATAAATCATCCACTGACAATCCGTCACATGTTTTATTAGTTGTAACAACATACAAAAGACATTTCAGGCTGTCGTGCATTATATCTATTGATCCCTGATATCTGAGTCCCACAAAAACTGTACACAATAATGAATAATAAATGGTCACACACAAGGATTTGTAGAATGATTGACATCCTTTGCTAGCTGCTTGTCAGGCTAATTGAGCATGATTGGCTTGGGGAGTTCTCTTGTGCTTTTTGCTGTTTGTTTAAAAGCTTGCTACCAAAGTTGTGGCAAGTTTACAAGCTCCTAAACCCACCCCCCTTAAGGAATCCCTTTGGCACAGCAGGATTGCCTCTCAACAAGTGTGTGTCTATGTACGTGCAATTTTTTGACACACACAAAATTCATAGACTAAGAGATTTAGGCCCCTTCTACACTGCCATATAAAATCCACATTATCAGCTTTGATGAAGTAGATTAAATGGCAATGTAGAAGGGGCCAGATACAGGTCAACAGAGGAGCTTCTAGATTCTGGTGCAGCATAACTATTGCGTTAAGGATTATAATGGTCTTTATTTTACGGAAGTATATTTATTCTCCAGAATTAAACTCGGGAATCATGTTTATCCCTTTATTATTTTTAAATTTTTCTTAGATGAATGTGGGGTAGTGGTTTGAGTGTTGGACTAGGTCAGTGTTTCCCAACCTTTTTTGAGCCGTGGCACACTTTTAACATTAAAACAATCTGGGGGCACACCACCAACCAAAATGACACAAAATGACACTGTAACACAGTAAAGAACGGCTGGGGGATGGTGACCTCCTGGGAGTGCCAAATCTGGGGAGGGGGAGGAGCCAGGCCACACCATGCCCCGCCCCCTCCCCAAGCTTCAGTTCCCCCATAACTTCGCCAGCCTTGAGGGGGCAGTGCCAAGCCAGCATTGTGCTGGCTCTGCCACCGCTGGTTTGGCACTGCCCCTCAAGGCTGGCAAAGCTGTGGGAGCACTGAAGCCAGGGAGGGGCGGAGTCAGGACCGCACCATGCCCTGACCCCTCCCCCTGGCTTCAGTTCTCCCACAGCTTCGCCAGCTTTGAGAGGGCAGTGCCAAGCCAGCATTGTGCTGGCTCTGCCACCGCTGGCTTGGCACTGCCCCCTCAAGGCTGGCAAAGCTGTGGGAGTGCTGAAGCTGGGGGGAAGGGGCGGAGCCAGGCTGCGTCATGCCCCCCCAGCTTCAGCTCTCCCACAGAGGAGGAGCATGAGCGGTGGATGGGCTTCAGTAGGCAGGGCTCCTCCACATGGCTTCAACAAGCAAGGGGCGAGAGTCATGGCGGGAGTCATAGCAGATTGGAGGCTGGTTGGGGAAACGGCCGAAGGAGGCGGCGCCCCAGTCCCTTCTTTTTCTTCGCCACCGCCTGGCCCTTCCTCCTTCTCTCCCAAGCAGCAGGAGTTTGGCAGGAGGAAGGGGGGAAGGAAGGGGGGCAGAGAGCTTTTCTCGCGGCACACCTGATGATCGCTCACGGCACACTAGTGTGCCACGGCACACTGGTTGAGAAACACTGGACTAGGTCACTGAAAGACTAAAGCTAGAATCCCTGTTTGCCATGGAAATCCACTAGGTCAGTGTTTCTCAACCTCCCTAATGCCGCTATCCCTTAAAACAGTTCCTCATGTTGTGCTGACCCCCAACCATAAAATTATTTTCGTTACTACTTCATAACTGTAATTTTGCTACTGTTATGAATCGTAATGTAAATATCTGATATGCAGGGTGTATTTTCATTCATTGGACCAAATACCCGATTCGCCCAAATTTGAATACTGGTGGGGTTGGGGGAAGATTGGTTTTGTAATTTTGGAGTTGTAGTTGCAGGGAACTATAGTTCACCTACAATCAAAGAGCATTCTGAATTCCACCAGTGATGGAATTGAACCAAACTTGGCACACAGAACTCCCATAACCAACAGAAAATATTGGAAGGGTTTGGTGGACATTGACCTTGAGTTTTGGAGTTGTAGTTCATCAAAGAGCACTGTGGACTCAAAAAATGATGGATCTGGACCTAACTTGGCACAAATACACAATATGCCCATATGTAAACACTGGTGGAGTTTGGGGAAAATAGACCTTGACATTTGGGGGTTGTAGTTGCTGGGATTTATAGTTCAATCAAAGAGCAGTCTGAATTCCAGCCACAACAAAATTGAGTCAAACTTCCCACATAGAATTCCCCGTGCGTTGAAGGGACTAGTTGGTGTGAGCCTCCCTCCAGTCTCTCACGCTCTCCCTCACTCGCACATGCGCCGAGCACGCCTGCTTTCCCCTCCCCACTTGGAGTCTCAGAAACAACCCTCCCCTTGGCTGAGAGGCTGGCCAATCACAACGGAGGAGGTCTTTTGTTGGGAGGGTTCGCCATCTGTTTCCAAAAAGGAAGCGAAGGACAGGCAGAGAGCTCTTCAGCCTTCTCTGCCAAAGGGACTCCAAAAACCATCAGAAATATGTTTTCTGATGGTCTTTGGTGACCCCTCTGAAACCCCTCACAACCCTCCCCAGGGGTGCCAACCCCAAGTTTCAGAAACACTGCACTTGGTGATATTGGGCAAGTTACACTCTCTCAGTCTTAGCCCCCTTCTACACTGACATATAATCCAGATTATCAAAGCATAAAATCTGGATTTTATACAGCAATGTAGAAGGGGCCTTAGAAAAAGACAAGGGTAACCCCCTTCTGAAAAATTTCTGACAACAAAATGCCACAGTAGGTTCACCCTGGAGTCACCATAGATCGGAAATGACTTAAAGATATACAACAGTCACAATCTTAGTACTCTCTCAAAATTAACACATTGGGCCCTTTCACTGTATGCAAGTATAGTGCCATGTTATATTTTAATGCCTTACGGAATCCTGAGGTCTGTAGTTTGGTGAGGTGCTAGAGGTCTCTGGCTAATAATTCCAAATAATCCTGCCTAAACTGTAAATCCCAGTATTTAACAGGAAATTGCTATGGCAGTTAAAGTGGAACCATAATGCTATAATTGTGCAGTGTGATATCCCCATATCTTCAGCCCAGGTGCCAAGATTGAGCATCTTGTGGCCCTCAAAATACTGTTGGATTACAACTCACAACAGCCATAGCCTGCACAAACAATTGTGGGAAAACAAAAGAATTGCAGCCCAGCTGCATCTGTCACTCCATAAATTCGCTGCAACTGCTTTAGGTTTACATCTAATGTGATCTAAACCAATATCCAAAACTAAACATACAGACCACAGGAAAATTAGAAGGTTGGCAATCTTGTACAAGAGAAATGCCTTTAATTCCCTGTCTTCCCATTGTGAAAACCAGATGCTTCCATGTGTGATTGTTTTTACTCATAAAAGTGGGCATAAAATATTAGCCACTTCACCAACATAGCCATCTTCTGTTTGTTGTGATGATTGGAGACAGGATGAGCTGCACCTGTGGCTTCTTTTCGACAGAGATCCATGTTCCTTCAGCTGGGAAGATATCCCCCTTCTAATGAAAAAAAGGACAGTATTATAAGAAATGTTACAATATATCTGATAAATAGAATAAATTGATCACATCCATCATAGTCTTTCTAAGATTGGGAATACTCAAGAATTTGGATCATGAGGGACGCATGTGAAATTGGGTTGTGGAGCCATGAACCCATCCAAACACACACATGCTTATACACTGTTCATCAAGAGAACTCTGTACCTAAAACAGAACTGGTCAGACTTATTTCCTCCCTTAGCAGTTTGGGTGCAGGTAGGATTGCCTGATTTAAAAAACAAATCAGGACAGGGCTTCTATACTCGTAGGGCCCTTCCACACAGCCCTATATCCCAGAATACCAAGGCAGAAAACCCCACCATATCTGCTTTGAACTTGGTTATCTGAGCCCATATTCATATTTTCTGCCTTGACATTCTGGGATATAGGGCTGTGTGGAAGGGCCCTAAATGGACTTGCAGAAGATGGAATTTCAGCAAGTGGAGCTTACATGAGAAGCAACACCTGATGAAATTCCTTCTTCTACTCAACTATTAAAAGCACAGGGACACTATCTAGTTTTCTACCAGACAGTGCTAGGGACATATCCAGCTGTCTTCACTGGAGCAACAGAAAGAGCACTCTGTAGGAAACTGGTGGTAAATTAATCAAGAGGAGGAAAGATTTCACAATTAGAAGCCAGGGCATCTTTAGGGGCTGAATGTCTTTGAAGACCACATGCAACACAGATACCACAGATCATACATTTCATCCTAAGGAAACCTGATCATGGCACGGAACCTGATTTGTGAGAACTGTTCAGCAGTGGAACCCGGAGTATGGTGGAGGCTCCTTTTTTTTGGAGGCTTTTAAACAAAGGCTGGGTGGCCATCTGTTGGGGGTGCTTTGAATGTGATTTTCCTGCTTCTTGGCAGGGGGTTGGACTGGATGGCTCATGAGGTCTTTTCCAACTCAATGATTCTGTGATTCTATGTTGGAAACCAATCCTTTGCAATAGAGTAAGGAGACTGCTGGTCCTCCAGAAGTTGTAGAACTATGTGCCCCATCAACCATAGAAGGTCAGAACCACTAGTGGGGATTATTGGTGTTGCAGCCCAACAATGTCTGACAGCCCAACAATGTCTGACATAATGAAATATTTATGAAATACAATGAAATATTTGACACAAAACAGTTCTGCTTTTTCACTCAAGCATTGAGAAGAGAATTGTTTATATATTCTACTCATTCATTGTTTCACGTCTTCCCAGCTTCGGATAATAATAATAAGTTATCAGTTTCTTCCTTAGGTCTTAAATTTGGCCAACCTGAACTTACCACCATGTTTCCGAGATTGGAAAACTTCTTTATACATCCTTCATACTTTTGTTTTATGGGGGAGGTAATGAAGCTGAGAGATTCACTCTTACCACACCACCTATTCAAAAAGATGTTCTATGGCAGCGTTTCTCAACCTGAGAGTTGAAACACCTGGGGAGGTTGCGAGGGGGTCTCAGAGGGGTTGCCAAAGACCATCAGAAAACATATAATTCTGATGGTCAAAACCCCTTTGACAGAGAAGGCTGAAGATCTCTCTATCTGACCTTCTCTTCTTTTTCGAAAACAGATGACAAATCCTCCCCCCAATAGCCTTACTCCGCTGTGATTGGCCACCCACTCAGCCAGCCTCTCAGTCACAGGGAGGGCTGTTTCTGAGACTCCAAGCGGGGAGGGAAGAGCAGACGTGCTTGTTGCATGGTAGCATGGTGCGCATGCGCAGGTGAGGTAGAGTGTGTGAGGCTGGAGGGAGGTTTGCAAGTCCCTTCAAGGCATGGGGGAAAGTGCCCGGGTGACATGGGACTGAGAGTGGCCAAGCAGCATCAGGAAGAGGAACAGCAGCAGAAGCAACTTAAGTTATTTGTAATGCGAATTATTAGAAAAAAGTCAATCTTTCCATTTGTTTTTTTAATGCTTCCATTAGTATTTTCTTTTGGTCATGTGGGTTCTGTGTGCCAAGACTGGTTCAATTCCATCACTGGTGGAATTCAGAATGTTCCTTGATTGTAGGTTAACTATAAATCCTAGCAACTGCAACTCCCAAATGTCAAAGTCTATTTTCCCCAAACTCAACCAGTGTTCACATTTGGGCATATGGAGTATTCGTTCCAAGTTTGGTCCAAATCTATCATTGTTTCTCCCCTAAATCACTGTCAATTCCTCCCAAACCGCTCTGGTATTTTCTGTTGGTTATGGGAATTCTGTGTTTCAAGTTTGGTCCAGGTCTCAGTAGTCTGTGTAAGTCAGAGCTGAAGCAGCTGAGGGTACTGCAATTCCCATCATCTGTTGTCCATACTCCCCCAAACATATTGTTTTTGCCCTCCAACCCCCTGAACAAAAGAGACGACACACAAAATATTGGGTTCAAATTGAGCAACTTTTATTTAAGGTTACCTATTTAAATTTCCTTAAGTCTAACTCAGAAGGTGTCAGGAATCAAGGTGTATTCTAGCCGAGGTATCATGCCCCCTCGGCTAACAATATCAATTTTCGGGCGAAACACCTGGATTCCCTGATTATCCAACCAGGGCAACCCCTTTTAGGGAAATGAATGAGAGGTCTGTACTCAAGATCTTGAGATCAGCCTCTTTCATTCCAGGGCCATTACACTTTGTTAACTCCTCAACTTGAACTTTGAGGTGAATGTTAACTTAATGGCCCTCACCCCTGAAGGAGGTGCCTTAGGTGCACACCGACTATGGGCTTTCCCTAGCTATTTTCCGCTAAACCTATTTAATACATACCGCTCCCCTTATTAGCCCCTACAACGCAAAGGGGTAGGCAAGAAACTCCCCTCCACAGTTAAGGTGGCAGGGGAGAAAATTCCTCACCCGATCCTCTTAGTTAAAGAGCGATCAAAAATCTTTGCTGCTAATGGGCGGGAGTGGTGGGTCGACCGTCTCCTCCGAGTGCCGAGCTCCAACTGAGCTCTCAGGAGGCTGGCCTTCCTAAAGGGAGGCCACGCCCCTGCCTCAAAGAGGTTCCAAGAACCTCCTCTTTCTCTGGGGAGGGCAAACTCCTCTCCCTCTTTAGCATTCTGCTACGAGGGAAACCTGCTGCCCTCCAACCCCTGAACAAAAGAGACGACACACAGAATCTTGGGTTCAAATTGAGCAACTTTTATTTAAAGTTACCTATTTAAATTTTCTTAAGTCTAACTCAGAAGGTGTCAGGAATCAAGGTGTAGTCTAGCCGATCTATCATGCCCCCTCGGCTAACGATATCAATTTTCGGGTGAAACACCTGGATTCCCTGATTATCCAACCAGGGCAACCCCTTTTAGGGAAATGAATGAGAGGTCTGTACTCAAGATCTTGAGATCAGCCTCTTTCATTCCAGGGGCATTACACTTTGTTAACTCCTCAACTTGAACTTTGAGGTGAATGTTAACTTAATGGCCCTCACCCCTCAAGGAGGTGCCTTAGGTGCACACCGACTATGGGCTTTCCCTAGCTATTTTCCGCCACAGACTGGGGACAGGTGTCCACCTAGTCCCCATCGCCCACTGAGACTCCTAATACCCCTAATCCTATGTTAGACAAACGGAACATTGCCCAATTCCGATATTACGATCCAACCGCTCAGCAAACAAAGCATTGTCGTGAGCCCTGGATAAAGGAGGTAGCGTGCTACCCCCCGTACTGTTGAGCGCATTGCCCCATCCTTGTTCCCCACTTTATGAGGACTCTCACATCTCCACACGCCATACCACCAACAAGATGGCATATTGGCGGACCGGACGATGTGTATGTGGGGCCATGCCAGCCAAACAGTACGAATTTGCTCGGGTCTGTAAGACGCTTTGCCCATCCGCAAGCCAAAGCCCTTCCCCCTAGATGTGGATACAGCTCTGCCAGAATGAGCTTAGAGCCTCAAACGAACAGGGGGTAAGGACCGTGAATGCAAGTCTGCCGTAGACCATGTCTACCACTCCATTCCAAAAAGGTAATGGAGTCAGGGCTCAAATGTTGGCTAACATGAAATGTAGGACCCGCTGACGGCTGGTCACTACCATCAGACAGGCCCGATTCACCCACATGGCCCTTATTAAGCTATCCTCACACTTCCCACTCAACTGGGCTGTGGATACATCATGAGGGAACATCCTACCGCTGGCTTCTTTTATTTTCGTTCCCTCGGATCCTAAAAAAAACCCCATAGGGACCGGAGTCAAGCGCTGGCAATAGGGACTCCCTTGAGCTCCCATTTCTGCCCAGTGGCCATTACTGTAAAACAGTGAAGGTGGTTATCCGAGTGTCAACCACAAGGACTGACACCCCAATAGGTAATAATTAACCGTCACGAGCATCCATTGTATGTATTGGATGCATCTGCCAAAGGCTGAACTACCTTTACCCAACTTTCCAGCCATTCATAAGGCTGAAATGGTGTGACTCAAATGACTATTCCTCTTACATTTTGAAGAAAACTCACTTACAAACTCCACAGCCATCTCTGAGGCTGAGAGGGTGTGACTCAAACGACTAATCTTCTTTTGCTTTAAGGAAAACACGGTTTTACAAACTCTCCAGCCGTATATCAGGCTGAGAGGGTGTAACTTACAGACTAATCTTATGTTGTAAAGAAAACGCGCTTTTCCAACTCTCCCGCCATTCCTAAGGCTGAGAGGGTGTAACTCACTGACTAATCTTATAATGTAAAGAAAGGTGCTTTCAAAACTCCCCAGTCCTATTTAAAGCTGAGAGGGTGTGACTCCAGCAACTAATCGTCTTGTTTTAATAAAAACGCGCTTTCCAAACTCCCCAGCTGTACACGAGGCTGAAAGGGTGTAACTCAAATGCCTAATCTTCATCTGTTTTAAGAAACTGGGTTTTTTGTTTGTTTTTTTAAATTAAAAAACTCTCCAGCCGTATAAGGCTGAGAGGGTGCGACTCAAGCGGTTAATGTTCTTCTGCTTTAAAGAAAAACGCGCTTCTCAAACTCTCCAGCCTTTTATAAGGCTGAGAGGGTTTGACTCAAGTAACTAATCTTCTTAAAATGTAAAAGAAAACATGCTTTTCCAAATCTCCAGCCGTTTATACAGCTGAGAGTGTGTACTTAACTGACTAATCTTCCAATGTTGCAAAGAAAATGCACTTTCAAAATCTCGAACCATTTATCTGGCTGAGAGGACGTGCCCCCAATGACCAACCTTCATCTGTTTCAAAGAAAAATGCAGTTTTTGAACTCCACAGCCGGGTAAGGCTGAAAGGGTGTGACTCAAATGACTAATTTTCTGTCATAAAGAAACGCACTTTCAAACTCTCCAGCCGTTTTAAAGCTGAGAGGGTGTAACTCAAACTACTATATTCTGTTTTCAAGAAAAACGCACTTTTAAAAACTCTTCAGCCGTTCTTTTTAGGCCGAGAGGATGTAACTCAAACAATTAATCTAGTTATGTTCTAAAGCGAACTCGATTTTTAAACTCTCAAGCCGTTTTTGGGCTGAGATTATATGACTCAAACGATCGCGGGAAGTGAGTGAAAGAGGGCCGCACACGTGCGCGCGCCGATGCGGCAGGGCAGCCAGGACCCCCCGGCAAGGCAAGCCTGCACAAGAGGAAGGCAGGGTGGGGGCAGGCAGGAGAGAAGTGAGACGCCTCCCGCCAGCCACTCTGACCCCGAAGGGGGTGGCGCCCGCCCAACTAGTGTTGCCACATGCTGCAGCCCCAGGGAACTCCGCAGCCAGGCCCCAAACCCCGCGGGCGGCGGCGCCGCTCCCGGAGGGAACACCCGCCAGCGCTGCCCCAAGAAACTGCGAACCCGGCGCAGCAAGGCAAGGGCCCAGAGCAACAGGGGGCAGCGGAGCCCGAACCGGCCCTGGCTCGCCCCCTGCGGCGGCGCCCGCCGAAGAAATGCCCGGCGGCAGCACCGCGAAAACCGGGCCCGAAGCGCCGCCAGGCCAGGCCCTGAAGCAGCAGGGGACGAGGGGAGCACGAGCCCGTCTCCAGCTCGCCCCCTGCGCCCCGGGCCCCACCGGCCTCCAAATGCCACTCCCCTCCACCGATGCGGAGCGGCGAACCCGTCCCGGGGGGGAGGGGACAAGGCCCCACTCCCCCCAAGGAGCTCACCTGCAGGAGGAAGGGGAGGCCACGCCCCCTGCCTCAAAGAGGTTCCAAGAACCTCCTCTTTCTCTGGGGGAGGGGGCAAACTCCTCTCCCTCTTTAGCATTCTGCTACGAGGGAAATCCTGTTGTGATTAATCACTATGCTTTAATTATGTTCAATTTGTAACAATGAAAATACATTCTGCATATCAGATTGTTACATCACGATTCATAACAGTAACAAAATTACAGTTATGAAGTAGCAACAAAAATAATTTTATGGTTGGGGGTCACTACAACATGAGGAACTGTATTAAGCAGTCGCAGCATTAGGAAGGTTGAGAAACACTGTTCTATGGTAAGTGAGATCTGAGACATTCTGGTTGGATTCCTTTTTTTGCCTTGCCAAGGAAAATTGCAAGATAAATTACACATCACATAACGTGCTAAGTGGGAGAATGGAAGAATTTTTTCTCCATCATATTGTCCCTTCTCTTTCCTTGTATCTCTGAGTACTGAAAAGGAGAGATGCTACTTCCTCAGCTGGGCTGAGGAATGTTAGTTCATTTAAAAGGTCTGCTTTGATCATCTAGAGCTCCGAAAAAAGTGACTCAAGAATCTAGCTAGCCCTGTCCAGTGTATAAATGGACAAAGAAGGTACATGCGTAATGTTTTTAAGGATAAACAGACCAGTCTTTAAGAAGCTCTAAGAGCATTTTCACTCAACGTGTTCCCAGAACACTTGACTATTTCCAATTATCCCTGCCTTTTCTTGAAACCAAGAAACAACAAATGAATAACAGATGTCAACTTCTATTGAAGGTTATTTACTGAATGTGAGCTGTTCCTGCTTATGGGAAACCCTTTTAGAACTATTTCTTTTTCTTACTGTTACCATGACAATATTTAGCCTAATCCCATGGCTTTCCCCCACATCTCAAGAACACCATGTAGGCAAATTATTATGAATAGTGCTCACACTTCGTACTGTGTTTCTTTAGAGTAGCCTTCCCTGCAAGAATATATTATTGTAAATATTATTTCATTAATTGGAAATTAATGAATTAATTAGGAATATGCACATGCAAATCCATCCTTCCTTGGGAAGGACTTGGGAAGGACTGAAATACACTAAAGTTGTTGCTGCTTTTTTAATGGTCACCTATTTGGGAAAATGTGAATTGTTTTACTTTTGCTCTTCAGTTGAATATGGCAAGATGAACATGGCAATCTTATTGTAACAAAACCATATTTAACCTTCACACACCAGAATCAGATATTTTAATTCCTAGAGTTCAAAGAAACGGTCTACGAATACTGCATAATAAGCTTCATTTTAAAATACATTACAACACTTACACTGAGAATTTTAACCTTGGTTGCATGGATCTTTTTCTTGTACTCAAACCATAACTGTACTTTCTTTGTACAACAAAACCACACGTGAAACCAGAAAACTATCAGGGAAAAAAATATTTATTTATTTATTGTATGTATAAGTTGTTTTTTATCCAAGACTCTGGCTCAAATCAGCTGATTAAAAAAGTCATACAACTAAAACAATGGGAAAATACTATTAAAACACAATTAAATTGGCACATTTTAAAAACTGTATTTAAATAATTTCAAAACATGACAGACTAAATAGCAGAGGAAGAAGGGGGAGGAAGAAGCAGCTCTTTCTGAATTACAAAAACTCATTTTAAGCAACCAATACTGTGGTTTCTTGCGATATTTGACTTTCCACTAAAATGTGATGTGTTTTGTAGCTGTAGTGTTTTTCTCACCACCAGCAGAATGTGGGTACTCTTTTTCCACTTGACCTGTGTTCAACCCATAGCCGGCACCCTTTGCCCTCCTGGTTTTATTGCCATTTGGCTCAGGAAAGTTTGTAACATCCGCTTGTCTGCATATAACCCTGAATCATTTTTCATTTGAAGTTCATCTGAGTTTTAGTATTTCTGAACTTTTGGACAGGGATAAAACACATTGCCAAATGTTTATTACTGTCATTCTTCAGGAAATGCACACACCACAAGGCTCCACTATTGAATAAAAAACATGCCACATTCAGACTGGAATCTACAGACCAAACTGCAGTATCGCTTGGGATAAAGCAGGGATAACAACCAAAACAAATATGAAAACTCTTCCATGGGATGGTGTCTTTCTTTGCCCACAAGAATGCTTTAATGGCCTTGTTGTTTCATCCCTTTGAGAGCAACTAAAATTGGAATTCTTCTTCCCAAATGCAAAGCAAGAGATACAGGAATCATTTGAAGATGTTTTTAAAAATGCTTTACGTGCATAAGAATAATTAGGACAATGTATAAGGATTACTAAGGTTTGTAAAAGCTAGATCTATCTATCTATCTATCTATCTATACACATAATAATAAAAGTGAAAATGTGTGTATGTGGCAGAAGTGTCCACTTACACAGACAGTTTCCCACCTCCACGAAGAGGCTATAGTTCCAAGTGCTGAGAAGCCTCCAAAGGTACTCCCTCAACTGACATTGCAGGTTATAGTGAGCACTGTGAACATGTAGCCCAACCCCTGCCAATGTCCTCCCCAAACACCAAACACCCAAGGAATGCTTTCATTTAAAGACCATTTCATTCTAGATTTTCTGGGGGGGGTTTCTCCAGAATGGTCATACCAGGGTTCCTTTCTCTCTCCAAATTTGCATGACCCCTCCCATTGCCTCTCACTTAACCCTTTCCATTTCCAACAAACAGTGCCTGTCTCAAGTAACACGAGCACCACTGGGTCCTCAAGCTAGTTTGATATAAAAGCTCTCTATAAATGTAAATAATGATTGCCATATATGATTGCAGTAGAATTTCTCTTTTCTGGGCCCCATCCACGCTGACCACTTAGGTTGGTCTTCCATGCAATTAACCCTGTGGCAGCTAAATGCTTCATAGGGCTACCCTAAATTAACCTGGGGGAAAAGCCAATTTCCACATATTTTACCCTGGATGAAACTAAGGCTGGATCTACACTGCCCTATATCCTAAAATCTAATCCTAGATTATGTTCTTATTCCAGATTATCTGGCAGTGTAGACTCATATAATTCAGTTCAAATTTGGGATCAGATCCTGGGATATAGGACTGTGTATATCCAGCCTAATTTGAGGGGAAAACCTGAACCTTGAAGCAGAATTTGGGTTCTTTCCTGAGTTAGGGTCTATCCAGACAGCTGTGACCAGTCCCTAGATCTTGTGGTGATGCTCTATAATCAACATCTTTTGCAGACTGACTCCTGGAGGATCTACTAGCATATCTTCACATGTCCCACCTCCCTGTACCATTTTGCTGGCAGTCGCATGGGATGCCTCATGGCACCCCATGTGCCTTCCCTCCTCACTCCATCACATTGGGGGAATGGGACAAGACACCCTGACTACCTGAAAAACTTCAAGGATTAATGGGGCAGGGCCTACTGAGCATCATGTGATGGTGCTCAGCAGTCCTCACCCCCAAAGTGTTGCAAGGGGCCAAATGTCCCAGTGTGAGGTTACTTGTGGTAATACCTCTCTAGGAATCATTAGATCCTTCAGTGCAATTTGTACGATCAGCTTCCAATGGAAGCTAACCATAGAATCATGCTGGAAGATCTAGAAATTCTAAGAGAGGTGTTCTCTTGGGTAAATAAAATAGCAATTTCTTTATTTGCAATTTTTCATTTTCACAGGTCCCAAAATGTGGAGAGCTGACTGTTATTACCAGATTTGGAAATAATGTCTGGGATTATCAAACTTCAAATACAAGCTTAAAGGGGCAAAAAGCCACCTGATGGGGCTTTAGAGCAGAATAATTATTTATTCATTGGTTTTTCACCAAATTAGGAAGGTTTCTTTGGAATTTGTCGTTGTGAACCTTCAAGTCATTTCCAACTTATTGTGACCCTAATGTGAAACTTTCATTGGGTTTTCTTGGCAAGATTTGCTCAGAGGGGTTGCTTTTGCCTCCTCTGAGGCTGGGAGAGTGTGACTTGTCCCATGTCACTCAGTGGGTTTCCATGACTGAATAGAAATTTGAACTCTGGTCTCCAGAGTCATGATCCAACACTCAAACCATGATTGTCCGCCTTTTTACAAACTTACATTTTATATCTGTATATCTTGTTGTATGCCTTTTAATAGTCTTTTAACTCTTGATTTAATGTTGTTGTATCCTACCTCAAGCTGCAGGGATAGGTGGGTAATGATATTATTATTATCATCATCATCATCAACATCATTATTTGATACATAACAAGATTACTACACAGCAAACAAGATCACTATGCTGGCTTTTGTATTTGATCAGACACTTCCCAAGTGTCTAGGACTGTGTGATGTATCGGCAAATAGTGCATACAGGTCTCAGTAGGGTGGCCTTTTACAGCTGACAGATGGTAATTTTGTCAGCGCTGATTGTTTTAAACTGCAAGCCAAGGTCTTTAGGCACTGCACCCAGTGTGCCAATCGCCACTGGGACCACCTTTACTGGTTTGTGCCAGAGTTTTTGCAGTTCTATCTTTAAATCCTCATATCGTGTAAGATTTTCCAGTTTCTTCTCATCAATTCTGCTGTCGCCTGGGATTGCATCATCATCATTCTTATTATTATACAATGTGCATAAAACTCACTTGGGAAGACTTGGGGTGCCCCAATTATGCATGCAGGTTAGCGTTGTGAATCATTTGAATTATTTCCCATCCTCCTTCTTAGTGATTATTGCTTCTAAAAATGTGTGTTTTATGACATTTGGCCATAACTATATAGATAGAATAACTTTCTGAATGTCTGCTATCTGGGTTTTTTTTAACTACATCTCACCTAAAACAGCTGGACTGATTTTCATCACATTTGGAGGGGATATTGAGATAGTCTGACTTAACCTAAAGGTTATGTGGCAGAAACAATATTAAGTTGGCAAAGGCTGAAAGAACAGCCCAGTTGTTTTTCATTCATGCAAAGTGTAGGTTTGACAGACGATCAGGAGAAGCCTGCTCTCTCAAGGGTAACTGAGTCTGATGTACAAGGTCAGGAACATTTGAGTACCTAAACACATAAGCATGAATCCTCCAGAGTAGTGTAAACTGAATAAACATTAACAATACTTATTTCCTCTCAGCAGCAGAACTAGGTACTACAGTTCAGTAACTTTTAAATTCATACTGCATCCTAACAGGGATTTTACTTACATGGATTTCTTGGTAATTCTGTAACAATGTATGAATCAGAATGGTGGTGGGATCGGAAGAACAGACTTCTGTTTCCTTGCTGGTACACAGCAGAGAAGCACAGCAATTTTTTGTCCTAAAACTCTGATGAAAATTGCTGGAAGGAGTTGTAACCTCATCCTTCCTCTCTGTGATCTTTGCAAATTTCTACACTGAAGAAATAGCATAATAAACTTGAGGAGAATAACTCACTGTGAGTGGGGAAACTTTAACATTGCTTTCTCTGAGTAATTTTGATCAGGATGTCTGTTCATTGACTTTTCAGGGTGGCTGCTAACCCCACACTCCATAAGGCCCAATCTGATCCTCAGGCAATGGCATCCCCTTGGCTCAATGCTGGGATCACAAAATTTGACAGCAGAAAAAGGTTTTTAAACACCATCCATTTATATACATCTGTTAGCAACAATGTGCTGTTTTTACAGGATTCTGTAGACAATGCTCCATCTATACTCCACAAAACTGTTTAGCGATTCTTACAAATGCTGGTTTATTATCAGTGAATGATTTGTGTAACTATTTTATATACCTGTTGCAACTAGAGCTTGAACCGGACCCTGAGTAAACCAATACACAGTTTCTGCAGTTAAATGTTTTATTGAAAATAAATGAAAGAAGCAAAAGGCAAAATAGAAATCAGCTAGGTTGTGGCTAATCCCGGATCCAGGCACCCCAAAGGCTTGAAATAGTTCCAAGCAAAGCAATGTAAAATGCCGCAAATGGCTAGTCCTGAAAAGTCTCTTGATCAAAGCTTAGTAAATATAGGATAGTTCCACTAGAAGACCACCGTGGCCCAACACAGTTCCAAAGACAAGACAAGGAAAGCAAAAGTTGACTTGAGATGCAGCATGATATTATTTTGTGATTTCCCATCTTTTGTACATGTTTTCCTTGTTGTAAAAATCTTGAAATTCTTATAATTTCCTTACTAGCCTGGCATACCACCCAGGATTCCTTGAGAGCAAGTTCAAGCAAGGCCAGATGTTGGCTTATTTCATTAAAGTCTTATGGGTGTTTATAGAGAGGGCAGAATGCATATTCACCACCATCCACAATCAGCACTTTTCCTCAGCAGTCTGGCTGACTTTGACCTTTAGCCATAGACTGTTCACCTTCTATGTCATGTGCCACTCAGTGACCAACCCAAGTCAGCTAGGAGATGTTTGGGAACTGCTTTCAGAGATGAAGAAGTTGGGAATGAATTAGTAGAGCAGCTAGCCTGAGCTTTGACAGTAGAGGTGCCATTTCATCTAGAAAGTTGAGGTTACACTAGACTGATTATTTCCAGATCTGCTACAATCATTAGAGGTCCTCATTTTATCTGAAGCTTCATTTGATACCACCTGTCCACCTGCCTCTCTTATTCCCTCCTCCCATTAGCTGGTACCACTTGCTTCCTTTGCTCATTTGTGTTTTCCCTCACTTGAGCTCCAGTCCTGTTCTCTCTTGCAGTAAGAGTGGGTCACTTGGAAATCTTTAGTATTTTGCAATACAAAATTTTGTATCTCATTGTCATTTTTTAAAAAAACCAATTTGACAATAGAGGTTCAAAACAAATAGTCAAATCATGATATTATTAAGAAAGACAATCGCATATGCTACATAGTCAGGTCCTTGGCCCATTCCGAACCACTAGGTCTGCCAATATATATCAACTCCCCCTCCACTTGACCCTTACAACTTAGTTCTTGAGGAATTTGAAAGAAGGTTCCTTAAACTTCAGATGAAGAGTTTGATTTCTCCCCTAACCACTCTCATCAGGGTGGCCATCTCCACTCAAGACTACTGTTTTATGGTAATAATAGGGAAAGAGACATTTTTCTTTCCTGGGAAAGCTCATTGAATAAGATCTCAGCCACAATAAATCCTGAAAAGTTGGAAATTCATACTAAAAGGAAATGATGAAATATCAGGATAGGGCTCTGGAACATTCTGAGTAAGCTGGACCTACCTAGAGTGGCTTCATGGCACTCCATGAAAACAGCATTTCCCCCAAGAAGACAGATGTCTGGAGATGGAGAAGGGAATTCAAAGGGAAGAAAAGCTATAAGTTCCACAGACCAAATGGAGACTAGGAAGACAAACAGGAACTGTGTGTAGAAGACTCTTTGTTTCTCAACAAGAAACAGAGGAAGGAGAAAGCAAGTCAAGTGAGGTTTCCAAATTGGCCATTGTCTTCCATCTTGCCACAGCTCAGCGCCTTTCTTTCCCACAAAAACCACTTTTTGTTCCAGTACAGTAACACAGTTAAACCGATGGCTTAAATGTGGTCTCTGTAAAAACATAGTTGAGGTCTCATAAGTGGTAATCTCTGTTATTAAAAATTGACAATAAAAATAGAAAAATGTATTTTTGGGTTGGAGCTAGCGGAGAACACAATTGGCTCTGAAACAGCACTGATAAATTGGGCTGAAGGGAGTTTAAACACCACTAGTTGTAAAAAAAAATCAAATATTATTCATATATATCTCCCACAAAAATGGATATCATTAGCCTTTTAGCTGCTTTCCAGAAATATCACGTTGTTCTAACATATGTGCATGTGCAGCAGGAAGGTGACAGCTACAGTCTTTCAGACTCTTCCCAGTCTTCCTATACATACCCTATTGCCTCACTGCCCAGGTAGCTATGAACTCAACCTTAAAATAATTTATTTGCTTGGGGATGCAGTAACATTGGGGATGTTTGAAAAAATAAAAAAGGCTGACAGTTCCTTAGCTGAGCTTAGTTTCTCTGTCTTCCATGTGTTTTAAAATGGGGTAATTCTTTTAATTCAGAGGGCAAGTAAGCACTGTACATTCATCTTTGGCTTCATATGGCTCTTAGGCTTGGAAATGTTACTTTTTGAACTACAAATCTCAGAAGTCCCCAAGCATCACATGCATATCCTTGGTTCTGGCTCAGCTCAGTTTCATCTACTATCACTTCATATATTTCCACAAATAGGAGGGGAATCTATTCTTCCTTCTTTCCCAAGTAGAGAGGAAGAAAGCAAGGGAGGAATTGGGGCTATTACAGAGAAGTGGGAAGGAAAAAGAGAAAAGAATGTGAAACAAGAAATAAAAGGGGGGAGAGGAAAATATTTGAGTTAGAGACAAATGACCTTGGCTCCATGCACTGCTAGCTGCAGCCGGGAAATGTTGGGTGGCCTCCTGCTACTGACTTATGCATACAGAACTTAGTCTACACAAGCAGGAGCCCCCGGTGGCACAATGGGTTAAACCCTTGTGCTGACAGGACGACTGACTGATAGGTCAGAGGTTCAAATCCGGGAGAGTGCGGATGAGCTCCCTCTGTCAGCTCCAGCAAGATGCATGTTTTGCATTGCAATTGTGCCTCTCACATAGGTTTCCAAATTCAGTAATGCAGTGTTGCAATTCACTGTAATTACAATTGGCATGTAATTGAGTGTAAAGCTATTCTTTAGGATCTCACATGTTACTTGCTTTTTAACCACAGCTCCCATATCACCCAGTGGGCCTCATCACAAAGGCCCACAGCTCCTTCTTGGTGATGCTTTCCCCATCGCATGGGAGGAAGCGTCGCCTTTCTGCAGAGGACCCGTGCATTGGAGGCAGCATAACACATGGGGGAAGTTTCCAGCAATGCTTTCATCCCATTTGGGGCTCTGTCCAGAAGACGGGTTATAAGGAATATAAGGGATATAAGGAATGACGACGATGTGATGGAAACTGATTTCAACATGACGCTGAGGCTGCAATTGTATGTTTTTAATTGTTAAATTGTTATTATATGTGTTTTTTTCTGGGGGGGGGGGGTTGACTTGTTGCTGTGTTGTATTGAGGGCAGAGACTGCCTGTGTAAACCGTCCTGAGTCGCCTTCGGGCTGAGAGGGGCAGTATAGAAACGTGACAAATAAATAAATAAATAAGTGTCCTAGGATGCTTTTTTAAGGTAAGTGTGATAAGGTCAAATAACTATACTGGTTGGGAGGCAGGGGAGAAGGAAGGAACGTTACAGCTAGCCTTCTGTATCCATGGATTCTGCATTCGTAGTTTCAACCATCCTTGACTTGGAAAAAAATATATCCAAAAAGCAAAACTTGATTTGTCATTGGCACCTCTAGCAGAAGTTATCCATACAGTCATGCTGGAGGACCTAGAGATTCTTATGACCTCATCAGATGGGACTTACTTCAATGGCTTACACTGGTTCAGCCCTAGTTGACCCATGGAGCCCACCAGCTCCTATCTCACGATGCAGAGGAACTTCTGGTGGGGCTCCGTGGGTCAAATACAGCAGAGCCAGCATATGTGGTGGTGAAGGTTCCTGCGTTGAAAAGAAAGCAATGGCAGGAAGCCGCATGGTTGACACTCCCCACCCCAATGGGATCAGCTTCCTGGGTGATACGGGGTGTGGGATCATGGGTTCTCCACACCCAACAGCAGTTGCCGGATTTGCCACAATGTGTGGCGATTCCAGCAGCCCATGTGAAGAGGTCAACAGAGAGGTGTTCTCTTAGCTTTAAAAAAAATCAGTTTTTATGTGTGTTCCCCCCAATTTTTCACAGTGATCTTTTGTCCCTTACCCCAGTAGTGATAGACTGCGTTCTGATCAGTAATTTTAATTCAGACTGAGTTGCCTTAGCTATAAACAGAGCAAACTGAGCAAATCTAGTTTTGGCTGAAGTGGTTTGAAATGTATACACACATTAACCATCTTTTCCATGAGAGAAAAGTGTATTCCATAAAAGAGGAGGTTCAAAAATGACATGTCTACAAGATATAAGGATTGGGCACCAGCAGGCAACATATGAGCTATGTGTGCATGATGGCAATTTGTGATCCATGGGAAGAGGAAAGTGTGCCTCTGGAAAAGTGTCAACAAGCATACTTTCCACTCTAAAATGATATTAGCTATGAAACAGGATGCCATTTTTCCTGTAGATCATTAGTAACAGCAAACATGTTGCGTTTGATGGCAGCAAGTAGGGCATAGAAGGGTTCTTTAGTCTTGCAGGAGTGAAGACAAAGCAAATTGCATTTCTATCCCCAAGAGAGAGATTGGAAGTATACTCATCACTCACATTAAAGAATCTAAGAGCTAAAATTCATCATTATTAGAGTGTATTTTAATAGTAACATAACATTTTTATAGAAGGAGTGATGGTGGAAAACTCTCTCCACGTTGTGCCTTGGGAATTGTATTTCACTGGAATGGAGTAGTGACTATAGTACAAAGTTTGATTTGCCTCATTAAACTACATTCTGCAGGAAAGAGCCATGGCAGCTAAAGTGGTATTGAGTGACTATAACTGTCTAGTAATACATTCCAAATCTGAATACAACTTATGATTTTATGTTAACCACCTTGAGAATCCCTCTGGGTCAAAAGGTGGAATAGCTATGAAGTTAAACTAAATAAGCATATCAAAATGAAATAACATAACATTCCCAGTCCCTGGGGCATTAGCCTTTTCAAATATTTATTTGCCATGTACGTTGAAAGTGAGTTTGCATCCCGGTCCTCCTAAAGGAAGACTCTCAAGAGAGATTGTAGAAGAAAAACAACATGATTCATTTCAAAATACAATAGAACAAAATACAAAAGTGCCACACAACACAAAAGAGCTCCCATTAAAGAAAAATACATTTTGATTTCATTCCCCCTTGGGGAGGTTTTATTTCAAACATGTTGGGTTTTTTATGACCTTTTAAAACAAATCTATTCAAAATAAGCTTCTAATTCAATATGTGTGGGGCTTGCTTCTCTTTTTGTGGTTTACATTTCTCTATTTTACAGTTGCTGTTTGCCTTTTCACTCATTCAAAAACATTTTTAAAGTTCAAATAATACATTTCCTCCCATAAATCATCACTAGAACAAACTCCTGCCAGTATGTGAAATTCATGCATGCCTCATTCCCTTAATAATGTCTTCTGGATGTTGATATATAGGTTTTTGGCACACAGAGGTGAGAAACTAAAGCCTCTCTCCCTCTCTTTCTTTCACATACACACACAAAGATACATCCCATTGAGGGAAATTTTCCAGAAGCACTTGAGATTAAAACATGACCATCCCATCTCTTCTGAATTTTGTTTTTTGCATGTCAAGGTGTGAGGCACATTCAGCATGCCAGACCCACAAACCATAAAGAAACATAGAGTAGAGCAGTGGTTCTCAACCTTCCTAATGCCACAGCCCCTTAATGCAGTTCCTCATGTGCTGAACCCAACCATAAAAAGAGGCATTGTTTCAGATTTTCCCAGTATCTGCTTATATTTAGAGAAGGGTGCTATTTGGTTTTTTTTGTTTTTTAAAAAGTGTTTAAAGTTTTATTGAAGAAAGCATATATACAAACACAAGAACAAAGCGTTAAAAACTTACACGGGTGGGAGGCCACCGTGGTTGGCCAGCAGATATACATGTCATAGGCCCTTAATCCACGGGAGTTATAAAGTACCACCACCGCGTAAATACACATAAAAAGGGGCAGGGGCAGGGGGTAAAGGGGAGGGTAAGAAGGGAAGAGGTGGGGGGGTAAAGTATCGGGAGGAGATGGGTTGAAGCAGATTAGGACAGTATTATAAGACAATACAAATAAAAGAGGATGTTGACTTCACATCTTCACCACTAATGAGAGTACAAATTTCCCCAGACGTTCATGAGAATGACTTACAAAAAAAATCACATCAGATGTTAAAGCCTTTCAGCATTACATTTTTCTTTTCTTTCATGAAATTCACAAACGGGGTCCATGTAAGGTAGTAACTTTTTGATGACCCATACCGAAGCAGGCAAGTTAATTTGTCCATTTCCGCCAGTTCAACTACCTTTATTAGCCGAGACTTCCGGTGATGCGTCCACCGAGGTAGGCACGACTTGCTCTAGCTCCTGAGCAAGCCACCCGTTCCAGAGGTTTGGAGGACAGGATTGTCCCCCCACAGATCCCGGATCGAGGGGATCTAGTGGCGCGTAGCCAGCAGGTCCCTTTAGTGCCCTCAAAGTCCCCATCCCTCAAGGAGGGGGGCTAGAGGGTGCTGGGGTAGACCGCGGCAAGCGGACCGAGGACGGGAAGGAGGGGGAAACCTCCCCATCAACTACCCGACGCTCACTCAACGCAGAAGAATGGAAGAAAAGAAAGAGAGCCAAAAGTAAGTCTCTCAAAACTTTACAGAAAGATTCGGAACCCTGCACTATAGAGACATTGCCATAAGAAAAGGGTGGATTAAACAGCTGAAACCCAAGACAAGAAAAATTAGATGAAGATTTGGCCTTTCCATTGAACGAGTAAATTTAAAATCAGAGCTCTAAGATCAAGAAAAAAGGAGGGAAGCAACATTGTTATCTATGAAGCCATTGCCGGAGAGAGGAGGAGGGAGAGTGTAAAGCTGTGAATGAGAACCCAAAAGAGGCTATCCGCTAAAGCATTAAACAACCTATTGGGACTGCAAAACAAGATTGAATAACCGTGGGTTGGAGCCAAGAGGAAAGGGAAAGTTAATTGGAAGAAGGAAATATTTACAAGATGGCACTGACCTTGGTCTAAGATTGTTTTGTCTACCTTCCACCTTCTTCATAAACAATGAGCGGCTTCTCCATAGCTCCTCCTGGTGAGTGACCACGAGGGCGGAAAGAAGTCAGAAGGGGAAAAAGGAGACACCCACCATAGAGGGAGCTTGGAGGACCGGGTGAAGACAGGAAGTGATGGAAGGGGGACAGTAACACGCTGGGACCGGAAGCCAGAAACCGGATCCAGGAAATAGTGAAAGACTATAGAGCTACAAAATCATAGAGTAAGATCGAAGAATCAAAATAAAAAATTTACAAAGCTACGCAAAATAAGATCGAGGACGAGAAGTAGACGGGGGATCCCGGAGGAGAAAGGGCTGTGGCGGTGAGGCGAGGCGAGGGGCCGACGGACCGGGAAGAGAAGCAGACGATACCGGCGAGACCAGGACGAGAAGCAGACGAATCCTAAGCAGCGGAACTAAGGGATATCAACTAGTAAGC
This sequence comes from Anolis apletophallus, assembly GCA_030556195.1. Lineage (NCBI taxonomy): Eukaryota > Metazoa > Chordata > Lepidosauria > Squamata > Anolidae > Anolis > Anolis apletophallus. The sequence goes on along the minus strand of JARBWK010000006.1, from coordinate 87,122,781 downwards.
GGTTAAAGAGCTGGCGGTTCCTGTAAGCGCTGAACATTGACACTGGGTTATTGTGAACCAGTTCTGGAAGAATTTAAAGGACAGATTTAGTGGAAGGCCGGAATCTATTAGTAGGAGAAGACCAAAGGCTCGGACTAATTAATTAATTAATTGATTGATTAACTGATTAAGTGATTGAATATTGCCAGGGAGTCGACTGGATTAATAGGATTGAATTAACTGGGAAATACCTAGAAAGAGTTGGGAAAGGAAGTGCTTTGAGACTTAAAGGGGACTTAAAGGGGAGGTAGGGGCCTGCATTTTAAACATATTGAGATTTAATGAATTGATGAATTGATGAATTAATTGGGATTGGGGAAGTGAAGTATTGGTAAATGAATTAATCAGCTTGATTACTAAATAATTGAGGGATTTTAAAGAAGTGGTTAAGGGGTGATATATGTAATTGTGTGTGGGAGGTGAAATATTAATTTCCTCAACAATTGGATTGTTAACAACTGTATTAGAGGAGTAAAGAGCATGGCTGGGCCCAAAGGTAAAGATGGAAAAGACTTCAAGGCACTACCCAGAAGAGGTTCATTCTCTGGCCAGGGACCAGAGGATGGAGGTATGAAGGAACTGTTGAAAGAAATCCAGAGGGACATACACAAAATGGCAGTAAAGCAGGATGAGCTGGCTGAGAAACAGGACAAACTACAGAAACTGGCTGAAAAACTCGAAACCCAACAGAAAGTGACACAAGATGAAATGCTATCAATGAAGAAAGAACTGAAGGAGGATTGGAGAGTTATGAAGAAAGAGGTGTCAGAGGCGCTACAGGACATTAGCCAAATAAAAACAGAACAAGGTAAAATGGAAAAAGCCCAGAAGAAGACAGAAAAGAAGGTGGATTCCATTGAAAAGAAGAGTCTATTGGTAGAAAGAACTCAAGAGAAGTTGGAATACAGTGAGATGGAACACCAGTTGAGATTTAGGAACCTGGTTGAACAAGAAGGAGAGAATATTAGAGACACTGTGATCCTGCTGATCTCAAAAGTAATGGACTTGCCGGAGAGAGAGGTGGACAGAGAGGTGGACAAGATTTTTAGAATCCAGATGAATTATGCTAAGAAAAATAAGGTTCCTCGAGATGTAATAGTGAATTTTATACGCAAAAGGTTACGGGAGGAGGTATGGAGAAGAGCAAATGCCAACCCAATTGAGTTCAGGGACACAAAGGTGATGGTCCTCCGGGAATTCCCGATTTCAATGCTGAATCGGAGAAGGAAATATTTCTTTCTCACGAAAGAGGTAAAACATCTGAACATTAGATTCAGGTGGGAACGGATAGAGGGAATAATGGTAACCTACAAAGAGGAGAAGATTTGGTTGACATCAGAAGAGAAAGCGAAAGACTTCTACAGGAGATTGGAAAAAGAAAGAAAAATTAGGACACCTCTCAGTTCATTGGAGAAGGAGAAAAAGGCAAAAAGGAAACGCTTCAACACGTCTGAGTCCGAGGGGGTGGCTGCCTCGTCATCAGCGTTTACAGACCCACTGGAAGGATTAGAAGAAGAATTAGAGGAAGGGGAAGAAGAAGAATTAGATGAAGAAGATAACATTGAATTAGATATAGGTAACATATTACGTAAACCTCGAGATGTCTAGCTTTGTACAGCAATTGAAAATATACTGCAATAATGTAAACGGTTTAAATTCTCCCAATAAAAGAAAACGAATATTCAATCAAATTAAGAATGGAAATTATAATATTGTGGCGCTACAAGAAACTCACATCAAACAAAAACATGTGTCCCACTTAACCCAGCAAAAATTAGAAAAAGTATTTTTTGCTTCTGCCCCGGAAAAAAAGGGGGGTCGCAACCTATATTGATGAGAAATTAGACCCACAATTTTTGTTTAGGGATGAAGATGGAAGAATATTGGCGGTGAAAATAACGGTAGGAATTGAGACTGTTATAATATGCAACATCTACGCCCCCAATGCATCGAAGAAAAAATTTGTGGAGACCCTCAAAAAGAAAATTAATAATGAACAATGCGACCACCTAGTAGTATTAGCTGACTTCAATGGAGTAATGAACAATTATCTGGATAAATCTAAAGTAACAAAAAAACCAAACCAGGAAGACAGAAGTACGCTACCCGATGGCCTTATCAAATGGATGAAAGAACAAGATTTGGAAGACATATGGAGGTTACGCCATCCTAAAGAGAAGGATTATACTTTCTACTCCGCCCGCCACAGCAGTTGGTCAAGAATCGATATGATATGGGTCTCAAAGACCCTTTCAATAAAAGTGGAAGAAGTAAAGATACACTCGAGAGATATTTCTGATCACGGTGCTTTAACAACGACGATTAATCAGAGAAGAGGGACAAGGAAGTGGAGACTCAATGAAAACTTACTGAAATCACCTGATGATATAGCTGCATATAAAGAGAAGACTAAAGAGTATTTTGAACAGAATATAAAGGAAGAGACCCCTATACAGATAGTATGGGATGCCTTCAAAGCTGTGATGAGAGGCCATTTGATCCAACATAATTCGAAAAGGAATAAAGAGAGGAGACAGAAACTAACAAAAGTGGAAGAGAAATTAAAGGAATTGGAGGACAAGCTAAAAAGAAATCCAGGCAATAAGAAGATACCAAAGGAATTAGAAATGATAAGAAAGGAGAAACACCATCTGGAGATGGAACAAATGGCAAAACAGATGAAATATATTAAACAATCCTCCTTTGAAAATGCAAACAAAATTGGAAAATGGCTTGCAAGAAGGTTGCGAAAAAAGAAACAATCCCAACAAATAGTTACAATCAAAGTGGGGGGGAAACTATAATGGAAGACTCTCAAATAAGACAAGAGTTCAAAAACTTTTACCAACAATTATACTCGGAAGAAAATATAGGTGAAGATAAAATAGGAGAGTACCTAAGTAAATTGAAATTAAATAAGCTAACAGAAGAACAGAGATCCGAACTTAATAAAGACATAACAGAGGAAGAAATTAAAAGAGCAATAAAAAGTATGAAGAATGATAAGGTACCAGGACCAGATGGGTATTCGGCATGCTTCTACAAAGTCATTCAAGAAGAAATTATCCCTATTCTAAAGGTAATACTGAACAAAGCATTACATGAGAAAGTTCTCCCAGATTCATGGAGAACAGCTGATATTGTGATGATCCCAAAAGAGGGAGTAGATCCAGAAGACATAAAGAATTATCGCCCCATCTCATTGTTGAATACGGATTACAAGATCTTTGCAACAATTTTGGAAAGTAGGTTTAAAGAATTCCTGTCAGACTGGATTGAGGAAGATCAAAATGGATTCCTGCCAAATAGGAATATTAAAGATAACGTCAGAGTAATTGTGGATGTAATTGAATATTATGAAACTCACCACCAGCAACAATTGGCCCTGCTTTCAATAGATGCGGAAAAAGCATTTGATAATTTGAATTGGATCTTCTTCAAAATACTATTCAAGGAATTAGACATTGGATTTCAATTTCAGAATGCTATAGATGCAATATACCAGAAACAGAAGGCGAAGATCTGGATAAACGGGACGGCGACTGATGAATTCAACATAGAAAAGGAACCAGGCAAGGATGTCCGCTTTCCCCGTTGATCTTTGTCTTCGCTTTAGAGATTCTTTTGAGGAAAATCAGAGGCCAAGAAGAATTAAAAGGCTTGAAGATTGACAAAGAAGTATACAAAATAAGAGCCTTTGCAGATGATGTGATTTGCATCGTAGAAAATCCAAAAAAGAATATCCTGAAATGGTTGGACATAATTGAAGAGTATGGAGAGATAGCAAGATTTAAATTGAATAGAAAGAAGACAAAAATTTTAACAAAGAATATTACGAAACAGGACCAGTTAGTTTTGCAAGGAGCTACAGGAATAGAAACTGCTTCGAAGATAAAATATCTGGGGATCTGGTTGACTGCAAGGAACTTACAACTACTAAAAAAATAATTATCTCAATCAATGGGAAAAGGTGAAAGAAGAATTGGGAAAATGAAAGAATATGAATCTCTCGCTACTGGGGAGAATTGCAGCTATTAAAATGAATCTACTACCAAAAATGCTTTATCTTTTTCAGAATTTGCCGATAATAAGGAATATGGATTTAGTTAAAAAATGGAAAAAAGATATAATGAACTTCGTATGGAAAGGCAAGAAACCACGAATCAATTATAATGTAATGACTATGCAGAAAGAGAAGGGAGGCTTCGCTCTCCCGGACTTAAAGTTATACTACGAGGCCTGTGCACTATCATGGGTGAAAGATTGGACTCTGCTGAACAGAACTAAGATTCTAACGTTAGAAGGATTTGATTTACGTAAAGGATGGCACTCCTATTTATGGTATGGTGGAATTCAGAAGGAAAAAAATTTTGGGAATCACTTCATTCGATCTTCTTTGATAAAAGTATGGAACAAATATAAAAATTATTTTTATGAGAAGACACCGATATGGCTTTCACCCTTGGAGGCGAACCAAAGACTACTGCTGGGCTGGACAGAGTGGCCCAAGTATAAAGACATAATACAAAAAAAAGGAACTACTGTGGAATTGAAAACACAAGAGGAAATTATGAGGAAATTCAGTAATGTAAGATGGCTCCATTACTTTCAACTTAGAGAACAGTTTAATATTGATAGGACTAAAGGGTTTAGCGACACTGACAGACCCTGGGATAGGATAATGAAGACAGAAAAGAAAACAATATCAAAAATTTATTCCATTTTACTGAACTGGGCAACGGAGACGGATGTAGTTAAGAACTCGATGGTTAAGTGGGCACAAAATATTGGGAGACCAATTCAATTTAAAGAATGGGAAAGGATCTGGTCCAAACAACTGAAAATAACATATGCGACGGATTTAAAGGAAAACTGGCTAAAAATGTTACACCGCTGGTACATAACCCCCAAGAAATTAAATATAATGTATAAAAATGTCGGTAACAACTGCTGGAAATGTAAGAATCAGGAAGGTACATTCTTTCATATGTGGTGGTCATGTCCTAAAGTAAAAGAGTTTTGGCGAATGATACATGAGGAATGTAAAAAAATACTGCAAGTAGAATTTAAAATGAGACCGGAATTGTACCTAATAGGGATCATAGAACAAGAACTATTTCCAAATGAAAATGTGGAGAAACTCTTTGTGTTCCTCTCAACAGCTGCAAGAATGGTGTTTGCAAAATTATGGAAACAAAACCTTCTCCCCACAAAAGAGCAATGGCTAGTAAAAATTATGGAGATAAAAGACATGGATGAATTAACTTATTGGCTAAAACACAACCATGGTAAAGGCGTTATAAAGACAGACTGGGCTAGGATAGAAGAATATCGAAAAGAACTATAGATAAATAAAGGAACACTGTTAGTAATTAATAGTTAAGAAGAGCAACGGAGATGTCTCGTGTTTGAGAATGAAAATGCGGAGGAAAATGTATGATTAGTGCAGAGTGGGAATGGAAGTCAACACACCCCCTTGTATTCTTGCCCCTTTTCCCCATTTCCCTTCCATTCCCTTCCCATTGTGATGATGTAAGTCTTATAAATATAAAACCTGTTAATAAAAACTATTATTTAAAAAACTACCTTTATTAGCCATTCGTCTTCCTCAGGAATTTGGGGGAGTTTCCAATACCTGGCAAAGGTAATCCTTGCCGCTATTACCAAATATGTTAACAGTTTTTCCGCTTCTTTACTCATCTTGCATCCTGCAATGTTTAAGAGATATAATTCTGGTAGTTTTGTAAAGTTAGAAGGGCGCTATTTGTATAAGCCAGCCAATTTTGTCAGATGAAATTTCACACAAAGACCTTTCATTTCCTCTTTTACCTGAGAGAAAATAAGTGGGGCATTTTGGAGAAGAAAATATGCTTCCCACTAGAGAGAACTGTCTGCCTCAAATACAAACACAGACTTGACCTAGCAGAAGACTTTGAGATGTGGAAGAGAGAAAAAGTGGGAGAATTTCATTCACAGCCCATTACTTTCCATTCTGCAGAACTGCCGAGTGATTGCTACTACCCTGTGGCTTTTACCTTGACATTCCTTTGTCAACTTCCTAATAATGGGTGCTATTACAACTCTGACATTATTTGAACAGCTTTTCCAGCTCTCACAGAGAAATAAACAACTCTCACATGCACAACAGGGCATGAGCTTCCTTTTGAGAGGCTTTCTAACAGAATTCAGTGGTTTTCAACTTTCACCTCTAACATTTATCAAAACATTTTGCAGCAGATGACACGGCCACCAAATGCTTTGCTTGCATGTATATTTTTGAGTACAAATTTGAAAGAGTCTTTCTTTCTTTCTTTCTTTCTTTCTTTCTTTCTTTCTTTCTTTCTTTCTTTCTTGGTTCTGCTAGCTAGAATAATGTAGATTTCTCCAGTTTGGCACTTTTTATTTATTTATTTATTTTCAGATGGCATATGCAATAACTAAAATTAAATATTAGCCTACAACTAAAATGCTACTTTGTTGTTGTTTATTCATTCAGCTGCTTCCGACTCTTTGTGACCTCACGGCACTCTCAGAATTTTCCTCCAGTACCACAGTTCAAAAGCATTCATCTTCCTCCACTCAGCCTTTCTTATGGTCCAGCTTTCACATCCATAGGTTACTACTGGGAATACATTGCATTAACTATCCGGATCTTCGTTGCCAATGTGATATCTCTACTCTTCACTATTTTATCGAGATTGGTAATTGCTTTCCTCCCAAGAAGTAAATGTCTTCTGATTTCCAGGCAACAGTCTGCGTCTGCAGTACTGTTCGCACCTAGAAATACAAAGTCTGTCACTGCCTCCACGTTTTCTCCCTCTATTTGCTAGTTATCAATCAGTCTGGTTGCCATAATCTTGCTACTACAATGGTACTACATATAGGAAAATGGAAATTATCTCCACTGTATCAGCTACTGGTTATAATTATCAAAAAAACATACATTTCCTCTATGTAAATTTTAACTGAGCATCTACAATAAGCTTATCTCTTCTAATTCTCAAAAGCTAATACAAATGTCACCCACCAATGATGTTTCAGATCGTCCATCTCAATCTTTCTTGAAATTTAATCTAATCTTAATAATGAGTTCTTCTCAGACATCTCATACAACTTAATGAGTCAATATTCATGTGTTGGTATATAAACAAACTAAAGAACCACAGTGTCCTCTCTCGCTTTTTCATCCTTATGCCTGACTGGATGGACTAAAAATAGGAAATGTCATATTTATTTTTGATTCCATGTTAAAAAAAATCTGGTGAAGAGATAAAGCTTTGGTGTTTATGTTTTCTGTTAGGACATTATATGTGAGAGTGAAAATTCATGACAAGAAAGTCTTTCATTCGACTATTTCAGATTTGTGTAAAGAGAAGTGTGAAATTTTGTAACATAGCTCCTTTGGTTTTTTCAGGTTTTTCTGGCTGTTGTCACCTCCACATCCTCTCAAACTATTCTCTACTGGGGTTGTTTGTAGAAATTTCTGAAACTTAATTAGGGCTTTTCCAAGGTTTTGTTTTTCCACAGTTGAAGCATGATTTGGTGGGGTTGCTCTGTGGTTTGAGTGGTATTTTTTTTCTTTATCATTAAATAAAAGAGTGAGTTATTGTCTGCATGTGCATTTTCAGTGAATTCCCATAACTCTAAAAACAAAGTGTTGTCAAAAGCTTTCATGACTGGAATCACTGGGTTACTGTGAATTTTCTGGGCTATATGGCCATGTTCCAGAAGCATTATCTCCTGGCATTTCACCCACATCTATAGCAGGCATCCTCAGAGGATGCTTTCCTGTTCTGTAGTTTTTCCAATCTCCATGTGTCTTGGAACAGTTTCGCCTCAGAGAGATGTTCCATGGTTTCATGGCCAGAATCACTGGGTTGCTGTGAGTTTTCCAGGCTGTATGGCCATGAAAGCCTTTGACAACACATTGAACATCTCTACGAGGAGAAGCTGTTCCAAGACACATGGAGATTGGAAAAACTATGGACCAGGAAAGCAACCTCTGAGGATGCCTGCCATAGATGTGGGAGAAATGTCAAGAAAGAATGCTTCTGGAACATGGCCATACAGCCCGGAAAACTCACAGCAACTCTAAAAACAAAGTTTTAAAATAAAGGAGGAGAGAATGAAACTTATAATTTCAGTATGACTTGGTATTAAAATGAAACTCTCTCAAGGTCAGAATGAAATGTTGCATCTGGTGCTGGAAATTACCTGACAATAGTCCAGGACAAAATAAATACTGTGTGAATAATTGTTTTAAAAATTATAGCAACTAATACTGGAACCTCTCAACAGTTTTGTCCTATGTTCTCAGAAGTCTTACCCAGAGTGTCTTTTCCAATTTCCAATAAAGCTTCAGCCAAGCACCAGACTTAAGACAGAGATCAGAACAGATATATTCAGGAAACATTCCAATTCCATGTGGACACAATTAATTTTCCACAAAGAATCTAAAGCCCATCTTCCCAGGATTGCTATTTATTCCCCCCAGGAACTCTTCCCTTCCCAACACTGATATAAATCAGCGAACATTGTTTCTCCTGAAGAGATCACTTCCTATTATGCAGAGCTCATTAGGAAAAGGGCAGGATGGATACAGAAGCCGGACTCCAGAATTCTTCCAATAAATGACCTTTATTACATTTCCTGACATAGTGTACACCGATCAAAAACTATACACATGACAACAATGAATGTACTTTGAACCAATGAAATTGAGGGTCATAATTTGTGCCAAGCAAAGCAATATCTGTTGTTGTTTACAATATTTATTTACAAATATCTATAAAATGTCTAGATGTGTGAATTTGAGGCATATCAGATTTGGGAGAATTCCTTTTGACATGCTTCTTTGGCCAATGGGAGCAATAAAGTGATCTCTGAACCTGCCCTCAAAACTTTGCTTGTATTCATTTGGAATAGCATTTCTCAACCTTGGGGCCGGGATCCCTGGGAGGGGGGGTTACAAGGGGGTTTCAGAGGGGTCGTCAAAGACCATCAAAAAACATATATTTCTGATGGTCTTAGGAACTCCTTTGGTAGAGAAGGCTGAAAATTCTCTGCCTGTCCATCTCTAACTTTTTAGAAATAGATGGCAAATTCTCCCACAAAAAACCTTCCTTTTGCGGTGATTGGCTGGTCTTTTAGCTGGCCCCTCAACTAAGGGGTGGGCTGTTTCTGAGACTTCAAGTGGGGAGGGGAGACCAGGCATGCTTGGCACATGGCAGCGTGGTGCGCATATGTGGACGAGAGAGAACATGTGGGGCTGGAGGGAGGCTCATGCCAGTGAGTCCCTTCAAGGCATGTGAGCTCTGTGTGGGAAGTTTGGCCCAATTCTATCATTGGTGGGGTTCAGAAGGCTCTTTGGTTGTAGGTAAACTATAAATCCCAGCAACTACAACACCCAAATGTCAAGGCCTATTTCCCCCAAACTCCACCACTGTTCATATTTGGGCATATTAAGTATTCGTGCCAAGTTTGGTCCAGATCTATCATTGTTTGAGCCCACCGTACTCTCTGGAGGTCAAGGTCAATGCCTACCAAACTCTTCTAGTACTTTCTGTTGGTCATGGGAGTTCTGTGTGCCAAGTTTGGTTCAATTCCATCATTGGTGGAGTTCAGAATGCTGTTTGATTGTAGGTGAACTATAAATCCCTGCAACTACAACTCCCAAATGACAAAATCAATCCCTCCCCAGCCCCACCAGTATTCATATTTTGGCGTATCGGGTATTTGTGCCAAATTTGGTCCAGTGAATGAAAATATATCTTGCACATCAGATATTTGCATTACCATTAATAGCAATAGCAAAATTACAGTTATAAAGTAGCAACAAAAATAATTTTCAGGTTGGGGGTCACCACAACATGAGGAACTGTATTAAGAGGCCATGGCATTGGGAAGGTTGAGAAACACTGAATTGGAATAAGTTGGATCTTGCCATGCCAGGAATGGACCCTGAGATTTTGAACATCAGAAGAACATAAAAAATGATTACGTTTAAGCAGAGAAACCCTGGAATTTATGTATTGCCATCAGGGTAGCCTGCAAAAAAGGAAAAACCGAAATCCATAAAAACATGTGTCTGAAGAGACCATGCCTTCTGTCAGAATTGACTGATATTCCTGTATTTGTCTGTGAATTGTTGAAGGGTATGGTCTTGCAATTTAGGAAATAGCTATTCCCAGTATAACTTTATTGGATGGCTCCAGTAAGGCTCTAAGAAAGTGGGGGTAATTTATGTTATCAGGAATCTTTTGACCCACCTTTTTTCTCCCAGAAAGCAAAAGCTGGAAATATTAGAATTCTATGAAGAGACTGCCAAAATGAGAATTCATTTATTTAAAAGATTTATATCTTGCCTTTCAGCTATGTCGGGAGCAAAGGGACATTGCCCTCCAGCTGTCTTTGAAGAAAAGCACTTTTAAAAAAATTTAAGTACCTTTCCTCCTTCAGGTCCATCATGTGCTATAGGCTTAGTCCAAAACATCTCTAGCTTTCACATGTTATATATTAGGCATTGGCCAAGCAAGACATTTTCGTTTGATCACTGACCAGGTAGTTGTCCTTTCTAGATTACTTTTGCGGCTGTTCCATGTAATACAATTGTGAAATGATCTGGATTCACCTGTATAAGGCATCTGCATATTTAGCTCTCTTCCCAACCTTACTTTACAAGAAAAACAACACAACTCTCACACAAAAAGAGTGCATTTCCCTTTGCTGAGAGGCAACGCATATTTGGCAAAAAGATTATACCACATACAAAAAGTAGAAATGTACCTCGGTCTGAACATTTGTTTCCACATGCCATGATTTTCATTTTAGCGGGAGCTTTCTTTTCTTGCCAGCAAAATAAATCCTATTTTAGTTTCTTGACTAAATCAGCCCTAGAGTGGGAATCAAGTAAACCAGGAAAACTGGACTCAATCAACCATATGGTATGGCATGGAAAAAAAGAAATAATTTTCCAAGCTGGCTTAAAGGGATTTTGGCTAGGGATTGCCTGGGACAGAAATGAAGTGGAAATATATACAAAAGGATATCAGGATTGCTTTATATTTAAGAGGTGCTCTGTATATGTATATATAAAAAACTATAAATATAACTGTATACTCTAAAAACAAAGTTGTATCATTAGTAGTGAATGTAGAATATGGAACAAGCTTTCATTAGAGGAGAGAAAACAGAGTTTTCTCATTCTAAGACTTGGAAGGCCATTTGACAAGGAAACCATTGTTCGTTTTTTCTCACGTTTGTGTTTTCGACCTACCACAGTGCTTATGTTATTTCTTTTATGTTTTTGAAACGTCTTTTTTGGACCTTTTTCCTCCAAAGAGTGCTGGTCTGTTTTGATAACTTTTATGGTTTTAACTAATGCTACATATACTGGTTTTTAATCATTATGTAATTGTATTAATGTTGATGTATGTGATTGTGATAATATTATTGTAATTGTGATGTAGCAGCCTTGTACCGTTACTAATGTAAGCCGCCCTGAGTCCCCCTTCGGGGATAGAGAAGTGACCGGGGTACAAATACCAGAAATAAATAAATAAAAATAAAGTAACTGGGAAGGATCAGACCATTGGCCATGCTGTTTGGGAGGTTCTGGGTGCTGCAAGACAACAACAGCAACAACAACTTTCCCATGTTCTGCACTCTACTGGGGGCGTTGCTTTGTGCATTCCATTCAATTCTACATTTGGCTAGTTTGATGCAACCTGGCACTATTCTTTGTAAATGGCACCTAAAATTGAACTGAATAAAAACGTAAAGCACGGTCACTTTCCAAAGTCCACACCTAAAGAGTAGGTGGGGAAAAAGCTTTGTAAGCTAGTTTATGGCATCCTTGCACAGAAAGTTCTTAAAGGAGGGGGAGGCAGTGTGTGCCTCCTTTGACTAAGGTCACCAGCACAGACCTTCATGGTCTTCTAAAATATTTATAAAGCAGGTATTGACTAAATGTAATATCATTTCCCTGGTACTCTCAGTTTGAATCTTTCACAGCCATATTAGTTTGGCCTTAATTTTCCTGCATCTGATGTTGGATCAATACTGTGTGAGAGGAAGAGGAAGGGAAAAGAAATTTAAAACAGATCACATTTTGTGAGTCTCTTGTTTTGTATCAAATAAAATAAAAATGTGCAAATTAGTTTGGCTGTGGTTGTCGTTCACCGCTGCAGGAATGCTGTAAACACTTACTCAATGTGGTACATAAGGTTCTGTCTCAGTCATGACATTTGTTTTTATCTAGCAGTCCTGTAACTTTCTTGTGCAAAGTGTTTCTTTTTAAATAAATAAATAAATAAATAAGGTCTGTGGAAGTTCCAGATGTTGGTGAATTTCCACTTCTGTTCCTTCTCAACATTGTCTAGGTTAGCAGGAGTGAATGGGAATTGAATTCTTTTCAGCATTTCACAGACAAAAATAGGAGGTCAAGAAATATGGCAGCAGCATCAAAAGGCTGTGCCCTGGCAACAAAAGGGCAAGCTCAATGGTGTAGTTAAGCACAACAATTATTGAGTGTGCCGTCTGTAGACAGTCCACTTTTCACAGGCATATAACAGGGTTGGGAGGACAATAGCTTTATAAGCAAACACCTTGGTATCCCTATGGTTGTCCCAGTCCTCAAACACTCTCTATCATCGTTGCCTCTGAAAAATCCTGTGAATCTCTTGGGAAGACAGGTGGACAAATGTCAGCATGCTGAAAGAAGCAAAGACCACCAGCACTGAAGCAATGATGCTTCGCCATCAACTTTGCTGGACTGGCCACGTTACCTGAAATCCTGATCACTGTCTCCCAAAGCAATTACTATACTCCCAACTCAAGAAAGGAAAACGGAATATTGGTGGAAAGGAAAAGAGATTCAAAGACAGACTTCAAGCCAACCTTAAAAACCGTGGCATAGACACCAAGAACTGGGAAGCCCTGGCTGTTGAGTGCTCTAACTGGAGGTCAGCTGTGACCAGCAATATTGTGGAATTTGAAGAGGCACGAATGGAGGGAAAAAGGGAGAAACATGCCAAGAGAAAGACACATCAAGCCAAGCTTGACTGGGACCGCCATCCACCTGGAAACCAGATGCCCTCACTGTGAACAAACATGCAGATCAAGAATGGAGCTCCACAGTCACCTACGGACCCACCGCCAAGACATTATACTTGGAAGGCCATCATACTCAGACAACAAGGGATTGTAAGAATTGCTGAGTTAAAATATACAACATTGTAGTATTTTAAACCACGAACAATTACTGAATTTAAGGACTTTATGACGCCAACCTGCATGGATGGTGGGAAAAGTCTATTGATATAAAAGAAATCAGGCTTTGAAGAAATATAGTGCTCAGAGCCAAGACATTTTGTCTGCCGTCCTCCACTTGACCAGAAGAAGTGCAACCAATAAAGTAGTCCACCAGTCAATCTTGCTACCAATGCTGTTTTTCTCCCTTTTCATTGATGAGCTCAAACTAGAATGGACCAAATGATGGATCAACACATTTAATTCAACAGATCTACTCTTCTTGGAACTAGCAACGGAATTCAGGCTGTAACGTATAATTTAGCCCTGAGAGAAAAAGCAGGGAAACAATCCAGAGAATGTTAGTGCTCTATTAAAGTCAAGGATGCTAGGTGGTCATGTGCTTGAGCTCCATTGATTTTAGTCCTTCACTTTCCTGGATGGGATCCAGTGCTTTTTACTATGTTCCTGCAATATTTATCATTTTTATTTGGGTGACAGCTTAGTAATAAATTTCAACAGTAGACTTAAAGTGTCTGTTAAATTAGACATTTATGTCTCTTTTTAACAAGCTGTAACAAGGAGGTTAACAATTCAACTTTTGATGAATGGATAGTTTTCAAAATACTCTTTTGATGATAATGGAGCTGAGGAATCCATAGTCATGACATTAAAGCAGTTATTGGCCTGACATTCACAAAGATCAGTCATTAATGGGGGATCCATTCCCATGATTTATCCCCAATATACATTCATGATCAGAAAAGTTAATGTGCCCATTATGAGAATTCTCCTAACAAATGATTGCTCGAGAACATGTATATCATTAACAGGTGAACAATTAAACTAAGTAATAGTTTTATTATTTGCAGGAAAGAACAGAGATGGTTCCAGCATAAACTAGAGTACCATATTGTAGCCATATTACCTTGCTGACCAGATTTCACCCAGATTTTAGGCATGCTGTCCAGTGCCAATTGTACCACTAGCTAGCCCAGATTCTCAGCTTTCATATTTTAAATACTTTCTGAAGAAAAATGTAAGTTTAACTTTTCTGGAAGTGGATATATACAGCAAAAAAATGCATCCCAATTGTTTTAGCAAGAAACAAGTTTGGAGCTGCCTTTAAATATTTTGCTAATAAGTAAAATCGCACAATTTGCTTCACAAAAAAGGAAACTCTTACACTTCCCCATATAAATTATGAACTTAGAAAAAGCATTAAGTGTCATTGAAAGGGGAAATGCAACAGAATGAAGTACCCAGGCAAAGCAGAGGGAGATGTCATAGCATCATAACGGAATTGTTGTTGTTTAGCGTGCCACAGATTATATTGTCATTGTTACAACAAACTTGGCATAGCATGACTATTTATCTTGACTGAGCTTCCAATAAAAAGTACCAACAAAGTCCTTGCAGAAGGACTGATTCTACATGTACTTATCTAAAGTACATGTACTCGTTGTACTATTGACTCTTTGAACTGTTTACTTGAAACTATGGCCAATTTGATTCAACAGGTCTTACACATCAGTAAATGTGAAAAGGAGATTTAGACATTTGGATTCATTAGTATTCCACCCCATTGCATATTGTAGTTTAGTCCATCAAAGCAAAACAAAACAGAAACTACTAGGGACCTCATCACAAAGGGCTATGGATTTGCCATGCATCGTGGCAAAACCATGGGGTCCCGGCGGGATGTGTGAAAGACCTGTTGCTCCACACCCTGCATTGCCCGACTTACCTGGACCCGACTTACCTGGGACCCCATCCTGTGTCCATTGTCCCGCCCACACTTTTTCTCAAAGGCAACATGGGAAATAAGGGGCAGGGTGGTTTCCCATACTAGAATAGCACTTTCTTTAAAAGATATGCATTTTTGCATGAAAAATCCTCTTTGAAGTGTTTTAAGGAGGAAGCCACGTTAGTTGATTTAATCAGCAACAAGAAATAGTCATGTAATACCCTAAATGTTGTCTGCATTTTAATTTTGGTCATTCCCCAAGCTCACCCACTACCTGAAGTGTAAGAAACACTTCTGTTGCCCCTCTTGGAACTACCTGACTGCCACCACCTTCTGTTTTCCTGTCCTGGTGCTGTCAGCTCTTTTCAGGTGACAACTGACTGACTGACTGACTGACTTTATTATTTCTGAGTCGCCCTCCACGTTAGTGCTCCGGGCGACTTACACACAACAAATTCCACAATTAAAATAGAGTATTTAAAACTAGATTAAAAGGCAAAGGAACTGTTGTTGTATGAGATGGAGGTGGGGATATTAGGGCAGCAAAGAGGAGAAACATCTACAGCCATTATTGTATGAAAATGGGAAATGCAGAGGACAATGGATGGAGGACCAGCAGGGGCGGTTCGAGCTCTCCGGGGGGGGGGAGCGAACATTATTTTGCCCCCCCCCCGGCGGCTCCCAAGCGCGCCGCCCGTATCTCCATGTTGCTGCCGCGCTGCACCTACAGATGCTTCTGGGCATGCGCGGAGGTTTTGCGCGCATGCCCAGTGCCTACGGAGTTCCACTTGAGCTCCGTAGGCACTGCGCATGCGTGCGAAAATCTCCGCGTGCATGCGCTGTGCCTATGGAGTTCACTTGAGCTCTGTAGACACAGCGCATGTGCGTGGAGATTTTCGTGCACATGCGCTGTGTCTACGGAGCTCAAGTGAGCTCCGTATGTATTGCGCATGCACGCGGAAATCTCCATGCACACGTGCTGTGTCTACAAAGCTCAAGTGAACTCCGTAGGCACAGCGCATACGTGCGGAGGTTTTTGGCGCATGCCCAGTGCCTACAGAGCTCTACTGGAGCTCCGTAGACACAGCACATGCGCGCGAAAATCTAGTGCTGCCCGTGTCGCGGCGGAGGCGCAGCACAGGCAGCACCAGCTCCCGAGCACGCCTCCACCCAGCGGCGCGGCTGGTTGCGGAGGCGCAGCAGCGGGGTGGGGCGGAGCGGCCGGCGTGGCGCCGGCCCTCCCAGGTGACAATGCCCCTCCCAGGTCCCGTCGCCTTACGCGGCCGCGTAGTCAGCAGAATGGGAGGGGCCGGCCCTGAGGACCAGGGAATGACAGGGCAGCAGGTATGCCAATCATGAGAAGAAGAAGGCCTGCTCTTTCAGGGTGATGAATATCCCAGAAAATGCACATATGACTCAAGACAACAAACAGTGGAGAAAGCAAGCCAGAACAGGATCAGGCACAGCCAAAGCATGATCAACGCAGTCTAGGGTTGAACCCAAAAAATGAATCAAAGAAGGGTTCAACACCAAACATCGAATCAATGAAGGGAATAATCCAAGTGATTGTGCTGCGATTTTACATTTCTGTTTAATAAAATAGGATGAGACTGGGTGACCCATGGGGTTCTCATTTTAAATTAAAACACAGAGAGGAGAAAACTGTTTTCTCAATCTGTCAAGGCAATTAGGAAAAACACAGAGATTTATGAGCAAAGCAGCTTGAAAGAACTTTTGACAACTCACATTTTTTTGCTCTCTGGCTAGTACAAAACCAATTCGGAAAAAATAGATATATAGGTAAAAGGTCTTCATTACAAATAGTCCTGATGAATATGCATAGGGGGTTGGTCTGTGATGTTTTAAATGACAGAATGCTGTTCTTTGTAGACAATCAGTAGAGCTTTTATGTGAATACACAAGGTTATATATTCCGATTCATATTGCTGTACTTTAGAAGAAGAAACTGCACCTTAGAAACATTTTTCCAAGGGTTTTGTTTTCTCTATTCTAAGAACATAAGAACATAAGAAGAGCCATGCTGAATCGGGCCTCAGCCCATCTAGTCCAGCATTCTGTGTCACACAGTGGCCCACCAGTTGTACACAGGGATCTCTAGCAGAAAGGAGGGCAAAACCCTCGCCTGCTCCCGACCCCCCACAACCAGTACCTGGGAAAATCCTGCCTGCCTCCATCAACACAGAGGTGGCACTTGGATGTCCATTTCAGTAGCTACTGATTCCCTTGGTATCCATGAATCTGTCTAATCCTGCCTTGAAGCTGTCCAGGCTGACAGCTGTCACAACCTCCTCTGGAAGTGAGTTCCATAACCCAATGACCCTCTGGGTGAAGAAATATTTCCCTTTATTAGTCCTAACTTTCCTACCTTGGAGCTTTCCAACCCTAGACTGCATTGATCATGCTTTGGCTGTGCCTGATCCTGTTCTGGCTTGCTTTCTCCATTTCTGGCATTCTGCAGAATGCCAGAAATTAAAGGCTGATTGATTCTCCATAGTTGGAAGCTTTTTTATTTAAAAAATTTAAATTCAGAAAATAAGAGAGCAAAAAAGTATAACACACACAGAAATGCAATGTGATATCTATACCCACTGGACTGGTACACATGAGTTCACCTACTCTCATCTTACCAAATACAGTTTCTATAGGAATGGTCTAGAGATTCTCCAGACGATTCTATGATATGCTGCCACCAGGAGTTACCATAGAATTGACCTTGTGGACCTAGCAAATTCCTAGAGGGGATTTATGGTAATAATTGGGGTATCATACCCCAGTGGTTGATAGGAACATAAGCAAAAAAGCTTTTTGCCAGTAACTAAACTAGACAATTATAGCATTGATTCTGCTTAACTGTCATGGTTTCATCTGAAGAAATTCCGGACTTTGAAGTTCAGGGAGGGATATTTTGAACTCTTACCGGAGTGCTGTATTGCATCACCATGCTACAAACCCAATGATTTTATAGAATTTCCCCTTGGCAATGGAAATGGAACTATGGCCTTAGAATTGTGTAGTGTTAAAGGGCCTCAAAAGAACATTTCAGACTTTTAGATGTGGGGGTTAAAAGGTAAAGGTTTTCCCCTGATGTTAAATCCAATCGTATCTGACTCTGGGGGTTGGTGCTCATCTCCATTTCTAAGCTGAAGAGCCAGAATTGTCCATAAACACCTCTAAGGTAATGTGGCCAGCAGGACTTCATGGAGCATTGTGGGGAGAATCACCCAAAGCCTGGCAAATCTCCACATTATGGTGTCATGGAGAAGGGGATATGATCAAGTGTGCAACTACAGAGGGGTTGCACTGGGACTCCAAAAAGGTCAGATCCAGGAGTTGTGGTTGCTGTGTATTCTCTTTTTCAACTTATGGCAACCATAAGGTTTTCTTGGCACTATTTGTTCAGGGGGAGTTTGCCTTTGCCTTCCTGTGAAGCTGAGACAATATGACTTGCCCAAGATCACTAGTTGGTTTCTATGGCTGAATAGGGATTCCCATCCTAGTTTCCAGAGTTGTAGTTGAACGGATTGGGCCCTTTGTGATTCTTTGAACTCGTGTTTTTAATTAGATGTATTTTTTAAATGATGTAAGTCGCCCGGAGCACCATCGGTGGAGGGCGACTCACAAGAAATAAAGTTATTATTATTATTATTATTATTATTATTATTACACCACACTGGATTTCTAGGTATCTTTACTCAGATGACTCCCAGCCTAAGTTATCTCACAGAACTATTGTGGGAGGCTGGTGACCATGTTCATCTTTGTCAGCTCTATGGAGAAGGAAGTTAAAAAATAGCATAAGCTTGCTTATGTTTCGATTTCCCCTTTTGTCCCCAAATCAGAACACATACATTGAAATGCCAATCTGTCGACTGTATTCAGAGGAACAATACTGAAATCGTATTCAATCCAACAAAAATGGTCTAATTATGCCCACATGGCTCCTTTCCACTAGGAATCTATTATTACACAATCATGTGTATGTTAAGACAAACACCGTGGTCAAAGTGCACTCAACAATTTTGGCACCCTCCCTTCATAACTCTTGGAGACTTGGAGAGAGGAATGTTACTCCTCAGAGCTAATTGTGCTGGCTTGGCAGAATGCAAGATGTCAAGGGCAGTTTTGCATATGCTGATGAATAAAAGGATTTATTCAGGCTGGCATAAATAGGAGCTGTTCCCAAGGCTATATCTGAACCACAGCACCATTTAGAAAGATAAGCATCTGGACGACTTATTAATGATCTCTGGGGTACCTCTTAGATATCT
Source organism: Anolis apletophallus (assembly GCA_030556195.1). Classification (NCBI taxonomy): domain Eukaryota; kingdom Metazoa; phylum Chordata; class Lepidosauria; order Squamata; family Anolidae; genus Anolis; species Anolis apletophallus. The sequence goes on along the minus strand of JARBWK010000006.1, from coordinate 87,103,458 downwards.
CAGCTTCCTTTCAGAAGCAAGGGGAGGCCTTGTTCTCTAGTGAAATGTCTATTTCTTGAACTTTTCCTTAGTATGTGGATTACTAACCCAGGACTTCCTCCAAATCTCAAACCTCTCTCCCTTTCCCACTTGCAATTTAATGGTCTCTCTTGGGAATTTGACTTGGAATTGACAAATCAATCTATTTTGGTCCCTACAAATTTTTGCATGTGTTTACTCATAATTTTGTTTCATCCTATTCCTCTATTAATATACTATTTTTATTTTTAAAATATGCATTAGAGTTGCATTAGCCTCTTTCTGACCTGTGACTCAGCCTAATCTGAGAGCATTATGGTGAATCATTTATTTTATTTATTTATTTACTGTATTTGTATACCGCCTTTCTCAGCCTTTCGGCGACTCATCTCATAGGTGATTCTAGCCTTTTTGAATGTTGCATCCTCTGCAAACAGGCAGTGAGGTAGCCTTTTTTCCCTTTAATACTAAAGTTTGAATATTGATATATTGATGCTAGTGCTAATCCTCTGAGAGAAACAGAAAATGGAACTGTATTGAACGCCACAGTGGTATGTGCACCACAGATGGTTCGAGACATATTCATGCCTAACACAGACTGGCAGCTGATCAATCAGAAATTTGGAAGAGATCAAAAGGCCACCCAGTCAAATTCCCTGCCATGCAGGAATACGCAATCAAAGCACCCTTGACAGATGGCCATCCAGAGAAAACCTCAAGAGAAGGAGACTCCACTATATCCAAGGCAGCTTCCTCCTCTGTCAAAAAGCTCTTAACATCAGAATGGTCTTCCTAATGTTTAGATAAAATCTCTTTTCCTAGTCTCTGTGGCCTAGTACCTCATCACATGGATGTTGGGTAGCGTGGTGGTCCGTATGCCCAGTGAAAGCAATCATCCTTTTAAATCACCAGGTGTCCTGTTTCAAGTTCTGTCTTCACATCACACTTGTTTGCCTCTTCGGTTTTTCCACGTTGTTGCCCAAGTTCCGAATTATCACACAGGAAGCCTTTTCTCTGCCCTCTTGATTTTCTTTTTTTAAAAAACTAAAATCTTGCCCTTCCTCCTGCTTGTAGCTCAACCGTCCATTTAGAGGAGACACAAAGCATCATTCTTAAGACACCGCTTCTATGAACTGCTTTCTTTCCCAAGCCCCTTTCTTAAGACACTTCTGTGGGTTGCTTTCCTTTTCAAACCTCTTCCTCCAGATACCTCTATGGGCTGCTTTCCTTCCCAAGCTGCTTTCTTAAGACACTTCTATGGGCTGCTTTCCTTCCCAAGCTGCTTTCTTAAGACACTTCTATGGGCTGCTTTCCTTCCCAAGCTGCTTTCTTAAGACACTTCTATGGGCTGCTTTCCTTCCCAAGCTGCTTTCTTAAGACACTTCTATGGGCTGCTTTCCTTCCCAAGCTGCTTTCTTAAGACACTTCTATGGGCTGCTTTCCTTCCCAAGCTGCTTTTCTTAAGACACTTCTATGGGCTGCTTTCCTTCCCAAGCTGCTTTCTTAAGACACTTCTATGGGCTGCTTTCCTTCCCAAGCTGCTTTCTTAAGACACTTCTATGGGCTGCTTTCCTTCCCAAGCTGCTTTCTTAAGACACTTCTATGGGCTGCTTTCCTTCCCAAGCTGCTTTCTTAAGACACTTCTATGGGCTGCTTTCCTTCCCAAGCTGCTTTCTTAAGACACTTCTATGGGCTGCTTTCCTTCCCAAGCTGCTTTCTTAAGACACTTCTATGGGCTGCTTTCCTTCCCATGCTGCTTACTTAAGACACTTCTCTGGACTGCTTTCCTTCCCAAGCCCCTTTCTTAATGCACCTCTTTGGGTTGCTTTCCATCCCAAAACACTTTCTTAATGCACTTCTATGGGCTTCTTTCCTTCCTGACCTGCTTTCTCAAGATGCTTCTGTGGGCTGCTTTCCTTTCCAAGTCCTTTTCTTAATGCACTTCTGTGGGTTGCTTTCCTTCCAAAGCCCCCTTTTAAAGGCACCTCTATAGGCTGCTTTCCATCCTAAGCCCTGTTCTTAAGACACCTTCTCCTTACTTCCTATCCCATGTCTTTCCCAGCTCGAGCTATAGATCTGACACGACAGAAGCTCTGGACACAACTGCTGACCCATGCTCAGAATTCCCTTCCTTCAGGACATTTCTGCCTCTTTTCAACTATGGAGGGCTATGCATGACAGTTGGAAGTCGTTTAACGTCATGTGATAAGCTGTGTGCCTTGCCATGTTGAAAAGAGGCTGAAGTGTCCTACTATGGTGAAATTTCTCAATGTGATGAGGTCTCTAATCTCTGGAGCAGCAGAAAACAAGTTTGCTCCCATCTTCCATATGACATCATACAATTAATCTATATAAATAAAAATGTAATGTTCGTTTGTAGAATTAACATTAACCAAAAAAAATCACTGAACAAATTGACACCAAATTTGGACACATTACATCTATCATACCAATGAGTGACCATCACTCATAAAACACTGAAAAACACAGCAGAAGATATTTTAAAAGCCAAAAAACCCATGATGCATGCGCAAAACCACATATATAAACATATATACAAATATATACGCACACATATACATATATATATACACACACACACAAAACACTGGGCCACAGCAACATGTGGCAGGGGACAGCTAGTGTCAAATACTTAAGCATGGCTATCATTCTCTTAACCTTCTTTTCTCTAAGCTAAACATATCCAGTTCCATAAGACTCTCCTCACAGGGCTTGGCTTCCAGACCTTTGAATGTTTTGGTCACCCTCCTCTGGAAATGTTTCAGCTTGTCAATATCCTTCTTGAATTTTGGTGCCCAGAACTGGACACAGTTTTCCAGGTAAGGCCCGACCAAAGCAGAATAGAGTGATACTATTACTTTCCTTGATATAGAAACTATACGCCTGTTGCGTGTGCATGTGTGATACACCTACCGCCTATTATCCAATAAGACACAGACACAATTTTTGGAATAAAAATGGCCGCAACTCATTTATTGATAACAGGAACAAGGGTTGGCAGTCATGCATGGGTCCTGGATCCGGGGATGGACAACCCGCTGTTGTCCGAAGACGCTTGCATGCCTGGGTGCCACTGTCCAGAAAAACAGGAGCCAGGGCGTTATCCCCTCTTCCACCAAGGGGCGATAAGTCAGCCAGATCCAGGGCCCATGCCACATGCCAAACAGAGTTGTGACGATGAACACGCCAAACACAGAGTTGTGACAATGAACACAAGTAACAGCAAGAAAAGTGAACAAGATACGAACAATGAATGCACAGCATGAAAGGTAAAAAGATACAATGAAACAAACTCCCGCCACCCAAGGGGCTTCTGGGAAGAAGAAGCCCCTTCCCTTGGGCCAAGATGGCGGTGAGGGCACCCTGTACCGCAATGCCCTCGGCCCGGTAAGTCTGGCCAAGCCATTTAATGCAGCCTAGAACTGCATTGAATTTTAAGCTGCTGCTAAAAATCTGAATGTTATTCCAATAGGACAGATTTTTCAATTAGATAGATCTTCAACCTCACCCAAGAGAACAGAAGCCAGGTGGTTCGACTTACCCTCTTATCACTAGATTGCTTCGGAAAGTTGCATCACTTTGCTCATTAGTCAAGTATGTAATATTTGGAGAAATTTTTACTTAAGTAGTGGCAAGCATATTTGGGCCCTTCCGCATAGCCATATAACCCAGAATGTCAAGGCGGAAAATCCTACAATATCTGCTTTGAACTGGGTTATCTGAGTCCACACTGCCATATATTCCAGTTCCAAGCAGAACTGGGGGTCTCCGTGGGGGCCGCCCTCGTGGCCTCCCCCCTCCTCCTGCTCCTCCTCGGTCCGGGAGCCCGCCCCGTGAGTCCCCTCTCCCCCCCGTTCCTCCGCGCCGCCGGCTGGCTGCGGCGACATGGCGGCGGGGCGGGGCAGCGCCCCTCCCATGTGGCCACGCCCCTCTCTGGAAACGTCGCCCTACGCAACCGCGTAGGTCGCTTAATGGGGAAGGCCGGCCCTGAGTGTGACCCTTCCCAAACAAGTTTGTCTGTAGGTATTTACTTAACACTCACTGAGATGTTTTAAAATGCTGTTCCCTGTGTAGAAAATGTTGTTTTCAGTGAAAATCAACCACATGCTATTTTTGCACAGAGTAAATCCCCAGTTATAATATTTGCATTGCTATTAGTTATTTGCATTCGTGTGAATGTTGTGACCTAAACACTGCAATTCATCAAATATGGAGGACTAGCAATATACAAGAATTAGCAACTGGGTAGCTCTAAATGGCATAGATTCTCATTTAACTGATTCATTACTAATCACTTAATTCTGGAATTAAGTTAATGCTAAAATTCTAACGTATGTCAATTAATTATGTTGTATGAACTTGTTAGAAATTTCTAAATGAATTGTCTTTCACAATTTAGTTCCTGTCACTAATTGTAGGGTATAACAATATTCCAACATCACTGGATTATCTGTGGGTGTAGTAGCAAAAATGTTTCCTGGTTGTGTGTATTCATAAGCCTTCTAATTGCCTGCCAATTTATGGAAAATTCATTAATTTAATAGGGATTTCTTAGGCAAGAATCCACAAATGTGGTTTTGCCAGTTCCTTCCTCAGAAATGTAACTTTGCTTGTGGTCTCTCCTACAAGTGCCAACGAGGGTTGGTCTTGCTTATCTTCCAAGTTTAGACAGGATCTGATGCGTAACACATAAAATAGGATAAAAGCACACATTCAGACAAAATAGAATATTGAGAAGCTGACCAAACTCCTTTTCTGTGTCTTTAAAATATTATTATCATTATTTTTGCTCAAATCAACAAAAAATTCTTGTTTTAAATTCTATAAATTAGGGATAGTATCATATAGTAACTACACTGCAACCGCTGTTCATCTGGAGAGATACTAGGCATGAGAAAAATGAAACGGAAATTAAAAGGATTCGTAAGAGATTCGTATGAAATGGGACTTTTGAGGTTTTACGGATCGCTGCCACGAACCAGGAAGTAGACTTCCTTTTACGGTCCTTCAGGTCAACAATATGCGTTAAGTTCGTTAGAAATTCTTAAGTATTAATTAATTAATTATTGTAGTACTCACTTCTCCCTGTCTTCTCCCGCTCATTTCCTTCCCGCCTTCATTAAGCTTCTTCTTTTTTCCCGCATTTCTATGGGGAGCTGGAAGTGACGCTGCTGCTAGGCAATGCATCCTGGAAACTGTAGTCCTCCAGGCTTCTCCCCCCCCTCCTTCTCTTCCCTGTTGCTCTGCCTTCTCCCATCGCAGGGGCCAGCTTCAGCCCTCCAGGTACGTTTTTTTGGACTTCAACTCCCACCATTCCTCACAGCCTCAGGCCTCTTCCTTTTCCTCTCAGCCTGGGCAAACTTGGGCCCTCGCTCCCTCAGGATCGGGGCTAGAGAGAGGCGAGGGGGGTGAGCGGGCCTCCTCCTCCTCTCTCGCCAGCCTGTCATTGGCGAGAGAGGAGGAGAAAGGCCCCCGCCCCCGCGCCCCTCTGCTTCTCTCTAGCCTTGATCCATGCATCGAGGCTAGAGAGAAGGCGAGGGGGGGCGTGGCCCCTTTCAGCTAAAATATAAGCCGACCCAAGCCTGGGTCGGACATATTTGCTGGAAGGCGCCCTCACACCTCTCCGCCTCTCTCTAGCCTGGATCCAGGCTAGAGAGAAGCAGAGAGGGTGCGCGGAGCCTTTTTCAGCTAAAATATAAGCCGACCCAAGCCTGGGTGCTTATATTTTAGCTGGAAAGGGGCCTCTGCGCCCCTCTGCTTCTCTCTAGCCTTGATCCATGCATCGAGGCTAGAGAGAAGGCAAGGGGGGAGCGATGGCCCCTTTCCTGCTAAAAATAAGCCGACCCAAGCCTGGGTCGGCTTATATTTTAGCTGAAAGGGCGCCCGCGCCCCTCTGCTTCTCTCTAGCCTGGATCCAGGCTAGAGAGCCGGAGAGGCGCGCGGGCGCCTTTCCAGCTAAAATATAAGCCGACCCAGGCTTGGGTCAGCTTATATTTTAGCTGGAGCGCTCCGCGCACCCCTCTGCTTCTCTCTAGCCTGGATCCAGGCTAGAGAGAGGCGGAGAGGCGCGAGGCGCCTCAGCAAAATATAAGCCGACCCAGGCTTGGTCGGCTTATATTTTAGCTGGAAAAGACCATCGCTCCCCCGCCTCTCTCTAGCCTCGATGCATGCACCGGGAGCTAGAGAGAGCGAGGGGGTGAGCGAGGGCGCCGGAGCGCGCGGGGATCCCAGTTTGGCCCAATTCTGTCATTGGTGGAGTTCAGAATGCTCTTTGATTGAAGGTGAACTATAAATCCCAGCAACTACAACTCCCAAATGTCAAGGTCTATTTTCCCCAAACTCCATCTGCGTTCACATTTGGGCATATTGAGTATTCATGCCAAGTTTGGTCCTGATCCAGGATTGTTTGGGTTCAGAGTTATCTCCCTAAATCACTGTCAATTCCTCCCAAACCCCTCCAGTATTTTCTGTGGGTCATGGGGGTTCTGTGTGCCAAGTTTAGTCCAGGTCTGTCATTCATGGGGTCTCAGCTGTGGAAGTCAGAGCTGAATTGGTCGAAAGGTACTGCAAATCCCATCATCCATTGTCCATCCTCCCCAAACATATTGTTTTTGTGATTAATCCCTATGCTTTAACTTTGGTCAATTTGTAACAATGAAAATACATCCTGCATATTATATATTTGCATTAGAATTCATAAGAGTAACAAAATTATGAAGTAGCAACGAAAATATGGATGGGGTCACCACAACATGAGGAACCACTGCATTAATACATATCTCTCTCTCGGCATTACTTCACGAACGAAGATTCAGGAAGGACTCATCCCACGCTTTTTACAAGCGCGCTGATGACTAAAGAGGCCAATCTGAGATAGGCAAGTTCGGTTGCAGAAAGCACAGCAGAAAGTCTATATATTATACATATATCTTTCTGTTTAATTGCTATTAGGGAAATAAAACGTGAACAAAGGAAGGAAGGAGACAAAGGAAGAAGTAGAGAAGGGGGGAGGGAAGGAAGGAAAGAGAAAAGAAGGGATGGGGAACCAAAGAGCAAAGGAAGGAATGAAAGAAGAGGGTAGAGAAGGAAGAAAGGAGGAAAGGGGAAATAATAAGGGGGAGAATCGTACTTCACTTTCACAATTGTCCTGAGAGCGAGTAGCTACTATCTCTTATATTTATGTTATACATGTACAGCTCCACTTAATTGCACTGCAGAGGCGAAGGGAATGTTTCCCCATTGATTTTTGACTGTTTTTGACTTTAGAACCACTTTAGAATTTCGTTAGTACTTAAGTTACATTTTAGAACTTTTTGGAAATTTTTTTTGTAAGTCTTTGATATACTAATCAAAAAAAATCCCCCCCCCCCCATTTGATTTTAGAATCCCGATTTTAGGATTCTAAACCAACCCTAAGAGATACCCAAGATTTCACTAACATTCATCCCCCCAAATACCTTCTCTCTGGTCAATTTACATCTTCTGGTGTGATTCTATGGTATGCCTCTGCTAGAAGTTGACCATAGAGTCATACTGGAGGACTGACGAATGCTACAGTGGTGTATTCTGTAGCTCTGGATTATCCTTTGACTTCAGGCCCATGTAATTAACCGTGTCTCTTCCCATTCAGGAAGTGACACACTTGATTATATGCCAACCCTCTTCCTCTGGGCTCAGGAAGCCCAGGAAAGGAGATGACTTCCGCCTTGTCCCCCACTAACTTAACTTGGCAGTGCCATTGGGGTGGGTGGAGAGTTTCTGAATATCCAATGCATCAGTGGAATCAGAGGGAGGAGAAGGGAGAAGGATTCCTCCTCTTCCCCATTCATCGTCTCTTCAGTGCACTGGATATCTAGATTCCAAGTGTTAGGCATGCAGGTGAGGACCGCTAAGGTGAGTTAGAGGGAGGCGAGGTGCAGGTGGCAGGTGAGCAGCAGTGAACTGGTTTTCACCCATGCAGCTGTCATGCAGCTGCTGCAACAGCTTGGGACCTTCTAGTGCTGCTTCCATGTAGTTCTTGAGTCAGTTCAGGAGCTGCCAGTATAGTTACTTATGATACTAATCTGGATCAGCATCAGGGTAACTTCCCTGTGAATATATGCCCTAGGCCTACAAAAGCTTATGCTACCAACTTCTTGTAGGACCTTTGAGTCTGACAGAAAGAAGTTGCATATATATATATACACGTATATGTATATAGTCAGATTATATATGATGCTATTTCTTACATGGAAGTGCTGTTATCTATATAAGACGTTTCCTGTGCTTAAGACATTTCTCATTCTCCTTCATTATGCATCTGATTAATGAAGTGCAACCCACAATTAATTTTAAGGCTGAATATTTAGATTTAATCCTTTATAACACTATTGTTTTCCAAGATAAACTGTTTAGAATCTCATTGTTTTCTTTTGCTTTGTGAATCATAGCATGATACTGTCTAAATGGGCCATAATGAAACGTAGCATATTAGCCACATACACACGCATACATCAAGAGCAAAGAGAAAGATGTGCCATGGCTAATTAATGAAGCATCTCTGGGAGGTAACACCACTGTGTGACCCAACTCCGCTGTTATCCCAGAAGTATTCTTTGGATGACAAGATTAATTTCAACAGTTACACTGTGGTTGTAATTATAGAAAAGTGTTTGGCATTAAAGAGTTCCTTGGGTAAATTGTTATCCATCATGTGTGCTGTCTTCTGTGAAGAATTGGACGGTTTGGGAACATTGACATGAGGGAAGGGAAGGGGCATGCAGGATTTATTCAATTACCTCCTGGCAGAATTCAGGGGAGAGGTCATGATTTGGGAACAAAGCCTTTCCAAGAGTATGCCAAAATATCTCTATGAAAATAAACTATACAATACTGTACTGCTATGGAAAGAAAGAGCCTGAGTTTCTTCCATGCTTATTATTTTCACTATTGGGAAAGTCAACTAGTTGATATTCGTTTGGAAGCAGAATAATAGTCAGAGGTCTCCCTGGGCACACGGAAGTGCACAAATTTTAAATTAAAGAAAAATATGCTTTTATAAATCCACAATAGTCTGTGATCTTACAAAATCTATGGAGTTCTTAGAATGAGGTTCCTGATTTCAAAGAGATTACTGTGGACACATTGGTAATTTTGAGAATGTGTTATGGGCACCATCATAAAAAAGTTTACATAGATATGGTGGCATGATCATCCACAAAATGGCAACTATACTGGGGTTATAAATAATAAAACATGCTTTCTATAATGGGTAGATGATCAGGCTAAGAGATTAGTAGTTTAACCCAGATCTGGCACAAATGGGGTTTAAACCCTGAAATATCAAACCGCTACTGAAATAATAGGTGTATTATCTGTTTCAGTAGTGCCGCCATTGTGACCATTAGGGTCAGACCTAACCCCAAAGTGCTCTGGATCTTATTCTAAGGGAATTAGGATGTGGTCTCCTACCATCTAATATCCAAATCCTTCCATGACATCACTGTATAACACAAATGCAAACAAAATGTCAAGAACTTCCACTCTGTAGACAAACAGGAGCTAAGTCTTGAATTACCTGTTACTGTGCTCTTGCCATTTCATCTGTCTTCCATCTTCCATTTCAGTCTTTATGACTGGGGTTTTTTTTAGTGAGAATGCAGTGTGAAGAGACATAAAAGAAGCTTTTAGTTCTTGGCAATCTTCTTTTACAAGGCCATCATTACACTAAAATTTAGAAAGCACTGCTGTGTACTCAGTGAGAAAAGACAGAATCTGGTGGTGCGGCCATTAAGCCATGTTCATGCTAGCAAATGGATTTCTTGTGTTAAGCCAATTCTGGGTAATATTATCCCATTTCGGAGTATTTGTTTACTGAGTCTGTTAGTAACAATTTTGATGCCACCCAATTGTGTTTTTTAATGAGAGTCGGTCAGATAAGGATGCACATTTTTGTTGTTGTTGATGTTCTGCAGGAAGCATGATGAGTGTGTCAGTACTGTTTTGACATTCAATGTAGTTTTGTCTTTTTTCTAGAACATCAGCAAATAAGTACATTGCCATCACATCACACCCAGTTGTTATATTCCTCCTCTTTATAGAAAAGAGAGTAAAACAATGCAGGCACTAGGACATTAACTGTTCAAATGTGTCGCACAGATTCTGGTCCCTGCATAACACATTGTTTAAGGACTTAAATCAAGCAGGCAATACTAAGTGTTGATTCCAATGGTGTATCTTTTGAATCCGCTACAATGTATTTTGAGATGGATGGCTACTTGAACCCTTATTTTTAAAGGCCTTCCAAGGACATTTCACAGTGCCACTTTGTTCTTGGTTAATGAATATTTTATGGAGAAAGAGAAAAATATTAGGAAGTTCTCACTGCAGATGGTTCACTGAAAGGGATCTCTCTATGAAGCACAAAAGCCTGCTTTAAAGGACTCTGGTCCAGTAAAAAGGATCAACCCTTTCCCTCTGACATTTTCCAAATTTTGGACTAAAAAATGTCTTCTGGTGACGCACAGGAACCTAGAACATATTTGACCTCAACATCCTTTGCCCTCTGATCACCGCATACTACAACAGACTGAATACATCAACGTGTTTTTGATATTTCTGCCAATGTGCAAAGAGAATGAATTGAAGACTAGTGTGCCATATTATTATTTTAGGATGTTCTAAAACTAGTGTTGCTCCACTGAAGGAATGCTTTCACCAACAGAACAGGAAGGATGCATTTTTCAGCAGTTCCTTTTCCTCTCTGCCACTCCCTCTGCATTCCTTCAAGGCTCACTTCTGAAGCTTTGGAAGATCCCTTAGATCGGTGTTTCCCAGCATTTGGTCTTCCAGGAGTTTTGGACTTCAGCTCCCAGAATTTGCCAGTTCTACGGATGCAAATGAATTTGTTTAAAAAATAACAGGTACCAGGGGCTGTACACTAAATTCCAGGGTATCTGGGACGGGCACAACCACCTCTAGGGATTCCTTGCCCAAGAAGACCCTATGAAATTCAAGGGGCTGACATAAGTCCACAGGTGATCTGAAGACATAAATACACAGTGCGCTCTGTGCTGGGGAATAGTTATACATATGAAACCTGGGTTGTGAGAATAGGGTAGAATTTTATATTAATTCTCTTTGGAAGAATTTTACAAAAATTGGGGAAAAAATGGCATTGAGAGAATTTGAGATTTAAGAAAAAGCCAGTTCAGAAGCAAATTATACTGACAGTTTTCTTTATCCCTAGTGTACATTTTTATGTGGGTATATACTGCACCATCATCTCTCCAATGGCTATCTTACGAATTTGACTAATTTCAAGATATTCTACTGTGGGAGCCTTTGGTAGCCACAGTGCCCTCTCTGGACCTATGAATGACATCAGAAGAGTGCTGTCAATATTTGCTTCCAGCTTAGCATTCAGCGGGTAATTAAAAACAACCGCTTCTCTGCCTGTGACAAAGGAAAGTTGTTACATTCTGGACTTGAGTAATTTCCTTATGTGACCCTAGGTTATTCTTTTCTGCCTGGAGGCATGACCCTATGATGTGTCCATGCTACATTTAATATAGCTGTTTGCTGAGGGCAAGTGCCCCTTGAGGCTCAGCCAAATGAATAATGTAACTGTCTTCCATTTCTGAAGGATGCAGACTTTTTTTTCTTCCTATAAAACTTCCTTGGGGATTTGAAGAATATAGAAGCAGGCAGCTTATAAAGTTTTAAGTGGAGGCCACGGATGTTAATTGTTGATCATAGCACCATCAAGGAGCAAAATAAGTTAGAGACAGGAGAAGATACAACTGGTACATAGGACCTTCACCCTAAATCAGAGATGGAAATCATATGGTTCCCAGGTATCACCTGGTCTCACAGTGTATGTGTGGGAACATCCAGTTTATATTCATTTTCAGCACTGTCTTTGGAGTACCACTTTGCTGCAGAAGGCTGTTCTTTTATTTGTAGAGATCTGGTCTATACTATTCAACACTGTGGTTTTAAGAACCAGATGTTCAGATATTTATTTTCATGCCAGCATGAAAAGGGAAGGAGCATTTCAAATAGGAGGTATACTGATCACGGTCAAAAGACAGTCCAAATCAGAACATTGTGTCAAAACCCACATTTCATCAAATCTAATTTTCCCCATCCCTCAGATAATTTACAGATCAGACATATTTGTTCAGGAACAGACTTTGCTTTTGTTTATCCAACCAATGTTCCTTTCACATAGCATTGCATGAAAACAGCTTGTATACCAGTCTGGAAATGCTGTAGCAGGCTTAAATTTAACAATAGTTTGCAAGCAAGGCATTTGGAAACCAAAAATAGAGCAAAATTAGGGAACTGGAGAGAAAGAGAGAAATTCTAGTTGCATCAGAACAGTAAGTCAAATAGTTTTATAAGTATCTTGTTCTTCCTGTGATGGCGTGGTGAGCGTCACTTGCATGGAAAATCTTGAGTTCTTAAAGATTTGCATTGTTAAAGTGTGTTTTACAACCTGCACAGTTTGCAAGAGGTTTAGTTGCATTGATTGGTCCTTAGCACCTACCAATCATCATTAGCAGAGCCCAGTTGAGTTTGTTCCGCCCTTTTTTCCAGGAATTTGGGGAACTAGCTACTTTTACATTCTAGAGACTACCAGGGCCCCTCCTGTAAGGAAGTGTCTAAAGGATCGCCAGACCAGGCCCTTGGTCAGGCCATCCTTCAATACCAGTCTGATTTCCTTGGAATTCAAGCAGAAGGCTCAGCATATCGGAAGGCTGAGTAACTCTGGGGAATTCCAAGCACCTCCAAACCAGTCATTTGGCCTCAAGAGGAAGACTTTGTGACTTCAAGTTCGGCCATCTGATTGGGGTTGCGAGTGTTCCTACCTCAAAGCCATTGGAAGAGAAAGGACTCAGAGAACCTTCCGGCTAAAGCTTCATGGACCAAAACAGTAAAGGAACTTTAAAGTAAGAACTTTTCTACCTTATTTTGGAGACTACGTCACCAGTTATTATTTTGGGAAAATTAAGCAAAGTGCCTCAGTGAAGTTAACTCATGTAATTAAAAATAAAGCATTTGAGTTAATCAAAGTGTTCAGTTTGGTCCTTGGAGCCCTGAGCCTTTAAAGAAAGGCAAAAAAGCAATCCCCTGAGAAAGATAGACCATGTCCTTGCCTTTTCACAAAGCATTAATAGCCCGGGAGCGACGACACACTGCCAGATTCTTGTAAACCTGTTATTCAATAAATATCCTTTGTTTCATTTATCAAGGCTGTGTTACATTTGTACTCCAATTGTTATTATTACAGTCACCGAGATAGAAACACCTGACTTACAAACAACCCATAGTTAAGAACAGGGGTGAGACAACAGGAAGTGGGATAAATCTACCCCTTAGAAGGGAAATTCACTCCTTAAAGAGTTATCATGGGGAAAAGGGATCTCAACTGAAGCTTTATCTCCAATCCTTATTTCCACAACAAACCATTTTTTTCCAAATCCAATTCTCACAGGGACAGAAAGTGAAATCTTCTGAACAGGGGCTCAGAAAGCAAAGCAAACACCACAGGGGTGTTAACCCTGCCCTACGCTATCCAAAGTATGGAGAGAGAGAGAGAGAGAGAGAGAGAGAGAGAGAGAGAGAGAGGTAGTTTATTTATTCAGTCACTTCGTGACCTCATGGACAAGCCCATGCCAGAGCTCCCTGTTGGCTGTCACCTCCCCAGCTCCTTCAAAGTCAAACCAGTCACTTCAAGGATACCATCCATCCATCTTGCCCTTAGTCGGCCCCTTTTCCTTTTTCCTTCCATTTTCCCCGCATAATTGTCTTCTCCAAGCTTTCCTGTCTTCTAATTATGTGGCCAAAGTACTTCATCTTTGCCTCTAATATCCTTTCCTCCAATGAGCAGTTGGGATATACTTCCTGAAGTATGGACTGGTTGGATCTGCTCGTGGCACTCTCAGGATTTCCTCCAGCACCACAGTTCAAAAGTATCTATCTTCCTTCGCTCAGCCTTCCTTATGGTCCAGCTCTCACATCTATAGGTTACGATGGGGAATACCATTGTTTAATTATGCGGATCTTCATTGCCAGTGTGATGTCTCTACTCTTCACTATTTTGTCAAAATATATGGCTGGAGTTACACTTTAAAAATGTACCTTTTCCGATTTACAAACAACTGCAATTTAAGAACAAACTTAGATAACCTATCTTTTTCATAACTTGTATGACTTCCTGTAAGCAAACAAAGGCCTAGCTGCACACAGGGAAGAATAATGATAAACATCAATAACTAAATTACCGAATGCATCCCCACTTTGTCTATTTTTCTTTACCTAGACTGATATTTTCAGGATTATTTCATATCCTTCCCCTTTCAGTCTAGAGACTCTTTTGCTCTTCTAGACCTTTGGCTGGTCTTAACAGCCCTGGGTTCTCTCTCCAAATGTCATTCCTCTTTCCTTTTGCCAGTGACATCCATATCAATGAAGCAGTGAATAAACAACTCCCAAGTATCGGCCTGAACTTTACAAGAGCTATCCACATGCTGAAACACATCTCCCAGATAAGCTCAGGGCTTTTTAAACTTTTTCCACTTTTCAGCCCTTTCTATCAGAAATCTTTTTACATGACCCCAGGTATTTAGGTATATAAAATAGGTAAAAATAAAACATTTACTGAAAGTAAATCAGCATTTGCAAGGCTTGCTAAACAGGCAAGTTTTTGTATTTGTGGAATACAGCTGAAGAATTTCCTGCAGAGTCCACTGTAAACACTGCACATTTTTACTATCAGATAAGGGGTCACCATTTTGGGTCAGGGCCCATGATTTAAGAAGCAGTGTCTTAGATTATTCCTTTAAAGTTCATGCCAGTATTCAAAGTAAACTTACTAGTTGATTGACATTGAAACCACAAGCCATCACTGCTTTTTATTTATTCTTTTCTATTTATTTAAGGGACCAGCTTCCATGCATGTCCAAAAAGATACAGACCGTTCAATTTCTTGTGACTCTGAGTATACAACTGAGACCTTGGAGACCTGATGTCACCTGGGATGAGAAGTGTTATACTAGAATAAACATTGGTGTGAAGCCACATAAAATGTGAGTTTAATGTCATAGCATTATCCAGTTGACTTAAAGACATGTTGTCTGATGATAACTTGAATCAACTCTATAATGCTTTCACAAGAGACATTTTTTTTTACATTTTTAACACTTTTTTCAATAGGGTTTTCCCTCCTTCTCTTTGAATCCCTCCCCAAGAGGAGACCATAACATTTTTAAAACACTTATTTCAATGGGACCCACACTGTCTTTAAACCACTAATGCAAAGAAGGATAATGGAGGGGCACTTCATAAAACAGTGTAAACAGAGAAAATCACCATTTCCTATCCCACTGACAGACACCCATTTTCGGTGTTTCTATATGCATCAATGGAGTGGAATTGATTTGTGCCCACCTTTGAAATCCTCCCATTTCTATATGTAGTAGAGATAGAGTCCCAAGAGCAATCACCAGAAGCAGTTTTGCATCGTTCGATGAGCTCCATGGGCATCTATATTTGAACCGTCTTTGAAGTGTGTAGAAATGGTGAAGGAAACCCATCTGATGAAGTCCCTATTCTTTCTTAATTTGTCTTGGCATCTTTCATAATAAACATGCAGTGGTCCCTTAGTAAGGAATTCAGTGACAAGGAGTACTTCTACAGCAAATAGTTTACTTGGTTTAAATATGCTCTGGTTCCAACATGGCTTTGCTGAATCCAGCACATTGTTCAGATGGCCAGAGGGGGCATCTGCTCTAGTGGTATGGTATCGATCTCATCTCCTCCATGTTGCTGCCACCATTGCTTCTAACTGGCCATGGGATACCATAGTTGCTCCTGGTTATTACAGGCATCATTCCTGACATCAAAACAAGGCACTTGAGCAAGCAATATAAAGGAACAGTTGTTCTCGCCTCCTTCCTACTCGTCCCATGGAGCCCCATTCTGATGTTAGCAATGGCATCTCATGAACAGTAAGAAGGAAGGAAGATCACTTGATCATGCAGGCACTTGTGCTGATGCCAGAATGGGGTGTGCGTGTGAGCTGCAAAAAGGAAGGAAGAGCATTCCCCTGGTTCATGCTGTCATAAGGTCACCCATTCTGATGTCAGCAGAGATACCCATGACACCCAGGAGCTCACATGAAGTTCTGTACCTGGATAGGTGGTACAGTGGCAAAGATGCCACAATCCATCCCCTTTTCCTGCACTGATGATGGCATAAGTTATGGTACAGATGTCCTGTCTGTTGCACCTTAGCCTGACGGCGTCCCTCAGTAAACCCACTTGACACCAGTGAAGGTTAAATGCTTTATTTAGAATAAATGGATGAAAAAAGAGGCTAAGATTATAGTCTATTGTTGCTCTCAAGCAGCAAAAGATAGCAGCATAAATGTCCATGGAATAAACAGGAGCAGAGGCAAACAGGATCCGGCGGCAAAAGAGTCTTTGTGCCCCAATGGGCTAATCCAGGAAAGAGTTCTTGGCACCAATGCGTTGGCAAATAGAGTCCATGGCTGCAAGGCCTATTGGCCCAGGCAAAGTTCTGTGAAGGCTTGGCTTGGTTCTAAACGTTGGCAGGAGATACCATATAGCGTGGGGTCAGGATTCTTATAGGTCTAGAAGGCTTTGATCCTTACGACGTTAAGTTGCGTCGAAACTCAGTTCTCAAAACAGTTTCCAGCTGGGCCTTCTCTACCCTCCCGCATCGGAATGGTATGTGAGTCCAATTAGCGCAGGCACCTGGCAAACGGGAGTTAACTCGCCTCTGCTATCTGCCTGGGGTGAAACTTGGGTGCCTGTGGCCTTGAACGCGGAGTGAACTAGAAGCCTCTGCCGCCTGCAACGTCCAGGCTTTGCAGGCGTCTCTGCAACTTTGGTTTTAACATGGTGTGGGTCTGGCTGGGAGTTAGAGTCATGCTGGGACATGACACTGTCTGGACAATGGATTGACTAAATCAGACTCAATCTAGCTTTCCTGCCCTGGAGCTGTGGTAGTTTTCAGCATGCTATAGAGTAGCCCCCAATTTTGCCAATGAGGGGAAAAGTTGGCTTAAAGCAAAAATCCCCAGGATATCCACTGGAAGTAGTGATGTGTTATGGTAACAACTGGCCTTTCATTTCGCATGATTCTGTGGTTCTTTTGCCAGTATTGACAAGCCCAGGAGGCTTGGAATTCAATCCTAATAATTATATCTTCTCTCCCCTACTTTGCTTTTTGCGCTGAAACAGAGTAGTAGTCCTCTTCTTCAAAACTGTTTTGAAGATAATAACCTAGCAATTTACAATGTGTTCATTTTGCCTGGAGCAGCCAAGCAGCAATAATGGTAATATTGCTTTGCTATTAGCTGGTAGTGTATTTTATCAAGAGCTCTCTCAACGTGGAGGATGTGCTTTTAGATGTCATGGTTTAACATTACTGATTTATCTTCTGTTTATTTATCCAGAGCTATTTCTTCTAAAAGTTATTTCAGGTAAAGCAACTGTATATAGAACTACGCCTGTTTCCGTTTAGAGTTAACTATAACTACCCCAACTATAAAGCATCATAGATCTGAAGAAGAAGGAAAAGTTCTTGCACAAGTTTTATATATTCTGGCTTCATTTTTAAATACACACAACTTCTATGAGTATATAATAATCTAAAATTCATTGTTAGGAGCTCGTAACAATGAATTTCAGATTACAATACACTTATAGAAGTCTGATGCCACTTCACTTGCCATGGCTCCATTCAATGCAATCCTTGGGTTTCTAGATTGCTGAGATATTTAGGAATTTCTGCTAGGACTGTCAAGCAGAGAATGAGATGATATATATTTCTCTGGTAAGATCTTTTGTCACTGCAATCATTATGGCAATACTTCACCCTAAACCAAAGGAGGCATGAAGTTTAAAGAGTGTATGGTGGTATAAGATGCATCTAGAATGGATATCACGTTCCATACATTGCTTTAGTGCTGCCAGGGGAGTAATACAATCTCCCTGGAAACATTGTACAGAAAGAGCAGCTGAGTCCTTTACTCAGAGCATAAATCCATTAGTAATTGTTGTTTCCTTATATCTTTGCTAAAGAGGATGTGATATGATGAAACAATACTTTATGCCACTTGATAGTTATGTGCGAATGTTATTTTTATGTTGTATGTTAAAATGTTACAGTTTGGGTGAAATTGCTATTATTATGAAACATAACATTTAGGAAAGACGTTTAAAAATAACCACAAGGTCTATCTGCCTATCCTTCCCTCCTGCAATGTCTGTTTTATGGAGAACACACAATTCTCTAATTATTGGAAAGGCAACAGCACTATATTATACAGAAATTGCATGAAGTGTTAGTTCTCACAAAATGGCAAGATGCGAAATGCAAATAATCCAGGTTTTATCCAGCAACCAGGCATGTAGCCAGGGGGGCTAAGGGGGCTTCAGCCCCCCCCCGAAATTCTCAGGGTGGTCCGCGAAAAGGCCTTACTGGTACATTATTTAAACTGTTATGTTTATTCATATCATGATCTGATCACCATGCTCATTATATCCCACATTAATGGGGTTATTGGGATAACAATACAAAAGGTTTGCTAGGGTAGACCCTCTTCCACCCAGTCTCAGCCCCCCCGAACCAAACTCAGCCTCCCCCCAACAAAATCCTGGTTACGGCCCTGCCAGCTACGGTCTGATCTCTAAATAACATTGAGAAACATCCAAGTTAAACATATTAGCCACCACAGGTGCATATTGGGGAAGTTCAAGTCAAACTGGGAATGTATAAAATAGAAGAACAAATTTCAAAGAGTGGAAACTACATTTATTTTTTTATATATATGCCCCTCCTACATTTCTATCCTTGGATATATCCTTGGAGCCCCCGGTGGCGCAGTGGGTTAAAGCACTGAGCTGCTGAACTTGCTGACCAAAAGGTCACAGGTTCAAATCCAGGGAACAGCGTGAGCTCCCGCTGCTAGCCCCAGCTTCTGTCAATTTAGTAGTTCGAAAACATGCAAACGTGAGTAGATCAATAGGTACCACTCTGGTGGGAAGGTAACGGCTCTCCATGCAGTCATGTCAGCCACATGACCTTGGAGGTATCTATGGACGATGCCGGCTCTTCTGCTTAGAAATGGAGATGAGCACCAACACCCAGAGTCAGACATGACTGGACTTAATGTCAGGGGAAAACCTTTATCTACATTTATATAATAATAATCATCATCATCATCATCATCATCTTTATTTATATTCCGCTCTATCTCCCCAAAGGGACTCAGGGCAGATTCCAAACATAAAAGGCAAACATTCAATGCCCGAATACAACAACAATACATCCATGTTAACAAAATTTATAAAACCCAACATATAAATACGAATTATAGCTTAACAAACTAATATTAAATAAAAAAACACATCCTGTTATAACAGACATAAGACAAACATTCAACATCAAATGGAAAGATTGATTTCCCATTTCTTTGGGGCAAATTGATTAATCATTGCTGAAGATATCTATTGAGCTGGTGGGGTGAACAATCAAAGAACATTCTGAACTCCACCAATGGAATTGAATCAAACTTGACACACAGAACTCCCATGACCAACAGAAAATATAGGAAGGGTTTGATGGGCATTGACCTTGAGTTTTGGAGTTGTAGTTCACCTACATCCAGAGAGCACTGTGGACTCAAACACTTCCAGTATTTTCTGTTGGTCATGGGAGTTGTGTCAAGTTTGGTTCAATTCCATTGTTGGTGAAGCTTGGAATCCCAGCAACTACAATTCCCAAATGGCAACATCAACCTCTTCCCCCAACCTCACCAGTATTGGGCCACACTTCCCACACAAACATCCATGACCAACAGAAAATACTGTGTTTTTTGTGATGGTCTTTGTGTCCTGCCCAGGAGTTCCGATCCTCAGGTTGAGAAACACTGATCTAAACCCAAAAAGTTCACAGATGATTCTGCTTTGTTCTCAAGATAAATGAGACAAGTGTCTCAGGGTTCTGCCCTGTGTTTGGTACTGTTCAACATCTTTATCAATGACTGAGATGATAGCATAAAGGGTATTCCCAGCAATATTGCAGGGGAAACCAAATTAGAGGTTGTCTAACACCCAGACGACAGAATCAAGATACAAAATTAGCTTTACAGATTGGAAAGCTGGACCCATATCAAACAAAATGAATTTGCACAGAGTATATTGTGCAAATTATTATAATTTAAAGTTCTATATTCAAGTAGGAAAAATGAAGTGCAGAAGCATGGAATATGTGAAAAAGACATAGTGCTCTTAGGAGACCAAAAACTAAACATAAGTCTACTGTGTGATGTAGTGGCCAAAAGGCCAATGCAATTCTAGACTACATCAAAACAAGTAGAGGGTTCAGATTATCTTTGGTCAGGCAGCACCTGAAGTAATCGCTCAGTTGAAGGTATCGCAGTACAAGAAAGGTATTTAGATTGGAGAAAAGAAGACTGAGAGGTGACAAGATGGTCTGGAGAAATGTAATATAGAAGATGGAGTAAGCTCATTCTATGCTTCTTTAGAGACTAGAACATCAAATGATGGATTCAAATTACAAGAAAAGTTGCTTTTACAACTGTTTTATATCCTATACAGGATTCTTGGATGGCTATTTTTCTGCTTGGAACATTATGTGCTTGCAGACTTTCTGTATTTGCATTGTTAATTCTCTGTCTTTCTGGCCTTTATTTGGAGCAGAAAGCATCACAGGAACCTGGAAATCCCTATAGATTTACTTGAAGACTGAAAAGCAGAAAATAGAGTGAAAACAGAGCAAAGATGACAAGGGAAAAATGTCATCCATTCTTTATATTTGTATCTTGACATTGTAAAAATGTCAAGATATGTAGGCCACCCTACATATGATATGAATTTCAGGGAAAATACTCCCCAGAGTGGTTGAAAACATAGCCTTCTGCTTAGAATTCACATTCTTCTGTTTGTGAGAAAGTCATTGTCTTGACAACCGAGAGGGCATTTGTTGACTTCTTTTTTGTCCAAGAAAACATTAAGAAAACTAGAGAAAATATAATCATCTGATGGAAAAGCAAGATAAGCAAATTAAAAAATATATAAATATATTATCTACAGTCAAGTAATTTTGCCCAATGCAACCACACAATGCCAAGCACAATCTGGTAGTTTTATTGCCATCTGTTTTCTGCATTGCCAGAAAGAAATTTGGTGCACAGTGTGAGTGAAATGTGACAGACAAGTTGGATGGGTTTGGTGGTCTACAGCTGCCATCTCAGATGTAGTCGAGAAACACTAATATTCAATCAAAACACCCTGGCACAGACTGAAAACATTGGATTTTGTAGAAATATAGACTAAGTATGGACAGATAATAATGTCACTGAAAGTGGAAAAAATGAACCAATGTCAGCAAAAGATATTTCTCAACATGGACAATAATAGTTGGAAACTAGGGATTGCTGAAGTGTTAATTAATACCATCCCCTATGGGAATATTTCTTTTTGAATAGCACATTTTTAAACATTATATTAAAAGGTAGATTCAGATATGTTGGGATACATTGTACATGTAAACAAAAGAAGAAACTGGTATTTGCATGTTAATTGATGGTTGTATTTCATTCTTTAAGCAGGATTGTGGGGGTTTTATAAAATGTCATTTTAACACATGATCCTATAGATCATATGATTAACCTGTTGATCAGGTACCAAGGTATCCATGGATGGACCTCAATAAATCCATGAACCAAGAACCAAACACAGTTTTTCCAGATTGGGTCCACAGCTTAATCGGATTTTCAAAGAGACCCATGACCTACAAAAGAACCATTGCAATAAATTATGAAAGTTGTCATAGGGTTGTTATAGGTTTTTCGGGTTATATGGCCATGTTCTAGAAGCATTCTCTCCTAACGTTTCACCTGCATCTATGGGAGGCATCCTCAGAGATTGTGAGGTCAAAGTTGACATAGCTTGTTCCACCATCTGTATACAAAATGTGTAACCCAAACCACCAAGGCTGCAATGGCTGGTTTCCATGATCTGTTCACTTGAGCTTTTCTGGCCTCCTTAGGAAGGGAATTGCAAAATATGAGAGCTTCCATTGAGATCATGCCTTTTTCCTTCTGACCATGAAATGAGTCTGAAAAGATTGTGAATAGAAATAATGGATTCTCACAATGATTTTAGAACTCTAATGGGTTCATTAAGGGAGATACAATCCTTCAAACAGCTTAGGCCAGTGTTTCCCAACCTTTTTTGAGCCGCGGCACACTTTTAACATTAAAAAAATCCGGGGGCACACCACCAACCAAAATGACACAAAATGACACTCTAACACAGTAAAGAACGGCTGGGGGTTGGTGGCCTGCTGGGAGCAGCTGCTGGGAGCAGCTGCTGGGAGCAGCTGCTGGGAGTGCCGAAGCCGGGAGGGGCGGAGCCAGGCTGCACCATGCCCCACCCTACTCCCGGCTTCACCTCTCCCAGCAGCTGCTCCAGCCTTGAGGGGGCAGTGCCAAGCCAGCGGTGCCAGAGCCAGCACAATGCTGGCTTGGCGCTGTCCCCTCAAGGCTGGAGCAGCTGCTGGGAGTGCCGAAGCCGAGGGAGGGGGCAGAGCCAGGCCACACCATGCCCTCCCCCCAGCTTCAGCTCTCCTACAGGCCGCGCCATGCCCCGCCCCCTCCCCCAGCTTCAGCTGTCCTACAGAGGAGGAGCATGAGCGGTGGACGGGATTCAGTGGGCGGGGCTCCTCCACGCAGCTTCAGCGAGCGAGGGGTGAGAGTCATGGCGGATTGGAGGCTGGCTGGGGAAACGGCCGAAGGAGGCGGTGCCCCGGTCTCTTCTTCTTTTTCTTTGCCACTGCCCGGCCCTTCCTCCTCTCCCAAGCAGCAGGAGTTCGGCAGGAGGGGGGAGGAAGGGGGGCAGAGAGCTTTTCTCGCGGCACAGCAGGAGGTCTGTCACGGCACACTAGTGTGCCACGGCACACTGGTTGAGAAAGACTGGCTTAGGCCAAAGCCATGAAGTATACAATTAGCACAGTATATTAATACATTATGGTAGGGCATTCTTAAAAAATAGTTTGAAAATGTATATATTCATGGATGGATGCTTAGCTGGGAGAGGATATTGAAATAGTGGCAGAGGATGGGAAGGTCTCATAATTTCTGTGTTGGCCAGATGGTTAAACATTCTCTTATCAACACCGAGAAGTCCTAAAACAGACTAGTCCCTAATACAGAGCTTTCCAATCATTTCATGTTGGTGACACACTTTTTTACATGCATTGTTTTGCGACACAGTAATTTAGTTTTATTGACAAGCCATAGGTTAAACCAACTCCTTGTAAGCAATACGGATGCATACATAAATTGTAATGAAATGAGATGTACGGTGACACAATATATCTCATTAAAAACCTTTCATTTACAATTTAAAACAAATGATTTATTGCTTATTTCACAAAGACTCTGAGGTTTCTTGTTAAGTTTGCACAACGCACCTACATACTGCAGTCAACACACTAATGTGTCGCAAAACACAATTTGAAAAGCTCTGCCCTAACATGTTAAGAGGGTTGGGGAGACCTGAAGATTGGAGACATACAGGCAGTCCCCAAGTTATAAACATCAAACTTACAAACAACTCATAGTTAAAAATGGCTTAGGAAGGGAAATTCACTCCTGGAAGAGTTATCATGGGGAAAAGGTGTCTCAACTGAAACTTTATCACCAATCTTTGTCTCTACAACAAGCCAATTTTTTCAAAAACTAGCTATGACAGGGACAGAAAGCGAGCTAAAATCTTCTAAACAGGAGCACAGGCAGCAAAACAAACGCCCCTTGTTATCCAAAGCTTTCTCTTCTCTCTCTCTCTCTCTCTCTCTCTCTCTCTCTCTCTCTCCCTCTCCCTCTCTCTCCCCCCCTCTCTCTCATATGTGTGAGTGTGTATCTTTTCCGACTTAAATGCAAATTCAACTTAAGAACAAACCTACATAACCTTGTTCATAACTTGTGGACTGCCTGTAGTTTATACAGGTATTGCATAAATTTTTACTTGCACATGTTATCTACATTCTTCAGCCTGCCACCATATGAAAAAATTGAGTTTTAACCTTTTTCATTGTGCCAATATGTACATCTCAGTGGCTGCATTTTCTCATTAGGATTATGGTTACATGGCTTGGATTAAGCTGAAATATAATAAGAGAGTGAGCATTGCCATTTTCTTATTATTTATTTATTTATTTATTATTTCCAATTCTATACAGCCCTTCCCCACAGGCTAGGGGCGGTTCACATAGCCTAAAAAGCACAATCATAATATGCAACAATAAAACAAATTTAACACAGATTTAAAACAGATTTCCGACCCGCACAGGATAGTCAACATGGGTTATCAGAGGTTAAAAGCCTGCCGGAAGAGTGTGACTTTGCAGGCCCTCTGAAAAGAGGATAATTTTCCGAGGGTCCGAACATCTTCTTTGAATCTCTTAATTCCATCAAGTTCCTTTATACTATCTTTCCAATGCTGAATTGCATCTGAGAGCAAGAAATAGGGAATGACAATATTTCAGTATCTATAACAGCAGGCAAATGTCTGTTTCTCACAGTGACCGGAAAGCCCTCGTAGCACATGAAGCGGCAAAACACCCTGCCCTCTTTTGCACTGGCATGTTTTTTTAAAAAAATGTTTTTTGCCCTCTTCACATTCTTCCCCCATGAGTAGAGTACACAGGTGCATCCTGGACTTGCAGTCGTGGCACTACAAATAAGTACATGGAGATGCAAATGCTGCAAGATTCCTGAGCAATCACCTTCCATTGAATCTACACTGTCCTCCTCAAAGATTCCATCTGCTACATCAATTCAGCTAGAAAATTTGCAGCTGGATCTAAATTGCTTGAAAAGATGTAAGTTTTCAGCAGTGAAAATTGCCACATCCTGTCATCTCATTGAAATTATGACAGTCGCCTCTGATTTATCATTCACTTGACAGATGAGAAGCAGGTGACAAAATACATACACAACCCCAAGCACATGAATGATCCTGGAAGTATTTTTCCTTAACTCCAGCGTCCAACAATGGCATCAATCAACAGGC
Organism: Anolis apletophallus; assembly: GCA_030556195.1. Classification (NCBI taxonomy): domain Eukaryota; kingdom Metazoa; phylum Chordata; class Lepidosauria; order Squamata; family Anolidae; genus Anolis; species Anolis apletophallus. The sequence goes on along the minus strand of JARBWK010000006.1, from coordinate 87,078,307 downwards.
TACTTCCCACTCCGATTAAGCGCCTGCCTGTGGTGTTCAGAGGCACCGCTCTGGAAACAGGGAATGATAGGATGTGGGCAGCTATCAGCTTAAAGGAGTCAAACATCTTGAGAATTATCAAAACAGTGGCACTGCAGATATTAACTCGTTCTTTATCTCAGGGTGCAGTGAACAGCACTGTCAAATTAATAATCCTTTTTATCTGTTGGTTCATTGATATAAAATGTGTGTGTCTCAACTGGTTATACTGGCCAGGGGACTCAGAGATTGAGAGTCCAAAGAGTAATTCTTACAAACTTTAATCTCTCTCAATCAACTATGCCTTCAACAGCAAAGGGACAGGAATCAGAGCTTGAAATGTAAGGAATAGAGAAGCTCCTGGGGGAAAATGGCCCTGGCCACAAATCAGATTGGGCCTTTACAGGTAATCAGCAGTATTTTAATTCTGCCCAGAATCAAATTGAAGCCAATGCAATTGATATGCTCCATTAATCAGATGCTGGTCAACATCCTAGTTGCCTTGCATGTTCTTCCCTCCTGCTAGGTAGCTAATGGGCCCTAAGAACCACATGCATAGCACAAAAAGACAAAACTGTCAAAACCTTTGGACAAGGATTGTGACACATCAAGACCCACCACCACCACCTGGCTAAAGTCTAAAATAATAGTTTAATTCAGAGCAGCATACAAAATGGTAAAGTCATTTAGATATAAAATAATTGTGGAAACAAATGAAACAGAAAAACATGCCATTGGGGTGTAGCTCTATGGGTACTTGCAAAAAGAGGTGCATTTCCTTCCAAATAAGAATCCTGCCCCTACTAAGGAATTTTTTCTTCAATCCCTAATTTATAGCATTACTAGCTGTACCCGGCACACGTTGCTGTGCCCTATTTAGAGATGCGAGAAAGTCTGAGTATGTAAGGGTTGGAATTGTTGTTAGTGAATTGGGTGTTTTATGTTTGTGCCTCAGCTCTTTGCCTGCAGTCCTTCGGGTTTGACTTGTACCATGGCCAGGACGGATCAGCTTGGGGAGGGCTTGTCCTGTCAGGGGATCTCTATCTTCACAGGTGCGTCCAGTGTCTGTTGGGGACTGTTAAAAATCCTTTCCGTATCATTGTTAGCCACCTTTCTCAAGATCTTCATGTCTAGCTTACTTTCTGCTCCTCTCTTTTTCAAGATGTCCTGCTCTGTGTCTTTTGCACCGATTGGTCGATGTCTGATGAGGCTTTCCTCGTGGACAGGCCATCTGAGGGAGCTCTTCCAGCGCTGGGCATCAGAAGGTACTTGGTGATGACCTCCATCCCTTGGAGCCAGCATATAGAGAGGCTGGAGCACCCTCCTTGGCAAACCCCATTGTTGCTGGATGGTCCTCTTATTAATGTGGAATTCCAAGCCACTGGAGATCTTTTGGGAAAGGAAGAAGAGCTCCCCTTGAATGGTGTTGATCTCCATCATGGTCTTCTGATTTGAAAGTGTTGGAGGAGGCTCTGGCAGTCATCTGACAGTTTGTTATGGGTCAGAATGTTCATGTTGGCTGGCCAGTACAGCAGTTATGCAAATCTGCTCTTATTGGCAGCCAATCATGTTGTTCAGAATGTAGAGGCTGGGTGAGTCTTTGGCTGCCCCGGAGGATGCTGGTAAATGTAGTTTTATTTTTACTCGTTGTTTTGGGGGCCTTTTAGGTTTTGGGGGGAAAGTTTCTTTGCTACAAACGTACCTTGCTTGAGGCCTATTTCTGTTGGCAAGTTTTGTGTTTCTGCGTTGTAAGGTTTCTCTGTTTGAGGTAGTCTTCACATGACGGCTCTTCCTTTATATATATAGATAGAAAGTGAGATGTTGAAAGTTGACCACACCTAGAACTCTTGCATATTTGCTGCATTCACATTCTTATGATCACTTTTTCTGCCTCTTTTATTTAGATGCGTAAACTGTATCTCTAAATGCTCAACTAGAGTGTTAGGTTACTGCAATGGTCGAAATATGTGGATCAAGAGAAAATTACACTTGGAGGGGACACAATTCTCATGGAGGGAAGTGCTCATTTTGCTCCTCCATAGGGACATCCCTGGTTGCCAGGAGAGAGGAAGAGAGACCAGTCTTCTGCGTGACTGAACTTGTGCGTTCTAAATTTGGGGTGCCAAACACTTTGTTAGCTTTTACTAGTGATTATAGTACCACAAGGAGCAGCTCTTAAGTAAACTCAAATAGATTTGGTTGGTTGTGTGCCAGACCTAGGTTCTGTTGAATATATATCACACCTCTGCCCAGAATGTGTTCTGGCACGATGATCTCTCTGTGTGTTTCAAAAAGGAACCATTTGGCTTAGTGGCTGAAGACTTTTCATTCTGCCTATGCTCCCCACAGAATGGGGCATAAAACTCAAAAGACTTGTTACATGATGCATTTCCTCAGAAGGTTGGGCAACTGTCTAGACACCTGTTTGGGGTTGCCTGGTGAAAAGCATATTTAATATGTGTGCATGTTCATTTCGTCTGAGGAATGTGAGGACATAGATCACTGGGTTTGCGGAATCCTTGTTTGTTTTAAGGTAAAAATTAGTTGAACAGCAACCGTTCATTTTGTTGATTGTGGCCTATATATAGCCTGCTGCTAATACATCCTCATAGTTGAATTGTGTGTATTTCTTGTAAGACACAACAAAATACACAAAAAAGTGATACCTCTATTGGACACCTAATCTGTTAAAAATCACACGAGCTTTTTCATCAGGCAAAGATGTCAAAAATCATACTGCAAAAGAAAAGTGAAGACATTACAATCAGATGTTTACATTTTGTTTCTTCTCTGAATTAAGATGGTATGGAGTAGACATGTGCTTGAAATTCATTTCTACCATTTCTTTCATATCTTTCATTGCTTCAGAAGGACAAAATGGAAAGCCTCTCCCCACACAAAAATCTGCTCGACACTTGCCTCCTTGCCTTGGAAAGAGAGTGCATGTGTGGCAGGGAATGCAGACAGCCAGGTCTGGAGCTTGGCTGAGGTGTTTTGCAGGCCTGGCTGCACTCCCTGTCACACACGCACTCTCGGAGAATGGTGGGTCATGCAGACAGGTCCGAAGAACACTCTCTTTCCAAGGAATAGTGCGTGTGTGGCAGGGCATGCAGGCAGACCTGCAAAGCGTATGTATCTGCCAGTGCCTGCAGCCAAACACCTCTAGGTAGAAACAGCAGATGCCAGGTAAGAAGAACACAGATTGGGAAGGGGAGACAGTGGGTGGGAAGCACCCCCCCCCCCCCAATAATGGTTTGATTTTCGGGCCCTGAAATGAAAGAACTGAAAACAAACCTTTCAATTTTGGGAGGCTTACAAAATACGGATTGGGCCCCCAACAAAAGCCGGGACGCGATACAGGATTAGGTTTACTCCGAATGCACATGTCTAATCTGGAGGGATCTCAATGCAGGCAAAGGCTATTCCCCTTCACAATCATGGGAGGACTAGGGACAAAGGGCAATAAAAGATAAGTGATACAAAACATTCAACTTCATTAGCAACAGAAAAGTAACTTGCCTTGAGATCCAGGGTGTCTATCCCATGTGAAGCTGACTTCCCCTTTCTTAGGCAAGGAAAACCAAATTTCTCAAATGCAATACTTTTATTGGCCAACCAAAATGCACAAAATACATAATGCACGGCTCCTTGATCTTTGACCTCTTTTGGCCTTTGCAGTCCTTGTACATATCAGAAATCCTTTCCTCATAAAGATCATAAGGACCATTCACAAAACAAATGTTTACAGTCACAAAATGGCAACCAATCTACTCTCAGTTCCACATAATCATTTTACTTGCCTCTTACACGCAGACATGCCCTTCTAGGTTTCAGCACTTCTGTGGCTCCTTTACTAGCCTGGTTAATAAAACGAAGCTGTGAGACCCAATACCTGGTCTCCAGGATACTTCATTTCTTATTGCTGTTTCCCCTATTACAAGCTTTTTCTTAGAGTGGTTACTTTTAATAAACAAGCAATTACTGGAAAATGGCTTTGATACCCAACATAATCCTCTGAGACCTGTAAATCTCTCTCTGCAGTCTTCTCTTACCATCCTCCTCCTTTCTCTAGGTGAGGAGCAGAGTAACAGCAAATAGCATGAAGCGTTATCAAGGAAATTATGAATCCATTGATCAACTGGGCTGAATCAATTGTCCTGTTTTGACATTCCACATTAATCAGCAACTAATTGTCCAATTTTGAATGCTTTTAAAATGTATTTAGGAAATCAATAATGCAGTAATTGCTTTTAAAACAGAAGAATGAACGTTGCTATGTAGGAAGAAATGGACAGGCACAACCTGGGTGTGTGCTCAGTGCAGCATGGCCCTATTCCTTGTGTGCCGTTCCCCCTTTTAGGCACTCTCACTCACATTTGCTTCCTAACAAATCCATCCATTTGCAACAAATCAATAAGGTGCATAGGATTTCAGGAACTATATTTCAGGAATATGAATTTCCTTCCTCCTAAAGTTTCTTCCATATGGATTATATAGCCTCTACAAGCACAACAGTAATGAGGGGACAGCCCAAAAGGAGAGAGAAAAGTGATGCAATTCCTCTGAGGATTCCTTGAAGTCTAAGTCAGCTAGAAAATCTTGTGTCTGAAAGGGACAACACAAGTGTGTTGTCGTTTATTCATTCAGTCACTTCCGACTCTTGGTTACCTCATGGACCAGCCACGCCAGAGCTCCTGTCGGCCAAGGCCACCCCCAGCTACTTCAAGGTCAAGCCAGTCACTTCAAGGATACCATCCACCCATCTTCCTTTGGTCTGCCCCTCTTCCTTTTTCCTTCCATTTTCCCCAGCATTCTCTTCTCCAAGCTTTCCTGTCTTCTCATAATGTGGCCAAAGTACTTCATCTTTGCCTCTAATATCCTTCCCTCCGGTGAGCAGTCAGGATATATTTCCTGGAGTATAGACTGGTTGGATCTTCTCCAAGGCACTCTCAGAATTTTGCTCCAACACCACAGTTCAAAGGCATCTATCTTCCTTTGCTCAGCCTTCTTTATGGTCCAGCTCTCACATCCATAGGTTACTGCGGGGAATACCAATGCATTAATTATGCAGATCTTCATTGCCAGTGCGATGTCTCTACTCTTCACTATTTTATCAAGATTGATCATTGCTCTCCACCCAAGAAGTAAACATCTCCTGATTGACTAGCTGCAGTCTGTGTCTGCAGTAATCTTTGCGCCTAGAAATACAAAGTCTGTCACTGCTTCTACGTTTTTCTCTCTATTTGCCAGTTATCAAGTCTGGTTTCCATAATATTGGGTTTTTAAATGTTTAACTGCAACCCAGCTTTTGTACTTTCTTCTTTCACCTTGGTTAAAAGGCTCCTGAGCTCCTCTTCACTTTCAGCCATCAAAGTGCTATCAAAGTGATAATTAAGTTGGTTGTATCATTCCACTGGCACTTTTGTTCCGCCCCCATAGTTGTTGAATGAAAAGCATTTCAGCACCCTAAAAGGATTTCCAAAGCAAGAGAGTCTCAAAGATGCCCTTTTCTGATATTGTTCTCACTTTCCTTCCATGACGTTTTTAAACAAACAGAACTAAGTCTGAGGAGCCAAACTATAATCTGTTTTCTGTAGATGCTAATAGGAGACATTTGTTTTCCTTTTTTAAAAGTCCCATAAACTCACCTTGGCAGCAACAACCAAACCCCGTACAGGCACTGAGCTTTATTTTGCTGAGATACTTGCTTATCTACAGTTTCATAGTTCACTTAATGAAAACAACTAAATAATGCTTTTACATAACCTTATACAGTACATGTTGAAGGCACCATCAGCCGTGATGTGAAAACCTCAGAGGCAACATGCCAGTAGAGCCCTATTGTATTGCTACATTACTCCCAAACTTTTTGACAATATTGTAGAGGTGACACTATCAGTGGCTTGTCCTCCAAATCCTCCTTTGCTATCATTTCTTTGACATGAATCCCCACCCCCCTTTTAAGGATTGTCACCACAGACAGATTCTTCTGAACCTAGCCATGAATATCATTTGATGTCTTTGTACAGATCTGTTTTGTTCTTTTGGATGTTTTCTTTCGGCAAAACCTTTAAGACACTTATTCTATGAAGTCAGCCTTCAGAGCTTATATCTCCTATAAAATCAAGAATTCTTCCAACGCTTCATTGCATAGACAATTGGGGTGAGATTATGTGGGGCATGTAGTATAACTGGGATCTATGTTGTAGATCAGTGTTTCCCAACCTTTTTTGAGCCGTGGCACACTTTTAACATTTAAAAAATCCGGGGGCACACCACCAACCAAAATGACACAAAATGACACTCTAACACAGTAAAGAACGGCTGGGGGATGGTGGCCTGCTGGGAGCAGCTGCTGGGAGTGCCGAAGCTGGGGAGGGGCAGAGCCAGACTGCACCATACCCCGCCCCTACCCCTGGCTTCACCTCTCCCAGCAGCTGCTCCAGCCTTGAGGGGGCAGTGCCAAGCCAGCAGTGCCAGAGCCAGCACAATGCTGGCTTGGCACTGTCCCCTCAAGGCCCCCCCAGCTTCAGCTCTCCTACAGAGGAGGAGCATGAGCGGTGGACGGGCTTCAGTGGGCGGGGCTCCTTCTCCATGCGGCTTCAGCGAGCGAGGGGCAAGAGTCATGGGTGGAGTCATGGCGGGTTGGAGGCTGGCTGGGGAAACGGCCAAAGGAGGCGGCGCCCCGGTCCCTTCTTCTTTTTCTTCACCACTGCCCGGCCCTTCCTCCTCCTCCTCCAAGCAGCAGGAGTTCGGCAGGAGGGGGGAGGAAGGGGGGCAGAGAGCTTTTCTCGTGGCACAGCAGGAGGTCTGTCACGGCACACTAGTGTGCCATGGCACACTGGTTGAGAAAGACTGTTGTAGATTATTCATAAACTCTTTGTGTGGCCATGTGCAAATCATTTTCTTTTCATCTTCCAACACTAAAAATGGAGAGGGTTGCATTTCCTGCCCAAGACATTGTTAAGGTCAATGGGATAATGATATCCCGTTAATTAGGTAAAGAGCTGTGTAAAATCAAAATATTATCTCAGTATTTCATTATTTGAAGTGAAATCCCAAAAGGGTAGATCGAGACCATTTTGCCCTGAGGGTAAGCATAAACGGCGACCCAAATACACAGTTCCAAAAGTCAATATGGATATTTGCCTAAACTAGTCATTTTTGCTCCTGAGGCAGAAAAATCACACAGTCATATTTTTCTATTTTTGGCAGTAAAATGCAACTATAATAACATAACTATACTTTCATTGCTTAAGGAAACTTTCTCACTTTGCCCAATGGTTGAAAGCTTTGGTTCAAAATACTTTTACATATATTTTCACCTTCTTTCTTACATATTTTCCATTGTTTCGGCTACTGCATATGTGAATCCTTTCATTAGGCAATATATTAACTGCTATATATTCTAGATTAGTTTCTCACACTGTGTTGGAAATCATGAGGTCATCCACATTTTGTTGGACTGTAGCTCAGCTCCCAGTACTCTCAGCCCTGGCTAAGGCTGATGGGATTTGTAGTCCAGCAACATTTGAAAAGCAGTAGAATATCTACCCATTTTAGTATAACGAAAAACTCTGATAATCTTGGCAAGCAAGTTTCCTTGATATCCCAGTTTAAGGGTTTTCCACATCCTTGTATATTTAAATTGATCAAATTCTACTTTATGCTTTGAGAAAAAAAGAATAGATGTGTACAATGGTCAATTTGGCATTCACTGAGGAAAATGTTAGAAATCAGCTTTTAGTCTGATTTTTAAAAATGCATGATGTTTTGTTTCAACACAGTTGAGCTAAAGTTATATGAGATTAAACGTAATGCGTTAACATGTGTTACTCTGATTAAATTCCTGACAACACTAAAGGTAACAATCTCGACTAGAAAGCAATTCTAAGAAAGTACTCTGCCTAAAATGGTGAAGACTGATAGTTCACATAAAGAACACTGGTCTAGATAGAGCAATGGTTAGTTAACAGGTTGAGTACTCCCTATCTGAAATCCTTGGAATCAGAAGTATTTTTAATTTTTAAATACCTGTATTTGCATACAGTTACTCCAGTCAACAGATTCCATTGATTGGAGCAGTGGATCCCAACCTTTTTTTGACCAGGGACTACTCTCCAACATCTATATATATAAAGGAGGATCCGTCGTCGAAAGACTGCCATAGGCAGAGAAACCTTCCAAGGCAGAGACACCAAACTTGGCAACAAAAATAGGCTTTAGACAAGGAAAGAAAGAAACTCCCCCAAAAAAACCTAGAAGGCCCCCAAAACAACGATGAAAAAAACCTACATTTCCCAGCGTCCTCCGCGGCTGCCAGCGAATCCCATTGGCCAACATCGGCCCACACAGAATGCTGGCGCCGCTTCCCAACAGAGGCCCCGCCCCCTGCCATCCCCACAACACTCCACTCCCTTCCCCCGGCCTGGCCCCGCCCCTGCCATCCCCACAACCACTCCACCACCTTCCCCCGGCCAGGCCCCGCCCCCTGCCATCCCCAAAACTATTCCACCCCCTTCCCCCGGCCTGGCCCCGCCCCCCGCCCCCTGCACACAACAATTTCTCCAAAATAACTGCCGCCAAAACAAATCACCTCAGGACAGCATCCCACACACCACAGCCAGTCGGACTGCCGAGGACACGCAGTGCCAAAAGGACAGGCTCCTTCAGTTCTCTTTTGTGCCTGGGGGCCCACACTGGCCAAACCACCAAAACTAACCACTGGTAATCACCACAAACCACTGACCATGAGGCCATGGAACGAGTTAGACTCTCATGAAGATAGTGAGCCAGGTGCACAATCACAACAACAAAATCAACACAAAACACCAAACATTCCTCCAGACACTACAACTCTCACAACCACACTCGAGAAACACAATCCAAAAGACCAAACCTTTGCCAGCACAAAATACCACACAACACCAATATGCAGAAGATACACAACTATGTGCAAACCAGAGCACATACATACCACTCAACACAAAACACCACACAGGACAAAATACACCCACAACAAAAGACACTCACTTAACAAACACCACACCCACAACATGACAGCCACACAACTCGCAATACTTACCTCTAGAGACCCACAACACAACAGACACACAAAAAACACAACGCATACATAACACTGGTAAAAAGAAACCAGCACAGTACAACCAACTAACACACCCCACATACACACCATATATCCACAACACACTACCACTGCACACTCACAACAACAAACTACACACTCAACACCACACACTCTTCTCCAAGCACCATCCCACCCACACACCGCGAATCCTCCACTTTACAAACACCACCTCCACAACATGACAGCCACACAACTTGCGATGCCTACCTCTACAGACCCACTACACAACTCACACACAACACACACAACGCATACATACCACTGCTAAACAGAAACCTGCACAGTACAACCAACTAACACACCCCACATACACACCATACATCCACACCACACTACCACTGCACACTCACAACAACAAACTACACACTCAACACCACACACTCTTCTCCAAGCACATCCCACCCACACACCACCAATCCTCCAATTTACAAACACCACACCCACAACATGACAGCCACACAACTTGCGATGGCTACCTCTACAGACCCACTACACAACTCACACACAACACACACAATGCATACATACCACTACTAAACAGAAACCTGCACAGTACAGCCAAATAACACACCCCACATAAACACCGTACATCCACACCACACTACCACTGCACACTCACAACAACAAAATAAGATATGCCCTTCCACTTCAGCGGTCTCCAATTCCCAATCACACTAGCTTTTGCCATCACCATAAACAAGGCACAAGGACAAACACTACAAATCTGTGGCATAGACCTTGACACAGAATGCTTCTCCCACGGACAACTCTATGTAGCGTGCTCCAGAGTTGGGAAAACACAGAACCTCTACATCAACACAGCAGACGGAAAGACAAAAAAACATTATATATCCACAAGCTCAGCAAAACGCCAGCAAAACCACACACCGACAACTCCACAGGACTTCAACATCCCACCCAACAGAACAACCCACAATGACACAGCCATGACCCCACCAAGACCGTTAAGTAACATCATTTCCAACCCTTACACACTCAGACTTTCTCGCATCTCCTAAATAGGGCACAGCAACGCGTGCTGGGTACAGCTAGTTAGTACTAAAAGGATTACGAATTAGTTTTTTTGTCAGCTTTGGATTTGGTTTGATTATTTGGGGTGATGATTCAGAAAATTGCATTAGATAGACCACAGCAGCTCTAGTTTCTGATACAGAACATATGCCATCCAGTAATCGCCATCTGCTCACCCACAGAAAACCATATTTAATAATGTAGAGCAGATGTAGTCTATCCCAGGGCTGTCCAACTGGCGGCCCGGGGGCCGTATACGGCCCCCCAGCCCCTTCCCTGCGGCCCCCTAAGCTTTTTAATAAAAATAAAAATAAAAAATAAATTAAATAATAATATTTTAAAAAATTACCCACTTCTGGGTTCCGGAGCAAGTATCGCGAGACTACGGAAGCCACATGGGATTTCGCTCTCAACGCGAGATCACGCCTGCATTGAGAGCGAAATCCCGTGTGGCTTCCGTAGTCTCGTGATACCCTGTTGCCGAAATCTCGGCTACTTAATCCCTGCGGCCCACGCAGACGTGATTTGGACCTTCTCGGCTGCTGCCTCAGTCGGTCGTCACCTCTGCTCGTGGTCCGGCTACTCCTGGATCCTGCGCGTTTGGGAGGGTAGGCTAACCTTTATGTTATTATTATGTAATTGTGCATGGATGCCCCTTATGTATTCCCTCCCTGCATTTCCCCTTAGTAAAAGATTATATTTGATTGTATGGATGCCTCTTATGAATTGTAATTAAATTGGAGCTGGGGGAGGGGCGGAGCCGGGGCGGAGCTGGGGTGGGGGCAGACCCTTCGGCCCCCCAGGTCATCAGTGACCGGAATTCAGGCCCCTGGGCCGGTAGAAGTTGGACAGCCCTGGTCTATCCAATGCAAATTTCTAAATCAGCACCCCAAATAACCCCAGGAACAGGCCTAAAAACAAATATGTACCATGTGGTGCCCCCGCTTCCAGGCAACACATGGTACAGCTCCATTTAGGGGAAGGAAGGAGGAATAGAAGCAGGGCCGGCCTTCCCCATTAAGCGACCTACGCGGTCGCGTAGGACGACGTTCCCAGAGGGGGCGTGGCCACCTGGGAGGGGCGCCGCTACACCCCGCTGCCGTGTCGCCGCAGCCAGCCGGCGGCGTGGAGGAACGGGGGGGGAGAGGGAACTCATGGGGCGGGCTCGCCGCTCACGGACCCGAGGAGGAGCAGGAGGAGGGGGGAGGCCACGAGGGTGGCCCCCATGGAGACGCAGCGGCAGCAGCAGCGCCCCCCGGAAGGGCCCGAAGCCAGAGGCACATCTTCGTGACGTCGCTTCGTCGTGCTTCTGCCGAGGAGGAAGGGGAGGAAGGCCTTGCCGGCCACGCACTGTAAGGACGCCCGGAAGGAGAGACGCCGGAGGGAGGGAGCCCTGCGGAGGCGCGGCAGCCTCTTCCTCCTTCCCTCCCTCCCTCCGGCGTCTCTTACAGCGTGCGGCCGGCGAGGCCTTCCTCGCCTTCCTCCTCGGCAGAGGCGCGATGAAGTGACGTCACGAAGATGCGCCTCTGGTTTTAGGCCCTTCCGGTGGCACTGCTGCTGCTGCTGCCGCTGCATCTCCGTGGGGGCCGCCCTCGTGGCCTCCCCCCTCCTCCTGCTCCTCCTCGGGTCCGTGAGCGGCGTGAGTCCCCTCTTCCCACCCCGTGAGTCCCCTCTCCCCCCCCGTTCCTCCGCGCCGGTGCGCTCGGGAGTCTGCGCATGCGCGGGTGCAGCCAGGAGCCGCCGGGAGCCGCCGGGGGGGGGCGCGAAAATAAAGTTCACTTACTCCCCCCGGAGAGCTCGGGCCGTCCCTGAATAGAAGCAGTGGCCAGCAAGCTTGTTGCTACACCTTTTGCGGGTAGTCAGTCTTTCCCCTCCCAACATACTTGTTGTCTCAGCACTATAAGAGAGTTTCAGAAGATCAGTCACGCTTGCTGCAATGGTGTACTAATGGTGAGGCAGTGGACCATATTTTAGTTCTTGTGGACCACTGGTGGTCCACGGATGACAAGATGGGAATCACTGGATTGGAGTGACTGTTTCCTGGTAATATAGGATTGCCCGACTTTCTTGATCACTAGAGTTTACATAAGGTTGCACATATGTAGCTGTCACAAGGACATAACTCTAGGTTATAATTGCCATAGAGCAGGGATGCTCATTATGGTGATCGAGAGCACCTAGGTGATCTTCGGCCCTCTTCCAGATGATCTTTGGGCCTCAGCAGCCGGATGGCGCGCTCCTGCCATGCGCACGCACATATGCTCCCGCCGCCGCCTTCACGGGGCTTCTTTTGCCAAAATGAGGTTTTAGTGGGCGGGCCCTGGCGCTCGTCTTGCCACGCACGGTGTGGTGACATGACCGCCCATTGGTTGCTGCTGGGGGGGGAGCAAAGCAAAAGCACGCGCATGGATAGGATGTGAGGGTGTGGGCGGGATGGAGGGAATGTGTGTGTGTGTGAGAGAGAGCCAAGGAGAGAAGATAGAAATCCGGAGAACTTTTTCGGATCCTTTTGGCAGGCAGGCAGGCAGGCGGGTGCTGGAAGGAGAGAGGGAGAGAGAGAGAGAGGCGAAGGAGGCCGGGCAAAGTAGGGCAAAGCCAAGCAAGCCCCGCCGCAAACCCTACTGTTGCCCTCGGGACTCCCATTCCAAGCCGAGACCTGGGCGAGCGAGCTGTGTGGGGCTGCTTTCTTTCCTTGGTTGGGGGTGAGGAGGGAGGGCTCCTCCGTGTTCCTGGGACTGAACCCGAGGAGGAGGGGGCTGCAGGGATGGAGACTCCACTTGCTGCTTGTGCCCTCGCCGCCTTTCTCTGCCTCACCCTCTCTCGCCCTCGAAGGAGAAAGGCAGCGAGGGCCCATGGGAGAGAGAGAGAGAAAGAGAGAGAGAGAGGGGGGTGGCTCTTCAGAGTCGGCTAGGAAGAGCCACCCCCCCCTCTCTCTCCCGTGGGCATGAACTGCCACCAGTGGGAGGGGTCCTCCTTCCTGCCAGCCGTCCACTTGGGCGTCCTTTCTGAGTGACACCCTCGAAAGGAAGGAAGGGTGCCCCCCGCTGCATCTGTCACTTTGGGGAAGCACCTCTTCCATTCTTCCTTCTCCTGCCCAGGTAAGGAAGCCTCGAGGGAGGAGGGGGAGGCTGCCGTGGGGAGGCTCCAGCCTCACGTGGGTCCCTCTCTCGGTTGAGTTTCCTGGCCCAGGCATCAGCCAGGCGGCCCCTCTTCCCAACCCTGCACCTTCTGAGCCGCCGCCGAAGCCATATCTGGCCGGAGCGCTGGCGGGTGCGCCTATAAATACCCTCCTGCTGCGTGCATGGGAGGGGCCTGCTGTGCACACAAGAAGCAGGACGGGATGGGGACTTCCTGCTTCGTGAAAGCACGCAGCAGGAAGGAGGAAGGCAACGAAGACATTAAGAGAGAGCGCGCGCGCAGGCAAAGAGGATCCCCTTCCTGGGTGTGCGCGGCAGTGAGTTCGTGGGCAGGCAAGAAAGAAGCCCGCGCAGACAGAAGGCTGCAGTAGGAGCGTGCGTGCATGCACAACAGGTGATCTTTTCAACTTGATTGTTCATATAGTAGCTCGCATGATGAAAAAGTGTGGGCACCCCTGCCATAGAGGATTCCAGCCAGTGAGACATAATAATACATGTCCTCCAAGTGTCCTGATTTGGTAGGGACAGTCTGAATTAATCCTCTGTCATCCCACTTTCTATGCTACTTTTAAAACAATCTATTTTTTCTTTCCTTCTCTCCCTTCCACTGTCGTACTTTGTCCTCAATTTATTTCCATTGCTTCAACCTGGGTTCAAAGTGCAAAAACAATTCGTATTCTACTCATCAAGAGGCAGAGGAAAGAAAAGGGCAGCATCATGGGCTTATTTATTTATTTATTTATTAGACTTGCATAAATTCAGCACATCAGGGTGTTTCTGCTTAAAATAGTAAAGCATTGCATGTTCTTATCCACTGCTTAAAATAGTAAAGCATTGCATGTTCTTCTCCATTAAAATCTTTTGCCCTCTTGTTGCTTGACCATATGCGTTGTACTATGCCCTGATGTTGCTTAGCCATACATGCTTGCTGTTCATCTGTGAAGTGTCGGAGGGGCATGATAATAACAACTGAAGCTCAGGTCTTGTTCCAGGACTACATTGGCCATGAGAATCTGAGAACAATACCCTCCAACCTTTCCTTCAAAGCTGTTGAGAGCTTTGCGGCACTTCTAAATCACAGCAGAACGAATGTACAGCCAGACAGGATGTAGCATTCTTGCACGATTCAAGAGGAAAAGTCAGTCAAAAGTCAACCCAAGCTGCCTGCCACAAATCGCTTGGTTGCACAGGTTTTTGCTGGAAACAAATGACAGGGCTGCTCCCAGAGTTCCACAGGACAGCCATGGATAGTGAACCGGTTGATAAAACCTGCTGTCATTTCCAGTATAGATGTGCCCTAAGGCTTCGAATTTGATTTGTGCTGGCTCCCTAGAGCATCTATTTCTGTCTTGAAGAAAAATTCACCCACAAGTGTCATGGCTTCACTACAGAACCAAACCCCATAGATTTGTGACCTTTCCCTGCAAGGAAAATTGGGAGCTTTCTTGTTCTTCTTTTAAAAAGAGGGAGATGGATATAGACTTCTTTGAGACAACTGTCAGAACTCCTATAAAACGTTTAGCTTCCAGTGTTCCATAGGGATGTTATGAAATTAGGAAAAGCTATTGCAGTTTTCCATAAGTGCATATAGATTACACATTTTATTTATTTATTTGTGTGTTTGTTTGTTTATTTACTGTATGTATGTATACTGCTTCTCATCCCTGGGGGATTCAAAGTGGTTTCCAAAATAAGCATGGCAAAATTCAATGCCCAACATACATGTGAAAAACCAAAGCAAAAAAAATCTAACAATAACAAATAACTATAAATTAAAATGATTAAAACCCTATTAAACCCTGAAACATAAAGCAACACTTAGACATTAAAACAAAGAATTAAAACATATTAGTATAAACATTAAAATCACATAATCCAAAATCATTGTCCGAAGCCATTCCAATGGTCAATTGCACATATTCCCTATCAGGGGCGGTCGAAGGTAATTTTAAATGGTAAGCGAACATTATTGCCCCCCCCCCCGCGCATGCCCGGAAGCTCCTGTACACAGGCGCAGAAGCCTGTAAACACAGCACTCTCTCTTCTAGTCTACCCCCTCCCCTTTCCCTTGCCCCCCCAAGTTCCCTGCCTTGCCCACATCCATCCCCCCTGCCTATTACTTCCTCTTTGCCACAGCAGACATGTTTGCTGCCAAAGAGCTGCCGTTGTCCATAGTCACATCCAAGGCCATGTGGCCAGCATGACTGCATGGAGCGCTGCTACCTTCCCGCCGGTGCAGTACCTATTGATCTACTAACATTGCCATGTTTTCAGCTGCTAGGTTGGTAGGAGCTAGGGCTAACCCGCTCCCCGGATTCAACCTTTCAGTCAGCAAGTTCAGCAGCTCAGCAGTTTAAGCCACTGTGTCACTGGAGAATCCATTATATTATATAGCCAGCACTAATATTAATTATATCTATTATATAAATGGGTTCACGTAATGTGATGTATACCTCAAACAAAGAAACCATACAACGCAGAAACACAATACTTGCCAACAGAAATAGGCCTCAAGCAAGGTACGTTTGTAGCAAAGAAACTTTCCCCCCCAAAACCTAAAAGGCCCCCTGCGGTGAAGCTACGTTCAAATCAACCGGCTGGACAGGGTGGACCCTCTCTTAAAGATCCCACCGCTGCCGCCAATATGTGACCACTCCACTTCTTGACCGGCCTCAGACTGGACAATCTTTCTATGTCCACACTGCTGACCTCCAATCCAAGGAAACCTCGAAGTTACCTCAGCAACTTCACGTTTATTGGCAGGGTACTGTCTCACCCCTTCACCATTTAACTGATTGGAGTTTTAAAACTTCTCAGTGACCACTTGACCACGCTGCCACCATTTATCCGGCTGACCACTGACTTTGAGGGCCACCACCAATAAAAGAATCAGGAGAGGTGTTTTCCTTTTAAGATGCAAACAATTTATTTTGACACAAATGGGTACAATCTTGGTTGGTTTCAAACTTCCTTAGAGGCACAACTTTTTCTGTTACATAACACAATGGGGACCTATTATAGGGTTTCCACTAAACCTCTATAAACCCCTGCAACTTTAACTAGGGTCTCTATACCCTTTAACTGGACTGCTCACTAGCAGACCTTAAGACACACACTAACACTGGACCGTTCTCTTTCAGTCCTTAGGACACTCTCAACTAGAACATAACTCCTCCCCTCTCATTTGGCAGTTGGCTTCCCGCTCTTTCCAACTGTAGAATTCAAACCTGAACATTCTACTAGCCTCTAGCCCTGGTTGCCATGGCGACAGCTCTTCTAAGCTTCTGCCATGCCTCCCTTCTGTTTCACCCACAGAAACAAACCATAGAACATTCAAAACAACATACATTTTAACACATGTCACACAACATTTACACACAAATAATCAACATCATTACACCCCCAAAACAACGAATAAAAATAAAACTACATTTACCAGCATCCTCCGGGGCAGCCAAAGACTCACCCAGCCTCTACATTCTGAACAACATGATTGGCTGCCAATAAGGGCAGATTTGCATAACTGCTGCACTGGCCAGCCAACATGAAAATTCCGATCCATAATAAACTGCCAAAACAGAATAAGGAAAAGGCCTGAGCCAATCCCCAACACAAACACCCAAATCACTTCCAACCTAAAATTTACACCCCAAAAAAATCACAGACCACGCCCAAAATTGACAGTAAGGCTTCATTAACTAGATTTCCCTAACTAGCCCTCACTTACTGGGAAGCTGTTTACGCTCTAAATTGACAGTAAGACTACATTAACTTGATTTCCCTAACTAGCCCTAACTTACTGGGAAGCTGTTTACGCTCTGAATTGACAGTAAGACTTCATTAACTTGATTCTCCCGACTAGGCCTCAGCTCATTGGACATTGTGTATGGCCTGAATTGACAGTAAGGCTTCATTAACTTGCTGTTCCTAACTAGGCCTCAGCTCATGGGACATTGTGTATGGCCTGAATTTACAGTAACCTACCTTGGCACACAGAGCCCCGACCATGCATGATGGGACTTGAAGTACCACCATGGAAAATGGGATTTGTAGTACTTCAAAACCCATCATTCCCCACAGACCACTGTGGCCCAGAACCAAGACCAATAAAGACCCAACTTGGCACACCATGCCCCCCATGACCCACACTCCATCCAACTGCAGTTTAGAGGAGGGCACACCGTGGATGATTGAACTTTCTCGCATCTCCTAAAAAGGGCACAGCAACGCGTGCCGGGTACAGCTAGTTATATTATAAATTATAATATATAAATACATATTATATTTTATAAAGATTATACTATATACCTGGTATTAATATAAATTGGTATTAAATAATAAAACTCTCTCTCTCCCTCCCTCCCTCCCTCTCTCTCTCTCTCTCTATACACATACATACACTACTATTAAATAGGAATAAATAATATTGAATATATATTACTTAATACCTAATATTAGATAAGTAGTAAATAATACTATAAATAACTCTCTCTTTTCCCCCCTCTATATAAAAAATATTATATTATATATCTGGTACTAACATGAAATAACTATAAATTAATATTATAAAGAAAAATAATATATATTATATATTATATATTTTATTTTATACACCTGGTATGGATATTAAATAATACATATTATTGTTGTTATTATTATAAATAATACAACAACATAAATATTATATATCTAGTACTAATGTGAAATAGGTATTAAATAATATTATAAATATAATATAATATATAAATATTATATGACATACCTGTAGTAAACACTAAATAATACTATAAATTATAAACAATACATATATTATTATAAATATTATAATTATATACTTGGCACTAAACACTAAAATAATATTATAAATAATAGCCTTGCCTGCATTGCTCCCAGTCTGGGCAGGGAGGCGCTTTTCTTTTTGGTGGAGGGCAGGCGAGAGGGAAGCGTGCGGAGGAAGGAGCCCAGGCTCCTTGGATTGCCTCTTTCCTCCTAGCTCCACGAGGCCGCCCCGGTGTATTGACATGCTTGGAGGCGGCGCTGAGGCCCAGTTTTCCGCCAGCGCCTCGCCAGGGACGGGGATGGGAGCAGCGGGCGGCTCCCATCCCCTTCCCTGGCGAGGCGCTGGTGGAAAACTGGGCCTCGGCGCCACCTCCAAGCACATCAATACACTGAAGGCGGAGGCGCCAAGGCCCAGTTTTCCACCAGCGCCTTGCCAGGGAAGGGGATGGGCGCCGAGGCCCAGTTTTCCACCCGCACCTCGCCAGGGAGGGGGATGGGACGGGAGCCGCCCGCTGCTCCCATCCCCGTCCCTGGCGAGGCGCTGGCAGGAAACTGGGCCTCGGCGCCTCCGCCTTCGGTGTATTGACGTGCTTGGAGGCGGTGCCGAGGCCCAGTTTTCTGCCAGCGCCTCACCAGGGACAGAGGTGGGAGCAGCGGGCAACTCCCCTTCCCTGGCGAGGCGCTGGTGGAAAACAGGGCCTCGGCACCGCCTCCAAGCACGTCAATACACCAATGGCCTCGGCGCCTCCGGTGTACTGATGTGCTTGGAGGCGGCGCCGATGCCCAGTTTCCTGCCAGCGCCTCACCAGGGAAGGGGATGGAAGCCGTTTCTCCCATCCCCGTTCTTGGCGAGGTGCTAACACGAAACTGGGCCTCGGCGCCTCCGGTGTACTGATGTGCTTGGAGGCGGCGCCGAGGCCCAGTTTTCCAACAGCACCTCGCCAGGGAAGGGCGCTCCCCCGGCGGCAGCGGCGTTGGCTCCTCTGCTTCCTCCCGCTGTTGCTCCTCTGGCTGTGGCATGGTTGTTGCTCCCGGGCCCGCCGGCGGCGTTGGCACCCCTCCTCTGCTCCATGCCGTTGATGGGCACGGGCCAGATGAGGGCGGCCACGTGCTCCAGACGATGATGACCAGTGTCATGAAGCAAGCCACCAGCATGGACCCGATAGGCTTGTGGTTCAGGCCGGGGCCCCAAAGCGGGGAGGCGCGGCACTGCCTGAGGCGCCAGCGCCCGGCAGGCGGAGGAATTCGCCCCTTCCCAGCCCTTCCAAGATGGCGCTCTACGCAGGCGCGTAGTTCGCGTATATGGTCGGACCGCCCCTGTTCCCTATTCATTTCTTTCACTACTCACTAACCAAAGGGTTGATCCCACAACCATGTCTTTGCTTTCTTTCTGAAGGCCAAGAGGGAGGGGGCTGGTCTAATTTTACTGGGGAGGGAGTTCCAAAGCCAAGGGGCCACCAATGAGAAGACCCTGTCTTTTGTCTCCACCAACTGCCCCTGTGAGGGAGGTGGGACTGAGAGCAGGGCCTCCCCAGAAGATTTTAATCTCCTAGATGGTTTATAGATAGAGATGTATTCAGACATTTTGGGATCCTTCAAGTATGGGATGAGAGAATTTATGTGTAGTGTCTTCCATTTTAAAATACTTTAATACCCTGGTAACCTTTTTTCAATACTGCTAAAACTATTCTTCAGCTTTCCACTTCTTCATCTCCAGGAGAACATTGGTTATAACATTCTGCATTTTATTGCTGCTTTAGTGTGAAACCTCTAATTATTTTTATTTGATTGCATTAACTATTTAAAAGGACTATTATTTCAAACCCTCCAACTTTTCACAGGTGAAGACCAGGACTGATTTAACCAAGCAACATTGCAATATGATCAAGATGGCAAACGTTATAAATGAAAAAGAGCATACAAGTTTGCATTTTGCTTTTGCCTGGCCCTATTGGGAAGGACAAGATTCCAGATCTCTTTTCCTTCCTGATGAGTTATTTAAGTGCAAACTACTTAAATAATCGCTGCTGAGATATTTTAAGTGCAAACTACTTTGTCACTATGAACTCAATTTGCAGCAAGTGAACTTAGCTAAGGATTTAACCAGGGGCAGATTTAATGGTAAGCAAAGTAAGCGGCCGCTTAGGGCGCCACGTGGTCAAGGGCGCATCCGGCCGCCAGGTTCCACACATGCGCCTTTGCTGCTGTGTGACTCCAGCTGGTCGGAGACAAGAATCGCGCCCTACACAAGGCCGAAAAGGAGGAACCTTTTGCAGCCAGGGTGGAGCTAGCTCCATGTATGCACACCCTCCACAAGGCCGGAGAGCAAGAGGGTGCCAAAATAATTTTTGCTTACCATTTTGAAATACCTTAGTCCGGCCCTGGATTTAACCTTATATATTCAGTTTTGTTTGTACATACAAATGTTTCTGAACCCACAGATGGTTCTACCCCAATCCAAACGTTCCACAAATGGCTTCTGTTGGTGCCATACATGTTATCCATTGGTCCCTGAACTCTATGATAATGGAACATCATGGATACGTTCCTTAAAAGTCTGGGTGCAACTACATTCAGCAGAGATATTTGTGGCCAGAATGGATCACTTTGTGGATCCAGGGTTTTTGTTTGTGTATACAATTTTGGCATGCACTATAGAACAGCCAGATTTCAAAAAAAGGAAACAAGAAAAAAATCTGATTCGTACAAAAGGGGGATAATTTAGAACAAACAGCTGCACTGAGCATTTGTGAGGTTATTTGTTCTCTGGAGGAGATTAATCATTTTAATTAACACCAAATCAATCTATGAAGATGTCTTAAGAATAGGCCTTTTGGAAACCAAAGCTCATTTGCTAAGCTGACTGTTTTGGCACCGAGTCTGTAACAGCTCTGAAACTGTGCTGCCAAAACAATCAAAGAGACTGTAATACAAAAAGAATCAAACATATTTATAACAGATATGTGTGTGTGTGTGTCACGAAGCTTTTTCCTGGAAATAGTCATTCATGTTCTGAGATGAAATAGCCAGCCAAAGAACAATTAAGATAGGAGTGAATTTTGAAAAGGAAGGTCCTTTTTAAAACTAGAGCTGAACTCTTTGTTCCCTTAATTATTATTCCCTTCCTAATAGGTCACCCAAGTAGGCGCTATCTGAATGGCAAAAAATGTCAGAAACCTTACGTTTGGAGCTTTCCCCCCTCTCTTTTTCTGTCCTTTCATAATGAATTAGCCTTAGAATAAACACTGTGGAAGTTAAAACTTAGCATTATCTTCACTGAGGATTGTTGTCATGCATAAATGTAGTCATGTTCCTTAGAGTTTGGTGAAGCACTAGCACTATCAGGGGAAGCTAAAGACCTTATAAAACTTCAACTTCCATGGTTCCACAACCTTGAAAGATATAAAAAATGTAAAACTGTTTAAATTTTACATTGAAGATACACCCTAAGGAATTGTCTACATTGGCAAAAAAAACCCATAGTGATCTGGAAGCCACTACTGGAGGTCTACATGATGTGCACGGGCCTCTGATTCCCATTGTGGGATAAACCAGGTTGACCAGTTTAGACCCATGCTAAAGGATGTCAAAGAATGTACTGGAGTTTTGGTAAAGTTCTGGAGAAGCCCTGCACTGTCGGCAGAGTGTGGAGAGCACAACAAGGTCCGATACTGATCAGTCTGCTGTCCACATGAGCTGCTGCCACATCGCCTTTTCCTTGCGCTTGTCAATGCAGGGGAAAGGATCTGGATCATGCCTATGCCAGTGCTGACAGTATAGACAGCTGCATAGCTCCAGGAGAGCTTCTGCCCATGCTGACATCAGCAGAGGCACCCATGAGACAGGGGGAATCAACTGCTCCTGTCTGGTTGCAATGATGGCGACAGGAAAGGAAAGGTGACAGTCCAGCCAGGCTGAATCAGTTATGGTCCAGTTGCACCTTGTATAATCTGCCCCAGCACTGC
This sequence comes from Anolis apletophallus, assembly GCA_030556195.1. Classification (NCBI taxonomy): domain Eukaryota; kingdom Metazoa; phylum Chordata; class Lepidosauria; order Squamata; family Anolidae; genus Anolis; species Anolis apletophallus. Next base: position 87,056,228 of record JARBWK010000006.1, on the reverse strand, counting down.
TGCTGATTGAGAGTAGATATCTTTCCTCCAGATTGACCACAAAATAACTGACAGGTGTAGACAAGCCCTAAAACAATGTGAATTGTCCAAGATCACTGAAGCGGGTATCATGGCTGAGCAAGGATTCAAATCCTGGCCTCCAGAGTCACAGTCCAATGCTCAAACCACTGCACCACACTGGCTTCAAAGCAAAACCGTAGCTGCAATTTAATATCTATGCCTGCAGTAAACATCCAACTGACCAGATTAAAAAGAGAAGCACTGCTGATTAAAGTGATCTCAAAGTCAGTCTGTAAACTGTTCAACCTTTATTTATTTGTTTGTTTGTTTGTTTCAACTTGTCTGTCGCCACTCCCGTGCGGCTCGAGGCGACTTACAACACTAGAAAACAAGTAAATACAGATAAAAACACGTATATTAAACAGCACCTATGACCTAAAATACAATTAAATAGAATATAAAACAATACATATCTAAAACTCATCATATTCACAATATCAGACCAGGCAGGTCGTGTAAGTCTGCATAGATTGCAGTGGAGTGCCCGTGAAGTTAACAATCGAACGCCTGCTTGAATAGCAGTGTCTTGCAGGCCTTTCTGAAGGCAAGCAGACTGGGCACAGCGTGACCTCGGGCGGGAGAGCATTCCACAGAGTTGGCGCAATAACGCGGAATACTCTCCTCCTTGTTGCAGTCAGGTGGAAACTTCGGCAACTCGGGATCTCTAAGAGATTTTGTGTCTCTGAACGCAGTGGCCTGGGGGGACAATATAGGGAAAGGCGGTCCCTTACGTAACCTTGTGCGGTGTAATGCCTAATTATGGGAACCATTCGGTGAACAGTTACAAAGTGGTGGCCGTTTGGTTGTTGTTTTTTTCCCCAGACACAGGCTGCTCCCACTTTCTTCTTCTGCCTAGCTTTCCAACCAGCCAGTTGCTTCACACAGAATCAATAGGAGAGGAAGGAAATCAAGATTCTTGGCATCATTAAAGGGTGCCCATATTGCTAAGCTACCAAATGACTATAAAGCTGTTGAGATGTTTAACTCTTAATTGATGACTGTTTTCTTGCAAGCACTCAAAGAGATTCCATATCTTGCTTGTATAATTTTAAATTCCTGCACTCTGCCCTTTCTGGGGCCACTGACCGCGGCATAAAATAGGAAATGTATGAAACATTACTTATACCAGTGTTGGCTCACAATAATGAAGGATCATTAGTGCTTTCCGTTTAAGAGCAGCAAACTACAGACGAAAGTAGCTTCACATTACATATCACGGCTTTAGTAATGCATGTTACACAGACACACAATCTCAATTAGAGCTTTGAATAGGCGCACTTTTATTGTTGTACGAACATTAATTGGACAGATGTGCATTTCCTGGAGGCAGTAAAAGGCTCCCAAAAGAGAGCACTCCCTAGTGAGCCTCATAAATATTTTACTTTGCACCTTTAAAAAGATGATTGCATAGAAAAGAAGGTGGACAAATTAGGATCACACTCTCAAAGAGAATACCCATAGAAGACAGACTTCTTGCAAAAGATGTGTGATATTCACCAATTTTTGTGTTAATTGAAAGGATTTATGCTTGTTAGAACTCTGTTAAAACTCATTCATCAATCAGAGGTATTAAAAAAGCACAGTGTGAACCATGTTACTCTTTTGTGTAATACTTTGGGGGAGAATCTGATGTTTTCCGTGTGTCTATTTCTGCACATTTCCATAATTCGTCTTATGATGTATGCATGTAAATAAAGTTCTTTACGTGGGAAGGAATCCTTTAGATGCCAGTGCTTTCCTTTCTGAGAGAAATTGTCTTGGAATTGTCCTGTTTTATTTTTAATGCATTGTTTGATAGTTTTTAAATTTTGTGAACCGCTTTGGAAGCAAACAGGGTATGTCAATCTTTTTAAATATATAAATGAACAGAAGCAGAACTATTATTTTTAGGAAGAACAAATATAGAGCTATGCAGATGCCATCTAGAGCAGAGCAGAGATGATGTTGTGCTCCCATCAATTTCTTCTATTCATTCTTCTTAACTCTAACTCTGTGTATGTATATATGTATATGTACAGTATGTGTATGTATGTGTATATATATAAAATAAAAGAGAATGTTTGCATGTATGTGTGTATGTATGTGGCAGCTTTCTGATTGGCTGCCACTTTCACAGGCCACTGTGATGTACACGTGCAACAGACCTGGACCAAACTTGGCACACATAGCCCCCATGACACACTCTACATCCTGGTGAGCTTTGGGGGAGGATGGACCACAGATGATGGGATTTGAAGTACCTCCACTCACTTCCTAAGGCCGCTGCAACACTCATCCAATGACTGATCAAGACAAAACTTGCACACAGAGCCCCCATGACCCACTCTACATCCTGGTGCAGTTTCGCGGAGGATGGACCACAGATGATGGGATTTGGAGTACCTTCACTCACTTCCCAAGACCGCTGCAACACTCATCCAATGACTGATCAAGGCAAAACTTGGCACACAGAGCCCCCATGACCCACTCCTGGTGCAGTTTCGAGGAGGATGGACGATGGACGATAGGACTCGCAGTACCTTCACTAACTTCCTGAGAGCACTGTGAGCCACATAAATAACGGATAAAGACCAACCTTGGCACACAACGCCTTTCTCAAATAACCCAGGCACCGCCAGGTCCCCAAGCTTTTGTGTGTGTGTGTGTGTGTGTTGTACTGTTATTTCTAGAGCCAAGCTTGTTTTCTGCAACATCAGAGGTTCTGAACTGTACCAATGAATTCATATTAAAAGAAAGAAGTTCTAATTAAATATAGTTAGCTCTCCACATTTGCAGGTTCGATTTGATGTTAAGTTGGATTATTCATGGATATAATTAAGCCCTAAATGGTTATGGTCTAAGTTATCTGTATGAACACATTTCCTCTTATGAGCCTATTAGAACATTAGATTTTCTGGGGAGGCGCTGCTCTTGGCCCTATCTTTTTCGCAAGCGTGGCTGGTGTGGACGAGAGACCGGCCTTCTCTGTGGTGGCACCTCGGCTATGGAACTCCCCCAGCTACATCAGGCAGGCCTCATCCCTTCTGGGTTTTAGAAAAAAGCTCTGCACACAAGTGTTCGAAGAATAAGTTTCTACAGTTTTGACATGGTCTGGATTAAGGAGTATGAGCAGAGTTTTTGAAGAATAGAACTATGCACTTTATATGCTTTTAAATTTAGTATACTGTTTGATGTGTATTATTGCTCAATGTTAATTGTTTTTAACTATTTAAGGTCTATTGTTATTGCTGGGTTGTAAGCTGCCTTGAGTCCCTTTGGGTGAGAGAGTAATGGTAGCACATCCTCCTCCTCCTCCTTCTTCAGTTTGACTTGGTATTTTGTTTCTAACTGTTTTTCTGGGAAACAGCAACATCTCAAACTAATCTGAAAAAGCTCATGAACACTTTCTCATGTGTAATAAAATGCAAAAGCCTACACTTTAAAAAAAATCAGCTATCTATCAAACACTCAGTTAGAGGTTGCTTTTATTTGTAAAATAAGAAACTGAGGCTGGGAAGGGAGGGCTAAGCAGAATATCACATTTTTGAGATTAACCATACGTTTTGTAGTGGTTGCTTCCACATGCTTTTGTTGTCAGCTGGGGATTTCTTCTCCATGATTAGTCAGAAACAGAACTAAAAATAAGGATTCCACATAAGCACTTAACTAATGCTATACTGTCTGGCATTGCTTTTTTGCGTAGCAAGATTATCCCATAATGTCTCCTCACTAATAAGTCCCATTCAGCAAATGATGGATATCCTACTAATTGCGCCTCAAAATGTCTTTGTTAAGTGTCAGTTTTTGTTTCCATGCAGGGTGGAGGGATAGTTTAACTGATTCTCTTCCTCTAGAGAGGGGTCTTACCCATGTTTATAGTGATGTGATAATATCATAGTAATTAATTTTCCATAAAGCAATAACATGGGCTGAAACTGGAAGCAGGAAGGATTTAATTAAAGACACAAGAGCCCTCAAAAAGTTGGTAGCTCTTTGTAACAACAAAGCATGACCTGTGGTCCTCATAGGCCTTAGACACTCCCTGCTTACCAAAACCTTTGCAAACCTACCTTTTTAGATGACAACTTCAAAAATTCAAGTTTTGTCCTCATCCTTATCTTCCGATATTTTTCATGTTACATACAGTAGGAAAAAGATCACAGCCATAGAGAGGGAGTATGGAGAACCCACTCTTCTCCATCCCAAAACATCTGGAGAAGAGCGGGCTCTCCCATGTCTCCCACACTTGCTTTAAACAGCAGCCCATCTCAAAAATTCTGATTCAGATTCCTGGTCATTTCACATTGAACCAAACAAAATTCCCATATGTTTTTTGGCTTTTTCTTACAAATAAGGAAGAAATATAAGGACATAACCCTACCTCTCCCTGGTCTTGGATAGTTTCTTTCCCATGAGATCTTAAATGACTTACTGCCACCTGAGGAGAACTTTCATGATGGATGCTGGAAGTATAGAAATCTCTCTTAGGTATTTATGTGGTTTCAAGGCAAAGGGAGCTACATACTCCCATTGAGAAAATCTGTGGTCAACTTGATGGCTTGAATACGGCAGCTAAAGTGACAGGAGGAGAAAGTAATAAGATTTATTGGAAAGCATATACTTAAATATGGTTGTGGACTCAGAAAGCTTGCTACATCTATGAATGCCGTTTCTGGCTCAATTTTCTATCCCCTGAAGCCATGTTAGTCTTTTTTTGTTATTTGTTAAAGTGACGGGTTTAAATGGAAAATAATAAGTGATAATAATAAACAGCTGTCTTAAACAGAATGGAAAGTGACGGACAAAACAGCTGGCATTCTGTTTTCGTTCACTCTAGCTGTCTCAGATGTTAAGTGCCTGCTTTACATGGTTATGCTAACTGCCTTGTAATGGGCACAAAAATTAAACCCCGAACCTCATGAGGGACTCTCTTGAATAGCTTTTAAAATCTTGGGAGGAAGGTGTCATTAGTGCTGTTATACGATATCCCCTTTTTAAGAACAGAGGAGTTGGTGGTCCACCATTTGGCTTGAACTAACTTGACCTTCAGCTTGGTGGCAGCTCATGCCATGATGATCTTGGGTGCTTTTCTTGGAGAAAAGGCTTCCTACGCACTTCTATGTCAGATGATTTCCACATCTAAATGGTGACCTTTGGACCCAGTTCTCTTGTGATATGAAAAATTTTGGCATGGTTTTTGGAAAGACCTACTATTGCATTATGGGATTTCCCCACTTGTCTATTTCAATTATTGTGTAATAAAATACTGCCCATAGTTTTGGTGTGGTTGCTCAAAGCATAGCTTTATAGATCATTCCTATGAATATCCCTTGAGATGCAAATTACACTTTTTTTAAAAACTTGCTAATCCTTGCATGAAGAGAATGAGCCAGTGGAATTTGGCACTGAATTTTGGACAAAGTTGTCCAAGCTCAGGATGAAGATTGTCCCTATAATAATAGGATATGTATGAAAAATGGGGAAGATGAGTTAGTTTCCTCAAGCTAGATGAAGCCCTGTCTCCGTCACACTTTTGAACAGAGTTCAGAGCATTGGTAAGACATGTTGAACACATTACTTTCCCCATCCATGAGTTCTAGAATCTTATTTATTTATTTATTTATATGTTTTATTTATTTTTTTATTATTCAATCTTGTATGCCGCCACTCCCCGAGGGCTCAGAGCGGCTCACAACAATCAATAAAATACACCATAAAACAAAGAGTTTAGCAAATTAATTAAAACAAAAGCTAAGATTCAAAACAGAAACTAAGATTTGAAGGCCAGCCAGAACAAATGTGTCTTACAAGCCCTGCGAAATGTCAACTGGTCTCGCAGGGCCCGAGCTTCAGTTGGCAAAGAATTCCAAAGGAGGGAATAGGGAAAGCTCTGCACCTCATAGATGTTAAATGGGTGGTCTTAAAGCTGGGGACTTCCAGTAAATTAAGATCTTCAGAGCGAAGTGATTTCTGCGGCTGATAGGGGGTAAGATGGTCCTTCAGATACGCTGGCCCTGGACCATACAAGGTCTTGAAGGTTAATACCATCACCTTGAAGGTGATCCGGTGCTCGAGCGGCAACCAGTGGAGCTGCTGCAAAATAGGTGTTATGTGACATCTCACTGATGCCCCAGTGAGTAGTGGAGCAGCAGCGTTCTGGACGAGCTTAAGTTTCCAGGTCACGGACAAGGGCAGGCCGACAAGGGCGTTACAGTAGTCTAATCTTGAGATGATTGTGGCTTGGATCACCGTGGCTAGACAGATAGGGGGCCAGCCTCCTAGCCTGCCACAGGTAGAAAAAGGTGGTTTTGCTGTTTTGGTAACTAAGCATGTGTTATTAAATTCCATGGCACTTTCCAGATACATGTGATGCATATAAATCTAGCAATCTGATAGGTGGTTGAGTGTGGTAGGTTTTGTAGTCCCACACATCTGAAAAGTCCCAAGTTGGGAAAGCTATCCAAAAGCATGGCATTTAACCACCTCTTTAATTAATTTTTGCTATTGATCTGCACTCCTTCTTGTCTCCACTTTCATACAACCTCGGCAATAGGTATTATGTCTATTCACTTAGTCATCAAACATTTTGAATGGTTTGAAAGATAATGGCATACATTTGAAAGAGTCCTGTACTACTGGTCACAACTGATCTCCAGTTAGAGTGCTCGATGGAAAGAGAAAGACCACATTACATATGGATAGACTCAATTAAGGAAGCTCACAGCACTGAGCGGGTAAGATCTTAGTAGATCTTGGTGTTTTCATAGGACCATCATAGGCCAAAGTCAATTCAATGGAGATATCATGAGAAGACATAACTCACTAGAAAAAAATGCTCAGAAAGTGTAGCACCCCAGTTCTCTTTCGTGCCTGGGGGGCAGGGGGCAGTACCGGGGGTCCCACTTGCATTGGAGCCAGATGATTCTGAGGAGGATTTGGAGGGACTGGAAGAAGGGGATTTTGAGGTAGCTGGGCCTTCTTCCCCACAGAAAGCCTGGCCTGGGATGACGGCTGGCCTGATCCTTACGAGATGCAGGAAGGCCAGACGGTTTCGAAAGCAGTGATAGTGAAGATTATGAACGGCCGGGCGAGGATCGCAGGAAAGAATGTGGGAAACAACGGAGGGAGAGGCCCGGGAAGCAGATGGGGAGTTCGGCTCTCACGAAGATAGGGAACCAGGTGCTGGGAGGCAAGGTCGAACCTTTGATAGGAGATGGAGCATTGAGGCTAGCAGGAGGGGCTGGTTCCACAGCCTAGACAGGCCGAGGTCCCGCAGCACAGATTGGAGGAGGAGAAGCCTAGAGCGTCGGGGGCCTCGCCAAGGGGATTAAGTATAGGATCCGTGGGAATGGATCCTCAGTACCTCGGCCACGTCTATCCTATGCAGACGTGTAGCGAGTCAAGTCCACGTAGCTAAGTTTGGGCTAGTGGCCTGCCAAGGAGTACCTTGGATCTTGCAACTTTGCTTTGTTCCCTGATCCGCTTTTGCTGTGCGGAGCCCTGCCAAGTTTTTGGAAACCTCCATGCCAAGTTTGCCATTGGACATTACCTTATACTTTTGGATTACCTTTGATATTTTGGACAATTACCTTTTCAGCTGTTTCTTATTCTTCAATAAAGTAGTTAGCAGATTACCGTCTCTGTTTGTGTGATTAAGGGGCCGGCCGAGTCCTTGCATCGTGACAGAAAGGTAGGAAACAGTAAGGAAAAAAGAATGCCCCATTAAAGATGGATAGACCTGGTCAATGAAGCCATGGTTGTGGTTCAGCCAGATGAAGGTAAGAGGTTTTGGGGTTCAGGGCCTTTAGAGCAAAATGGTCCCGGAAACTGGAGTACATCAGTGGCTGTGAGGAGACCCTGGAAGCTTATATCCTGCGTCCAGAGAATTTCGCTGTGGCAACTGCTGCCACGGGAGATGAGAGGAGCCATCCAGAGACCAGAGCTGTGCTAGAGCCTCTGGCCCCTTTGAGGTCCTCCCTGATCCACAGAACTTGGACTTGGCAAGAGTTAGATCTATGGCTACAAGAACATTTGGTGTCCAGGGTGAACTTTCTGTTTAGCATGGTGGATGGTGTACTCTGTTATCGTTCCAGAGTATATGGCACACCGTGGCCAGAGCAAGGCAAGATTTTGAGATTGTGTCATGACAGTCACCCCACAGGGCATTTTGGACTATTCAAGACTATGCAATTGCTGTTATGAGATTTCTGGTGGCCTAAAGTCAGAAGGGAGGTGGAAAAATACATGGCAAGCTGTCTGATGTGTCAACGTGCGAAGAATGAAGTGGGCAAGCCAGGAGGTTTGTTATGACCCTTACCCATGCTGTTATGGGCCTGGGAGATTGTGTCAGCTGACTTTATCACTGACTTACCCCCTTCTCATGGATTTACAACTATTCTAGTGGTTGTGGATTTGTTTACCAAGATGAGTCATTTCATCCCCTGCTCTGGATTACCTACTTTGAAAGAAACTGCATATTTGTTTCTACTTCATGTGTTTCGACTTCATGGTCACAGATCGCAGAGCCTAATTCACTTCCCATTTCTGGACAGAGTTGCATTGGCAACTCGGCATTGACGCATGTCAATAGCACACCATCCTCAGATGGACGGACTGACAGAAAACATCCAATGCTATGTTGGAACAGTATCTATGATGCTATGTGAATTATCAGCAAGATAATTGGTTTGTGCTGCTGTTGATGGCAGAATTTGCTTACAACAATTCGATCCATGGGTTGACTAAGGAAGCCCCTTTTTTGAGAACTATGGATACCATCTGCGGTTCTTCCCTGATGCGGTGGATCAAGGTGAAGTCCACGCAACAACTGCCTGGCTTCAAGAGTTGACAGCTATTTAACAAGATCTTGAAAACCCAGTTAGACCAGGTGAAAGGAGACTACAAGAGGATGGTGGATGCATCTTCTCAGGTGCTGGACATTCAGGTAGGTGACTGTGTATGGTTGTCTACCAAGTATTCCACTCCAATGGCCCTGCTGGAAGTTCGACTCTTGCTTTGTGGGTCCTTATAACATATTAGCACAGTTGACTCCAGTGACTTTCAAAGTCCTACTTCCTTGGGGACTGCACTGTCTTCCATCAGTCTTTGTTGCAACCAGTGAACAGGGTGTGGCCGGATGAGGGTCGAGGTGCATCGCCTCCTTCAGTGCTCCAAGAAAGCAAGAGAGAGTTTGAAATGGAGTACATTTTGGATTCATGGTGCAGACACCGTCATCTACAATACCTGGTGGACTAGACCAGCTATGGCCCTAAGAAGCAGTATTGGGTGGATGCTCGGGATTTCCATGCTCCAGATTTGGTGGCTCAGTTTCACTGGTCTTATCCTGCTAAGTCTCAGCCTCAGGGAGGGCACAAGGGGGGACTTGGAGGGGGGGTAGTGTTGTGGTTCAGCCAGATGAAGATGAGAGATTTGTTTCAACTTAACCTTAGAATTAACTTGAGTCTCATACTCTAACCACCTCATCATACCTTTGGTGGCAGCTCTCAATGGTGCTCCAGTTTACCGCAGGGCATCAGGAAGCTACTACCACACACCCTGCTTTGCCGGGCTCCTCCGGCAACTCTTCACACAGGGATAAGCGTGGTACATGCGGCTTCCCCTTTTGAAGGAATGGCAGCGCACGAAACCTCCTGTGTTGCCAGGGTAGCAGCAGCATGCCGGTTCCTCCAACCTTCACCCCCAGACCTGGCACAAGCTCATGTGATTGGAGTCGGCTGTCTCCGTGGCTGACTGCAGCTGGATCGGCATTTGCCATCAAATCTAGCCCTGTATGATGAGATCATAATTCTGTTTGATATACTTAATGAATAACATCATCACTAATTTAATGCTAACATTCCAACTTAAGTCAATCATTTTAGTTTTACAAAATAGGTATGATTAAGTTGTTCCTTTTGTAATAGAAATTGTGCAACTTAATTGGTTTTGACTAAAAAGTCTCTAGCTGTGCCCACTGCCGGTTTGCTTGGTGAGACAAACTTACAGATCCTAAAGTACTGAAATGCAGAGTTGCAAACACTTTTGAACATGTGTTAAAAAAGAGAGTTATACAGCTAGAAGACTAGAAGTCTGCTTAATAATAGCATGCTAAAGATTGGCCTCCCAAGGGTACTCCAAAGCACAATAAGTTAATGCTTGTAAAGTGCTTTGAAGATACAAAGTACAATCTGAGTACCTAGGAAGAAATACACAAGAGCCCAGACAATATAATAAAAACACCTAGAGTTGCCCCTTCCCTACATTCATTCTCAGATATTCTCATAAGGATAATGGAAGTGGTTAGAGCTAGTTTATGTACCATATAGACCAAATGTGCTTTGTACTTTATGTACCAATACAGCCTTGCTATGACATGGTGTACGTGTTTTGGATGAGGTTTGTTACACCAGTGCAACATTACCGAATATAATTGTTTGTTAGCTGCCTAAAGCTTTTTTGGAAAACAGGCAGGCTAAAATGTTTTAAACAAGCATTATTTGTTTATCAATGTATAATTTTTTACATAACTGCTGAAATGATGTTACAGTTATGATGCAAGCAGACACACCAGTGCAAAAAACAGGATGTACACAACAGTTTCTCCCTTTCCCAAGAAACGACTGTACTTGAGAACATCTTTGTTGCATTTGGATGTTGGTTGGCGCAATTAGCCGAAGCAGCCACAGGAAATATTTTTCTGAAGTTTTCCTTAACCCTGTCATGAGAGACTTCAGTTCTGATAGTGGTCGGTGGGAAGCAATTACAAGGAACTCATTATTTGTCATGATTTATTGGTAAGCCATGCTTGTAACTCATCTTGCTTCTCTATAGACCATGTTCAGTGGTGCCCACTATCTCCAAAAGACAATTTCTATATATTGTCAAAAGCTTCCATGGGTTGTTGAAGGTTTTCGAGCTATATGGCCATGTTCTAGAAACATTCTCTCCTGACATTTTGCCTGCATCTATGGCAGGCATCCTCAGAGATTGTAAGGTCTGTTAGAAACTATGAAAATTGGGTTTAAATATCTGTGGAATGTCCAGAGTGGGAAAAAGAACTTTTGTCTATTTCAATTGGCCACTTTGCTTAGCATTTAATGGCCTGACAGTTTTTTTGTGTGGCTTGTTGAGAGGCGATTAGCTGTCCCTGATTGTTTTTTGTCTGGAGTTCCCCAGTGTTTGAGTGTTGTTCTTTATTTGCTGTTATAATTTTAGAGTTTTTTTTAAAAAATGGTAGCCAGATTTTGTTCATTTTCATGATTTCTTCCTTTCTGTTGAAATTGTTCACATGCTTGTGGATTTCAATGGCATTACAGGCCAATGAAGACTCCACCACAGAAATCGGAAGAGCTGCAAGACCAAGAAAAAGCTACGAGAGTAAAGACAAAGATCCACCCAGAGGAAAGGTGTTCTTGTCATACATCAAGGGAACTATGGACCGCATAGAGAAGCTGATGAGGAAATAGAAACTACAAACTATCTACACACCCACTAAGAAAATCCAACAAATGCTACGTTCAGGACAAGAAGGATCCTCTCACCTCTGCAGGAGTCTACTGTATACTATGCAGCTGTGGACAAGTCTACATAGGGACCACCAAACGCAGCACCCAAACATGAATAAAGGAACATGAAAGGCACTGCAGACTACTTCAACCAGAGAAGTCAGCCATAGCAGAGCACCTGATGAACCAACCTGGACATAGCATATTATTTGAGAACACAGAAATGCTAGACCATCTAACAAACACCATGTCAGGCTACACAGAGAAGCCATTGAAATCCACAAGCATGTGGACAATTTCAACAGAAAGGAAGAAACCATGAAAATGAACAAAATCTGGCTACCAGTATTTTTTTTATAAAAACTCTAAAATTATAACAGCAAATAAAGAACAACACTCAAATGCAGACAAAAAAACAATCATGGACAGCTAATCACCTCTCAACAAAGGATTCCTTCAGGCACTAATAAGCCACATCTAAAAACTGTCAGGCCATCAAATGCTAAGCAAGATGGCCAACTGAAACATTCACACCTATATATAACTGCCAAGAGTTCTTTCTCCCACCCTGGACGTTCCACAGATATATAAATCCAAATTTCCTAGTTTTCAACAGATCTCACAATCTCTGAGAATGCCTGCCATAGATGCAGGTGAAACGTCAGGACCTACAACACAATTTCTATATAATTCTAAAAGTTCTATAACTCCTATTTTGAGAGCCATTAGTCCAATGCAGAATCTCACCATCCTTAATCCTGAGCATCTCATATTCCATTCTGCTGTAAGAGACTCTGTGTTGGAAGCTATTAACACACTTATTATTAGTCCTAACAAATCCTTTAATGGGGCATTTCTGGAAGGCCTTCCCTTACCAAGGAGCAATGAATGGTTAATTGTCTTCCCATGCTTCACTTTCTGTAAGTAAATAATTAATCACATTGATATTCTATCAATACATCTTTCTTTAATGTTTAAGCATGTGTTAATAATTCAAATATCTATTGGTGACCTCTCTGCACTCTTGCGATTTATGAAAGCCCCAGTGCTCGTTGAAGGAAGTCTATCATTATCATGTACAGAGCGAGTTAAAAGCCTTTTGTTTCTTGATCCCCACACCCACCCATTCCCACCCTCCTCCCATATGTTTCTTTTCAGGTGTCCTCTTTGCCCGCAGATCCCCAATGCAGTTTTTAATGGAATATAGAGTTCAAGGAGTTCGAACCACCAATTCAATTAGACTAAACAGGCAGCAAGAATCCAAACATGGTCTGATTGACAGAGTGTGTTTGCACTCACTTATATTGAGTGTATTTGGTGTTGTGCAGCAACAAAACCTGACCATATACAAAAGCTATACACATTTTAGCATATAGTTACTTTAAAATGTAAGTCATTCAGCTGATGTTCCATTAATGTTCATTTCCCCACAATTTCTTGTGTACATTGTGGCTATATTCTCATAATATATTTAGGTCAATTTATTGCTTTAGCCACAAATTGTCCCATGGGTAACCAACCAAACCACAGTCAGCTATCCTCATTTCTTACCTGTTTTTCCTCCAACCCCAGTTCTGTCAACTTCTGCTTCAGAATGGGCACTTGGGAAAGCAAACCATGGATAAGCCACAGCTCTGGGCTCAGATTTAATGAAAATCTACTGTTAAAATAAGCCAGAGATCACAAGACCACAAGATATCGTGGCTTCTAATTGTCATTTGATGATAACCAACAAACCATTTTTATATAGGGATCACTTTGAATACTACAATAAACTAGAATTGAACAAAGCACAATCTAGCTTATTATCATATGCAAACCTGAGCAAATTCTATGGCAATTTAGATCCTAATTGGCCACATAGTTGCTTTCACAGATTCACATTAGTTAGACAATGCATGCCCTACACTAAAACCTAGACTGGGCACGGGCAAACTTCAGCCCTCCAGGTGTTTTGAACTTTCACTCCTACAATTCCTAACAGCTGGCAAGCTGGCTGGGATTTCTAGAGATTGAAGTCCAAAACCCCTGAAAGGCTGAAGTTAGCCCATGTCTGATCTAGACCAGGCATGGGCAAACTGAGAGGGCCAGGAGGGAGGGGAGCCATTTGCATGCTGGATGGGGCCCAGGTGAGGGTGAGGCCAGGAGGGGGCAGGGCCTCAGTCATCCTCAGGTTGTCCTCCCCGCATAAGTATGGGACTACTTTCCCCATCCTTACATTGGGAGGAAGGCAGGGAATGCAGCAACTGCCCCAATCCCCGATACTCAGGCTGTCCTCTTGGCATTATGCCAGGAGGAGGATGAGACAGGTGGCAGCTGAGAATGCTCCGGAGAGCTCTCAGCCACCACATGCCTTCCTTGAGCTGTCCTCCAGGCTTAAGGATGGGGCTGCTCACACCGTCCTTATGCCGGAGGAGGGTGAGACATGCGGTGGCTGAGAGTGTTCCAGAAGGCTCTCAGCTGCTGCATGCCTTCTTCACCCATCTTTTTGGCATAAGGACATGGTGAGCTGCCGTGTCCTTATGCCAAAAGGACAGGGAAAATGAGGAGGGCCTGAGGTAAGCGCTCAGGGGGCTCCATCCAGTCCCCAGGCCTTAGTTTGCCCATGCCTGATCTAAACCCTGCGGGATTCTCAGTTAACAAAGCAAAATCTAACATAAACTAACCAGTTTTCATGTATTCATCTCTCACATACTGTAGTTACCACTACTGTCATTTTCCAACTTTGTACATTATTACGAACTGATGTGAAACCTGTCCAAACATTTCCTAATTGAAGAGAGGTACTACCACCATATATGTTGTGGACTTCTCTTCTGATTCTGAGGGAGAAAGAGGACAGGTGGTGGAAGGAGCAGCACTTGGGGATTTGGGGTTGAGTGGTAAAGAGGAAGAAGGAGGAGGAGTGGTGGCAGATATATCAGAAATCCCTACATTTCTGGAACATCGAAGGGAGAAAGCGGGCAGAAGAAGATCAGTTAGGCTAGCAGAGAAAACACTGAGCAATTAGACCATTTCCTAGGGAATAGCTGCACTGAGAAGTTCAGGGCTATAAATTAGCAGCAAGGTCAGGGGCTCTGTGCTGGCCGCAACTGACCTATTTTCGGGGTGTTCCTGTTACCAGCACTGGATTGTAGTTCCTACTTTAGATCTCTGAAGGCTCTTGTCATTTGCAACTTGTAAGCCTGTTTACTAAAGACATTATTTGGCTGTCTAATGTGAAGACTTCATCTTTAGTTTGGCTGAAGTTAAAGCCTTTTTATTTGCTTTCACTTGTGTCAAGGCTCTTTCTGGTGTAAAACTGGACAATGGACACCAAATCTAATAGGCATGGCTATTCCTCATTTTATAAGAAAAGCTACACAATGCTTCAAAAATACATGATACAAAGAAAATTAATCAATTTAACAATGGAACAATACAGATCCTTCTCAAAAAATTAGCATATAGTGCTAAAGTTCATTGTTTTCCATAATGTAATGATAAAAATTTAACTTTCATATATTGTACACCAACTGAAATATTTCAGGTCTTTTTTTGTTTTGTACTGATGATTTTGGCATACAGCTCCTGAAAACCCAAAAATACTGTCTCAAAAAATTAGCATATTTGGTCGGATGGAATATGCTAATTTTTTTGAGATATGTATGCCAAAATCATCAGTATTAAAACAAAAAAAAGACCTGAAATATTTCAGTTGGTGTGCAATGAATTGAAAATATATGAAAGCTTAATTTTTATTATTACATTATGGAAAATAATGAACTTTAGCACTATATGCTAATTTTTTGAGAAGGACCTGTATAGTCAGCCAGTTATGAGGTAAACAAGTAAAGTAGTTCAGCACAATCTTTTTTGCTGACAGTTTTCCAGGGTTTCTTTACCCATTACTTCTCCAGCTTATAATATGCAGGAATACATAGTGCTCACTTGAAAACAATCCTATTGTAAAACCTTTTCTTTCAGGCTCTTTAATGTGCCATAGAGTCCAAGAATATTGTGTTTCAAGTCAACGATCCTCAAGATTTCCAATGCAGCAACCTCTTCTTTTATGAGTTGGCTTTCAGATAATCATATACCTGCCTACTACTCTTCAGGGCCACTTCATGCATTCTGATTCTAATGGATACATGTTACATACCTGCACTGAGTATCCATTTCAAATGATACGTCCTTTTGAAGATTTTGTGCATGTTCATAAAGTAGATACCAGAAAACCAAAGATCATTCCTATCCATTTTCATAGTTTATACCTGGTTAGGAAGATTGATATGCACTTCCAAATATTACAGAATTAATGGGTGCACAGCACAGACTTTGAAGATATGGCTCTTAAGATGATAATATGCCAAGTGGCTCTAAGACTACTCAAAAAGCAACTCAAGATGCCATTTTAATTTCTGTAAGGTCATCAGCACAAGTGATCTTTACGATGGATTTTGCATTTTCCACTGAAGCAAATTGAATGAAAACAAAAAGTCTACATTAGTGAAAATGTCAATTCAATTTTTAAAAGGATCTCCTCCGCTTTCTATACTCCATTAAAAACAATCAGGCTGAGTCATGTGGCCACTTCAGTGCATGTCCAGCATGGGATAACGCCTGCTGCCTTGACTTTGACCCCTTGTCCTTTGGCCAAAGTGGTTTGTGTGGGAGCAGAAGGACATAATTTGTTTGGCATGAAAAAGGTGATGGAAACATATTCAATAAAGAAAGTGGGAGAGAAGCTTTGGAGATTATGACTTGAATCCAAGTGGGCACACATTTGGTAGCCGGAGCTGAACTCCTTTGTCAATTACTGTTCATAGAGGGGAATCGTCTGCTTGTTCTTGTTGTGGTCTATATTTCCTGATTGCTGTGAATTGTATTTCCCAATCCAACAAGCCTAAACATAAGTGTGAAGTGGTCACCAACAGTAGCCTTCCCCCTTCAGTATTGAACTGTCTTGTTTACTGAATGAAAGGTATATTTCACATGTGAATTAGAACCAGTTCATAAATTTGACTTGGAAAGGGAGCCCCCGTGGCTCAGTGGGTTAAATCGCTGAGCTGGTGAACTTGTTGACCGAAAGGTCACAGGTTTGAATCTGGGGAGCTGCGTGAGCTCCCTCTGTTAGCCCCAGCTTCTGCCAACTTAGCAGTTTAAAAACATGCAAATATGAGTAGCTGAGTAGGTACTGCTCTGGCAGGAAGGTAACGGTGCTCCATGCAGTTATGCCGGCCACATAACCTTGGGGGTGTCTATGGACAACACCAAGTCTTCGGCTTAGAAATGGAGATGAACAACAAAAGAACTATACCCACGGAGGGTTCAAAGTAATAAATCACAATTTCAATGGTTGATTTAAATGATATTGTATTAATTTCTCATATCAAAGTCACAGAAAGACTTGTCTATTAAGGAAGGGTAAGGACCCTAAATGAAATCCCACGCAGGGGTTAATGCAATAATTCACTCAATATCCTCGCAGGGGTTAATTCAATATGGATATAACAGCTTGATCGCATATCATGAAATTATACAATGTAAACAGTCCCTGTGTAGGGGAAATTATAAATGTCGGACGCTGAGGAGTAATTAGTCCCCTCTAGACAGATGGTTCAGGCCGACGGAGTCGCCATGCGTTATTGAAAGGCCCAGAAGTCCGTTTCACCGGTAATCCAGTTTTGTCAAGGCAAATCAATATGCGTCCATAATCTGTGAAACATAATTAAATAAGCCATAGGTACAATCGCCCACAATATAACAATATTCATACAGGCAGGGTAAAAGGAATACATACCAAAAAGCAGTATCAATGATGTATAACCCAGGCGTAATAGCCGATCATGGGTGACCCAAAGGTAAACAGTAAAGCACAGGATGGGATATAAATGGATGAGAAGGGTTATGCAAATGAGCTGAGGGGATTACGTCATTCAACCCGTTTGGCCATTCAGTGTCAAGGAGGAGTGTCCATTTAATTTCAGCTGCTCTCAGTAAATCATTACTAGATTGATGAAAATTGGGTCGAATTTGTTGCAGGATCATCAGTTTTAAAGAGGACACGTCATGTTTTTTCTCTTTGCAATGTTTATAAAACATAGAATCCTCAGAAGCTCTATGGATTTTACTTCTGTGTTCAATAAAAACGGGTCCGTACACTCCCTCGAAGTCATCCACGTAAATCAATGAGCACCCACATGAGATCCCATAAATCACAGATTTCGAAGCGCAGGTCCCATAATCCCTGATCTTAAAAGTTCGGTTCTTGGAAATACTATAGATTTCTCTATCTTGGGAGACATTAGCACATACAGAGCAGTGGGAGCAAGGTTTCATTCCAGGACTCATTATGCTCCTAATAGGTGGTCTGTGTCCATGAGTGTACCAATATGTCCTTGATGTTGCGGGTGCGTTTATGCGCTATTAGAGGAAATGCGGATAAGCCCGGGATGTCCTTCAAAAGTGGCCAGTATTGTTTCACTATAGAGAAAGCCAGGCTACGAGCGGAGAATCGTTCCAGATCATCTTTATTTACCACGAGAAAGAATGAATCTATTGACAAGATAGTGTGGCCTGTGACTTACACGCCTCACTCGAGCTGCCTGGCCAAAATAGTGAAACAATACTGGCCACTTTTGAAGGACATCCCGGGCTTATCCGCATTTCCTCTAATAGCGCATAAACGCACCCGCAACATCAAGGACATATTGGTACACTCTCATGGACACAGACCACCTATTAGGAGCATAATGAGTCCTGAATGAAACCTTGCTCCCACTGCTCTGTGTGTGCTAATGTCTCCCAAGATAGAGAAATCTATAGTATTTCCAAGAACCGAACTTTTAAGATCAGGGATTATGGGACCTGCGTCAAATCTGTGATTTATGGGATCTCATGTGGGTGCTCATTGATTTACGTGGGGATGACTTCGAGGGAGGTACGGACCCGTTTTATTGAACACAGAAGTAAAATCCATAGAGCTTCTGAGGATTCTATGTTTTATAAACATTGCAAAGAAAAAAACATGACGTGTCCTCTTTAAAACTGATGATCCTGCAACAAATTCGACCCAATTTTCATCAATCTAGTAATGATTTACTGAGAGCAGCTGAAATTGAATGGACACTCCTCCTTGACACTGAATGGCCAACCGGGTTGAATGACGTAATCCCCCTCAGCTCATTTGCATAACCCTTCTCATCCATTTATATCCCATCCTGTGCTTTACTGTTTACCTTTGGGTCACCCATGATCGGCTATTACGCCTGGGTTATACATCATTGATACTGCTTTTTGGTATGTATTTCTTTTACCCTGCCTGTATGAATATTGTTATATTGTGGGCGATTGTACCTATGGCTTATTTAATTATGTTTCACAGATTATGGACGCATATTGATTTGCCTTGACAAAACTGGATTACCGGTGAAACGGACTTCTGGGCCTTTCAATAACGCATGGCGACTCCGTCGGCCTGAACCATCTGTCTAGAGGGGACTAATTACTCCTCAGCGTCTGACATTTATAATTTCCCTACACAGGGACTGTTTACATTGTATAATTTCATGATATGCGATCAAGCTGTTATATCCATATTGAATTAACCCCTGCGAGGGATATTGAGTGAATTATTGCATTAACCCCTGCGTGGGATTTCATTTAGGGTCCTTACCCTTCCTTAATAGACAAGTCTTTCTGTGACTTTGATATGAGAAATTAATACAATATCATTTAAATCAACCATTGAAATTGTGATTTATTACTTTGAACCCTCCGTGGGTATAGTTCTTTTGTTGGCTTTGCAGCCCGCAAGCTCTGTGTGCATATAAATGGAGATGAACACCAACCCCCAGAGTTGGACACGACTGGACATAATGTCAGAGGAAAACCTTTACCTTACCCTCATAAACTGACCTTCAAAATAAGGTTGGGACCCTAAGCATTTTAACTTCAAAGTTAATGTTAATAGAAACCATCAGGCTTGTGTCCACAGATTCTGTATCCACAGATTCTGTATCATGGATTTAACTATCCACAACTTGAAAAAAAATAATCCAAAAAGCCCATCAATTTTCAATTTCACAATTTTTTTCAAGGGACACCATTTTTCTATATTTATGTATATAACAAGATGGGCATTCTGTTGGGCATGTGTCCTCAGCAGGGATTGTGGGCTCTACTGTACAAAGGGCTTGTGGGATCCACAGTGCAGGATGGAGATGGACCGGTTTCGGCCACTGGACGCAGATGCTGTTGATAAGATAGTGGCTGCGACTAGGCCTACCACCTGCTCCCTCAACCCGTGCCCCTCCTGGCTTGTTAGATCTTGCCTGGAGGGGTTACGTGGGCCTCTGTTGAATATCATAAATAGCTCCCTTGAGCAAGGAGTTTTTCCAGAGTGCTTGAAAGAGGCGGTGGTAGCTCCATTACTGAAGAAACCGTCATTAGACCCTGCGGTTCCCTCCGACTACCGACCAGTGTCGAATCTTTCGTACCTGGGGAAGGTAGTTGAGAGGGCAGTAATGGAGCAGTTGCAGTCCTTCTTAGATGATGCAACATGGCTAGACCCCTTCCAGTTCGGCTTCCGTTCGGGGCATGAGACGGAGACGGTTCTGGTCTCCATCACAGACCAACTCCGCTGCCAGCTCGACCAAGGCGGGTCTGCGCTGCTCGTGTTATTGGACCTCACGGCAGCGTTTGACACGGTCGACCACAATCTATTGATCCACCGCCTGGCCATGGCTGGAGTGAGGGGGACAGCCCTTAAATGGCTGACCTCCTTCCTCCACCAGCGGTCTCAGCGTGTGAGGAGGGGCGAGGTGGTCTCCGAGGGCTCCTCATTAGTTTGTGGAGTTCCGCAAGGGGCCATCCTCTCCCCTCTGTTATTCAACATCTACATGCAGCCGCTTGCACAGCTGGTGCGGAGTTATGGGCTGGAGTGTCACCAGTATGCTGATGACACCCAGCTCATCCTGAGGATGGAGGGCAGGCCGGGATCTGTCCCCGATAATTTCCAACATTGCCTCGAAGCCGTCACTGGATGGCTGCGAGCCAGTAAGTTGAGGGTGAATCCGGCGAAGACGGAGATCTTGTGGTTGGGCCGCCCGGGCAAGGTAGATGTCCAGCTTCCGACCCTGGACGGTGTGGCGTTATGCCCATCGTCTTCCGTTAGGAGCCTGGGGGTCCACTTGGAGGCCCAGGTCTCTGCGGTCAGCAAGATTGCCTTTTTTCATCTACGACAGGCAAGGAGGCTGGCCCCCTATCTCTCCCGGAACGACCTGGCCATGGTGATCCAAGCCACGGTCATCTCAAGGCTAGATTACTGCAACGCGCTCTACGTTGGCCTTCCTCTGTCGGCGACCCGGAAGCTCAAGCTGGTGCAGAACACTGCCACCCGGCTCCTGTCTGGCACCCCGGCAGGCTACCACATAACACCTGTTTTGCAGGATCTGCACTGGCTGCCAATTGAGCACCGGACCGCCTTCAAAGTGTTGGTTCTCACCTTTAAGGCCTTGCACGGTCTGGGGCCAGCGTATCTGAGGGACCGTCTCACCCCATACTGCCCTTCGAGATCACTACGGTCCGAGGATGCCAACCTCTTGGAGGTACCTTCGGCGAAGCTTGCAAGACTAACGTCTACCCGCCGGAGGGCGTTCTCTGTCATAGCTCCCACGCTGTGGAATGCCCTTCCGGCCGGAACCCGGGCTACGAAGGACTTGCTCCCATTTAGACGGGCCTGCAAAACTCACTTGTTTAAGCAGGCCTTCGGCGGGTAGGTCCCGCTCATCCTGGAATTGTGTCATTGCTTTTTATTGTGTTACTGTTGTTTTTAATTGTTTTTATTGCTCTGTATTTTATTGTGCCTTCGGCTCCTGTGAGCCGCCGCGAGCCTCCGGGAGTCGGCGGCATAGAAGCCCGAATAATAAAATAAATAAAATAAAAGGCATGGCAAAGACGGCGTTTGGGAAAAACTGTTAGGGAGGTCATTTCTCCTGAGAATCATCAATGCACAGATAAGGTACCTGGCTGTGAGACTTGGGATAGAAAGAAGGAATGTGTTAATTGGCAACTCAAGTTCTTTCCTTCCAGCAGTGCTTTCGGTTTGCCAAGTAAGGGAGGGACGTGAGGGAAATCTAGTTTCTTGATATACGTAGATATGCTTTGCAGTTTGAATTTCAGATCTAGTTCAACCTTGCAATATGCTTCATTGTGTTTCAAGTCTCCTGTATTTTAGCTCAAGTATTCAAGCCTGGACTTTGATTTTTCCTGGAAACCCTTTGGACTTTATCAGCTATTGGATTTTGCCTGCCTTGGATTTATGGAAATACTTTGGACTATATCTGCTACTGGAATTTGCCTGCTTTGGATTTACTGACTCTGCAGCATACATTCTGCCTTTGGGCCTTTGGAACTGTTCCTTGGACTACTGATTGGATTATATATCTCTGCTTATATATTTATACTGCTTATATTGCTTGCTGTTTGCTTCAGTAAAAGACTATTCTTTTCAGTTCTAAGGGCTCAGGTCTACGCTGGTGTGCGACACATTCATGGATTTTGTTAGTTCTGGAACTAAACCCTAGTGGATACCAAGGGCTCTCTGTATTTGACTTCCACTCCTCAGAAAAGCACTTTGTTTCTTCAGTGCCTACATTACCTATATACATATGTGTGTATGTTTCTGGAGCTGTCACTGCTCTAGATACAGCTAATAACACATGCTAAAAAATCTGTTATTCCCATATGCATGCTATCATCTGGACTAGGGCAACTGTGTCATGGCTTTACTATGCTAATTACTCTCGTTTAACCCCTTCTTCCTACAAACCATAAAGCTGTTTGTGCTTTTTACATGAGTATGAGCAAACTGAGGCAGCACTGAAGGAGATGCCAGTATAGCTATAGAGCACTGCCACCAAGTGATAAACTGTTTGAAGTATCCAACATACTACACAGAAATAAGTCATAAAAGGATAATTCATGGGGCAGTCCTTAACAGCATTGTTTTTTTCTTACTATGTTTTTCTGCCTGAAGCATTTAAATGTACATCCTGCAGATTCAGAACATGTAATTAGTTTCTTTTCCCAAGTTATCTGTCACGTATTATTCTGACTGTGCACATATCCCTCTCTAGTTCCATTTGAAGACCAGTTCAGATCGGATTGATGTGACCCTAATCTGATCTAAAATAGATTTCAAATCCAAATCCACATTGATTTGAATAAAGAAACAAAAAAATGTCTTTTCCTCTTTTTTTTAACACACATCTCCATAAAATTTGAGACATAATTTCTGGGCACAAGAGCCACAAATGCTCATCACATTATCTTCGAGAATTCGCCATGCATCATGATGAATCCATGAGATCTTAGCAGGGAGTGTAGAGAGCTCATCGCTCCACTCCCCGCATCACACAACTTACCTCTGCCCCCATCCCATGAGTGAAAGCATCTGCCTCCTGGTTTCCCCTCATTATCTTAAAGGCAACATGGGAAGCCTCCCATGTTGCTGCAGCCATGGCATACGCCGCTTACTCTCCTCTTTCTCAATGATGCCTGGCTGGAAGTACACATGCATCATGTATGGGCTCCATGTCAAAAGGGGAGAACAAGCAGCATATGATGGATAAACCATCTGATGAGGTCCTGAGCCTCCAGCTTCATTTTATTGGACCTCGTCCGGTCTCTTATAGCATCTAGGCCAGTGGTTCTCAATCTTTGGGTTCCCAGGTGTTTGGGCCTATAACTCCCAGAAAACACAGCCAGTTCACTAGCTATTAGGATTTCTGGAAGTTGAAGGCTAAAACATCTGGGGACTCACAGGTTGAGAACCACTGATCAAGGCACTGGCCAAGCACCTTCATAGCTCCAGTGAACTCTGATATAAAGAGAAGTAGAGCTGAGTGTTATCATTTTACTGATGACACTCAGCCTCCTTCCTCCCCCATTATGATCTCCCTCAGTGGCTTCATCTAGATATGTAACTGCATTGGGAATAAGATGGATCCCTATGGTACCTCAGAACTGAATTGCCATGGGGCTGAACAATGACTCTATGGAGGAGCGGAAGTTACCACCAGGGAGGAGCAGGACCACTGTAGGACAGTGCTTCCTACTCCCATCCCACAGTAAAACCACTGACAGATACAGAAGGATCAACAGGGTACCATTCCTTCTGTCCTTCCCCTGGAGTCAATAATCCAGCTGTCCAGGCCAGGTGGGAGGTTTATCTTTGTTTGGGTTTGTCAGTAATCTGGATTTCGGGCGCCACACTCCAGGCCCCAAATATCGGTTCCTGATGCCAACAGAGGTCATTTCAGTAACTATCAAGGTCTAAACCCAGGTTGAAATGCATCCAAGTCATCTGTTTTCTCCAAGAAGGCTTTAAGTCACCCAGCCACTACACATTCAAGCATCTTGCCCAAAAAAGGATATCTGCAATAGGCTGATACTTTCCATATATCTCTGGGTTCAGAAGGGTTCTCTTCAGGAAAGGAGCACCGCTATCTCCTTCAAGGCAGCAGACATCTCTCCCTGATGTAGCAAGGCATTTATCATTCCCTGGATCAAATGAATCTACCCAATCTTGCTTTTTTTTACACCTGACATCTCTGGATTTGTATCTATGAGATTCTACACCATTTGGCAAAGTCTTGTTTGGTGGAAGATTAAAGATATGTACAATCCTAGAGGTGTAATGTCATTTTTGAGCTAACTCCCTGTTGTATAGTAGGCACAATGAGATCTTTGCTGAATTTCAATCGTATTCATTCTAAGACCTATGCCACCTGCACTTTAGCTGTTGGCCAGTCTGCTTCATTGCTCACAGAGTTCTACAATGTAGGATTGGATATTTAGGACTAATTGCAATAAACATTTAATAACATTTCTGGAACATAATACTGAATTGATTGCTCCCATATATTTGTGCATTTGTCTTTTGCTGTTCCTAATACAGTTTTTTTAAAAAATGTGTCAGAAGCAACTTGAGAAACTGCAAGTTGCTTCTGGTGTGTGAGAATTGGCCATCTGCAGAGACCTTGCCCAGGGGATGCCTGGATGTGTTACCATCCTGTGGGAGGCTTCTCTCATGTCCCCACATGGGAAACTGGAGCTGACAGATGGGAGCTCGCCCCATCTCGTGGATTCAATCCACCAACCTTAAGGTCGGCAGTTCAGACAGCACAAGGGTTTAACCCATTGCACCACCATAGGTCCCTTAATACAGACAAAGCCTAAAGAGAGTCATTGGCTGGCATTCTGCCTTGGCTTGCAAAAATATTGGTGCATGTCAACTGTAGTTCAAAAAAGTAATTTTTACAAGCTCTGTTTCAGTGAGTGACCGCCTGAATGATATCGCTACAACTTGTGGACTTTAGATCCCCAGATTTTGTGGAAATTGATTTTGTCCTGACTGTTTCTGGATTATTCTTACAAATCATACTAATGTGCTTGTACTATATCAGTGGAGAAAATAAGGTATCATAAGTCATAAGTCATCTTCATATTTTACAGATTTAATTCCATAGATTGATTCAAATTAAGCATGTTGGATTTCATTTGGTCTCCCAAAATCTATCATACGAAGTCTCCCCATCTCTTTCATTCTCCTGGTTAGGAGTGTGAATGGCAGGGGAACAGAAAAAGGATAATACCTCGTTGGCAGCCAAATGGCTTGATGCGTTAAAGTAATTTAGGTTGTGACACAAACCAACAAAGGCCACAATATTAAACTAGACCTATGTAACCTTAGGACTTTACTGTCTGAAGCTACTATTCTATGGCAGCCACATGACCTTAGCTAGCAGATACATACTGGGATGATCACCTTCCTCTTTTCATTTGTGGAATTACACTAATTTGCCAACATTTGGTTCCACAATGTTACTTCTGCATACTTTCATAACCCCGCATTTCTGCTACTCTGTTAATTATTTCTTTATTTCTTTCAGCAATTTTGCATTTTTAGTAATAAAGCATGACATGAGACATGAGAGAAGCCTCCCTGCAGGATTACAACTCATCCGGGCATCCCCTGGGCAACGTCTTTGTAGACGGTGATTTTCTTATTCAGAAGTGACCAGAAGCGATATTGCAGCATGCATTCAAAAAACCAACCAATGGCCCTTTTCAGGACCATCTATAACAATTATCTCAATCAACATCGAAGGCATGTCAGCGGCCAAAGAACAGCTGATCTCTCTATGAACTGTGCCAAGATAAGAAATGTGGCATGTTGTGTGTCCAATACACACACAGGAATAAACAACAGAAAAGATCAAACGTTCCAGGACTGATCTTAGTAGTGGAAAGACCACATTCGCAGTATGGAAGCACTGTCTTTGTAAAACCAGCCCTCCAGGTCAGCAGTGCCCGTAACAATATAGTGGTTATAGCAGTAGAACTTAATAACACCACAATTACCTCTACGTACAAGCCCCTAAATGAAGAGTTTTGTTTCTCCTCTCTTGAGAACTTTGTTAGACACCAAAGGGTGGTAGTAATTGGTTACTTTAACAGCCAATGCCATGTATGGGGCTTTGCTCAGGAGGATAGAAATGGAGAGGCTGTCCTTACCTGGGCTGAACTGCATAAACTATCACTTATTCATGATAATAAGCTCCCACCATCCTACAACAGTGGGAGATGGCACCAAGGATACAACCCAGACCTCCTATTTGTGAGCAACAGCATCGTGCAGCAGTGGTGTCAAAGGGATTGCCAAAGACCATCAGAAAACACAGTATTTTCTGTTGGCCATGGGGGCTCTGTGTGGGAAGTTTGGCCCAATTCAATCGTTGGTGGGGTTCAGAATGCTCTTTGATTGTAGGTGAACTTTAAATCCCAGCAACTACTATCCCCAAATGTCAATGTCTATTTTCCCAAAACTGTGCCAATGTTCACATTTGGGCATATGAGTATCCATGCCAAGTTTGGTCCAAATCCATCATTGTTTGAGTCCACAGTGCTCTCTGGATGTAGGGGAACTACAACTCCAAAACTCAAGGTCAATGCCCACCAGATCTTTCCATTATTTTCTATTGGTCATGGGAGTTATGTGTGCCAAGTTTGGATCAATTCCATCACTGGTTGAGTTCAGAATGCTCTTTGATTGTAGGTGAACTATAAATCCCAACAACTACAAAATGACAAAATCAATCCCCTACCCCCAACCTCAATAGAATTCAAATCTGGGCATATTGGGTATTTGTGCCAAATTTGGTCCAGTGAATGAAAATACACCCTGCATATCAGATATTTACATTACGATTCACAACAGTAGCAAAATTATAGTTATGAAGTAGCAACAAAAATAATTTTAAGGTTGGGGGTCACCACAACATACGGAACTGTATTAAGGGGTTGCGGCATTAGGAAGGTTGAGAACCACTAATCTAAAATCTTGGTAAACCCCTGCCAATCAGTGTAGCTGTGTGGTCTATTAGTCTGGGTGTCATAAGGCAGCATCTTATGTTTGTAACATATTAGGACAAAGCAACACATGCTAGTTTTTATTTGTTGCTCCTTCTTTATCATGTCAAATCGATAAAATTATTTTTATTGGCATGATTTTATTATTTATTATATATTGTAAACGGCTTTGGGTATGTGAAAATAAACAAAGGCGGTATATAATTTGAAATAAAAAATAAATACACAAGTTGATGAATACTGTAGCAAATTGCACTGCTTTGCATTTTGATGGCCCCGTATTCAAAAGAGTTGGGACACAGCTGCTCCAGAACACAGGCAGCTTGAATACTATCTCAGGATAAGTTGCCATTGGTAACAACATCATAAGTATGTGATCCTAAGCAGACTTAATTGGCAATGAGCCCAGTGAAATAAACAGCACTTCCTTCCTTCCAATCAAATGCACTCAGGACTGAAGTGTGAGTCTTTTCCAAAGAAGGCCTTTACTTGTCTTCTGTGAATTCAGCAATGTCACATTTATCGCTGAACGAAAAAGCAAAAAAAGGAGGGAAGAAGGAAGGAAAGAAAGAAAGATGTAATTGTAACTTTGATTTGGCATTCAGAAGAGTTCTCGTTCGTGAAATCATATATTATTGTTTATTGAAAAGCATACATCCAATCAAAGGAGTTCTGTTAATGCTGTTACATTTAGTGAAAAGTGATATCATTCTAATTCCTGCACAGACATGCATGTATCTTTAGACTAAAATATTAATTTCCCCTTCCCTCTGGGACAGTAGCGTTGGTTATGCATAAGTCAGAATGGAAGAAAGGCATACATTTCATGAAAATAATGTATTTTGTTTAAAGTGCTGGAAGATTGCATTAGAAATGAATAGATTCAACCAACGAAGTTGCAGCCCAGACTTTACAAGACCTGAGCATGGCTGTTGATAACAGGGTGTCTTGGAAGTCTCTCATTCATGGGGTTGCCACAAATTGGAATCAACGGGAATTAACAACTGTATCAAATAAACTGATAGAACAATGCAAGTAGACCAGATAGGAATTAAGGAAGGAAGGAAGGAATAAGAAACAGCTAATTACAGTAAGTGGAAATTATTGTCCAATAGTAATAGCTTAAAAAGTCAGTACTGTTGCCTATTCTAGTTAGGACCCAAATGTAGCATCTTTCTTTCCTTGATCCTTGAAATGCGTGCAGGAATTTCTAATTTCTCATAGAAAAAATACAACTTTTGAGTAATTACGAAATAAATCAGGGAAAGGGGGATGATGGCACTGGCCTATGTGGACAGCTGTATCAGTTCAAATAGAACCAGTCCTACTGTCCACACAATTCCTGAAGTGTGGAGCCGCTCCAGAATTTTAGCAAAATTCCAGAGCATTCCCTAACTATTGTTGGATAAATCAGTTTTACTGGATTACTATGGGTTTTCCAGGCCATGTTCCAGAAGCATTCTCTCCTGACGTTTCACCCACATCTATAGCAGGCAACTTCAAATGTTGTGAGGTCTGTTGGAAATTAGGCAAGTAACATTTATATATCTGTGGAATGTCTACCCATATATAAACCTAGTTTCCAACAGACCTCACAACCTCTGAGGATACCTGCCAATCCATAGATGTGGGCGAAACATCAGGAGATAATGCTTATGGAACATGACCTTACAGCCTGGAAAACTCACAGCAACCCAGTGATTCCTGCCATGAAAACCTTTGACAAAAGATTAAATCAGTTTTACTTTGCATTATGAATCAAAAGTCCCTGAACAGTGTGTGGATATCCAGGAGAGATGTCTACCTGGATTCATAGTTTGTGGCCAGCATATACGGGCCCTGGGCAGGATTTTATGGAAGAAGGAACTTATCCAGATGTGTAGCTTCCAAGCCTTCTAGGGCATTACATGTAAATAAGCAACATATTGAGCTACACTTTGTAATAAATAGAACAGCAGAGTGGTTGTCTAAGTAAACTGGTTAAACTCCTAATTGCTGAATTCTAAATGAGTTAAAATTTCTGAAACATTCACACAATACAGTAATTCAGCCTGGATTACAAGGGTAAAACTAAGCCTATTTAAGAAAGGCTGCAGGTGATGAACAATTTGGGTCTCCAGAGACAATATCAGATCAGCTGAGAGAATGAATTCAATAGCTTAAGCTTTCTTGGGACTTCATCAGGCGGCAGGGGCAGGGGCAGGGGTTGGGGGAGGAGCAGAGAGAACCATCTTACTCCATTAGATTTAATTAGATATTATTCATGCTTATATACTGCTCCTTCCTGGAGGCTCGGGGCGGTTCACAACATGGCAGCAAGTACAATAAGATCAATAAGAACAACAATTAAAACAGTTCCCTCCATCTTTCTCCATCTTGAGGGATGGCCAGCCATCCCATGTCCTTACCCGTCTTTCCCCCTCTTTCTCACATTTTACAGCTGTTTGGACACCCAACTCCTTCAGATGGAAACAGAGCCAAATGGCGTCCCAGCGGAAGTGCCCTTACATTGTGCGATGGCTTCCATGGGACTCCTGTGGGGCTCCATTTCCATAGTGCATGAAAACAGAGCCCTACACCTGTCTGATGAGGTCCTTATCTGAGAAAGTAAGATTTATGGCACATCTATAAAGGCCAGTTACTACAGGGATAGTCTATTACCTTCCAACCCCCGAAATAACAAGACAGATAACCGTAATTGTATTCAAATTTGGGCAACATTTATTTAAAGTTACCTATTTAACTTAACTTAAATAAACAAATAATGAAGGAACAACTAAGAAAACACTAAAATTAAAGTTAATTTTATAGAATACTAGCATGGGGACCCGGCCCTGCCCGGGTCATTTGAGAAGTGCAGCAGGATGTAGAGTGGGTCATGGGGGCTCTGTGTGCCAAGTTTAGTCTTGATCCATCATTATTGGGAGTTGCAGTGGTATCATGAAATTACTGAAGGTAGTGCAAGTCCCATCATCTCTGTGTGTCCCGTCCCCCAAAGTGTAGTAGGATGTAGATAGGGTCATGGGGGCTCTGTGTGCTAAGTTTGGTCTGTATTGGTGAATGGATGAGGGATGCATTGTTTTTCGGAAGTGAGTGAAGGTACTTCAAGTCCCATCAACCGTGGTCCGTCTCACAGTAAACTGCACCAGGCTGTAGAGTGGGTCATCAGGGCTCTGTGTGCCAGATTTGGTGTTGATCAGTCATTGGATTAGGTTTGCAGCAGGATTGGGAAGTGAGGGAAGGTACTGCAAGTCCCATCATCCATGTTCTGTCCCCCTCCAAACTTCAGTAGGATGTAGAGTGGGTCACTGGGGCTCTGTGTGCCAAGTGTGGACTTTCTCGGTGTTTGTTGGGGGCCACAGTGGTCTGTGGGAACAGAGGGGTGTAAAAGTACTACAAATCCCATCATCCACTGTCAGTCCTCCCCAAACCTCACCAGGATGTGAAGGCAGTCATGGGGGTTATGTATGGCAAGTTTGGTCTCGATCAGTGATTGGATGAGGGTTGCAGCGGACTTTGGAAGTGAGTAGAGGCACTTCAAGTCCCATCATCCATGGCCCACCCTCCTCCGAACTGCACCAGGATGTAGAGTGGGTCATGGGGGCTGTGTGTGCTGAGTGTGGTCTGTATTGGTCCTTTTTGGTGGCCTCAGTGGTCTGTGGGAACCAAAGTCTTGGAAAATACTACAAATCCCATAATACGTGGGTCATGTCATAGGGGGGTTATGTGTACCAAGTTTGGTGCAGGTCCATCACCCGCGCTGGTCGCTGTGGCCTGTGAAAGTGGCTGCCACATATCCGCCCTGGCCTGTGAAAGTGGCTGCCACATATCCGCCCTGGCCTGTGAAAGTATACCGGTGTAAAACAGAAAGGAGTAAAAAAATGGAAAAGGCCTGCATGGAATGGATTCTGGGTTGCTGGCTTTTTTCCCCTCAGTGGGAAGAAATCCTGTTGTTTGAATGTAGAGGCCTGGACTCTGGGTTGCTGGCTTTTTCCCCTCAGTGGGAAGAAATCCTGTTGTTTGAATGTAGAGGCCTGGATTCTGGGTTGCTGGCTTTTTCCCCTCAGTGGGAAGAAATCCGGGTGTTTGAATGTAGAGGCCTGGACTCTGGGTTGCTGGCTTTTTTCCCCTCAGTGGGAAGAAATCCTGTTGTTTGAATGTAGAGGCCTGAATTCTGGGTTGCTGGCTTTTTTCCCCTCAGTGGGAAGAAATCCTGTTGTTTGAAGGTAAAGGCCTGGATTCTGGGTTGCTGGCTTTTTTCCCCTCAGTGGGAAGAAATCCTGTTGTTTGAATGTAGAGGCCTGGACTCTGGGTTGCTGGCTTTTTTCCCCTCAGTGGGAAGAAATCCTGTTGTTTGAATGTAGAGGCCTGGATTCTGGGTTGCTGGCTTTTTCCCCTCAGTGGGAAGAAATCCTGTTGTTTGAATGTAAAGGCCTGGATTCTGGGTTGCTGGCTTTTTTCCCCTCAGTGGGAAGAAATCCTGTTGTTTGAATGTAAAGGCCTGGACTCTGGGTTGCTGGCTTTTTTCCCCTCAGTGGGAAGAAATCCTGTTGTTTGAATGAAAAGGCCTGGACTCTGGGTTGCTGGCTTTTTTCCCCTCAGTGGGAAGAAATCCTGTTGTTTGAATGTAAAGGCCTGGATTCTGGGTTGCTGGCTTGTTTCCCCTCAGTGGGAAGAAATCCTGTTGTTTGAATGTAAAGGCCTGGATTCTGGGATGCTGGCTTTTTCCCCTCAGTGGGAAGAAATCCTGTTGTTTGAATGTAAAGGCCTGGATTCTGGGTTGCTGCCTTTTTTTCCCCTAGGTGGGAAGAAATCCTGTTGTTTGAATGTAGAGGCCTGGGGTCTGGGTTGCTGGCTTTTTCCCCTCAGTGGGAAGAAATCCTGTTGTTTGAATGTAAAGGCCTGGATTCTGGGTTGCTGGCTTTTTCCCTCAGTGGGAAGGAATCCTGTTGTTTGAATGTAGAGGCCTGGACTCTGGGTTGCTGGCTTTTTTCCCCTCAGTGGGAAGAAATCCTGTTGTTTGAATGTAGAGGCCTGGACTCTGGGTTGCTGGCTTTTTTCCCCTCAGTGGGAAGAAATCCTGTTGTTTCAATGTAGAGGCCTGGATTCTGGGTTGCTGGCTTTTTTCCCCTCAGTGGGAAGAAATCCTGTTGTTTGAATGTAAAGGCCTGGATTCTGGGTTGCTGGCTTTTTTCCCTCAGTGGGAAGAAACCCTGTTGTTTGAATGTAGAGGCCTGGACTCTGGGTTGCTGGCTTTTTCCCTCAGTGGGAAGAAATCCTGTTGTTTGAATGTAAAGGCCTGGACTCTGGGTTGCTGGCTTTTTCCCCTCAGTGGGAAGAAATCCTGTTGTTTGAATGTAGAGGCCTGGATTCTGGGTTGCTGGCTTTTTTCCCCTCAGTGGGAAGAAATCCTGTTGTTTGAATGTAGAGGCCTGGATTCTGGGTTGCTGGCTTTTTCCCCTCAGTGGGAAGAAATCCTGTTGTTTGAATGTAAAGGCCTGGATTCTGGGTTGCTGGCTTTTTCCCTCAGTGGGAAGAAATCCTGTTGTTTGAATGTAAAGAGGCCTGGATTCTGGGTTGCTGGCTTTTTTCCCCTCAGTGGGAAGAAATCCTGTTGTTTGAATGTAAAGGCCTGGATTCTGGGTTGCTGGCTTTTTCCCCTCAGTGGGAAGAAATCCTGTTGTTTGAATGTAGATGCCGGGCTTCTGGGTTGCTGGCTTTTTTTCCCCCCTCAGTGGGAAGAAATCCTGTTGTTTGAATGTAGAGGCCTGGCCTGGATTCTGGGTTGCTGGCTTTTTCCCCTCAGTGGGAAGAAATCCTGTTGTTTGAATGTAAAGGCCTGGCCTGGATTCTGGGTTGCTGGCTTTTTCCCCTCAGTGGGAAGAAATCCTGTTGTTTGAATGTAGAGGCCTGGATTCTGGGTTGCTGGCTTTTTCCCCTCAGTGGGAAGAAATCCTGTTGTTTGAATGTAAAGGCCTGGATTCTGGGTTGCTGGCTTTTTTCCCTCAGTGGGAAGAAATCCTGTTGTTTGAATGTAGAGGCCTGGATTCTGGGTTGCTGGCTTTTCCCCTCAGTGGGAAGAAATCCTGTTGTTTGAATGTAGAGGCCTGGATTCTGGGTTGCTGGCTTTTTCCCCTCAGTGGGAAGAAATCCTGTTGTTTGAATGTAAGGCCTGGATTCTGGGTTGCTGGCTTTTTCCCCTCAGTGGGAAGAAATCCTGTTGTTTGAATGTAGAGGCCTGGACTCTGGGTTGCTGGCTTTTTCCCCCTCAGTGGGAAGAAATCCTGTTGTTTGAATGTAGAGGCCTGGACTCTGGGTTGCTGGCTTTTTCCCCCTCAGTGGGAAGAAATCCTGTTGTTTGAATGTAGAGGCCTGGACTCTGGGTTGCTGGCTTTTTTCCCCTCAGTGGGAAGAAATCCTGTTGTTTGAATGTAGAGGCCTGGACTCTGGGTTGCTGGCTTTTTTCCCCTCAGTGGGAAGAAATCCTGTTGTTTGAATGTAGAGGCCTGGATTCTGGGTTGCTGGCTAATCAGTGGCTATCAATGCCCTCTGTCTGGTGCCTTAGAATTTTGGAGTGGCGAGGCTGTCCAATCAAAGGACTTTATGCAAATAGCTGCCACATATCCGCCCTTCCGCCCTCCGCATACACACACACATACACACATACACACATGCAAACATTCCGTTTTATAAAGGTATACAGATAAAGAATATCATTTTTAAAGACTGCTAATTTTTTCTTTTAGCGGAAATCAAGAAATATGGAAATGAAATGGAAGAAGAATGGAAGTCACAACCCCCCTTTTGGGGGGGTTTCCTGAACTTTTTGAGTTTTTATGCTCCTTTTGATTATTTTTTATCATTTTGGGGACTTTTCATTTTTTCTCTCTCTCTTCTCACTTTTCTATAACCCTATATTGTTCTCCCGCTTTCACTGTATTTTATTTATCTAGTTAAAACAATTAAAGTTTATTTTTTTAAAACCATAACTAAGCTTAGGTGTCAAGGGAACAAGGTGTGGCCAGGCCGAGGTAGCGACCGCAAGCGGTCAACCCCTCAACAACACTGGGAGACTCCCCTGAGTCCCCTATAACACAGAACTGGGCAAACTCTCAAGGAAGCGCAGGAAAAACTTCTCTGAAATATTTTACCATACTCAAATTCCTGAGCCAATGATATCCCCCTCACCCTTCAACTGCTGTCCAGGTAAGTGAATTTGTGCATTGGCCCAACCAACTTTGAGGAGTGCATGAGTGCGTATGGATCTATGGATTTCCCTAAAATATTTACACTGGCCTATTTATAAAACCGCCATCCCAGCTAACCCCTAATAACAATATAGGGTAGGCGGGGGGGGGACCCTAGAACATAGAGGGGGGGATTCCTACCCGGCGCCATGAGGCAACCACTATACTGTCAACTGGGCGGGTGTGGTGGGAATTTCCAGAAGGAATGAGGCAGGAGGCTGGCCAGCCTCTTCCCATTCCCCTGGAAAGTTCCATAGAGGCGACCAGTGGCCTCTCTTCGTGGGAGGAGGTAATTACCTTTCCCCACCCACTGCGTAGGCAGGGAAAGGGCATTCTAGCAGTACTCCAAAATGACACCAGGTGTTGCTATACTGTCTCATGGGCTGAATCCAGTTTGGACTCACTGGATGGCCACCCTTACATACATCATGTTCTCATTTTTGTAGAAGCGGCTACAGAACTCCAAAAAAGGAAAAGGAGGAGGATGATCCTCCTCTCCATGTAGTCGGCACCTTTGCTTACATTGACAAAAGTGTCCAAGGATTCTCAGGAACTCTTTAAAGCCTCATGGCAGCTACTATGATGACGACAATATGGTGCAGGTAAATGCCACCCCCTTGGCAGCAGTGGCCCTTGTGAACAGGAAGGGCAGTTTTAATTCAGAACTGTCCCAGCTATTTAAACTACTTCAGGGCTGCCGTTCTGCTTCAGGAAGATTCCAGAGCATTCCCGACTTTCTCTGACTTGGGACACAACTCAGTAAGCAGCTGTGCCCTGCACAGGGGTCATGTGAATGCCATGGAGCCAGTTGTCATTTGCTTCAGAGTTTAGTACCCATGGAAATGTGCCCATAGTCTATGAAATCTAATGTTATCAACTGTCTCTAGGGTAATATAAGATTCCTTTGCATACTGGTATTCCAAACACGGCATGTCTTTGCATGATAGATCAAGGGAGACTTTCATTCTGCACACCTATTCCTTTGGAGGAAGTACAATCTTGCAGCAATGAACCATAGCTAACACTTGTTAGTACTGTGCAAAAGGAGACACGGTAAAGGCTTTTTGAATGTCTTTTGAAAGTTAAGGTGAGAAGCAAAAGTAGAAGATGATAGAAATAGAGTCAGAATCCAGAATGTAACTGTTCAGTGATTTATCCATAGCAGCAGTCCTCAGACATTTTAAGCAGAGGACCAGTTCGGGGGCCGGACTATAGTTTGAAAAAAACACGAATGAATTCATATGCATACTGAACATATCTTATTTGCAGTACAAAACAATCATGAAAGAACAATACCATATTTAAAAGGAAGAAGAATTTTAACTACCATAAATGTACCAGTATTTTAATGGAAAGCATGAGCCTGCTTTTGGCTGATAAGATAGTTAAGTTGTTTAGGTTTGTTGTTATTGTGTGCCTTCAAGTCATTTCAGACTCAGGGCAACCCTAAGTCTAATGTTTAGAATGGAGGCTAGGTAAATAACCTTGGAGGGCCTTAGTATAGGGACCCCTGGTCCACAGGGACCAAAAGAAGAACAAGTTGCTTACCTCTAATTGTGGTTCTTCCAGTAGTCATCTGTGACCTCATGCAAATGAACCAGTTTGTCGATTTCTGGAGAGTGGCAGTAGGTGGCTTCCATGTCAATGAAGCAGGGAACACACTTGGGGTTTTAATCCAAACACAACTAGCCCTCCGTATTTGTGGGTTTGACTTCTGCATATTTAATTATTCACAAATTAGATTAATGTGTTCCTTCTAGGAGCCGATAGGTTCCCTGGTGCATCTTCCACTGAAAGTAAAAATAGAGTTGTGCTTTCAAACCAAGAGGCTCCTAGAAAGAACACTTCCATGGGTATTTGTAGGTCCTCCAGCACAATGCCACAGTTCACTTATGGATGAAGTTGACCACAGAGTCACACTGGAAGACCTAGAGATTTCTAGAGTGGTCTTTCCTTGGTTAAAATTGGTTTTGTAATTAATGTTGTTGGTTTTTTTGCAGGGATTCTGTGCCCCTAAGCCTGGTGAATATGGAGGGCTGACTTTAGGTCTGAGGCCTTCCTTACATCTCAGACTAAAAGCTAGGACATATTCACCATCCATCTAATATAGAAGCCAACTGCTATCAAAGTGTCCAGGAAGAAATGAAACATTCTCTACAAGAATCCTCTCCCCATATATCTCCACCCCTGGAATAGGAGAATGTTACTAGGGAAGAGGGTGTCAGCGCCGCTTGGCCCGGTTGTTGCCCTAACGGGTCAAGCCTCGCGCACCATCAGATAAGAACAGCATCTGGCGGGCTTTGAACTGGAACCGCCCTTTGAAGTGCCAGGCTCCTTTTCCTGAACTTTGATATGCGGAGAGCCGGATGGTCATCCCTGAGGAAGGAGGGCACAGCAGGGGCGGGCCAGGAGGGCTTTTGAAGAGAACCTCGCGGGAAAACTTTAGTCTATCTTTGCCTACTTTGGATTAAGGACCTATTAAACCATCTTTCCTTCAACCACGCTTGGAGTGAGTTTGATTTACTAGACCCCCCTTGCCGGAGCTTACATAAAGATAGACTCACCAACTTCTACGGCCGTGAAAGCCTTCCGACCGTAGCCACCTTCGTAAGATGTCTCAAGCGGAGATGGATCCCCTCGATGACCTGCTCCCCGAGGACTTGGGTGAGGAAGAGGACATTGAGGAGGATGGGGATGGAGACGAAGCCGGAGCCCCCGCGGCAGCAGCTCAGGCCGGAGGCGCGGAGATGGGGGCAGAGGCGCCGCCGCTCCTCAACCCCCCGGCGAAGGACGGGACCCGGCGCAAGGTGCCGGCGCGCTCCGGAGGCAGGAACCCAGCCAGGGGCGGCGGGTTCCCCAGCACCGCCGAACTACGACTGGAGGTGCAAGTATTCCAGCTGACGGAGGCGGTGCAGAAGCTCCAGTCCCAGATGGAATTATTACTGGCCAGACTGGAGGAGTCGCCGTGGGCCGCACCGGATGCCCGACACCGGGAGAGGTCGGTGAGCCAAGCCATGGAGCGGCCGGCCAGGCCGTCGGGGAGAGTGACTTTCCGGGACAGCGGAGACGACTTCATCCCACACAGGGGAGCCTCCACCTTCAACCTGGGCCAGGCCGACCAGAGCCAAGAGGCGGCGGGAAGCCGGAGGGACCTGAAGGTAAAGTTCGACGGGGACCCCCGCCAACTATCCTACTTTGTCACCAACGTACAGAACTATATGCTGGACTATGGGGATTCGTTCCCTTCGGAAGGGGCCAAGGTGCGGGCTGTGGGGGCCAACCTGAAGGAGGCCGCAGCGGATTGGCTGGTGCAGATGACGGACACCCAGGCACCGCAGCTGAGGCGGTTAGACGCCTTCCTAGATGCCCTACAGACCCGTTTCGGGGACCCCTTAGCTGGTGAGAAAGCCAAAGCCCAGCTGAGGAAGATATATCAAGGCCAGAGGTCCGTTTCAGAGTATGCTTTAAGCTTCAAGGCCCTAGCAGGGAAGATCCGGGGTTGGTCGGCCACTACCATACTGGAGTGCTTCAAGGCAGGCCTGAGGTCAGACATCCTTGAGTGGGCCATGCACCGGGGAAACCCCGAGACTTTAGAAGATTGGATCATTTCAGCGGGGAGAGTGGAGTGCGACATGGAGCAGATGCCGCGGCGCTACAGAGAAGGTGGGAGGACCCGAGGAGTGGGGTCAACCCCGTCGGGGAGGCCAGGATCGGGGCGGAAGCCGTCGCCAAGGGCCAGGTCGGGCAGCCGGGAAGGCCAAAGGGGGAAGAGGGGAGCCTGCTTCTCGTGCGGGCGAGAGGGCCACCGCGCAGCAGATTCCCGCAAGAAGCCCCCCTCACCAAAGCCAGAGAAAGCGCCGGAGGCCAAGCCAGCCCCACAAGCCAAGGCCCCGGTCCGAGGAAAAGCGGCCGCCGCCGCGGAGACTGCTCGGGCGCCCCGGAGCCTGCGGGAGGCGGATGAGCTGGAGCCAGAGACGGAGGAGAGCGACCCCGAATGGATGGCGGGAAACGACAACGATCTGCTGTAGATGCCCGGCGGCAGATCCAAACCCCTCCGGGCAGTGAGTCTGACCCCCTTGGTTGCGACACGTACAAGTTTGATGTTAAAGTATGGGGGCCCGGGGAGCCCCAGCCCATAGAGACAGTGGCCATGCTGGATAGCGGGTGCACCAGGTGCCTAATGTCCCCCCAGTTAGCAAAACAGTTGGGAATAAAACCCCAAGCATTGATAGAACAGATCCTCTTCTCCCAACTGGATGGGTCCCCCGCCAATGGGAAACCAGCCACCCACAAGACAGGAGAGATAAATGTCCAAATTGGGTCCCACCAGGAGGCATTGAAATTCGTGATTTCCACGATGGCCCACCAGCCTATCATCCTAGGGGCCCCCTGGCTGCGCGCCCAAAACCCGCAGGTCGACTGGGAGTCGGGAGCTGTTAAATTCCGAGACGGAGAGGCGCGGGCGAGGATAGATGACCCAAGGGAGAGCGGGGCCCCAGAGCACGAGGGAGCTGGAGTGGGGGCAGCAGAGAGCCAACCCAGCGACATCCCGCGAGAGTACCGGGACTTGGAGGAAGTCTTTAGCGAGTGGGAAAGTGACCAGCTGCCCCCCCACCAGAAGTCGGACTGCGCAATTCAAATTGACAAAGGCCCCAAACTACCCAGGCCCAAGCTATACGCCCTTTCAGAGCCAGAGAGGAAGGCATTAAGAGACTTTATTGATAAAAACATGGAAAGAGGATTTATTGAGAAATCCACCAGCCCGCTGGCGGCCCCAGTCCTGTTCCGCCCCAAGGCGGATGGGTCCTTGCGCTTCTGTGTGGACTATCGCGGCCTCAACGCCATCAGCGCTGCCAGTCCCTACCCGCTGCCCCTGATGTCGGAAATACTGGCCCAGCTGGGAGGGGCGCGGCTGTTTACTAAGTTGGACATTCGTGAAGCTTTTTATAGGATAAGGGTGAAAGACGAGGATTGTTGGAAGACGGCGTTTAACTGCCATCTGGGGCAGTACCAATTCAAGGTCACCCCGTTCGGACTCAAAGGAGCTCCAAAAATATTCCAGCAGTTTATCAATGAAATCTTCAGAGACTTGCTCTACAAGGGAGTTCTAGTCTATCTGGATGACGTGCTTATCTACTCTACGTCGGAGGCAGAACATATTGAACTGACCCGGGAGGTGCTGCATCGCCTGCGGGACAACCAGCTCTTCGTCAAGCTATCCAAGTGCGAGTTCCACAAACAGGAGTTGGACTATTTGGGGTACCGGATCTCCACGAGGGGCTTGGCCATGGACCCCAGTAAGGTACGAGATGTGTTGGCGTGGGAGGCGCCCCGGACCCGGCGGCAACTGCAAGGCTTCCTGGGGTTCGCTAATTTCTACCGGCAGTTCATCCAGGACTTTGCCAAGATAGCGCTCCCCATAACTGAACTGTTAAAAACTAAAGGCTTGGGGGAGACGAAAAAAGCAAGGTCCCCAGGGGCCAAGTTGAGCTGGACGCCACAGTGCCAGGCCGCCTTCGACAGCCTCAAACAGAGCATCACCAGTCAGCCCCTGCTGATGCACCCCCAACCCGACCGACCGTTCACAGTGCAGTGCGATGCCTCCGAGGCAGCCTATGGGGCTGTACTCCTGCAGCGGGACGAAGGGGGCACCCTGCGGCCTTGTGCCTACCTCTCCAAGAAGTTCACGCCGTCGGAGAAGCGCTGGCATGTATGGGAGAAGGAGTCCTTTGCAGTACGGGCCGCCCTGAGCCACTGGAGGCACTTCCTGGAAGGCACCGCCTTGCCCTTCGAAGTGTGGACAGACCACAAAAATCTGCAGGCACTGCAGTCCCCGCAAAGGCTTAATGCGAAGCAGCTGAGATGGGCACAGTTCTTCAGCCGCTTCAACTTTGAGCTCAAATACTTGCCCGGCCCGAAGAACGTGCTAGCCGACACCCTGTCTCAGATGCCTGAGGCCGACTACTCGGCGCCCGAGGAGATGGGGACCGTGTTCACCAAACGCCAGTTGGGCCTGGTGGCCCGCACCCGGGCGGCAGCAAAGGTCCCTCAGCCCGCCGTCCCCGGATCGCCGGAGCTGTTGGCGGACTTGGCGGCGGCCTACAGCGCAGATGCTTGGCTCAAGGAGCACCGGGCGGACCTGACCGAATCCGGGGGGATCTGCTACTACAAGGACAAGCTCTACGTTCCGCTGAGCCAACGGGCCCGGATCCTGGCCCAGGGCCATGACTCCACATTGTCCGGCCACTTCGGCCTCACCAAGACCCTGAAGCTGCTGGCCCGGCAGTTCTGGTGGCCGGCGATGCGGAAGGACACTAACGACTACATTTCTGAATGCGAGGTGTGTGCAAAGAACAAGCCTAAGCCGGGCCGCCCGACGGGTCTCCTACAGACAGTCGCCGACCCCACCGAGCCTTGGAGCGAAATCGCCATGGACTTTGTAGTCGACCTGCCGCCCAGCGGCGGATACACCACCATTTGGACGGTGGTGGACCTCTTCTCCAAGCAGGCTCACTTCGTTCCGCTTCGCCGGCTTCCCACAGCCCCTGAATTGGCCCGTCTTCACGCACCACGTCTTCCGGCTCCACGGGTGTCCCCGCCGGGTCGTGAGTGACCGAGGCCCACAGTTCACGTCCCGGTTCTGGAAGGCGTTCCTGGCGGGCTTGGGTTTGCAGCGGGCGCTGAGCACAGCTTTTCACCCGGAGACCGACGGCGTGACGGAATGAGTCCAATGGACCTTTCAACAGTACCTTCGATGTTACTCCACCTACCAACAAGACAACTGGGCTGAGTTGCTGGACGTGGCCGAATACAGCTATAATAACTGCGAACACGCCTCAACGGGGGCCTCGCCGTTCCGGGTCATTTCCGGCCGGGACTTCCCCCCTTCCCAGCGCTGGCTCCGGCGGCCGACCCAGCCGCGCCGCCAACAGACTGGGGGGCCAAGGTGGCCGCAGCCTGGCCGCAGATACTGGCGGCGCTGCGTCAGGCCCGGGACTCTTACAAGCTGCACGCCGACAAGAAGTGGGGGCCCCAGCCAGTTTACGCCGTGGGAGACCGCGTCTTCCTGTCCACCAAGCACCTCAAGTCCACCCAGCAGTCACGCAAGTTTGCAAATAAGTTTGTAGGGCCCCTCAGCGTGGTGGAAGTTATTAACCCCGTGGCAATTAAGTTGGACCTCCCGCACACCTGGCGTAAGGTCCACCCAGTCTTCCACGTGAGCTTACTCAAGAAAGCTGTGTCCGACCGGAAGTGGTCCAAGCCCAAAGACGCTCCGGTGCCTATCATGGTGGGGCCCCACACCCACTTTGAGATCACATTGATTTTTCCCTCCCCTTTGTTCTTCTCTCCCCTGCAGGTCGCTCCTTTCCGGAGGGGGGCGCTATGTCAGCGCCGCTTGGCCCGGTTGTTGCCCTAACGGGTCAAGCCTCGCGCGCCATCAGATAAGAACAGCATCTGGCGGGAACCGCCCTTTGAAGTGCCAGGCTCCTTTTCCTGAACTTTGATATGCGGAGAGCCGGATGGTCATCCCTGAGGAAGGAGGGGCACAGCAGGGGGGCGGGCCAGGGAGGGCTTTTGAAGAGAAACTCGCGCGGGAAAACTTTAGTCTATCTTTGCCTACTTTGGATTAAGGACCTATTAAACCATCTTTCCTTCAACCACGCTTGGAGTGAGTTTGATTTACTAGACCCCCCTTGCCGGAGCTTACAGAGGGGGTATATTTACCTATTGTTGGGCTTGATAAATACTGAGAAAAAAGATGCAACCAGCCACTCAGGAAAGATCAGTTTTGTGTCCAGTTTGCTTTGCATAATGTGACCCCTAAACAATATGGCAGTTGTTTATCTTATGTTTCAAAGGATGGTCCTCTTTTTGAAATGTTATAGTAGGGCAATTCTAATTCAAAGGTGTCATCCATATAAAAGACCCCTCCAATCCAAGTCATGCTTAGCGGTAACCTGCCAATATTCTACATTGGTTACTCGGTTTTGAATGTGTATCCAAGCATTGTCTCCTTGAACAACCTACCATGCTTGCTTTAACAGTCATTAACTGCACTGAGTAATGAAAACTCACCAGCAGGCAAATCTGCAATAATCAATAATAAGGGGGCTTGGGGAACTTAAAAAATGATTTTTAGAAATATTTGATTCTAAGAAACTGCTTGAGAAAAACCTGCTTCCAAGCTCTACTGGGGAGGTGTGTCTTTGGGCGGATCATATAGCGTATAATTAATAATCTGATTGGATACACACATACATGGTTTATCAGGGGGGGAAATGCTTTTCAAAGAAATGAAAGTTAACTAGAAAGTTAGCACCATGGATGAGCACACTTCATCCAATCAACCAGTAAGGATAAAACACATGATTTACAAGAATTCACATGATTTGAAGAAAATGGAAAGTTAACTTTGAAAAGAGCATTAAAAGCCCACCCATTGTATAATCTGGGTGGCAGTTTCACTTTTACCTGCATGAGCCAGGACTGTCCACCTTTATTTTCCTGGCCAGAAAATAAATCTGGTTGGTTTCACCTGATCCAGTTAGTTTGTTCCTGCGCCTTCTCTGATTCTGCATCTTCACAAATCCACTACAATAATATGACCTCTGTTTCAATTTGTCACCACAGCTCACTTGGTGATGGGAGGGGATTGGAAATGTCATCTTAATAATATACTTTATTTATATTCCGCTCTATCTCCCCAAGGGACTCAGGGTGGATTACAGAACACAAATTCGGTAAACATTCAATGCTATTATACAATTAACAAGTCTCTCTCTTCCCCCAAATGTAATAAGTTCTCACATTTGCCCCCCAAAATGACCTTTGTCCTCTCTTCTTCTTCAAGCTTTATCGGTTCCCATATGCATTCTGTCTGCCCTGATTGGCAATTGAACAGAGTTTCTAGATTGATGCAGCTGCTTTCTGTTAAGGTGGGTTGGGAAGGACATTTACAACATGGCAATAGTTACACAATGGGGACTATTTAGTATTATTGCATATAGAACAGTTGCAGATTTGTAAGAGTTACTGGTCTATAACTGCAATGCAAACTTCCTGCCAACAAGTCTTTAAAATAATAGAATGTTTGGATTTAGCAACAACAAACACCACTAGGACAGCATATGGAACAGGCCTATAAGTCACCTGGTTGCAATCCCTCCCTTATGCTATGAGATACTGTTTGACTTTTTACTTCTAAACATGCACATATACATACAAATTAGCATAAGAAGTTGTTTACATACTCTCCACAACAGTAGAAGCCCGCCATAATTATATCACTTCCACAGCATCCACCATTAATATCAAAGATGAACAGACAAAGATAACATTCCTCCAATAATAGGGAAAATCATACATTCAGTAAACGAAGACAGACTAATAGCTATTCCAATTATTCCTAATGAAGAGTGCAGTTGAATTGCATCCTAACATTTAGTATTTAGTATATGCAAATTTTATGCATATGAGTATCATCTTCTTTTGGTGATGAGTTTTGTTTTGGAGTGGAGTGATGCCCAAGGGGTCAGTCTAGTAAGTAGCATTTTCAGACAAGAAGCAAAGGAGGGTGGAGGGAGGATATCATAAATCTCCCCACTCCCACCATGTATGGAAAGAACCAAGGGACTAATGAATATGTAATTCTTTGTGGGCAAATTTGGCAACCAACCAGCCACTTCCGCCTCCTTTGTACATGAAGCCAGGAGCCCACCTGCTTCTCTCCCACCCGGATATATTTTTGACATCCTTTCCTATTAGAATTCTGCACCAAAATTAAACTCCTCTAACAACAATCCAGCCTTGTTGCCGAGGAATGTTCCCACGTCATCTGTGTGTCATGACAACAGATGATAGAAACGCTGCTATTCAGGA
Organism: Anolis apletophallus; assembly: GCA_030556195.1. Taxonomy (NCBI): domain Eukaryota; kingdom Metazoa; phylum Chordata; class Lepidosauria; order Squamata; family Anolidae; genus Anolis; species Anolis apletophallus. Next base: position 87,012,142 of record JARBWK010000006.1, on the reverse strand, counting down.
TCCGAAGAGAAAGTGTGTTTTTCCTTTCTCTCCCCCCCATGCTCTCTCTTTTTAAACAGCTTGAAAGGGGAGCTCAGAACAAAAGTGAGCACTTAGTGATGCAGTGCTGAGCTATCTAAAGCACCCGGGGCAGGTAGACCTGCCCACACCTCAGGAGACAAAAATAAGCCGAGTGGGTGACACTTCCTGTCAAGTTTCAGGAGTAAAGGAAAAGGCACTCCCAGGGGAAAGAGGGTGGCCAGAAAATCGAGGGGGGAGTGAGTGAATGAAATATCCAGAAACAAAAAGACTCACTACAACTGGAAATTTATTTATTATTTCCAACATTTGTACCCCGTCCTTCTCAACCCCCGAAGGGGAACTCAGGGCGGCTTACATCGGCAACAATTCAATGGCAACACATACAAAATGCATACACAATATATCACAACATTACACATTCAATAACATCCATTTAAAAACATTATTAACAACCATGCAGCCAAATCCAATCCAATTCAGCGTCCAAAGACTTTGTCAGAGCCTGTCCATTATTAGTTCACGTAAACGTTGCAATCACTATCAAGCCTGCTCCCCAAATGCCTGGTCCCAGAACCATGATTTAAGCTTTTTCCTGAAGGAAAGGAGGGATGATGCTGACCTAATCTCACTGGAGAGGGGGTTCCACAGGCGGGGGGTGGGGCCACCACCGAGAAGGCCCTGTCTCTCCTCTCCGCCAAACGCATTTTCGAAGAAGGCAGGACCAAGAGCAGAGCCTCCCCATACAATCTTAAAGTCCAAAGCGGGACATAGAGGGAGATACGTTCCGACAAGTAAACTGGACAGGGAATATTACATAAACTAGGAAAGGTCTTTTCATAATAGGACTGCTAGCACACACAAAAATTCAATGTATACCGGCATTTTCAACCATGTGGACTAGGGCTGTTGTTGCTTACTTTATTTTGTTTGCATTTTGCTCTTTGCCAAAGTTAGACAAAAACCACCTTTATGTCTGAGTAGCCATTCACCTACTTCTACTTTACCATTTATAATGTTAATAAATAATTAGCTTTTACTTCCTTAAATGGCATCCAATAGGGAAGATCACTGCTCAAATACTGGAATTTGTCAGGTTCTGCATATCTTGAATACCTCTTCATCCCCTTCTTTCCCAACTGTAATTGTCTTTCCACCAGATTATTTCCCTAGCATTGATGTAGTTTCCGTCTTCCACTGTACAGACGCTCTTGTATCTGAAGTCATCCCCTCATTGATGAACTGTACTAGAAGTCTAGTGTGTTGTTGTTGTTATTGTTGTTGTTGTTGTTGTATTTTAAATACCAAAGAGGGAAGGGGAAAGTTCTTTTTGAATGGCCTAGAAGCAGAGCCACAATGTATGATTTAAAGCAGAAACAATTCTATGTGAGCGTAGACACACTTCCCATGTAAGTAATTATAATGCTCTACAAATTGTTCTGTGTGCAATTAACCCATATTTCTCATCTGTCACCAATCAAAATGATGACAACGGATTCGATTTTTAAACTTCTTCAAAGTGTTAATTTTGAAATGGATTTTCCTTTTGCAGAGTTAAAACAGCCACAAGAAAAGCCAAGCAACTTTGTGATGTAATGATGTGGAAAATGAGAAAAATGAAAACAAACTGTATTGGTAAAGACATAAACTGGATTCATGTACAGTAATCAAATGTGAAAAGTGGAAAAAGAAAAGATGCCCAGAAAAAGAAAAAAGAAAATGGAGAGAGAGGGAAAATCAGAAAAGGAAATTGAGAGAATACATGTGAAATCAACTAGCCAAGGGATTGATTATTCATAATCATCTGGCATCATTATATTAAGGCATGAAGATGGTTTTCTTTCACTTAACCTTACACAAGTATAAAAGCACTGATCTGTTTTAAGGGTAATAAGATTAATGCTTCATGGAAATATGACCCAATTCATTTTTGTAGCAAATATAACATACACAGGCTGTCAAGCTGTCAAAACACACCCCATCCCGTTTAAATTATGAAAGCACCAAAGTGACTGATTGTCCACAGCATATTTAACTAATGGAGAGCTGTTTTCTCAGTGCTCTGCAAAATGGGTGGGGAAAATCTAGATCCATAGACAAATCCAATTCTGCAAAGGTTTCAATCTTCTCTTCTCAAATTCCCCAAATGACCACATCTATGACACTGTTGTTGAGGATTTTCCTGGATTTCCTATGACTTTCCTCCCAAAAGGTTGAATCATAGAATCATAAAATCATTGAGTTGGAAGTGACCTCATGGACCATCCAGTTCAACCCCCTGCCAAGAAGCAGGAAAATCGCATTCAAACCACCCCCAACAGATGGCCATCTAGCCTCTGTTTAAAAGCCTCCAACAAAGAAGCCTCCACCACACTCTGAGGCGGAGAGTTCCACTGCTAAACAGCTCTAACAGTTAGGAAGTTCTTCCTCATGTTCAGGTGGAATCCCCTTTCCTGTAGTTTGAAGTTGTTCCATGTCCTAGTCTCCAGGGCAGCAGAAAACAAGCTTGCTCCCTCCTCTCTATGACTTCCCCTCACATATTTATACAAGGCCTTCATGTCTCCTCTCAGCCTTTTCTTCTGCAAGCTAAGCTGGTCCTCATAGGGCTTGTTACCTAGACCCTTGATCATTTTGGTCACCCTCCTCTGGACACATTCCAGCTTGTCGACATCTCCTTTCAATTGGAGTGCCCAGAATTGGACACAGTATTCCAGGTGTGGTCTGACCAAGACAGAATAGAGGACAAGCATGACTTCCCTGGATCTAGACACTATAATCCCATGGGCTTTTATTTCCTTTTAGCTATTGCATGACATTGAAACTCCTAAGACATTGTTGCCATTGTTACTGTTGTTGAATGCCTTCAATTCATTAGTAAAAGCTTTCACCTTTCTAGAATTTGTAGTCTTAGTCCTTTCTCCTTTGGTCTTCACAATGTAGCCCATGAGAACTTCTCTGAAACTGCATGAAGCCTTCAGGCTGAAGGAGGGTCTCCACCCCTGTTCTACTAGAAATTAGTATAATCATTAACTTATCTACAAACCAAACCTGTGAAACATTCAGATGAGTGTTCCACTTCAGTGCCTGTCACATACCATCCAACACTGCGCAGATGAAAATTGGGACATATGTGGTCACACAACATCAGAGAGTAGTCAATATGGTAAAAGTTATTAATAAGGAGGAAGACACAAGCTAGGAAAGGCTGCAGCAGTTTGCTTTTGCCCCACTCCTACTTTGCTGAGTTAATTGAGTTTAAACTACTTTTACTTTTTGAATCCAGTTTGTAACTGTACAAGTAAACTGAGAAACAAAGAAAACCATGAGAAACAAAGAGAAACTAGGACATTTTTAAATAAAGTGGAAAAGTGAAATGACAGAGAGCTAATGAGGACTCTCTCTACTAAACTGGGAGGACTGGAGGGCATTTTGTCACAGTACACAATTAATAGCATTATAGTTCCATGTTATAGAATTCTAGGATTTGCTGTCCTGGTTGAAATATATTTTTTCTGCTACAAAGCTCAAGTGCCTCATCAAACTATAAACCCCAGGACATCCCAGGATGTTGTGATGGCATTTAAAGTGGAATCATAATGCTATAATGCTATAGTGTGAAATCATATCTAGAAACAGGACTAGCAATTTGCATAAAGAAAAAACGGAGAAAAGAAATTGCTTCACTCAAGATTTAAGAAGTGTCTGGTCATCTTGGCACATCAATACTATGTGTGATCCTATGGCAACCATCTGAAAGGATCATGTCTCTGACATAAAACTCAAAGTCCCCTTCTGCAGTATGATTTCTGTAATTTGGGTAAAATGTAATTTGCATAAAACTTCTACTTTTGTACAAAACTAATGTATTTTCTCTTCATTTCTGCAGAAAGAATAACATAGTGAGCATCAGGCTGACTGCTCACAAAAGAAGAAACAACTCTGTGCTTCTTTTATTGAATCATACAATGAGTAAACATTTATTCCATCTTCCAAAACTGCATTTTTCAAAACCTCTCATGAAACTCTGCACATTTTCCCAACATAAGTGCCACTAAAATCTGACATCTTGTGGCCACTTGTATCACAGAGGGGGGGGGGATCTAAAATTGTCATGTTTGCCACATGAGGAAAATTCAGATTGGGGATTTATATGCCTAATATTTTTAAAAGAGTACAGTCCTCCGTATATTTCTAAATATGCTGTGGACAATAGATATTTATGGGATTGCTATCCATGTGGATCAACTGAGTTCAATGGGAAAGTATAGATTTAGAGGCTCATCACATGGAGGTCCTTGATGCAGGGAATCTGGAGGGCAGCTGGGCAAATCATGGACCCATTGGTCAAATCCGTCACCCAGTGCCCCTCATTGCCCGCATCACCTGCTTGCCCATCATATGCTGAAAAGCATAGTGCAACAAAAAAGATGGATGGATAAAAGGACAAATGACAAAGGTCTGGCCCAAGGCGAGGCCGTGAGGGACAGGAACACACACTCCCTCAAACACACAAGGCCAGACAGTGGGAAGCTACCACTGTGTATCAATTATTTCCTTGCTGCCACCAAATATTTGTTTAAAGGTTTCTTTAGCTGCAACCAATTTATTATTTCATAGGCCACCTCCTTAACTAGAATGTTTAAGAAACCACATAAAGTCTTCAGTTGAAATAAAACAGGAATATGTTGTTTATTTTGTTCTGGAACAGTAAATAAGTGTAGTGGTTTCCATAGATCAACAGGTTTACTTTTTGTCAGAGTATGGTCTTATTAATTGAGTTTCTTAAAGTTCCCCACACAGTAATACAAACAGGTTATTTTGAACCTTATGAATCTTCCTTCCAGCACTCTAATCATTATGGAGGCCTAAATATTTTCTTCAAATAGGTATCTTTAAACAACAAACAGTTCCCAAACTCTTCCTTCCTTTTCTTCAAAACTCCTAACTCTTCTTCAAACTCCAAACTCCCAACTGAACTAAAATGTCTGCCCTAGCTTCTTCTCTTTTCCCCTGGCTCCGCCCATCTCCAGTTGCTCAGTGTTTCCCTCCAAGTTTACCAGTCAATCAGACAGCACCTCTGGCTGTGAGGCTGCCTGATTGCTCCACCTCTCAGCTCTCCTTAGCTTTGGTAAGCCAGGCCTGTTTAGTGCCTTTTACACCAACCCTTCAAGGTAGTCCAATCCATTTCACATACCTTTCCAGCTTGCTCCCATGCTGTTCCCAGCATTTTCAATCTGAACATGGGCATGTTCAGAGTTCCCTGTCCTAGAACACTTCACCTACACAGCCAACATGGAGCCCAGCTGGAAGTAGCAGTGCATCATGTGATGGGTTCAGTTCAGTTCCATGCTAGCTGTGTGAGCGAACAGTTCTAGAACCGGGAAATTTGTCGATGTGATGATGTCCATAGTCATGCTTACATATTTGAAAAAAATACTATATTGAGAAGGGAGAAAACTTGTTTTTCGTTGCTCTCTTCTACACAAGCCACTTTATCTGAGGTCTGTATGGCAGGGGGCTGGCCTGAATGGGCCTCCAACTTCATGTTTCTATGATTCTATAAGGCAGAAACCTAAATCACTTTCCAAACAGGGAGGATTTCCTGAATTATAGTCGCACTAGACACCAGCAAGCCAAGCAGTCTGTCAGTTTCTGCTGGATATTAGCAGAATGATGGACTACAGCAGAGTTCCCACCTAATGAGATTTTGTTTATGAAACCCTTTAATAAAGCTACAGAGAGTATATTTTCATTCCCGCTAGATTCCAGCTCTCCTTTGAAAGGGCAAAATTACCACAATTAATAATATCCTGTTACTCCATATAATGCCTGCAGATTGCATTCTTTGCTCTGCTGTTTATCATCTGGAATTTTTAGCTTGTGCATCAACTTCAGATCTATCTCTACACCCACCAATGCTCTTTAGAGAACAGAATACATTTCATGGATATTAAAAATAGTAAATGAATCCCATGTTTCCTTTTACATTTTCTACAGGTTTTTTTGTACCACATGAAAGAGATGAGAGCTATTACTTTTTACTGCACCATATTTGGCACCGTGCCATCACCCAATCCCTTGAAAATAATCTTATCTCTGCTTTATACTTGCAGGTAGTTTTATGTTTATCTTTAAATCACAGAGCTTTACTTCAGCCATTTTTCTAATTATATGCATTATGTCCACTTGTTAACAGATATATAAAGCCCCTTTCTTAACAAGTCAGAGTATTGGCTCTTCGGGTTCATTGCTATCTGATTCTACACTGAGTGGCAGAGAAGGGGACTATTAGATATTTGGAAAAAATACAGAAAGGCTATGGAACCAAAAAAAAAACCCCTTTGGCTGAGGCCACTAGAAGCAGTTACAAGACCAACTTTAAGGGTAGAAACAAGAACATATAAAGAATACCTTATTAGAGAAAATGAAAAGTGGAAATTAAAAGGGTGGGAAGAATTGGAGATTAATTATTGGTTTCAATATCATCAATTGCATGAAAGATACAAAAAAGACATGATTTGCAACCAAAGAATCAGAATTGGAAATAATATGGGGAAAGGGGAATAAAGGGTCAATCTCTAGATTATAGAAATGCATATTAAGATACAACATGGAGGACAATAGAGTCAAGACAGTAATGTTATCAGTAATTGGACAACTGGGAATACCTATGGAACAAAGAATTCAAATTTACATTATTGGGTTCAATTAGGGAGAATCAATATAAAATGTTTTATAGGTGTTATATCACCCCAGCAACATTGGCTAAAATAGACAAATTACAACAAGGTATTTGCTGGAGTTGCAGGAAACAGAAAGGGACATTCCTCCACATGGGACGGACCTGTGTGACTATTTGTGACTATTCAGGCATTTTGGGATAAGGTAATTAAGGAGACAAAAAAAGTTACATAACAAGATTTTTAAAAGCCCAGGATTGTGTCTGCTAGGTTTACATAGAGAAAACAATAATCAAAAGGACCAAGAAATATATCAATATAGCTTTGCAGCGGCAAGATTGACCATAAGCAAAGACTGGAAAGAGGAAAAAGGTCTAACCAACAAGAATTAGAGGGAAAGAATACGGGAATATATGCTAATAGCCAGACTAATTTATAACAGGAGGAATAAAAGCAATTAGGACTTTTTAGAAAAATGGAAGTTGGCCATGGCATATCTAAATAGAGAGTCAGTAAGATAGAGGAGCTCCACTAGGAATTTAGGTTTACCATGAATAAGGATAGATAGGCTTAAAGGCTTCATAGTGTTTCGGTGTCGGAAGTCATGGAGAAGGGTGCATGGGTGTGGGGAAGAGGTTTTATTTTGTGTGGGGTGAGGGTTCTGGGATGAGTGTATGGTCTGCTGTGTGTGCTGATTTTCTGAATGTTATGGAAAGAATTGAATAGAAAGCTTTGACTGAAAGTAGTGGATAACATGCAGAAATAGCAAGTCTATATGTTTTGTTAAGTAACTGATAATAATTTGTACTCAATGTCAAAATTAACCGGTTGATTGACTAAGGTAGATAGGCATGTACACATCAAAAATATTGTTACCTGATTATATCTGCCATGATTTGCTTTTCTGTTATGTACCATAAATAATAGTTTTTTGTTGTTTTTTTTTTAAGAATACACTGAGTGGCAGAAATGAACCAAGTTTTCAGACAAATGACCTTCTCAGTCCTGAAAATACCAGGTATTGAATGAGGGACCTTCTACACACAAGACATGGACTGAGGCACTCAACTATAATCCCGTCTTACTCGTCTTTGGAACACGTGCCCTCCATTTCCTTCCCTCAGAAAGGGTTTTGTTGTTATTTTATGCTCCCGAAGCCTTCCAAGGGCAGTGGCTTTGCATGGAAATGTGGCACAGGGAATCCCAAAGTCCTAACCTCCCCAAAGCTGTACATAAATGAGACGCGATTCTCCAATTCAATCCTGAATTTATTATTTTTATTTTAAAGTTGCATATAGTTCATTGAGAGTGTCAATTGGGGTTTAGAAATGTTATTTTTGCGATCCACAGCTCCTAAAACTATTCCATTTTCTGCCTTGAATTCAGTGGGAATTTGAAGAGCACGTAAAATCTATGCAGAATAAAAATAAGGATGGACAGATTGGTCAAGTGCATTTCCTTCTTTCCCACCTCTATGTCCATCCCATTCTGGTCTCATACACCCATCTCTTTTACAGTGGAAAAATAGGTGAGATCTTGTTCAACAATTATTATTTCATTAAGTCAGACTTCTGACACTGCAAAAGACAAATGTGCTCATATCCTTTCCACTGGCTGAAGCTCTTTTTCATTACAACTTCCATCCACTGAGGCACACATGATGAGCTAAATACAATCCCAATGGGCTGGGATCCTGGGCTGGATTTCAGCCACATACCTCTCACCTAGGATTACACCATGAGACTCATTTTCCCTTAAACATCTTCTCTCCCTAGTTCTGAAAAGTGGGGGGGGGGGGGTCATGTCAGGAGTAACTTTGAGAAATTGTAAGTTGCTTCTGGTGTGAGAAAATTGGTCATCCAGGGGACACCTGGATGTCTTACCATCCTGTGGGAGGCTTCTCGCATGTCCCCGCATAGCAAACTGACAGATGGAAGCTCTCCCCGCTCCCCAGATTTGAACCACCAATCTTTCGGTCAGCAGTCCTGCTGGCAAGGGTTTAACCCATTGTGCCACAGGGCTTCTTGAAAAGTGGTTGCATCTACACATCCACAAAGGGAGAGAAAATTTGTCCAATTTTAGTAAGGGAACACTTTCCTAGGCATTTTACTATAGAAATATTTTATTTCTCATTTCAGCTTGAGCTGATCTTGTGCAATCTATTGGCAAAACTGTAGCTACTGCAAGTTACATCTGTATCGTCGTCATTGTCATCATCTAGAGGCCTGTCTAATTAACTAGTAAAATACCCAGCTGCTATATTATGCATTCCTTAGTATTTTTTAAAAAATCCACATGGATGACCTGTATGTGAGAATATATAAGGAATATAACCAATATGCCCTACCAACTTTCCCAAAAATGTCAACCCACCCCCACCCCCCTTACAGAAATGAAGTTTGGATTGAGTCTATTCTCTTTATGTTTCCAAATATTTGCATGGACAAGTATTATGAAATATAAAACTTTGCAATGTTTGGTACAAATAAGAAATGCTGATAAAAAGGGAGCTCTGCCACAATAATAAAAAGAAAAGAAAAATGGCCATTAATATGCAAAGTGATTTTAGTTCTAGGAGGCCTGAGGTTTTCAACAGCCCTGGTAATGATGTTTTATTGATATATATCAGTGAATGTGATATAATTACCCAGCAGGATCCATGGAAAGAAAGAGCACTTATTTGCAAAAGAAGGCCTCTCTGTCATGTGTCTTGCTTGTTAGCAGATGTATAATTGCATTGAAAAAAGCATCCAGTCTGGACAACAGCTTGGTGCCTGATATCTAAATTTAAAATTAAAATAATAATAATAATCAAGCTTTGATTCTGGGGCTGTTGATTAATACTGACCTTTCCTGCTTATATTGTTCAGAAAGTCTGACATTTTGTAAAGGAAGCCTGAATCTCACATCTCAAAAAAAAAAATTAGGCTCCATTTTCTCTCCCAACTCTCTTTCTGTAATTTAAACTATTAATGTGTGCATTTCCATAACAAATGTCTTTTCACCATCTGTCCTTAAATCTGTTGAGATGGATTCCCACCAGTGTCCACTGAATGCAGTTAAAAACTGTGGAGTGTTGTTGTTGTTTGTCAGAGGCATGTTATGAGCATCTTCATACAAGGCCAATTGATTTCTCTAATGTCTGACTGACAGTTCTCCGGGTGCTTCCTGACATCTTCCACCAGAGCCTTTTAAAGAAAAGGTTCAAATGTGAGATCTTCCATATTTGGGAAGTTTGATTTATCTTTGAGCTCTGGATTTATTGTTCCTCTTATTTGCTTTATTTCTTAATAGACCAAGAAGTGTGCAATTCAGGAAAGTTGGTGGCATATTTTGAACCATCACGGATTTCTAGTAGACAATCTGGGTTCAGTCCTGAATTGTGACTCAGTGTTGGAAATGACAACCTTCTTAAAGCCTTCTCTAGTAATGTTTATCTATGATCCTGTTGCTTACTGTTTCCTGTAAGTATGTTCTGGTGTGCAGCTTCCTTTACTCTATGATTCCTGAGAAGTTATAGAAGGGGCTGCAGACCACATGCTCTTTTTCTCTCACTCCTTTTGACGATGTGACATGTTGATAGCTGTTTTTGTTACAAGAGAGATGCCCTGGCCAGCTGGCATGGGAACCATTTCAAACATATCTGAAACTGGACTGCTAAGTTTTGTACCTGTGTATGCTGAAGACATGTAAATTGTGAGTAAACCAAATATGTTATTTTTAATCAAAGTCTACTTCATTTTTGCCTCTTGAGTGCATGATACAAAACAAATTGTTTTATGGGAGATTAAGAAGGGCCCTCTGGTGGTAGAGCGGGTTAAACTGCTGAACTTGCTGACCAAAACGTTTGGCAGTTCAAATCTGGGGAGTGGGGTGAGCTCCCACTGTTAGGCGCAGCTTCTGCCAACCTAGCAGTTTGAAAACATGCAAATGTGAATAGATCAATAGGTACCACCTTGGCAGCAAGGTAAATGTATTCCATGCAGTCATGCTGGCCATGTGACCTTGGAGGTTTCTACGAACAATGCCAGCTCTTAGGCTTAGAAATGGAGACGAGCACCATCCCCAGTGTCAGACATGACTAGATTTAATGTCAGGGAAACTTTTACCTTTACCTCTTTATGTATTTTTGGGCGCTGAAAAATACTACTGAAGCTCTGCTGTTTTTTATGCACTAGCAAAATCTCTGTTTTCCTAACAGGCCAGAGATAACAGGTTATTTAGTCTAATAACTGAAACCATTGTCTTGCATAATTATATCTGGCTGTATACCACAAGAGAAGATTCTATTCTAAAGGGTTTTGGGCTCTTCTCTGAAAGGCCATGCTTTTCTAGAAAGTTATAATTTCCAAAATGTACTTTTCCAAAAAGGTTATAAATGCCATTTTCCAAAACTCAGACTATACAAAATTAAATACCATTCATTAAAAGGTAGATGAGAGCAAGGAAAGTGTGCCCCCCCAAAGTTAGAAGCTCAAAGTAGAAATGCAAGGGTTGCACTTTTGGGGACTAACATCCTGTGAGTGAATTATGCTGACGTAAATCAAACATAAAATACAGCCTCCATATCTGCAAGGGACATGGTACAACACACACACACACAAGCACATGCTTGAGGATACCTGAATTCCTATATTTTTTACTTTATTTGGGACACTAGTATTCCACAGCATCACTCTAGAAGACCTAGAGACCCAAAAACACCTTTGAAGTTTGGGTAAATGATAAGGGGTCATACTGTGTACATCATCACATCTTATTTGGAGGGTTGCTGTGGAAATTGAAATTCTGTTCCAACTATGAAACAACCAAAATCACCCCATTCTACACCCCTGGCAAGCATTCAACGTACACTTCCAGTGTAGCCGTTTCCATGTTGTTGCAGAGCAGGGAAATGAATAGGGATCCATCCAACTATTTTCATGTAGTGCAATGGTTCTCAACCTGTGGGTCCCCAGATGTTTTGGAATTCAAATCCCAGAAATCCTAACAGCTGGTAAACTGACTGGGATTTCTGGAAGTTGTACGCCAAAACACCTGGGGACCCTCAGGTTGAGAACCTCTACTGTAGTGAAATGCACTACAATGATGTAATCTTCAGGCAGGCATGTAGCCAGGGTAGGGCGTTAGGGGGCTTCAGCCCCCCCCCCCGAAATTCTCAGGGTGGTCCGCAAGAAGGCCTTACTGGTACATTATTTAAACTGTTATGTTTATTCGTATCATGATCTGATCACCAGGCTCATTATATCCCACATTCATGGGGTTATTGGGATAAGAATACAAAAGGTTTGGTAGGGTAGTCCCTCTCTTACTCAGTGTCTTACTCAGACTCAGCCCCTCCCCGAATCAAAATCCTGGCTACGGCCCTGTCTTCAGGAGTATCCTCAGAGATAGATAGCTGTCATGGCACATTAAGCTATAGGAAAATAGCCAGATGTATTTATTTGTTTGTTTGATTGTTTATTTCGAGCATTTCTATCCTGTCCTTCTCACCCCCGAAGATTGACTCGGGGCAGCTTACAACACTGACCCCCACATTCTCTGACAATATGGGACTTTATTACATGAAAGTGGCAAATCCTTATACTACGTCAAACACAACCCATTGCTGGACTGCCACCTTCCTGTACAAACTTATCCTCTGCTATTGATGGGTAAAAGCACTAGTCATTTCTGCTTTGCCAGAATACAATTGCCATTATGTTTTGAAGGTGCATTTGTATGCATAATTGCATATTGGAATCAGTGCAACTCCATATTTAAATCAACTTCACTTAATAGAATATCCAATGCCCTCTCAAGGCATGCATATAAAATAAAGATATACCTGTATTTCTAGATTTGCCTGCATGGAGTGGGGAAAATTGAGCTGCCACAGTTGTGGGTTGGATAGTGTAAAACATATCACATGTGATAGTCTCAGGGCCGCCCTTTGACATTAAAGTTAACTCATATAGGGAAACGAGTGGCTCTTACAGTAGAGTCTCGCTTATCCAACCTTCGCTCATCCAACGTTCTGTATTATCCAGTGCAGTCTACCTCCATCTGGAATAATGTCCAGGGTGGGAGAAAGAAAGAACCCTTGTCTGTTTTGGTGCTAAATTCATAAATACCGTAATTACTACATAACGTTACCATGTATTGAACTGCTTTTTCTGTTGATTTGTTGTAAAACATGATGTTTTGGTGCTTAATTTGTATAATCATAACGTAATTTTGATGCTTAATAGGCTTTTCCTTAATCCCTCCTTATTATCCAACTTTTTTACTTATCCAATGTTCTGCCACCCTGTTTATGTTGGATAAGCGAGACTCTACTGTACTTCCAGTTAATAAAGATGTGTGTGGCATTAACATGGTCACTATGGATCAGGAAAAGGCAAGTTGGAGCAGATTATTTTTCACCTGTGTAGACAACACTTTAGAGATGTCTTCTGAGTCAGAATTGGCATACTGGTCCATTGGGACAGTAGCCTGACCTGCTGTAAGGAATCTTCTTCTGTGAAGTTCTCTGAGTGGCTAATACGTAATAACCCAAGTACTGTGGCTTATCGGCTAAACATTTGTCTTGGGAAAGCACAAGAGGGCAGCAAAGTGATTGCGTGTTACTGCTCTTCCTATTGCAGATTCTGTACAGCTGAGTTACCTAATGCTTCAGACAAAACAGCAGATACTTCACTTGTGCAAGAGGGACAAAGAGTCCTTGCAGACCTTTTACTAATACTCTGCATCCAAAGGGCAGCACAGTTCCTCCTTTCCAAGCTGAATTCTCATACCTGTTTCTTAGTATGTTCTTTTTGAGCATGAGTACAAGTGCCAGCAAGAAAATAGAAAACACAGAGTCAAGAAAGGGAGAGCGCTCATCATTTAATCATCTGCAAGCATTGCTTTGGAGAATATGTGATCCCACAGTAGAATGGTTTCAAAACATTGCCAAAGAGAGAGGGACAGAAAGAGTCAATGTTCAGTAAAGAGGAGGGGTGGTGTCGGGGATTTTGGTCTTTCCAATAAATAAGAAAATAGCATGATCCACGGGTCCTTCCCAAGTTCACCTTTGCTCAGGAGAGGCTTGATAAAGCCAAAGCCTGACTTGCTCTGCTGTTGCAAGTAACAGGAGAACCTCATTGAGCCAAGGCTATTATTAACTCCCATCTGTTGGGAGGCGATTGCAGCTGTTTGGAAGGGTTTCACTTCTTGCAAGCACTGCAGATCTGCTCAGAATGCTAATGCTTGTTTACTAAATCAAAGAACGCTTTCTGAAAAAAGCATGATGCTTCTATTCAAAGTGTGAGCAACTATCCCCCATCACCTCTTGCCATGAATGCCCCCTGCCTCTCAATTCCCAAGTTAAGTTCATTGATTTGTCACTTGCTTTGTGCAGGATTTAAGACTTTGGGTGCATCTACACTGTAGAAGTAATGTAGTTTGACATCACTTTTAATGACATGGCTCACTCCTATGAGAGTTATAGTTTTACAAGGTTTTAACCTTCTCTGCCGAAATGCCCTGGTGCCTCATCAAACAGGATTAAATAGTCATGGCACGAAAAAGTGATGTCAAACTGCATTAATTCCACAGTGTAGATGCACCCAAAGTCTTAAATCCTGCAAAAAGCAAGCAACAAATTAATGAACTTAACTTGGGAATGGAGGGCAGGAGGAGCCCCTGGTGATTCAGTGGGTTAAATAAACCCTGAGCTGCTGAACTTGCCGACCGAAAGATCACTGGTTTGAATCTTGGGGACAAGATGAGCTCCCGCTGCTAGCCCCTACTCCTGCCAACCTAGCAGTTTGAAAACATGCAAATATGAGTAGATCAATGAGTACCACTCCTGTGGGAAGGTAACAGCACTCCATGCAGTCATGCCAGCCACATGACCTTGGAGGTGTCTACGGTTGGTTCTTTGGCTTAGAAATGGAAATGAGCATCAACCTCCAGAGTTGGACACAACTGGACTTAATGTCAGGGGAAAACCTTTACCTAGATGCACCCATGTTCTTACTCTTTTATGTTTCCTAACATGTTCAAGGAACATCTTATTAATGATTTGACAAAAAAAATTCTTAGCCACTTTATGATAAATTGAATATAGAGGAATAACGGAAACAACTAAAGCTAACTAGTCTCATCTTTAGGAATGAGATCAGGCCATACTCTAAAAATTGCACATTAATAAGAATGTAACTGCCAAGACATTCTACTATTGTACCTATACCATGTTGTATAAGGAGATATCTCCTATATACACTGGCCTTTACGTTAATCTCATCATAAAAGTTAAGGTTATTTTAAAAAAGGAACCATCCTCTTCTGGAGAAAGGCCAATTCTCTTACACAAGAAGCAACTTGCAGTTTCTCAAGTCACTCCTGAAATGAAAAAACAAACCATTTTATATAAGGTATACAATTTTACTATGTCATTGTACATAATGGGACATTTGCATTTGGGTCCTGGAACCGAACTTCAATAAATACAAAGGACCCTCTATTCATGGGACAGCTGACTAATGTCCCTGCTCCCTGGAGGATTCTGGGAGCTGTAGTTTAAAAAACATACCCAAGTTCTGGCTACACATTAAGGTATTCTTGACCACATTCTGACCTTAGTGGTGGAAAACATATTTTGAGTTATTCATTTCTAAGTAGAAAAAGAAGTTCCCCAACATCGGTAAACTTGTGAACAAGTAATACGTCGGTGAGAATTAGCAGTTTTCTCCCAGGATGCAAATGTCTCAAAGTGTTGTGGAGGAACTATTGTACAGGAAAAAATGATATTTGCAACCCCTATCAATATATTATGTGCAGAAATTGGGTTTCCAACAAAAAAAATGCTTTCTGTGCTGAAAAAAACCCCAAACATGCTTTTCTCTGCACAATATTTCATCCACATTCAAAAATATAGAAACAATACTTTGTGGAAATATGCATTTTCTTCTTCAGTGAGGAGAAATCCACAACAGTGATTCATCCTTGTATATGGGAATACAATAATCAAGAATTCACATCCCTGTCCTGCCAACCTTGGGAGCTCAGGACTGTACCTGCCAGCTCTATTCTTGATGACAGGCTCAGCATCCATACATTCAGCAGGGCACAAGAAAGTGATGTCTATACATACACAGGTTCACTGTGTCATCAAGAATCCCAGCAGTGGAGAATTCTTTGTGACAGAGAAATATACTCCCCATATATACCATTATAGCTACATGGACAGTGCTAGGTTATTTTGCCATTGATTCACTCATTCACAGCTTGAAAATATACTCTCCCCACAAAAACTCCCAAAAGTAAGCCTTGATGTTTCCATCTATATATATATATATTTGAACGGTCGTGCAATGACGCTCATAGACAACGAAACTATACATCGCAGAAGCATGAAACTCGGCAACATAATCAACCATACCATGAGGTACCTATAGGGCCAAAAAACGGCCCTAGGTACCTCACAACACCCCCAAACACAAGCCCCCAAAATCAGCCAACGTACCTGGCATCCCTGCCTCTTCGCTGCCAGCGCGCGATTTGAATGTTTGTGCATGCATGGCAGCCAGAGCGCAACGGACCGATCTCCCAGGAGCAGCCCAGGACATAAGAACATAAGAAACATAAGAAGAGCCATGCTGAATCGGGCCTCAGCCCATCTAGTCCAGCATTCTGTGTCACACAGTGGCCCACTAGTTGTACACAGGGATCTCTAGCAGAAAGGAGGGCAAAACCCTCACCTGCTCCCGACCCCCCACAACCAGTACCCGGGGAAAATCCTGCCTGCCTCCATCAACACAGAGGTGGCACTTGGATGTCCATTTCAGTAACTAAGAGGAGGAACAAGCGGGGCCCTTGCCAACACAGGCGGGGGAAAGCCGGCGGAGGGGAGGGAGGGTGCCGGACAGGGGGGAGGAGGCGGCTCCCTCCCTCCTCCTCAGACCCTCCTCTTCCACCTCCTCCTTCCGCCTCCTCCTCCCCCTCGCCATGCTCAGGACTGGCGGCTGCCTCCTCCCCCCTGTCCAGCCCCCTCCCTCCTTCTCAGACCCTCCTCTTCCGCCTCCTCCTCCCCCTCGCCATGCTCAGGACCGGTGGCGGTGAGGGAGGGAGGGGGCCGTCGCTGCTGCCTCCTCCTTCCTCTCTCTTCAAGGCCCCCCGCGGTCTCCACAAGCAGCGTCTCAACACGCCTGCCAAGAAAGGCCCTAGCGGCAGCAGCGATGAGGAGGCAGGGGAAGAAAAAGTAAGGAGCCGGCCGGAGCCTTTGGTGGGTGGAGGAGGGGCCCAGCTCTCTTCCCGTCCTCCCTCCTGCGTTCCGCTGCCTGCCCCCACCACCGCGAGAGAGAGAGAGAGAGAGATACAGAGAGATACACAGAGAGATACACAGAGAGAGAGAGAGATACACAGACAGAGAGACAGAGAGAGAGAGACAGAGAGACAGAGACAGATAGACAGAGAGAGAGACAGAAACATGGCACAGCAACACGTGCACGAGTACAGCTAGTTTTATATAAGGGCCACCATTTTACTACACCATTGAATATACTGGGACTTAAGCATCCAGAATTTTTAGTATCCAGGGAGTCCTGGAGCCAAACCTTGGTAGACGCCAAAGGCTCACTGTATTTGAACCCTCTCCCCCCAAAAATGGTTAACTTCAGCATTTTAAAAAAAGTTTTTTAGAAATTACAAGAATGAGCAATACACAAACTTTTTATCATCTTTCCCCAATACAAAGGAAATGTCTTACAGAAATCATTTTGAATAATCCTACCTTCAATTCTGGAAGTATTCCCAGATAAACCTTTCAGGCTTGTGTCACCAAACATCTTTATCTGACCACGGTGGTCCATGCCTTAGTTACCTCTAGACTGACTATTGCAATGCACTCTATGTGAGGCTACCTTTGAAGACGGCCCAGAAACTTCAATTAGTCCAACGTTCAGCAGCCAGACTGCGAACTGGAGTGAATTACAGGGAGCGGTCTATCCACCTGTTTAAGGAGCTCCATTGGTTGCCTTTCATCTTCCAGTCCCAATTCAAGGTGCAGGTTATCACCTACAAAGCCCTGAACGGTTTAGGACCTGGATACCTTCATGGCCGCATCTCCTACCATAAACCTGCACGATCTCTTCAATCCTCTGAAGAGGCCCTCCTTTTGCCCTCACCTTTATCACAAGTACGACTTGTGGGGACGAGAGAGAGAGCCTTCTCAGCTGTGGCCCTTCGGCTTTGGAACTCACAGCCTAGTGAGATTAGGCAAGCCCCTACCTGGCAGCTTGTTATAAAGACCTAAAAACTTGGCTCCTCTGATGTGCCTTTGGCGAGTGAACATATATTCCATATTTTGTTTGTTCCAACTACTACCTCATGATGCACTTTTCCCCCTCCCTCAATGAAGGTCTAACCCCACTGTTCACCCTTATGAGCTCCTCCCTCAGAAACACATTCTCCCACTAATTTTCTCATCAAGGATTTTATCAATTTTATCCTGTGCATTTGGCCCACCCTATGTGTCCCATTTCTCTATCATGTTATTTAGTAACTGTTTATTTTATTTTGTTATTTAATGTATTTTATTTTGATGTTATTTTGCTTCTTTCTATTTTATTTTGCTATACTGTCATTTTGAGCTTGGCCTCATGTTAGCTGCCCTGAATCCCCTTTGGGGAGATGGTGGCGGGGTACAAATAAAGATGATGATGATTATGATTATGATGATTATTATTATTATTAAAGCATCCTATATACTATTGTAAACAATACATGTTGCCAGCTAAGAAGAAGTGACCAATTTTTGGATACCGAACCAGCCAAGCCACAGATAGGAGGCACAGTCTACTAGAAGTAGCCAAAGATGACGACAACAGCTACCCAGTGACCTTGGAGACGCTACTATATTGTTCAATAGAGACAGGAGAGACAGAAGAGAAGGAGGAGAGGGCAGAGAATTCAACTTGCCTGGAAAGGAGGGGTGACATAGCCCAGAGATGAGTTAGAGAGACAAGAGGCGGAGAGCCCAGATGGAGCCGAGAGGCCAGCGCACTGACAAAGAACAGCTGATGAAAACAGCTGTGACGTGACATAGAGCAACGAGAGATGGGAGGAGGTGACGTCAGCTGTGGAAACAGAGCGCAGGGAGGTTGCCTGAATAGGAGGTGAGAGAAAATACTATAGTCTGTAGCGGACTGACGACGGATGAAATCCCCGACGATTGAGGTAGAGAACCAGTCCAGTCATTGAAGAAAAGGGAGATCTGCAGAGGTGAACTGTGGTATCCCAGCCTCTTAGTGTGACCCCCCCCCCACCTCCAAGAGTGGCCTCTCCGCCTATTTGTGTGACCCCCCAGCCTTGTAGGCCAAGTCAGGTACCAATGATGCTAGAGGATCAGGCCCAAGGTGGGGATGATGGATGGCCTGAGGTGGACACTTCTATAGATGCAGATTTATCTTGGGATAACGATTGGTTGCATGGCTATTTGCCCGAGGAAGGGGTTAATGAAGATTCAATGGAAATCAGCTTTGAAACTGCAAGTGAGAATTCTTTTGACCTTGACTCGCAAAGGAACCTTTCTCCCTTGCCAGCTGGGGCTGAGAGAATTAGGGAGGAGGACCGTTCCCACCAAGATAGTGCACCTGGTACGACTAACGAGGAGGGGAGTTTTGACTGGAGAGCGAGCATCCGTTCGAGGCGGAAAGATTGGAATGTAAAACATGGAGTTCAGTGGACCCCTCGAAGATAGATTTGCTTTTAAGACTGGCCGTGGGAAAAGTACAGTAGACTGGAAGCTACGTTTGGACTGAACTGTTCTATACACCAAGTCTCCAAGATCAAGACATTGCTGGGGTGGATTTTGCCCGGAGCTCCAAGTACCTTGTTGACTGTTGTTTCGATTTGCCTAGACTCTAAGTTCCTGTTATAGCCGCTGGAGCGGCCTGCCTTCGTTTTGGATTGCTTTCCTTGAGACTCACTCCGCTTTGGCGAACCTTTGCAGTTTTACTTTGGGATTACTCTTGCTTTTACCCTTTACCATTTTGGACTATATTATTCTAAATAAAGTAGTTTTTAGAGCCGCTTGTGTGTGTGTGGTCTGGGAGGGGGGCACGTTCTTGGTCTGGGACGCAACACGAACGGGGAGAGAAAGTGGCGAATTTTAAATGACGGGCCAACAAAGAGGACGAACCAATAAGAAGCAAAAAGTAAGGCAATAAGATCAATAGAGGGAGCCCCCCAACACTATCAGACATTAAGTTTGGCTATTTAAGAGGGAATATCTTAAACAATCTGATAGACCTGTGTGTTTATCCCCTTAGAAGGACCTTCCCATTTAAAACAAACACAGTGATGACTTCCAAAGGGAAAATAGATGGACTCAAAGAAGAACAAACTAAACTGAATATAATAAATAGGGAAGGAGGGGAACAAAAAATGGAAGATGAGCTCTCAGGGAAAGTAAAAGAAGTAGACTTAAGTTTTTTAAGAAACATCCGGAGGATAGGAAATAAAGCTACAACTGAACTGCCAAAATAAGGAAGAGGAAACAGCAGAATCATATTACGCAAATAATAGAGAGTGGGGAAACCTATAATACAGATAAATAAGTGAAAGGTTTCAAAAATTTTATAGGTCACTGTACACAAAGGATGATATAAAAAAGAGCAAGTACAAGAATACATTAGCGCCCTACATCTTAACAAAATCACAGAAGAACAAAGAGAAGCGTTAAATCACCCTATAAACAGAGAGGAATTGAGGTCAGCCATAAGAAACTTAAAGAGCAACAAGGCCCCTGGACCTGACGGATTCACTGCCAAGTATTATAAACTATTTGAAGATTGATTGATTGATTGATTGATTTTATTATTTATGAGTCGCCCTCCACGTCAGTGCTCCGGGCGACTTACACACAAAAACACATAAAAGAATTCAATAGATGAGGTGGCTCCAGATTTATTAAACATCATGAATGAAATAATGATAAACAAAAATTACCGGATACATGGTCCTCCGCCAACATAAGTGTGATATACAAAGAAGGATCAAATAAAGCAGAAGTGAGAAAATATAGGCCCATTTCACTCCTGAATGTGGACTCTAAAATATATGCAACCATCCTAGCTGAGAGGTTAAAGAATTTTCTAAATGAATGGATAAATCAAGACTAGAAAGGGTTCTTGCCAGGCCGTCATATGAAGGACAATGTCAGAATTATATTAGACTCTCTAGAGTACTACAGAATAAATATTCAAAAAAAGTAGCTTTCCTCTTCGTAGATGCAGAGAAAGCTTTTGACCGGATAAATTGGGACTTCTTAAAATTATTAATGAAAGAAATAGATATATGACATTATTTTTCCAATGCCATAGAAGCCATATATTTATGCCAATCTGCCAACGTTAATGTCAATGGTTTGAGCTCAGATAAATTCCCGATCCAAAAAGAGACCCGACAGGGCTGCCCTCTCTCCCCCCCCTTCTCTTCATATTAGCCTTAGAAACATTGTTGGAAAATATTAGAAGAGATAAGAATCTAAAAGGCCTATCGATAAAAAAAGAAACCCTCAAGATAAGAGCCTATGCATTCGATCTTGTCTGCATAGTGGAAGACCCAACCGAGACTATGGATCTATGGATAGAGAAATTGGAAGAATTTGGGAAAGTAATGGGATTTAAAATGAATAGGGAAAAAACTAAAATGTTAGTTAAAAATATGAATCAAAAAGAAAAGGAGAAATTAGAGAACAACGCAGGAATAGCAATTACAAACAAAGTTAAATACCTAGGCATCTATATAACATCTAAAAACATAGACCTAATCAAGAACAACTATGAGTTTAAATGGCAGCAAATTAAAAAGGATTTAATGAGATGGAAGTATTTAAATTTGTCTCTCCTAGACAGAATATCCTTAAAAAAATGAACATTCTACCTAAATTGCTATTCCTGTTTCAAAATTTACCAGTTTTGAATAGTGATAAATATTTTAAAATATGGAATAAGGAACTAGGGAAATTTATTTGGAAGGGTAAAAAAGCCAGGATCAATTGGGAAAGTATGCTAGATGATAAAGAAAGAGGGGATCTAGGAGTTCCAGACATGATATCATACTACTAGGCTAGTGTATTAGATTGGATCTGTGATTGGACAACATTAAAGGATACCAAATTATTATCGTTAGAGGGGTTCCACCTCAGGGCGGCCTGGCATGGATACCTATGGTATCGTAGGGTAAAAATAGAAAGGAATTTTAATGATCACTATATCAGAAAACCATTATTAAAAATTTGGCTAAAAAAGAAAGATAGACTATTTGAAAGCGTCCCAAAGTGGCTGTCACCCCAGGAAGCCCATTATAGGAGGCAGTATGGCAAAACCAAATGGCTAAATTATGAATCCATTCTTTAAAAAAGTCTGGTAATGAGCTAATTATGAAGGACCTAGAAGAGCTGAAAGAGCTGGATAACACCATGGACTGGTTCCAGTATAGACAGATATATGAGATATACAAAATGGACAAACTAATAGGATTTAAAGATAATAAACAATTCTGGGATGAATTGATAATGAAAGAGAAAGGGAGAATAACCTTCCTATTTAAAAAACTATTAAAATGGCAAACAGAAGAAGAAAACATAAAAAATTGTATGGTCAGATGGGCTAAAGATGTAGGACATGAAATACTTTTAAAGTACTGGGAAAGACTTTGGAAAGTACATATGAAGTATACATATGCCTACGATTTAAAGGAAAATGTCCTTAAAATATTTTATAGGTGGTATTTAACCCCGAATGGGATAGCTAAATATAATAAAAATTATAGCAACAAATGTTGGAGATGTAGTAAGGAAGTGGGTTATTTTTTCCATATGTGGTGGGGCTGTAAAAAGATTAAAGGATTTTGGGATAATGTTTATAGAGAAATGAAAAAGGCATTAAATATTGAGTTTAACTTCAAAGCAGAATACATGCTTCTGGGATTGTTGGACTTTAAGATAGAAAAGAATAAAGAAAAACTTTTTGTCTACTGTATCACAGCGGCAAGATTGGTGATCGCCATAAGATGGAAAGAAAAAACTCTTCCGAAGATAGACAAATGGATAATCAAACTGATGGAAATAATGAACATGGACGGTTTATTAAGAGCTATGTCACAACGGATGGAAAACATTGACTGGTCCCCAATAATAGGCTATTGGGGAGAATATAAAGAGTTAAAAGACTATATATACATAAATAAGTGGTAATATTATGCTTGGATATAAAAACAAGAGCTCGCAGGAGTCATGTATATTGTCTAAGAATCATTAGACAAGGAGGGGTGTTGGATTAGGTAGTCTATATATATACATTGTGTCTGTAATGTGGGAGGATATGGTATGAGGTGTTCAGATCGATGTCTGGCTTGTATGTGTCTACTTGTTAGTTTGTTTTTGATGTGTTTTCTTTTAATATTTGGAAAATCTAATAAAACTATTTTTTAAAGAAGAAAAAGATTTTTCTTATATCACAATTTAATTAAACTTCAAAAATAAAAATAAAAAACATTATATTTACACATTTATTTTTATTTAGAATTCATGTCAGAAGTGAATTAATGTATATATAAACACAGACAAAGTTTCAAAACTTGGCATTATACTAAATGTGTTTGACCAGTAGCTGGCCACTTGGAGTGCCTCTGGTGTTGCTATAAGAAGGTCTTCCATTGGGCATGTGGCAGAGCTCAGATGGCATTGTAATAGGTGGTCTGTGGTTTGCTCTTCTCCACATTCACATGCCATGGACGTCACTTTTGTAGCCCCATTTCTTAAGGTTGGCTCTGCATCTCGTGGTGCCAGAGCACACTGTTCAGCGCCTTCAACTCCCCCCTGTCTGCTGTGTGCCCAGGAGGGAGTCTCTCATTTGGTATTAGCAATGGATTGAGGTTCTGGATTTTAGCCTGCCACTTTTGGACTTTCGCTTGTTGAGGTGTTCCTCCAAGTATCTCTGTAGATCTTGGAAAGCTATTTCTTCATTTAAGGTGTTGGTTTGCTGGCTGATATCTGAACAGGGGATGAGCCGGAGATGTCATTGCCTTGGTCCTTTCATTATTAGGCTGCTAATTCCCGGGCGATGTCAGGTGGTGCAATACCGGTTAAACAGTGTAATTTCTTCAGTTGTGTGGAGCATAGACATCCTGTGATAATGCGACAGGTCTCAATAAGAGCCACATTCACTGTTTTAATGTTGTGAGATGGTATTTCTTACTAATATTTACCTATGATAAGCATATAAAACATATGCAAAAATAATAAAAACAGAATGCACACATTTTCCATAAAAATATTAAATATAATCCAAAGCACTGTTTTGAAATTTATTTTAAAATAAAAAATACAAATGGTCAGTTGCAACTTTCTACAAGTATTTACAAAATCTGATCTGTATAAAACCACTGGCCTAACACCAGCCCTGCACATGACAACCCCTTTCTTACGTTCTGTTCAACATCAAGGTCAGAGGTGGACTACCACTGAAAAAGGGGCAGTTGCAGTCTGATTTTTTTCTATTTGATTATATGCCCAAAATTGGAAGCTGAGAATTGTCCCAGGGGTTAGATCAGGAAAAATCCGCAAGTCCTAAGTCTATGGGCTCTCTTTCTGGAGCTGTGGAACCAAGCCATAACAGAGCTATAAAGACAGATATATATGACAAAAGCAGGTGTGAGTCACTTTTCCAAATATTCATCTGTTGGATCAGATATCCATTTAGATGTGCTGCTCTCCCAAGGAGCCCATTGTATGTAGGTCTGCTACAAGCCTCTGCCAAAAATACTCTTCAGTGCACAATAACTATATTGTGATTCTTCTGATATGGTACAGAGTCTCTTAGCGATCTTCTCTTTAGTTGGAGTTTATTCTTTTATGTTTCTCATCATGCCAGTCTTTACTACCTGAAACCCTTCTAACAACCCTGTTGTGCTATAAAGATTCTTGCTGTTCCTTTTCTATACAATACAGTGATTCTGTGCATCCCCAGGAACTGAATGTGAGCTCTCTTTATTCAGAAAATAATAAAGTTACTTTAGATGGAATGAGAAAGCTTTCGGCACACTGACCGGCAACAAGAAAACCCACAGTGAGTAATGCACAGTCCTAAAAAAGAAAATGAAAGGGACAACTCGTATCGCACAGAAATCTGGTCCCATTGTGGTGGTTGAGTCTACAGGGTATGTATCCAGCTACAATACAGCTTTAAAATTCAAAACGGGACAGTGGCCAAAGAGCCATACTGAAGGGAAAACTTATCTCCGTATTAAGCCATGACTTCATGCAAGCATGTAGTCAGGGGGATGGGAGTGCTTGAGGGGCTTCACCCCCCTCCCCCCGAAATTCTCAGGGTGGTCCGAGAGAAGGCCTTATTGGTACGTGGCACGGTGGCATCCTATGTGACTACATAGGGTCCACACCTGGTAAGTCCTGAATCTTACCTAAGACCCGGGTCTTGCCAGGTGTCCAATTAATTTGCTTTTACCGAGGCATCATTTGGACACCTCCAGTAAAAGCACAGCAGGTTCCGCACGTTTGGGCCTGTCTGGATGGGCCCCACATGGGTTCCCAAACTGCATGATTCGAGTGATGTGTACAAAAAACACCATAGGTCTGAATCTACAAATAAATAAATCTCAAATGGTTTAACCAGAACTTGGAAACATTCCCTTTCTGTGCCAGAAAAAAATATCCAAAAGAAGTTATAGTGTAAAAAGTAACTTTTGTAAACTCTGGATTAAGCCTATCATCATATCTATAGTACTGAAGGAATTGAAATACCAATCTACTTAAGTTAGATTGTAACTTAAGTTAGATTGTAACAAGTTAAGCACCAATAATGGGTTTTTGACTTTGATATGTAACTTGACTCTCTTTGGAAGAGTAACACTATACTACGGCCAGCCCTTCATATCCACAGATTCTGCATCCATGGATTCAACCACCTAAGGCTTGAATTTTTTTTTAAAAAAATCCAAATAGCAAACCTTGATTATGTCACTTTATATACGGGATGTCATTTACTTACTTACTTAGGCAATCCCTCATAGCCCAAGGATGATGGTCCTCCAAGTGTAGTGTCTTGGCGGTGGGTCCATAGTTGGCTCTGGAGCCCTATTCTTGATCCGCATGTTCTCCCACAGTGAGGACCTTGGTGGAAGGCAGTCCCGGTCAAGGTTGGTCTTGACACGCATTTTTCTCCCTTTTGCCCTCCACTCATGCCTCTTTTAATTCTGTAGCATTGCTGGTCACAGCTGACCTCCATTAAGAACGCTCAAGGTCCAGGGCTTCCTAGTTCTGTGTCTATGTCACCATTTTTCAAGTTGGCTTTAAGCCCATCTTTAAATCTCTTTTTCTGTCCACCAACATTACATTTCCCATTCTTGAGTTGGGAGTATAGTATCTGCTTTGGGAGACGGCGATCAGGCATTTGGACAATGTGGCCAGTAGGAGCATGGGAGCATCACTTCAATGCCAATGGGCTTTGCTTCTTTGCATATAATAGTACTTGGGCATCCACATATTTTTGTATCCATGGGGCTCCTCAAACCAAATCCCAGCATATACTAAGGACCTACTGTACTCACCTTTCATTTGCTCTGTGTAGCAAGCTTAATGGATGGCTCACGGTTGTTATAATAAACCTGTCTTGCAGCAGCAGTTTGCAATGACAAAGCTGTTTTGATCACCCAGTTCCATTATTTCTAGCTTAGCTGACATGAGGAAAAGAAGATTCAAATGAAGGCCAAGGTGAAGAGTGAAAATGCTGTATGGAGACCTTTGCGTATGGCTTTAGACATGCTTGATAAATAAGAAAACAGAGTCCATATTAGTCATTATATCCTTTATAAGTTACCTTTCCATGCTAAACTATGTACCAAAGGAAACATATATTAAAACTTTTTAAAACAAATTGTCTTTTTTAAAAACACAAGTTTGGCCACTCAGCAGCTGTGAAACAGCTTGAGGAACAGAGTCTTTGTTTTAGTCTTTGTTTTAGCAACAGAAATACTCTGTACTTTGTACTCTTTTGCTTTGTCTTTAATAGAATCTGCTAAAGGATCTCATTTTATAATGTGGCGATGTCAGGAAAACTAACTACAGGAGGGAAACTGTTTCAGTTCCCATGATTGAAGTTTACAGCAACGTTGCCCCTTGAGAACAATCGAAAGATTTATTTCTCTCATTAATCCTAATTTTTACAAAAAGATCATATTTTCCTTAAATGAAAAGGAATTGGTAAAGGGATTAGGAGGGAGGTGGTTTACCTCTTACAAACCGAGAGACATTGCTTCCATAGTATTTGGAGCTTTGCTTTCTAGGGTTTGATTTCCAAAAAGTAAGGTCTTGAAAGAAATTAGGGATGCTTAAGGAGTTTGTCTTTCATGAATTTCAAAAGCAAAAATGTTCTGATTAATATCCCAGACGATCCTACATGTGCATTATAATATCTTTTGGATTACTTCACTGAATTATAGGGGTTTTCAGAAGTCCTAAAATTCAATGCAAATTTACACAGCTTAAGTCAGGATATTCAAGACCTCATCTCCCTTTATGAGCCCATTAGAGGCTCTACAGTCTTCAAGCTAGCTTTAAAAAGGGTCTCCTTACAGTGATCATGCTTGAGATACAAGAAACCCCTAAACAAGAAATATGATTCTGATTATATGATTGGTGTAAGATATTGTTTTAAAATGTTTTAAAATGTTTTAACATATTTTATAATTCTATTTACATGTTTATTTTAATTGTACATTGTTTTATGGCATCAAATAGTTGCCTATGTGCCCGCCTTGAGTCCTCTCGGGAGGTGGAGAAAGGCGGGGTAGAAATATTGTAAATAAATAAATAACCTCCCAAAACAAATGCTCTATTGATTTCTCATGGTCACCAAAAAAGTTGCCCAACGTCCTCCTTTATCCTCCTCCCGAAAACCCATTGAGGCCAGCTAACACCCATTGCTATCAATTGTTTCTACAGCACAGACCATAGTCCTGCCCAGGGTGGAAAAACTACCATTGTTAGCATCCATTACCTCAAACCTGCCCACATTATTTTCTTCACACACCCCATGAGAGACAGAACCAGCAATGGCCAAAAACTTCAAACTGAAGTAATGATAATCTATTTATATAAATGGGTT